>CM042474.1:46144023-46891523 GCA_023621385.1 Quercus gilva
ACCGAGTAGAGTTCGAACAGACTCGGAATGAAAATTAATTTTTTCCCACTTTCTTGTCCTTTCCCGGCCCGTTTTGGCTTGTAATACAGCTGAAATGATTTTTTTGATTTTTGATTTTTTATACTATTTTTTGGGAATTTTCTAAACCGAGCGGAGTAGGAAAGGACTCAGAACAAAATTTTTTTATTTCCATCTTTCCTGGCCTTTCTTGGCCCATTTTGTCCACAAATTAAGTTAGAATGAAGTTTTTTTTTTTTTAATTTTTTGAATTTTTATTCTATTTTTTTGGAATTTTCTAAAGGAACTAGAGTAGGATCGGACTTGGATCGAAAATTTTCTTTCCCTCTTTCTCAGCATTTCTCGGCCCATTTTGGCTAGAAATAAAGCCGGAATGTTGTTTTTTTTTTTTTTTTTTTTTTGAATTTTTATACGGTTTTTTGTGAATTTTCTAAACCGAGTAGAGTAGGAAAGAACCCGGGACGAAAATTTTTTATTTCCACCTTTCTTGGCCTTTCTAGGCCTATTTTGGCTAGAAATAAAGCTGGAATGATGTTTTTTTTTTTTGAACTTTTATTCTTTTTTTTTTGGAATTTTCTAAACCGACTAGAGTAGGAAAGGACTCAGAATGAAAATTTTTTATTTCCATCTTTCTTGGTCTTTCTAGGTCCATTTTAGCTCGAAATGAAGCCGGAATGATGTTTTTTTAATTTTTATTCTATTTTTTGGAATTTTCTAAACCAACAAGAGTAGGAGTAGACTCGGATCAAAAAAAAATTTTCCCTCGTTCTTGACCTTTCCCAGCCCGTTTTGCTTGAAATAAAGCGAAATTGATGTCTTTTTTTGTTTTTTTGAATTTTTATACTATTGTTTGTGAATTTTCTAAACCGAGTAGAGTTGGAACGGACTCGGAACGAAATTTTTTTTCCTCTTTCTCAGCCTTTACTGGTTCGTTTTGGCTTGAAATAATGCCTGAATGTTATTTTTAATTTTTTAATTTTTTTTACTATTTTTTGGGAATTTCTAAACCGAGTAGAGTAGAAACGGACTTGGAACGAAATTTTTTTTCCTCTTTCTCAGCCTTTCCCGGCCCGTTTTGGCTAGAAATATAGCCAGAACGTTTTTTTTTTTTTTTTTTTTTTTTAATATATATATATTATTTTAGGGAATTTTCTAAACCGAGTAGAGTAGGAACGAACTCGGGACGAAAATATTTTTTTCCCTCTTTCATAGCCTTTCCCAGTCCGTTTTGGCATGAAATAAGGCCAAAATGTTGTTTTTGAATTTTAATAATATTTTTTGGAATTTTCTAAATAGAGTAGAGAAGGAACTAAGTCGGAATGAAAATTTTTTTTCCCTCTTTCTCGGCCTTTCCCATCCAGTTTGGGCTTGAAATAAAGTTGGAATGATGTTTTTTATTTTTTTGAAATTTTATACCATACTTCAGGAATTTTCTAAACCGAGTAGAGTTCGAACGGACTCGAAACAAAAATTATTTTTTTCCCTCTTTCTTCTCCGTTCCTGGCCCGTTTTGGCTTGTAAAGCAGCAGAAATGATTTTTCTAATTTTTGAGTTTATATACTATTTTTTGGGAATTTTCTAAACCGAGCGGAGTAGGAAAGGACTCGGAACGAAATTTTTTTATTTCCATATTTCTCGGCCTTTCTTGGCCCATTTTGTCAAGAAATAAAGTCGGAATGAAGATTTTTTTTTTTTTCTAAATTTTTTGAATTTTTATTCTATTTTTTTGGAATTTTCTAAACGAACTAAAGTAGGAACGGACTCGGATCGAAAAATTTTTTTCCCTCTTTCTCAGCCTTTCTTGGCCCGTTGTGGCTATAAAATAAAGCTGGAATGCTGTTGTTGTTGTTGTTGTTGTTTTTTTTTTTTTTTTTTTTAATTTTTTGAAATTTTATACTGTTTTTTGTGAATTTTCTAAACCGAGAAGAGTAGGAAAGAACTCGGAACAAAAATTTTTTATTTCCATCTTTCTCGGCCTTTCTTGGCCCATTTTGGCTAGAAATAAAGCTGGAATGGTGTTTTTTTTAGTTTTTTGAATTTTTATTCTATTTTTTTGGAGTTTTCTAAACCGACTAGAGTAGGAACAGACTTGGAACGAAAATTATTTTTTTTTCCCTCTTTCTCGTCCTTTCGCGGCCCGTTTTGGCTTGAAATAATGCCGAAATGATGTTTTTTAATTTTTTGAATTTTTATACTGTTTTTTGGGAATTTTGTAAACCGAGTAGAGTAGGAAAGGATTTGGAATGAAAATTTTTTTATTTCCATCTTTCTTGGCCTTCCTAGGTCCATTTTGGCTCGAAATAAAGCTAGAATAATTTTTTTTTAATTTTTTTAATTTTATTTTTTGGAATTTTCTAAACAGACTAGAGTAGGAATAGAATCGGATCGAAATTTTTTTTTTTTTCTCATTCTTGGCCTTTCCAGCTCGTTTTGCTTGAAATAAAGCCAAATTGATGTTTTTTTAATTTTCTTGAATTTTTATACTATTTTTTGGGAATTTTCTGAATCGAGTATATTAGGAAAGGACTCGGAACGAAAATTTTTTATTTCCGCCTTTCTCAGACTTTCCTGGCCCATTTTGGTTAGAAATAAAGTCCTAATGTTGTGCTCTAATTTTTTGAACTTTTATTCTTTTTTTTTTTTGGAATTTTCTAAACCGTCTAGAGTAGGAACGGACTCAAATCGAATTTTTTTTCCCTCTTTGTCGGCTTTTCCAGGCTTGTTTTGGCTAGAAATAATGCCCGAATGTTATTTTTTAATTTTTTGAAGTTTTTTACTATTTTTTTGGGAATTTTCTAAACCGAGTAGAGTAGAAATTGACTCGGAACGAAATTTTTTTTTTCCGCTTTCTCAGCCTTTCCCGGCCCGTGTTGGCTAGAAATATAGCCAGAATGTTTTCTTTTCATTTTTTTTTATATATATTATTTTTAGGGAATTTTCCAAACCGAGTAGAGTAGGAATGGACTCAGAACGAAAATATTTTTTTTCCCTATTTCTCAGCCTTTCCCGGCCTGTTTTGGCTTGAAATAAAGCCAAAATGATGTTTTTGAATTTTTATACTATTTTTTTGGAATTTTCTAAACAGAGTAGAGAAGGAACTGACTCGGAATGAAAATTTTTTTCCCCTCTTTCACGGCCTTTCCCATCCTGTTTTGGCTTGAAATAAAGTTGGAATGATGTTTTTTATTTTATTTAAATTTTATACCATATTTTAGGAATTTTTCTAAACCGAGTAGAGTTCGAACAGACTCGGAACGAAAATTATTTTTTTCCCTCTTTCTTGTCCTTTCCAGGCCCGTTTTGGCTTGTCATACAGCCGAAATGATTTTTTTAATTTTTGATTTTTTAAATTATTTTTTGGGAAATTCTAAACCAAGTGAAGTAGAAAAGGGCTCAGAAAGAAATTTTTTTTATTTCCATCTTTCTTGGTCTTTCTTGGCCTTTCCTGGCCCGTTTTGGCTTGAAATAAAGCCGGAAGGATGTGTTTTGAGTTTTTTGAATTTTTCTACTATTTTTTGGGAATTTTCTGAGTTGAGTACATTAGGAAAGTACTCGGAACGAAAATTTTTTATTTCCGTCTTTCTCAGCCTTTCCCGGCCCATTTTGGTTAGAAATAAAGTTGTAATGATGTTTTTTAATTTTTTGAATTTTTATTTTATTTTTTTGGAATTTTCTAAACCGACTAGAGTAGGAACGGACTCAGATCGAAATTTTTTTCACTCGTTGTCGGAATTTCCCAGCTTGTGTTTGGCTAGAAATAATGCCTGAATCTTATTTTTCAATTTTTTGAATTTTTTTTTACTATTTTTTGGGAATTTTGTAAACTGATTTCAGTAGAAACGGACTCAGAACGAAATTTTTTTTTTTCCCTCTTTGCCTTTCCCGGCCCGTTTTTGCTAGAAATATAGCCAGAATGTTTTTTTTTTTTTTTTGGTTATATATATTTTTAGGGAATTTTCTAAACCGAGTACGGTTGGTACGCACTCGGAACGAAAATATTTTTTTTCCCTCTTTCTTAGCCTTTCCCGGCCAGTTTTGGCATGAAATAAAGCCAAAATGATGTTTTTGAATTTTTATACTATTTTTTCGGAATTTTCTAAATAGAGTAGAGAAGTAACTAACTCGGAATGAAAAAAAAAAAAATTTTCCCTCTTTCTCTGCCTTTCCGGTCCCGTTTTGGCTTGAAATAAAGTTGGAATGATGTTTTTTATTTTCTTGAAACTTTATACCATATTTTAGGAATTTTCTAAGCCGAGTAGAGTTAGTACAGACTCGGAACGAAAATTATTTTTTTCCCTATTTCTTGTCCTTTCCAGGCCCGTTTTGGCTTGTAATACAGCAGAAATGATTTTCTTAATTTTTGATCTTTTATACAGTTTTTTGGGAATTTTCAAAACTGAGCAGAGTAGGAAAGGAGTTCGAACGAAATTTTTTTTATTTCCATCTTTCTTGGCCTTTCTTGGTTCATTTTGTCAAGAAATAAAGTCGGAATGAAGATTTTTTTTTTAATTTTTTGAATTTTTATTCTCTTTTTTTGGAATTTTCTAAACAGAGTAGAGTAGGAAAGGACTCGGAACGGGAATTTTTTATTTCCATCTTTCTTGGCATTTCTAGGTCCATTTTGGCTCGAAATAAAGCTGGAATGATTTTTTTTTTTTTATGCTATTTTTTGTGAATTTTCTAAATCAAGTAGAGTAGGAATGGACTCGGAACGAAATTTTTTTTCCCTCTTTCTCGGCCTTTCCTGGCCCGCTTTGGCTTGAAATAAAAGCCGGAATGATGTGTTTTAAGTTTGTTGAATTTTTATACTATTTTTTGGGAATTTTCTGAATCAAGTATATTATAGGAAAGGACTCGGAACGAAAATTTTTTTTTTCCGTCTTTCTCAGCCTTTCCCGGCCCATTTTGGTTAGAAATAAAGTCGTAATGATGTTTTTTAGTTTTTTGAATTTTTATTTTATTTTTTTGGAATTTTCTAAATTGACTAGAGTCGAAACGGATTCAGATCGAATTTTTCTTCTCTCTTTGTCGGCATTTCCCGGCTTGTTTTAGCTAGAAATAATGCCTGAATCTTATTTTTTAATTTTTTGAATTTCTTTTACTATTTTTTGGGAATTTTCTAAACCGAGTAGAGTAGAAACGTACTCAGAACGAAATTTTTTTTTCCTCTTTCTCAGCCTTTCCCGGCCCGTTTTGGCTAGAAATGTAGCCAGAATGTTTTTTTTTTTTTTTAATATTATTTTAGGGAATTTTCTAAACCGAGTAGAGTAGCAATGGACTCGGACCGGAAATATTTTTTTCCCTCTTTCTCAGCATTTCCCGGCCAGTTTTGGCCTCAAATAAAGCCAAGATGGTGATTTTGAGTTTTTATACTCTTTTTTTTGGAATTTTCTAAACAGAGTAGAGAAGGAACTGACTCGGAATGAAAAAAAAAAATTTCCCTCTTTCCCGGCCTTTCCCGTCCCGTTTTGGCTTGAAATAAAGTTGGAATGATGTTTTTTATTTTTCTGAAATTTATACCATATTTTAGGAATTTTCTAAACCGAGTAGAGTTCTAACAGACTCGGAACGAGAATTATTTTTTTGCCTCTTTCTTGTCCTTTCCTGGCCTGTTTTGGCTTGCAATACCGCGGAAATGATTTTTTTAATTTTTGATTTTTTATACAATTTTTTGGGAATTTTCTAAACCGAGCGGAGTAAGAAAGGACTCGGAACGAAGTTTTTTAATTTCCATCTTTCCTGGCCTTTCTTGGCACATTTTGTCTAGAAATAAAGTCGGAATGAAGTTTTTTTTTTTTAATTTTTTGAATTTTTATTCTATTTTTCGGGAATTTTCTAAATGAACAAGAGTAGGATCGGACTCGGATCGAAATTTTTTTTTCCCTCTTTCGCAGCCTTTCTCGGCCCGATTTGGCTAGAAATAAAGCCGGAATGTTGTTTTTTTTTTTTTTTTTTTTAAATTTTTTGATTTTCGATACTGTTTTTTTTTTTAATTTTCTAAACCGAATAGAGTACGAAAATTTTTTATTTCCGCCTTTCTCAGACTTTCCCGGCCCATTTTGGTTAGAAATAAAGTCCTAATGTTGTGCTCTAATTTTTTGAATTTTTATTCTATATTTTTGGAATTTTCTAAACCGTATAGAGTAGGAATGAACTCAAATCGAATTTTTTTCCCCCTTTGTCAGCATTTCCCGGCTTGTTTTGGCTAGAAATAATGCCTGAATGTTATTTTTTAATTTTTTGAATTTTTTTACTATTTTTTGGGAATTTTCTAAACCGAGTAGCATAGAAATGGAGTTTTTTTGATTCCATCTTTCTTGGCCTTTCTTGGCCCATTTTGTCTAATAAAGTCGGAATGAAGTTTTTTTTTTTATTTTTTTTTTAATTTTTTGAATTATTATTCTATTTTTTTTGGAATTTTCTAAACGAACTAGAGTAAGAACGGACTCAGATTGAAAAAATTTTTTCCCTCTTTCTCAGCCTTTTTCGGCCTGTTTTGGCTAGAAATAAAGCCGGAAAGTTTTTTTTTTTTTTTTTTTAATTTTTTGAATTTTTATGCTGTTTTTTGTGAATTTTCTAAACCGAGTAGAGTAGGAAAGAACTCGGAATGAAAATTTTTTTATTTCCATCATTCTTCACATTTCTAGGTCCATTTTGGCTCTAAATAAAGCCGGAATGATGTTTTTTTTTTAATTTTTATACTATTTTTTGTGAATTTTCTAAATCGAGTACAGTAGGAACAGACTCGGATCGAAATTTTTTTTCCCTCATTCTCGACCTTTCCTGGCCCGTTTTGGCTTGAAATAAAGCCGGAATGATGTGTTTTGAGTTTTTTGAATTTTTATACTATTTTTTGGGAATTTTCTGAATCGAGTACATTAGGAATGGACACGGAACGAAAATTTTGTTTTTCCATCTTTCTCAGCCTTTCCCGGCCCGTTTTGGTTAAAAATAAAGTCGTAATGATGTTTTATAATTTTTTGAATTTTTATTTTATTTTTTTGGAATTTTCTAAACCGACTAGAGTAGGAACGGACTCAGATCGAATTTTGTTTCCCTCGTTGTTGGCATTTCCCAGCTTGTTTTGCCTAGAAATAATGTCGGAATGTTATTTTTTAATTTTTTGAATTTTTTTTACTATTTTTTGGGAATTTTCTAAACTGAGTTGAGTAGAAATGGACTCGGAATGAAAATTTTTTTTCCTCTTTCTCAGCCTTTCCCGGCCCGTTTTGGCTAGAAATATAGCCAGAATGTTTTTTTTTTTTTAATTTTATATACTATTTTTAGGGAATTTTCTAAACCGAGCAGAGTAGGAATGGACTCGGAACGAAAATATTTTTTTCGCTCTTTCTCAGCCTTTTTCGGCCCATTTTGGCTTGAAATAAAGCCAAAATGATGTTTTTGAATTTTTATACTACTTTTGGAATTTTCTAAACAGAGTTGAGAAGGAACTGACTCGGAATTAAATTTTTTTTTCCCACTTTCTCAGCCTTTCCTGTCCCGTTTTGGCTTGAAATAAAGTTGGAATGATGATTTTTATATTTTTTTGAAATTTTATACCATATTTTAGGAATTTGCTAAACCGGGTAGAGTTCGAACAGACTCGGAACGAAAATTATTTTTTTCCTTCTTTCTTGTCCTCTCCTGGCCCGTTTTGGCTTGTAATACAGCCAACATGATTCTTTTAATTTTTGATTTTTTATACTATTTTTTGAAAATTTTCTAAACCGTGCGGAGTAGGAAAGGACTCGGAACGAAATTTTTTTATTTCCATCTTTCTTGGCCTTTCTTGGCCCACTTTGTCTAGAAATATAGTCGGAATGAAGAATTTTTTTTTTTGAATTTTTTGAATTTTTATTCTATTTTTTTGGAATTTTCTAAACCGAGTAGAGTAGGAAAGGACTTCGGAACGAAAATTTTTTATTTCCATCTTTCTTCGCATTTCTAGGTCCATTTTGGCTCTAAATAAAGCCGGAATGATGTTTTTTTTTTTAATTTTTATACTATTTTTTGTGAATTTTCTAAATCGAGTACAGTAGGAACGGACGCGGATCGAAATTTTTTTTCCCTCATTCTCGACCTTTCCTGGCTCGTTTTGGCTTGAAATAAAGCTGGAATGATGTGTTTTGAGTTTTTTGAATATTTATACTATTTTTTGGGAAATTTATGAATCGAGTACATTAGGAATGGACACGGAACGAAAATTTTCTTTTTCCGTCTTTCTCAGCCTTTCCAGGCCCATTTTTGGTGAAAATAAAGTCGTACTGATGTTTTATAATTTTTTGAATTTTTATTTTATTTTTTTGGAATTTTCTAAACCGACTAAGTAGGAACGGACTCAGATCGAATTTTGTTTCCCTCGTTGTCGGCATTTCCCGGCTTGTTTTGGCTAGAAATAATGTCGGAATGTTATTTTTTAATTTTTTTTACTATTTTTTGGGAATTTTCTAAACCGAGTAGAGTAGAAATGGACTCGGAATGTAATTTTTTTTTTCCTCTTTCTCAGCCTTTCCCGTCCCGTTTTGGCTTGAAATATAGCCAGAATGTTTTCTTTTTTTAATTTTATAAACTATTTTTATGGAATTTTCTAAACCGAGCAGAGTAGGAACGGACTCAAAACGAAAATATTTTTTTCCCTCTTTCTCAGCCTTTTTCGGCCCGTTTTGGCTTGAAATAAAGCCAAAATGATGCTTTTGAATTTTTATACTATTTTTTTGGAATTTTCTAAACAGAGTTGAGAAGGAACTGACTCGGAATTAAAATTTTTTTTTTCCCACTTTCTCGGCCTTTCCCGTCCCGTTTTGGCTTGAAATAAAGTTGGAATGATGTTTTTTTTTTTTTTTTGAAATTTTATACCATATTTTAGGAATTTGCTAAACCGAGTAGAGTTCGAACAGACTCGAAACGAAAATTATTTCTTTCCTTCTTTCTTGTCCTTTCCCGACCTGTTTTGGCTTGTAATACAGCCGACATGATTTTTTTAATTTTTGATTTTTTATAGTATTTTTTGAAAATTTTCTAAACCGAGCGGAGTAGGAAAGGACTCGGAACGAAATTTTTTTATTTCCATCTTTCTTGGCCCACTTTGTCTAGAAATATAGTCGGAATGAAGAATTTTTTTTTTGAATTTTTTTAATTTTTATTCTATTTTTTTTGGAATTTTCTAAGTGAACAAGAGTAGGAACGGACTCGGATCGAAATTTTTTTTTTTTCCCTCTTTCTCAGCCTTTCTTGGCACGTTTTGGGTAGAAATAAAGCTGGAATGTTTATTATTTTTTTAATTTTTTGAATTTTTATACTGTTTTTTGTGAATTTTCTAAACCGAGCAGTGTAGGAAAGAACTCGGAACAAAATTTTTTTATTTCCATCTTTCTTAGCCTTTCTAGGCCCATTTTGGCTAGAATTAAAGCTGGAATGATGTTTTTTTGAGATTTTGAATTTTTATTCTATTTTTTTGGAGTTTTCTAAACCGAGTAGAGTAGGACAGGACTCGGAACGAAAATTTTTTATTTCCATCTTTCTTGGCCTTTCTGGGTCCATTTTGGCTAGAAATAATGCCGGAATGATGTTTTTTTTTTTTTTTTTTTAAATTTTTATACTATTTTTTGTGAGTTTTCAAAATCGAGTAGATTAGAAACGGACTCGGAACGAAATTTTTTTTCCCTCTCTCTCGGCCTTTCCTTGGTCGTTTTGGCTTGAAATAAAGCCGGAATGATGTGTTTTTGAGTTTTTGAATTTTTATACTATTTTTTGGGAATTTTCTGAATCGAGTACATTAGGAAAGGACTCGGAACGAAAATTTTTTATTTCCATCTTTCTCAGCCTCTCCCAGCCCATTTTGGTTAGAAATAAGGTCGTAATGATGTTTTTTAATTTTGTTGAATTTTTATTTTATTTTTTTGGAATTTTCTAAACTGACTAGAGTAGGAACGGACTCAGATCAAATTTTTTTTCCCTCGTTGTCGGCATTTCCTGGCTTGTTTTGGCTCAAATAATGCCGGAATGTTATTTTTGAATTTTTTGAATTTCTTTTTACTATTTTTTTTTGAATTTTCTAAACCGACTAGACTAGAAACGGACTTGGAACGAAATTTTTTTTTTCCCTCTTTCTCAGCATTTCCCGGCCCGTTTTGGCTAGAAATATTGCCAGAAGGTTTTTTTTTTTTTTTTTTAATTTTTTTTATACTATTTTTTGGGAATTTTTTAAACTGAGTAGAGTAGGAACGGACTCGGAACGAAAATATTTTTTCCCCTCTTTCTCAGCCTTTCTTGGGCCGTTTTGGCTTGAAATAAAGCCAAAATGATGTTTTTGAATTTTTATACTAATTTTTTGGAATTTTCTAAACAGAGTTGAGAAGGAACTGACCGGAATTAAATTTTTTTTTCCCTCTTTCTCGACCTTTCCCATTCCGTTTTTCCTTGAAATAAAGTTGGAATGATGTTTTTTATTTTTTGAAAATTTTTACCATATTTTAGGAATTTTCTAAACCGAGTGGAGTTTGAACAGGCTCGGAACGAAAATTATTTTTTCCCACTTTGTTGTCCTTTCCTGGCCCGTTTTGGCTTGTAATACAGCCAAAATGATTTTTTTAATTTTTGATTTTTTAAACTATTTTTTGAAAATTTTCTAAACCGAGCGGAGTAGGAAAGGACTCGGAACGAAATTTTTTTATTCCCATCTTTCTTGGCCTTTCTTGGCCCACTTTGTCTAGAAATAAAGTCGGAATGAAGATTTTTTTTTGAAATTTTTGAATTTTTATTCTATTTTTTTGGAATTTTCTAAGCGAACTAGAGTAGGAACGGACTCGGATCGAAATTTTTTTTTCCCTCTTTCTCAGCCTTTCTTGGCACGTTTTGGGTAGAAATAAAGCTGGAATGTTGTTGTTGTTGTTGTTGTTGCTTTTTTTTTTTTTTTTTTTTTTTTTTAATTTTTGGTTTTTTTATACTGTTTTTTGTGAATTTTCTAAACCGAGTGGAGTAGGAAAGAATTCGGAACGAAATTTTTTTATTTTCATCTTTCTTGGCCTTTCTAGGCCCATTTTGGCTAGAAATAAAGCCAGAATGATGTTTTTTTAATTTTTTGAATTTTTATTCTATTTTTTTGGAATTTTCTAAAACGACTACAGTAGGAACAGACTTGGAATGAAAATTATTTTTTTCCCTCTTTCTCGTATTTTCCAGGCCTGTTTTGGCTTGAAATAAAGCCGAAATGATGTTTTTTAATTTTTTGAATTTTGATACTGTTTTTTGGGAATTTTCTAAACCAAGTAGAGTAGGAAAGGATTCGGAACGAAAGTTTTCTATTTCCATCTTTCTTGGTCCATTTTGGCTCAAAATAATACCAGAATGATGTTTTTTTTAACTTTTATGCATTTTTTGGAATTTTCTAAACTGACTAGAGTAGGAACAGACTCGGATCGAAAAAAAATTTTCCCTCATTCTCGACCTTTCCCAGCCCGTTTTGCTTGAAATAAAGCCAAATTGATGTTTTTTAATTTTTTTGAATTTTTGTACAATTTTTTGTAAATTTTCTAAATCGAGTAGAGTAGGAACGGACTCGGAACGAAATTTTTTTCCCCTCTTTCATGGCTTTTCCTGGCCCGTTTTGGCTGAAAATAAAGCCGGAATGATGTGTTTTGAGTTTTTTTTTTTTTTTTTAATTTTTATACTATTTTTTTGGAATTTTCTGAATCGAGTATACTGGGAAAGGACTCGGAACGAAAATTTTTTATTTCCGGCATTCTCAGCCTTTCCCGGGCCATTGTGGTTAGAAATAAAGTCGTAATGATGTTTTTTAATTTTTTGAATTTTATTTTTATTTTTTTTGAATTTTCTAAAACGACTAAAGTAGGAACGGACTCAGATTGATTTTTTTTCCCCTCTTTATCGGCATTTCCCGGCTTGTTTTGGCTAGAAATAATGCCTGAATGTTATTTTTTAATTTTTTAATTTCTTTTACCATTTTTTGGGAATTTTCTAAACCGAGTAGAGTAGAAACAGACTCGGAATGAAATTTTTTTTTTCCTCTTTCTCAGCCTTTCCCGGCCTGTGTTGGCTAGAAATATAGCTAGAATGTTTTTTTTTTTTTTTATATATATATATTATTTTTAGGGAATTTTCTAAACCGAGTAGAGTAGGAACGGACTCGGAACGAAAATATTTTTTTCCCTCTATCTCGGCCTTTCCCAGCCCGTTTTGGCTTGAAATAAAGCCAAAATGATGTTTTTGAAATTTTATACTATTTTTTTGGAATTTTCTAAACAGAGTTGAGAAGGAACTGACTCGGAATAAAATTTTTTTTTTTCCCCTCTTTCTCGGCCTTTCCCGTCCTGTTTTGGCTTGAAATAAACTTGGAATGATGTTTTTTACTTTTCTGAAATTTTATACCATATTTAGAAATTTTCTAAACCGAGTAGAATTCAAACAGACTCGGAACGAAAATTATTTTTTTCCCTCTTTCTTGTCCTTTCCCGGCCCGTTTTGGCTTGCAATACAGCCGAAATGATTTTTTTTAATTTTTGATTTTTTGTACTATTTTTTGGGAATTTTCTAAACCGAGCGGAGTAGGAAAGGACTCGGAACGAAATTTTTTTATTTCCATCTTTCTTGGCCCATTTTGTCTAGAAATAAAGTCGGAATGAAATTTTTTTTTTTAATTTTTATTCTATTTTTTTGGAATTTTCTAAACGAACTAGAGCAGGAGCGGACTCGAATCGAAATTTTTTTTTCCCTCTTTCTCAGCCTTTCTTGGCACGTTTTGGCTAGAAATAAACCAGCAATGTTGTTTTTTTTTTTTTTTTTTTTTAATTTTTTGTATTTTTATACTGTTTTTTGTGAATTTTCTAAACCGAGTAGAGTAGGAAAGAAGTCGGAAAGAAAATTTTTTATTTCCATCTTTCTTGGCCATTCTAGGCCCATGTTTTTTTCCCTCTTTCTCGTCCTTTCCCGGCCCATTTTGGCTTAAAATAAAGCCGAAATGATGTTTTTTTAATTTTTTGAATTTTCTAAACCGAGTAGAATAGGAAAGGATTCGAAACGAAATTTTTTTTATTTCCATCTTTCTTGGCCTTTCTAGGTCCATTTTGGTTCGAAATAAAGCGGGAATGATGTTTTTCTAGTTTTTATTCTATTTTTTGGAATTTTCTAAACTGGCTAGAGTAGGAACAGACTCGGATCGAAAATTGTTTTTTCCCTCATTTTTGCCCTTTCGCAGCCCATTTTGCTCGAAATAAAAGCCAAATTGATGTTTTTTAATTTTTTTTGAATCTTTATACAGTTTTTTTGTGAATTTTCTAAATCGAGTAGATTAGGAACGGACAGGGAATGAAATTTTTTTTTCCCTCTTTCTCGGCTTTTCCTGGCCCATTTTGGCTTGAAATAAAACCGGAATGATGTTTTTTGAGCTTTTTGAATTTTTATACTATTTTTTGGGAATTTTCAGAATCGAGTATATTTGGAAATGACTTGGAACGAAAATTTACTTATTTCCATATTTCTTGGCCTTTCTAGGTCCATTTTGGCTCAAAATAAAGCCGGAATGATTTTTTTTTTTAGTTGTTATTCTATTTTTTCAAATTTTCTAAATTGACTAGAGTAGGAACAGACTCGGATCGAAAAAAAAAATTTTCCCACATTCTCGGCCTTTCCCCGCTGTTTTGCTCAAAATAAAGCCAAATTGGTGTTTTTTAATTTTTTTTTTAATACTATTTTTTGGGAATTTTGTGAATCGAGTATATTCGGAAAGGACTCAGAACGAAAAATTTTTATTTCCACCTTTCTCAGACTTTCCCAGCCCATTTTGGTTAGAAATAAAGTCATAATGATGTGTTTTAATTTTTTGAATTTTTATTTTATTTTTTTGGAATTTTCTAAACTGACTAGTGTAGGAACGGACTCAAATCGAATTTTTTTTTTTTCCCACTTTGGCGGCATTTCCCGGCTTGTTTTGGCTAGAAATAATGCCTGAATGTTATTTTCTAATTTTTTGAATTTTTTTTACTATTTTTTGGGAATTTTGTGAATCGAGTATATTAGGAAAGGACTCACAACGAAAATTTTTTATTTCCACCTTTCTCAGACTTTCCCAGCCCATTTTCGCTAGAAATAAAGTCAGAATGATGTGTTTTAATTTTTTGAATTTTTATTTTATTTTTTTGGAATTTTCTAAACTGACTAGTGTAGGAATGGACTCAGATCGAAATTTTTTTTTTCCCACTTTGTCGGCATTTCCCGGCTTGTTTTGGCTAGAAATAATGCCTGAATGTTATTTTTTAATTTTTTTAATTTTTTTTACTATTTTTTGGGAATTTTCTAAACCGAGCAGAGTAGAAACAGACTCGAAACGATTATTTTTTTTCCTCTTTCTCAGCGCTTCCCGGCCCGTGTTGGCTAGAAATATAGCCAGAACTTTTTTTTTTTATATTATTTTTAGGGAATTTTCTAAACTGAGTAGGAACGGACTTGGAACGAAAATATTTTTTTCCCTATTTCTCTGCCTTTCCCAGCCCATTTTGCTCGAAATAAAAGCCAAATTGATGTTTTTTAATTTTTTTTGAATCTTTATACAGTTTTTTTGTGAATTTTCTAAATCGAGTAGATTAGGAACGGACACGGAATGAAATTTTTTTTTCCCTCTTTCTCGGCTTTTCCTGGCCCATTTTGGCTTGAAATAAAACCGGAATGATGTTTTTTGAGCTTTTTGAATTTTTATACTATTTTTTGGGAATTTTCAGAATCGAGTATATTTGGAAATGACTTGGAACGAAAATTTACTTATTTCCATATTTCTTGGCCTTTCTAGGTCCATTTTAGCTCAAAATAAAGCCGGAATGATTTTTGTTTTTAGTTTTTATTCTATTTTTTCGAATTTTCTAAATTGACTAGAGTAGGAACAGACTCGGATCGAAAAAAAAAATTTTCCCACATTCTCGGTCTTTCCCCGCTGTTTTGCTCAAAATAAAGCCAAATTGGTGTTTTTTAATTTTTTTTTTTAATACTATTTTTTGGGAATTTTGTGAATCGAGTATATTAGGAAAGGACTCACAACGAAAAATTTTTATTTCCACCTTTCTCAGACTTTCCCAGCCCATTTTGGTTAGAAATAAAGTCATAATGATGTGTTAATTTTTTGAATTTTTATTTTATTTTTTTGGAATTTTCTAAACTGACTAGTGTAGGAACGGACTCAAATCGAATTTTTTTTTTCCCACTTTGTCGGCATTTCCCGGCTTGTTTTGGCTAGAAATAATGCCTGAATGTTATTTTCTAATTTTTTGAATTTTTTTTACTATTTTTTGGGAATTTTGTGAATCGAGTATATTAGGAAAGGACTCACAACGAAAATTTTTTATTTCCACCTTTCTCAGACTTTCCCAGCCCATTTTGGCTAGAAATAAAGTCAGAATGATGTGTTTTAATTTTTTGAATTTTTATTTTATTTTTTTGGAATTTTCTAAACTGACTAGTGTAGGAATGGACACAGATCGAATTTTTTTTTTTCCCACTTTGTCGGCATTTCCCGGCTTGTTTTGGCTAGAAATAATGCCTGAATGTTTTTTTTTAATTTTTTTAATTTTTTTTACCATTTTTTGGGAATTTTCTAAACCGAGCAGAGTAGAAACAGACTCGAAACGATTATTTTTTTTCCTCTTTCTCAGCGCTTCCCGGCCCGTGTTGGCTAGAAATATAGCCAGAACTTTTTTTTTTATATTATTTTTAGGGAATTTTCTAAACTGAGTAGGAACGGACTTGGAACGAAAATATTTTTTTCCCTATTTCTCTGCCTCTCCCGGCCCGTTTTGGCTTGAAATAAAGCCAAAATGATGTTTTTAAATTTTTATACTATTGTTTTGGAATTCTCTTAACAGAGTAGGGAAGGAACTGACGCGGAATGAAATTTTTTTTTCCCCCTTTTTTCTCGGCCTTTCCAGTCCCGTTTTGACTTGAAATAAAGTTGGAATGATGTTTTTTATTTTTTGGAAATTTTATACTATATTTTTGGAATTTTCTAAACTGAGTTGAGTTTGAACAGACTCGGAACAAAAATTATTTTTTTAATTTTTGATTTTTTGTACTATTTTTTGGGAATTTTTTAAACCAAGCGAAGTAGGAAAGGACTCGAAATGAAATTTTTTTATTTCCATCTTTCTTGGCCTTTCTTGGCCCATTTTGTCTAATAAAGTTGGAATGAAGTTTTTTTTTTTTAATTTTTTTAATTTTTTGAATTATTATTCTATTTTTTTGGAATTTTCTAAACGAACTAGAGTAAGAACAGACTCAGATCGAAATTTTTTTCCCTCTCTTTCTCAGCCTTTTTCTGCCCGTTTTGGCTAGAAATAAAGCCGAAATATTTTTTTTTTTTTAATTTTTTGAATTTTTATGCTGCTTTTTGAGAATTTTCTAAACCGAGTAGAGTAGGAAAGAACTAAGAATGAAAATTTTTTATTTCCATTTTTCTTGGCCTTTCTAGGCCAATTTTGGCTAGAAATAAAGCTGGAATGATGTTTTTCTAATTTTCTAAACCGAGTAGAGTAGGAAAGGACTCGGAACGAAAATGTTTTATTTCCATCTTTCTTGGCATTTCTAGGTCCATTTTGGCTCTAAATAAAGCCAGAATGATGTTTTTTTTTTTTATTAATTTTTTTTTAATTTTTATACTATTTTTTGTGAGTTTTCTAAATCGAGTAGAGTAGGAACGGACTTGAATCGAAATTTTTTTCCCTCTTTCTCGACCTTTCCTGGCCCGTTTTGGCTTGAAATAAAGCCGGAATGATGTGTTTTGAGTTTTTTGAATTTTTATACTATTTTTTGGGAATTTTCTGATCGAGTACATTAGGAATGGACACGGAACGAAAATTTTCTTTTTCCGTCTTTCACAGCCTTTCCTGGCCCATTTTGGTTAAAAATAAAGTCGTAATGATGTTTTTTAATTTTTTGAATTTTTATTTTATTTTTTTGGAATTTTCTAAACCGACTAGAGTAGGAACGGACTCAGATCGAATTTTGTTTCCCTCGTTGTCGGCATTTCCCTGTCTTGTTTTGGCTAGAAATAATGTCGGAATGTTATTTTTTTATTTTTTTATTTTTTTTTACTATTTTTTGGGAATTTTCTAAACCGAGTAGAGTGGAAACGGACTCGGAACGGAAAAATTTTTTTCCTCTTTCTTAGCCTTTCCTGGCCCATTTTGGCTAGAAATATAGCTAGAATGTTTTTTTTTTTTTTTTTTTTAATTTTATATACTATTTTTACGGAATTTTCTAAGCCGAGTAGAGTAGGAACGGACTCGGAACGAAAATATTTTTTTCCCTCTTTCTCAGCCTTTTTCGGCCCGTTTTGGCTTGAAATAAAGCCAAAATGATGTTTTTGAATTTTTATACTATTTTTTGGGAATTTTCTAAACAGAGTTGAGATGGAATTGACTCGGAATTAAAATTTTTTTTTTCCACTTTCTAGGCCTTTCCTGGACCATTTTGTCTAGAAATAAAGTCGGAAAGAAGATTTTTTTTTTTAAAAAAAATTTTTTGAATTTTTATTCTATTTTTTTTGGAATTTTCTAAACGAACTAGAGTAGGAATGGACTCGGATCGAAATTTTCTTTTCGCTCTTTCCCAGGCTTTCTTGGCACATTTTAGCTAGAAATAAACCGGGAATGTTGTTGTTGTTGTTGTTGTTTTTTTTTTTTTTTTTTTTTTTAATTTTTTGTATTTTGATACTGTTTTTTGTGAATTTTCTAAACCGAGTAGTGTAGGAACAGACTCAGAATGAAAAAAATTTTCCCTCCTTCTCAGCTTTTCCTGTCCCGTTTTGGCTTGAAATAATGCCAGAATGATGTGTTTTTAGTTTTTTGAATTTTTATACTATTTTTTGGGAATTTTCTGAATCAAGTATATTAGGAAAGGACTCGGGACGAAAATTTTTTATTTCTGTCTTTCTCAGCCTTTCCTGGCCCATTTTGGTTGGAAATAAAGTCGTAATGATGTTTTTTAATTTTTTGAATTTTTATTTTATTTTTTTCGAGTTTTCTAAACCGACTAGCGTAGGAACGGACTCAGATTGAATTTTTTTTCTCTCTTTGTTGGCATTTCCCGGCTTGTTTTGGCTAGAAATAATGCCTGAATGTTATTTCTTAATTTTTTGAATTTTTTTTACTATTTTTTTGTGAATTTTCTAAACATAGTAGAGTAGGAACGGACTCGGAACGAAAATTTTTTTTCCTCTTTCTCAGCCTTTCCCGGCCTGTGTTGGCTACAAATATAGCCAGAATTTATATATATATATATATATATATTTGTGATTTACCACAACAGGATTTATCACTTGAAACACCTTTTAATTTCAGATCAGTGGGTTTTTCAAAATTCTTTTGCAAAAACTCATTGACATCATGGTCTCTTTTTGAAATACTTTCAGATCCAGCAAAGGAATGTCTTCCTTCGTTGATCCTCAAGGGTTGATTATTCTGAAAACATATTTTAACAGTACCATCAAGATATTGGTGAATATTTGTAAGATCAAGCTCATCAAAAACAGGTTTAGGAATAGGAGTTTCTTGATTCAACAACCATTCAGTAGGAAGATTAATGTCTTGCCATTGAATCATTTTAGGAACTTGAACTTTAGCATCAGGAGTTGAACATGTGATTAACATTGTTTTACCAGAGGGTTCTCTAGGATTCAAACAACAAGGATTTAACTGAATACCCAAAAGTCTGTAATAAATACGGTAAATCAAAGCAAAAGGTTTACTACCTTCATCCATAATATAACCAGAAGAAGCAATGTTCAAAGTCAATGCTTTAATAATATTAGGATCATCCAAAGCAAGAGTAATATCAGGATAACAGTTAAAGTAAACAGGACCATCATACAAAGAAGCAGTGATCATACCAAGAATGCTATCTTTAAAGACCTTAAATCTAGCATCACGTAAACACATGAGAATGGAAGCATTAATACCCTTTCGGGTGAGTGGTTTAACAGCAACTTGAACTAAACCAATATGCAAATAACTGAGTTTTTTAGCAATGAAGTCATTAATATTTTTCTTGGAAAACAAACAACATTTTTCATGCATTTTTGAAATAGAAAATGTTTGTTCAACAGTTCTAACTTTGTAAATAGGATGAAAAGTGGATTCAGCCCAACTAGTTTTGTAAACAGTTTTAGTATCAACTTTAGGAATGTTCCATTTTCGGAAATCAGGGATCTCATTATCTTCAATAGTGTGATCTTCTTCATTCACAATATCAGGAGGACAACCAGTCCTGGAGCTGACAGAAGAGTTGGATCTCCACAACTTATTCATATTATCCTAGTTTTAACACTCAATTATCATGTTTTTCTCACAACCGTTGCATTTCGTAACACATACCTTAAGCAACCCTATACCACACACATGCCCTACACGCCCTCCTGGCTCAAACGGGCCTTACAGTCAGGTTCTGGGAATTCACTTTACACCTAGGGTGGCGCCAACGACGGCAAGAACGGGACACAACAACTGAGCACCAAAGGTTCAGACAGACACGGACAAGGCACAAAGAACACAACCACACTACCACCGGCCAGAAAAGAATGGCTCTGATACCATAAAGGGGGAAGGGGACACACGGAAGAAGGGAGAGAGGCGGAAGCACAGTAATAATATAGTGAATGATGAATATAAAGGGCAAAGTTAGAACAATAATAAGGCGGTAGAACCAGCCAAGCAGTATATATCAAAATAATTCAAAGTAAATAAGAGCAATTAATGAAAGCAATTTAAAACCGTCCAGTATGGCGGTAATCCGTCCAAGGTGGCGGTAGCAACAAGCAATATAATGAACATAAATAACTGAAAATACTTCTTTATTGAAAGTAGGTAAACACTTACAGTAGTAATAGTCAATACAACAAGATCTCAACAGTAGAGGTTAACAGTTACAAAGCTTGAACTAGTCCTAGTTACAAGGTTTGTATGAACAAGGTTATGGTGAACAAGGTTGTGGTTAAAAAGATAATAGGAGAACTCTCTCAAAGAAGGTAGGCTCTCTAGAGGAAGTTCTAACAAAAGTTCTGAACAAGTTCTAAATTTTGTTCTGAGTTTAACATAAGGGACAACCCCCCTTAAATAGGTAAAATTCGGAATGAATAGTAACAGGTGAATAGTGACGGATGAATAGTGCCAGATGAATAGTGACAAGTGAATAGTGACAGATGAATAGTGAAAAGTGAGTCTTTTTCTTTTTTGACTCCAAGTCATGGGGGGAACATGAAGAGATCAGGAGCATCTTACGGAAAGGACTAGGCCTTCATTTTTAGGCTTAGGCCTCATCATTTCTGTCCTTGAAAGAAGTCATCAAAAGAAGCCAAATAAATTTGCACTATGATGGAAGTCTTCAGGAGCATGCAATACTTCCAACATGTGAGGCATAAAATCAGCAAAATCTCTGACAAAGGTCAATAGGAATATTTCTTTGAACATCATCATGTACGCATGCAGTTGAATAGTGGCCATTATGCTAGCTAAACAAATAGAGAACAGTAGCAACAATAAACTGAGGACCCCACAATTAATCAATAGAAGAAGCATCGGATGGATAATCTTCATCAGGCTCCCATGGAGGATCATTATTACATCCATGCTCTTGGTAAATAACATACTGATTGCAGAATCCGCAATATAGCAGTAATAATATAGTGAAAGTGAAAGTAAATGAGAATAGCAAAGTTAGAACAATAATAAGGCGGTAGAACCAGCCAAGCAGTATATATCAAAATAATTCAAAGTAAATAAGAGCAATTAATGAAAGCAATTTAAAACCGTCCAGTATGGCGGTAATCCGTCCAAGGTGGCGGTAGCAACAAGCAATATAATGAACATAAATAACTGAAAATACTTCTTTATTGAAAGTAGGTAAACACTTACAGTAGTAATAGTCAATACAACAAGATCTCAACAGTTGAGGTTAACAGTTACAAAGCTTGAACTAGTCCTAGTTACAAGGTTTGTATGAACAAGGTTATGGTGAATAAGGTTGTGGTTAACAAGATAATAGGAGAATAGTGAATAGGGAGAACTCTCAAAGAAAGCTTCTAAGGAAGTTCTAACAAGATAGTGAATAAGTTCTAAAAATGAATTCTAAAAATGAATTCTGTGTTCAACATAAGGGACAGCCCCCCTTTAATAGGCAAAATTTGGAATGAATAGTAACAGGTGAATAGTGACGGATGAATAGTGCCAGATGAATAGTGACAGGTGAATAGTGACAGATGAATAGTAAAAGTGCATCTTTTTCTTTTTGACTCCAAGTCATAGGAGAAATCAGGAGCATCTTACGGGAGGGCTTAGACCTTCATTTTTAGGCATAGACCTCATCATTTTTTGTCCTTAAAGGAGTCATCAAAAGAAGCCAAAATTTGAACTATGATGGGAGTCTTCAGAGTATGCAACACTTCCAACGTGAGAGGCATAAAATCAGCAAGATTTCTGACAAAAACTAGTAGGAATATCATCAGGAATACCATCATGTGCGCATGTTCTTGAATAGTGGCCATTATGCTGGCTAGACAAATAGGGAATAGAAACAATAAACTGAGGACTACACAATTAATCAGTAGAAGGAGCATCGGACGGGTATCCATCAAAAGGATCAAAAGGACCCCGTGGAGAGTCACAATCATGCTCATGATAAATAGCATATTGGTTGCAAAATCCACAATATAAAATAGGCTCATCCAGTGATCTTCTTCCTGGAATGAGAAAGCTCTTTGGATTACAATGGTCAACAATACGTAGCCGAGCAATAGCTTCAACACGTGGCCTGGGACCAAAAACATAAATTCTATCAGTGCTTCCCATGAAATGATAATCCTTCCACAGGCTCTGAGCAACTTCAATAATTTGATTATTAAAATAGTTTCCCCAACATTTTGCAAGAGCATAAGGATTTTTGAAGGACAAATGAGGATCCCCTTCAAGCTATTGCCCCTGATGAGTATGACCATTGATGAGAATAAGATGTTTCGAAGGCTGGACATTCATCCAGTTATCTCTTTCCCATCTAGGTAGAGTACTCCAACATCTGATGGAAATAGTGGGGCCAGTAAATTTTTTAATGGCATCTTGAACAATTTGAGGAAGTTGACTGGCTTGGTAATAGCTTGTTAATTTTAGAAATCTAATAAAGCCATATTCAAACATATGAGAAAGCCAGTTAGGATCTCTATCATCATCATCATCAGCAGCAAAGTAACCATCATCATAATTAATTAAAAGACCAGGAAATCGGTATGGTTTTTCATACACTCTGAGAGTACTCCCAAAGTGTTCTTCCCAGTCCAATTGGATAAACACGTTATCACCTTCATCAATTTCATCAGGATCAGGAATAGTGGCTGTAACAAGTTTCTTGAAACATTTGAACCATAGGTCGAAAGACCTAAACATAGCCTTGCAGTTCAGTATACGTGATTGTATATCTGACGGCAAGTTGGCAAAAGCACTTCTTAACATAGATTGGGACTTAAGGCTCAATCTAGAATAATCAGTGCCCATTATAGTCATTTTATCCTTTGAATGGATATCCTCTTTGCCAAAGAGTTGACTAGTGTAAGGATCATTTGTAATATTTGGATGGTTAACAAGTTGGCTTCTAAAAGCCTCAATATCTGGAACAAGGTTTGAAACAAAGTCATTGTTTGAAGCAAGAGGGTTTTCTGAGATAAGGTTAACATAATGGCTTAGGTAAGCCTCATTCTGAGCAGAAAGGTTAACAAGATGGATTTCCAGGGCTCTAAGAGTGGTTTTTAACAGATCATGGTGGTTTCGAATAAAAGCAGCTTGAAGGTTATCAAGAATAAATTTAATAGAATCTGGAAGTTCTGAATAGATTCCATTGTGGAATTGTAAATTTTGTGACAAAACTTCCTGCAAAGCAATCACAATATCACCACAGGAATATGCCACCGTTGCCGGGACATACCCTTGAAGGGATGTCGATCCACTGGGTTTTACCCCAGAAGATTCGCCCTCATGCATTTTGTTTTGGGAATAGTCCTGTACAGGAGCTTTTCCCTTGTTTTTCCTCTCAGTGGAGGGAGCCATAATAATCCACTTATTAGTGGTATAAATACTAATATTATCCCACTTACTAGTGGTATTTATCCTTGCATCAGTGCTTGATTCCTGCAAAAGATTATTAGAAATATTAGAGTCAGTGGTAATGGTAGATATTTTGGCATTACTAGTATTACCTTCAAAATTGTTTAGGAAGCATGTAGCAGGAGAATCCAAAGCATCATTGATATCTATTTCAAGTTGTGAAACAAATTTAAACTTTACTTTCTGTCCAAAAGGATCAGTAGTAATTCCATCATTATCAACAAGGAAGGGATACAGAGCATTTATAAATGGCAAACCAAGAATCACTTTATCAGTCATATTTTTAACAAGAACAGAGGGAATCTTAAAACAGACATCATCATGGCAAATATGAGCATTATTCAATTCATATTTGATTTTCATTTGAGCACCAGTAGCAGAAACCAATTTTTCAGTTGATTTTTCAAAATATTTCGGAGGAATCAATCCTTCCTGAATACAATTCTTATCAGCACCAGAATCAATCATAGCAATAACAGTGAAATGGTAATCATGGGAAACAAAAATCTTCACTTTTGTGAACCATTTTGGGGGAAGAATTTTGTTAATACTAACAAGACTAGGTTGAATATCAACAAGAGGAATTTGAGAATCATCAGCATTACCGTTATCAGAAAGAAGAGCTTGTTGACCGGATTCATCTCCATCCTTGTGCTCATCTTGTTCATCATCAGTCTTATTTTGATCAATAGTTTTATCAATTTTTAATATTAACATTTCTTGTTTAAGATTATGGTTATCACTTTTAATATGTTTTAGTTCAAGTTTTAATTCACTTATCTCCTGTTTAACAGTATTAATTTCACATTGGAGATCATTAACAGTTAAATCTTTGGATTTCTTCTTATTAAATCTTTCCAAAGTTTCTTCAAAACTTATTGTTGATTTAAGTTTTTTACTAGTTTCATCTTTTAACAAGTTTTTCTTGAACTTATCCAAATATTCTTTTTGTAATTCAGGATTTTTAATTTGACCAATCAATTTTATTAACAGGCTTTCATTTTCTTCACCTTTAGTGAGAACTTTAACAGTTTTAACAACATTGCAACAGGAATCTCTGCAACCAAGTTTAATATTAGGAGAATCAGAAGAATCATCAGCAGAATGATAACAAGAATCAGAAGAAGAAAGATCATCTTCCAACGAATCAGACGAATTGTTTGATTCAAGGATTCTGAATAATTCTTCTTGATCATTATCATCAATTTTCAACATGTTAAACTTGTTTTTCAACTCACCAGGTTTTTGTTTACAATCTTTACTAAAATGACCAGGTTTTCCACAATTGAAACATTTACCTTTACCTGACCGTTGGTTAACATGTTTTTTAGAAACATTTTTCTTTTTAACATAAAAATCATCAAAATTAGTGCTGTATTTTTTATGTTTTTTATGGCTATAATTTTTGTGACTTTTATCATGTTTTTTACCTTTTTGCTTAGAAGGAGCAATAGAAGGTAAACCATATTGTTCACAAAAATTTCCCATTTCATATTTAGCTCTTCTTTTGTTTTTTAATTGGTGTTTTAACAGTTTTTCATCATTGCACATATTAATTCCAAGTTTTTTAATAGTGCTTAAAATATCACCATAAGTTAAATTATCATAGTCAATAGAATCATTTTTACCAATTAATTCTTGTTTTACCTTATGAGCAAAGATAGGAGGCAGACCGTCAATAAACTTTTCTTTCCAATAAGGCTTGAAACAATCTTTCCGTTGCATCACTCTGGAAAGGAAAACATCTTGATACCATCTATAATCAGACATAGTAGGGCATCTCAAATTATTTAACAGGTCAGAAATTCGAGATGAAACATTAGATGGAGTACCAACAAAATGTTTGATAATAGTATAAATCAAGGTATTAACACCATCAGGAATACCTCGACCAATACGATCATCAAAAATAGGCAAGCCTTCATCATTCTTTTTAACAGCATGTTTAATAGAATCTCTGGAATCTTCTGTGAGATATGAATCCCACCATCCACGAAGAGTACCAGAAAAGCCAGTAGTAAGAAGGTCAACAATTTCAGATTGTTCAAAATCATGATTATTTTGATAAGCAGTAGCAACCATGGACATATGTCCCATTTTGTTAATAATTTCTTGCTCAGAAAAGCCATCAATATTCCATTCATAAATCTTATCAGCAGAAACAGAAAACTGAGTTTGAAAAGGTTTTTCTTCAAACTGCATATCAGGAGGAGTAGGTTTTGAATACCAATTTTTTGTAAGAAACATGGGCTTGGAATTGCCAACAAATCTTTTTATTCTGGGTAAACCATCATCAAAAACATTTTTTGCAGAAACAGAAGAAACAGTATCAGAATCTGTATTTTCATCAGAAGCAATTTCATTTTTTGAAATAGTTCGAGCAGCAGGAGTACTTGTAGAAGTACCTTCAGTTTTAACTTTTAAATCAGAAAGCATTTTGTCAATAGTTTCAAGAAGTTTAGACTGAGAGGTTCGAAACTTGAATTTGTTATCATGACTGGGTAAATTAATCAAAGGTTCCTCAGTCTTGACAGAAACAGGTTTTTGAACAGAAACAGGTTTGTCAACAGAAACAGTTCTTTCAGCAATTTTTTCTTCAATACGGTCAAGCTGTTGACCAATAACATGCAATGATTCATTAGTGAAATTGTTTTGTTCAATAAGGCTAACAACCGGAGTTTGTTCATCAGCAATTTTGAAAGGAGTAGCTTTAACATCAATTTTGTCAGTAGTCACCAAAATAGTCTCAAGGGGTGGATGACTAGATCTGACAATGGTTTTGTCATTTTTAACAAAATTAGATTTCTTTATTGCGTTCAAATGATTTTTTGAAACTTCATCTTTTGAAACATAATAATTTTCAAGAAAATCAAAGAACAAAATATGTCTTTTCAATTGATTCATCTTTTCTAACCATTTTCTTTTAACACGGTTTTTCTCAGACTGAGCAAAATCATTTTGGTAAATTTTTCTTTTTGTCTTATTTTTAGGAAGCATAAATTCATCAAACAATGGAGTCAAGTCAACTTCAAAATTTTCCTTGACAGCAGTCAAAACTCTTAGATGGTTAACATTATTTTCAATAGGAGGAAAATCAGAATCAGATGGACAAACAGAATTAGCATCATCTTCTTCTTCGGTAGCAGGTTTGCCATACGGAGAGGAAGATTCAGGCTTAGTAGAATAGTAAACAGAGCTGATTTGGGATTTATCACTTGAAACACCTTTTAATTTCAAATCAGTGGGTTTTTCAAAATTCTTTTGCAAAAACTCATTGATATCATGATCTCTTTTCGAAATACTTTCAGATCCAGCAAAGGAGTGTCTTCCTTCGTTAATCCTCAAGGGTTGATTATTTTGAAAACATATTTTAACAGTACCATCAAGATATTGTTGAATATTTGTGAGATCAAGCTCATCAAAAACAGGTTTAGGAACAGGAGATTCTTGATTCAACAACCATTCTTTAGGAAGAGTAATATCTTGCCATTGAATCATTTTTGGAACTTGAACTTTAGCATCAGGAGTTGAACATGTGATCAACATTGTTTTACCAGAGGGTTCTCTAGGATTCAAACAACAAGGATTTAACTGAGTGCCCAAAAGTCTGTAATAAATACGATAAATTAAAGCAAAAGGTTTACTACCTTCATCCATAATATAACCAGAAGAAGCAATGTTCAAAGTCAAAGCCTTAATAATATTAGGATCATCCAAAGCAAGAGTAATATCAGGATAACAGTTAAAGTAAACAGGACCATCATACAAAGAAGCAGTGATCATACCAAGAATGCTATCTTTGAAAACTTTAAATCTAGCATCACGTAAACACATGAGAATAGAAGCATTAATACCCTTTCGGGTAAGTGGTTTAACAGCAACTTGAACTAAACCAATATGCAAATAACTGAGTTTTTTAGCAATGAAGTCATTAATATTTTTCTTGGAAAACAAACAACATTTTTCATGCATTTTTGAAATGGAAAATATTTGTTCAACAGTTCTAACTTTATAAACAGGATGAAAAGTGGATTCAGCCCAGCTAGTTTTGTAAACAGTTTTAGTATCAACTTTAGGAATGTTCCATTTTCGGAAATCAGGGAAATCAGGGATCTCATGATCTTCAACAGTGTGATCTTCTTCATTCACAATATCAGGAGGACAACCAGTCCTGGAGCTGATAGAGGAGTTGGATCTCCACAACTTATCCATATTATCCTAGTTTTAACACTCAATTATCATGTTTTTCTCATAACCGTTGCATTTCGTAACACATACCCTAAGCAACCCTATACCACACACATGCCCTACACGCCCTCCTGGCTCAAACGGGCCTTACAGTCAGGTTCTGGGAATTCACTTTACACCTAGGGTGGCGCCAACGACGGCAAGAACGGGACACAACAACTGAGCACCAAAGGTTCGGACAGATACGGACAAGGCACAAAGAACACAACCACACTACCACCGGCCAGAAAAGAGTGGCTATAATTTTTGTGACTTTTACGTGATGCTAGATTTAAAGTTTTCAAAGATAGCATTCTTGGTATGATCACTGCTTCTTTGTATGATGGTCCTGTTTACTTTAACTGTTATCCTGATATTACTCTTGCTTTGGATGATCCTAATATTATTAAAGCATTGACTTTGAACATTGCTTCTTCTGGTTATATTATGGATGAAGGTAGTAAACCTTTTGCTTTAATTTATCGTATTTATTATAGACTTTTGGGTACTCAGTTAAATCCTTGTTGTTTGAATCCTAGAGAACCCTCTGGTAAAACAATGTTAATCACATGTTCAACTCCTGATGCTAAAGTTCAAGTTCCAAAAATAATTCAATGGCAAGATATTACTCTTCCTAAAGAATGGTTGTTGAATCAAGAATCTCCTGTCCCTAAACCTGTTTTTGATGAGCTTGATCTCACAAATATTCAACAATATCTTGATAGTACTGTTAAAATATGTTTTCAAAATAATCAACCCTTGAGGATTAACGAAGGAAGACACTCCTTTGCTGGATCTGAAAGTATTTCGAAAAGAGATCATGATATCAATGAGTTTTTACAAAAGAATTTTGAAAAACCCACTGATCTGAAATTAAAAGGTGTTTCAAGTGATAAATCTCAAATCAGCCGCTCTGTTTACTATTCTACCAAACCTGAATCTTCCTCTCCATATGGCAAACCTGCCACCGAAGAAGATGATGATGCTAATTCTGTTTGTCCTTCTGATTCTGATTTTCCTCCTATTGAAAATAATGTTAACCATCTAAGAGTTTTGACTGCTGTCAAGGAAAATTTTGAAGTTGACTTGACTCCATTGTTTGATGAATTTATGCTTCCTAAAAATAAGACAAAAAGAAAAATTTACCAAAATGATTTTGCTCAGTCTGAGAAAAACCGTGTTAAAAGAAAATGGTTAGAAAAGATGAATCAATTGAAAAGACATATTTTGTTCTTTGATTTTCTTGAAAATTATTATGTTTCAAAAGATGAAGTTTCAAAAAATCATTTGAACGCAATAAAGAAATCTAATTTTGTTAAAAATGACAAAACCATTGTCAGATCTAGTCATCCACCCCTTGAGACTATTTTGGTGACTACTGACAAAATTGATGTTAAAGCTACTCCTTTCAAAATTGCTGATGAACAAACTCCGGTTGTTAGCCTTATTGAACAAAACAATTTCACTAATGAATCATTGCATGTTATTGGTCAACAGCTTGACCGTATTGAAGAAAAAATTGCTGAAAGAACTGTTTCTGTTGACAAACCTGTTTCTGTTCAAAAACCTGTTTCTGTCAAGACTGAGGAACCTTTGATTAATTTACCCAGTCATGATAACAAATTCAAGTTTCGAACCTCTCAGTCTAAACTTCTTGAAACTGTTGACAAAATGCTTTCTGATTTAAAAGTTAAAACTGAAGGTACTTCTACAAGTACTCCTGCTACTCGAACCATTTCAAAAAATAAAATTGTTTCTGATGAAAGTATAGATTCTGATACTGTTTCTTCTGTTTCTGCAAAAAATGTTTTTGATGATGGTTTACCCAGAATTAAAAGATTTGTTGGCAATTCCAAGCCCATGTTTCTTACAAAAAATTGGTATTCAAAACCTACTCCTCCTGATATGCAGTTTGAAGAAAGACCTTTTCAAACTCAGTTTTCTGTTTCTGCTGATAAGATTTATGAATGGAATATTGATGGCTTTTCTGAGCAAGAAATTATTAACAAAATGGGACATATGTCCATGGTTGCTACTGCTTATCAAAATAATCATGATTTTGAACAATCTGAAATTGTTGACCTTCTTACTACTGGCTTTTCTGGTACTCTTCGTGGATGGTGGGATTCATATCTCACAGAAGATTCCAGAGATTCTATTAAACATGCTGTTAAAAAGAATGATGAAGGCTTGCCTATTTTTGATGATCGTATTGGTCGAGGTATTCCTGATGGTGTTAATACCTTGATTTATACTATTATCAAACATTTTGTTGGTACTCCATCTAATGTTTCATCTCGAATTTCTAACCTGTTAAATAATTTGAGATGCCCTACTATGTCTGATTATAGATGGTATCAAGATGTTTTCCTTTCCAGAGTGATGCAACGGAAAGATTGTTTCAAGCCTTATTGGAAAGAAAAGTTTATTGACGGTCTGCCTCCTATCTTTGCTCATAAGGTAAAACAAGAATTAATTTGTAAAAATGATTCTATTGACTATGATAATTTAACTTATGGTGATATTTTAAGCACTATTAAAAAACTTGGAATTAATATGTGCAATGATGAAAAACTGTTAAAACACCAATTAAAAAACAAAATGCACATCTAAGCCACTATGTTAACCTTATTTCAGAAAACCCCCTTGTTTCTGAAAATTACCTTGCTTCAAACCTTGTTTCAAAAATTGGGGCTCTTGGAAGCCAACTTGTTAACCATCCAAATACTACTGATGGTCCCTACACTAGTCAACTCTTTGGCAAAGAGGATATCCATTCAAAGGATAAAACGACTATAATGGGCACTGATTATTCTAGATTGAGCCTTAAGACCCAGTCTATATTAAGAAGTGCTTTTGCCAACTTGCCATCAGATATACAATCACGTATACTGAGAAGCGAGGCTATGTTTAGGTCTTTTGGCCTATGGTTCGAATATTTCAAAACACTTGTTACAACTACTGTTCCTGATCCTGCTAATACAGATGATAATGGTGATATCCTTGAACAAACTGATTGGAAAAAACACTTTGGAGTCAGTCTCAGAGTGTATGAAAAGAGACACCCATTTCCTGGTCTCTTAATTAATTATGATAGTTCATATGTTGCTAATGATCCAGAAGGTGATAATGATCGGAATCCTAACTGGCTTTCCCAAATGTTTGAGTATGGATTTATCAGACTCATAAAATTAACCTGTTTTGGCCAAGCCAGCCAACTTCCACAAATCATTCAGACTGCTATTAACAATTTTGAAAGTCCCTTTGTTTCCATCAGATGTTGGAGCACCTTGCCAATGTGGGAAAGAGATAACTAGATGAACGTCCAGCCATCAAAACATCTCGTTCTCATTAATGGGCACACTCACCAAGGACAATGGTATGAAGGAGATTCTCACTTATCCTTCCAAAATCCTCATGCCCTTACAGAATGCTGGAGAAATTATTTCAATAATCAAATTCTTGAAGTCATTCAAAGCCTATGGAAACATTATCATTTCATAGGAAGTACAGATAGAATTTTTGTCTTTGGTCCCAGACCTTATGCTCCTACTATCATTCACATGCACATTGCAGATCACTGTAATCCAAGGAGTTTTATTGATCCAGGAAAAACTCCAGAATTTGAGCCACTGCTATATTGCGGATTCTGCAATCAGTATGTTATTTACCAAGAGCATGGATGTAATAATGATCCTCCATGGGAGCCTGATGAAGATTATCCATCCGATGCTTCTTCTATTGATTAATTGTGGGGTCCTCAGTTTATTGTTGCTACTGTTCTCCATTTGTTTAGCTAGCATAATGGCCACTATTCAACTGCATGCGTACATGATGATGTTCAAAGAAATATTCCTATTGACCTTTGTCAGAGATTTTGCTGATTTTATGCCTCACATGTTGGAAGTATTGCATGCTCCTGAAGACTTCCATCATAGTGCAAATTTATTTGGCTTCTTTTGATGACTTCTTTCAAGGACAGAAATGATGAGGCCTAAGCCTAAAAATGAAGGCCTAGTCCTTTCCGTAAGATGCTCCTGATCTCTTCATGTTCCCCCCATGACTTGGAGTCAAAAAAGAAAAAGACTCACTTTTCACTATTCATCTGTCACTATTCACTTGTCACTATTCATCTGGCACTATTCATCCGTCACTATTCACCTGTTACTATTCATTCCGAATTTTACCTATTTAAGGGGGGTTGTCCCTTATGTTAAACACAGAATTCATTTTTAGAATTCATTTTTAGAACTTATTCACTATCTTGTTAGAACTTCCTCTAGAGAGTTTGCCTTCTTTGAGAGAGTTCTCCTATTATCTTGTTAACCACAACCTTGTTCACCATAACCTTGTTCATACAAACCTTGTAACTAGGACTAGTTCAAGCTTTGTAACTGTTAACCTCAACTGTTGAGATCTTGTTGTATTGACTATTACTACTGTAAGTGTTTACCTACTTTCAATAAAGAAGTATTTTCAGTTATTTATGTTCATTATATTGCTTGTTGCTACCGCCACCTTGGACGGATTACCGCCATACTGGACGGTTTTAAATTGCTTTCATTAATTGCTCTTATTTACTTTGAATTATTTTGATATATACTGCTTGGCTGGTTCTGTCCCCTTATTATTGTTCTAACTTTGCCCTTTATATTTATCATTCACTATATTATTACTGTGCTTCCGCCTCTCTCCCTTCCTCCGTGTGTCCCCTTCCCCCTTTATGGTATCAGAGCCATATAGTGAATAGAGTGGCTCTGATACCATAAAGGGGGAAGGGGACACACGGAGGAAGGGAGAGAGGCGGAGGCACAGTAATAATATAGTGAAAGTAAATGTAAATAGCAAAGTTAGAACAATAATAAGGCGGTAGAACCAGCCAAGCAGTATATATCAAAATAATTCAAAGTAAATAAGAGCAATTAATGAAAGCAATTTAAAACCGTCCAGTATGGCGGTAATCCGTCCAAGGTGGCGGTAGCAACAAGCAATATAATGAACATAAATAACTGAAAATACTTCTTTATTGAAAGTAGGTAAACACTTACAGTAGTAATAGTCAATACAACAAGATCTCAGCAGTTGAGGTTAATAGTTACAAAGCTTGAACTAGTCCTAGTTACAAGGTTTGTATGAACAAGGTTATGGTGAACAAGGTTGTGGTTAACAAGATAATAGGAGAATAGTGAATAGGGAGAACTCTCAAAGAAAGCTTCTAAGGAAGTTCTAACAAGATAGTGAATAAGTTCTAAAAATGAATTCTGTGTTCAACATAAGGGACAGCCCCCCTTTAATAGGCAAAATTCGGAATGAATAGTGACGGATGAATAGTGCCAGATGAATAGTGACAGGTGAATAGTGACAGATGAATAGTAAAAGTGCATCTTTTTCTTTTTGACTCCAAGTCATGGGAGAAATCAGGAGCATCTTACGGGAGGGCATAGACCTTCATTTTTAGGCATAGACCTCATCATTTTTTGTCCTTAAAGGAGTCATCAAAAGAAACCAAAATTTGAACTATGATGGGAGTCTTCAGAGTATGCAACACTTCCAACGTGAGAGGCATAAAATCAGCAAGATTTTTGACAAAAACTAGTAGGAATATCATCAGGAATATCATCATGTGCGCATGTTCTTGAATAGTGGCCATTATGCTGGCTAGACAAATAGGGAATAGTAGTAACATTAATCTTGGAAACACAAGGAATCTTCTTTTCAGTAGCATGAACAATAACAGTAATATTTTGGCCGTTTGTGCTGGCCAAGCAAATAGGGTGAATCATCTAATCTTTTGCCAAATCATCAGCTTCATCATCATCATGTCCAAACCACTCCTCATTGTAGGGGTAGTAAGGATCTTTTGCAACAGAGGCTTCAGAAGATCTTTCATCATCCAAATCAGCCTTTTCCTTTTTTAACATTTCAATAAGGGCATTTAGTGCTTCAGGGTCCTTGCGGATATCATCCAATGGGGAACTCACTTTATTGGGTTTAACAGATGGCTTAGTAGATTTAGAAGAGGAAGCAGAAGCATCAGTAGTGATGGGGGATCGACTAACTGAACAATTAGCAATGGGGAGAGAAGCAACGGAAGAAGATTCTCTGGAAACACTAGCAATAATCCTCTGAGTATGAGGGAATTTACCCCATCATTTTACATACCAACATCTTTGGAGCACATCACCTTCTTTTTCATATTGCCATTTTAATATCCAGGAAATCTTGTATCGTTTAACAAAGTGGAGTAAAGGAGGGAACTTGGCACCATAAGCATCAATTTTATAGAACTTCTTGAAACATTCAAAGGCCTCAAGCAGTGATTCAGGAAGTATGTCATTAATAGGGCCAAATTGATCCCACCAACACTTGAACCAAAGAGGCAGGACGCCATGGAACTTACTATCAAAGTTAACAAACCAAGAATGAGACATGTCTTCATTTTGGTGAAGCATAAATCTTGTCCAAGCAGTAATATAATCATAGTAAGAATAAGGGATGAGGGAACCAGGCATTGTTTTGGTAAAACTGGGAGAAGGTCCCCACTCTTCTTCAGTAATAACATTGACTATGTAAACACCATGATAGATGATCTTGGAGGTATCAGCTTTGTCAGTAATGGTTTTAATAATAATAGATTTTTCATGACCCAAAAGACCAGAATAGTATTGTAACTTCTTCTCACTATGCTCGGGAATCCAATGAAATCTTGGGGGAAAATAGCTTCTAGCAAGTGTGAGAGGATTGGAAACAGAGGCTCTGTTAGGTTCAATATAAAACATATTTTGGAAATATTGTTTTTTAACATATTGAGGAGCATTGGGGTTCTTGGGATAAACAGTTTTGGTTGGTCGGTGAACAGGGGTTAATGCATAGGGATCATATGAGGAGGCAAGAACAGAAGAATAGTTGGGTCTGGGAATAGTACCTAATGGGGTGAAGCGGTTAACAATGTCCATAGAGGAAACAGGTTTACTAACAGGGTCCAGAGAGGAAGCAGGTTTAATAATTTGGTTAACAGTGGCAGGTGTCTTGTCTTTCGACCTTCTACTGGCCATTAGGACACTGCAAAAATTCACGGGTAAGGAAATCAGGGATGGAGTTTTGAGATCCTTTAATATATTCAATATTAAAGTCAAAAACACTTAAAATAGCTTGCCATCTAGCAAAAATATGTTTTGAAGCAATATTTTCAACATCTTTTTCAATAACATATTTAGCACTTTTGCAATCAATACGTAACAAAAACTTTTGGTTTAATAAATCACTTTGGAATTTTGAAATGCATAATACTATAGACAAAATCTCTTTTTTAATAGTACTATAGTTTAACTGTGCATTATTCCAAATTCCAGAATAGAAACGGACAATTTGTTCAGATGACTCAGGAGAGACTCTTTGTTTCAGAATACCACCATAACCAATGTCAGAGGCATCGGTTTCAACAATTTTGAATGCATCAACAATGGGAATACCAAGACAGGGCAATGTCTTAACATGAGATTTGATTTGTTTAACAAGGGATGTATGAATATCGGTCCAGGGAGGAGGATTACTCTTTAACCTATCAAAAAGAGGTTTACATTGTTTTCTCATATCTTTGTAGAAATCAGCAACATAATTCAATGACCCAAGAAATCTTTGCAGCTGAGTTTTATCAGTAATAACATCAGGAAATTTATCAGCAAATTGAATGGCTCTATCAATAGGACGAATTTGTCCTTCAGAGATGTCATAACCAAGGAAACGAACTTTTGTTTGAAACAGTTTAATTTTCTTAGCAGAAACAACAAGACCATTTCCTTTGATAGTTTCTAGAAACGAATACAAATGTTTCCAGTGTTCATCAATAGAGCTGGAGTAAACAAGAACATCATCAATATAAACAATAGTGAAGTGACTGAAGCAGTTGAAAATATCATTCATGATATTTTGGAATTCACTAGGAGCATTTTTAAGACCAAAAGGCATCACATTCCACTCGTAATGACCAAAAGGAGTGGTGAAAGCAGTTTTGTATCTATCCTTCTCATTAATCTGGATTTGCCAGAACCCAGATTTCATATCGAACTTAGAAAACACTATAGCCTCACTCAATCTATGGACAAGATCATTCTTATTGGGAATAGGGTACCTAATCCATTCTAAAACCTTATTCAAAGGTTTATAGTTGATAACCAGGCGAGGAGTTCCTCTCTCAATTTCAGCATTCTTTTGAACATAGAAAGCAGAGCAAGACCAAGGGGACTTGCTATTCCTAATTAGTTTTTTCTCAAGCAAATCATGGATTTCCTTTTTGCAAAATTCAACAGTTTCAGCATTCATCTGAATAGGACGAGCTTTAGTGGGAATGTTTTTCTCATCAAAATCTTTAACATAAGGCAAGTTAACAATATGTTTTTTCCTATGCCAAAAAGCATTAGGAACATCAGAGCAAACATCATCAATTAACATTTTTTGAAAATTGTCAATTTTTGAGAGTAACAATTTATCAGAAAACTTTTCAGCAATTTTCTTGTATCTAACTTCTTGCTGAAGAAAGCTAAGATGTTTGATTTTTGCATGAATCAGATTGGAAGCATTATCAATATCAATCTCATGATTTGAAGCAAATTTGAATTTTACTTTTTGACCAAAAGGGTCAGTGGTAATACCATCATGTTCAACAAGAAAAGGATACAAAGCATTTATGAAAGGCAGGCCAAGAATTACTTTATCAGTCATATTTTTGACTAAAACAGAAGGAATCTTGAAACATATGTTATCATGACAAACATGTGCATTATTCAATTCATATTTAATCTTCATTTGGGAACCATTAGCAGAAACTAATCGTTCAGTTGATTTTTCAAAGTATTTCGAAGGAATCAATCCTTCTTGGATACAATTTATATCCGCACCAGAGTCAATCATAGCAATAACAGTGAAATGGTAATCATAAGAAACAACAATTTTGACTTTTGTAAACCATTTTGGAGAGAGTATTTTATTAACAAGAGTAAGTTGAGAATTATGAATAATACCTTTATCAGAAAGAAGAGTCTGTTGACTAGATTCTCCTTCATCTTTAAGCTCATTTTGTTCCTCATCAGTTTTGTCAAGTTTTTTATCAGTTTTAAACATTAACATTCTTTGATTGAGATTATCACTTTTAATATTTTTAAATTCATGTTTTAACTTACCTATCTCTTGTCTAACAACATTAATTTCATGTTGCAAGTCATTAACAGTTAAATCTTTGGATTTCTTTTTATTGAATCTTTCCAAAGTTTCTTCAAAACTTATTGTTGATTTGAGTTTTTTACTAATTTCATTTTTCAACAAGGTTTCATTTTCTTCACCTTTGGTGAGAACATTAATAGATTTATTACAACATGAACTTCTACAACCAATTTTAATATTAGGAGAACCAGATGATTCATCAACAGAATGATAACAGGAATCAGAAGAAGAAAAATCATTTTCCAAAGATCCAGACGAATTGTTTGATTCAAGGATTCTGAATAATTCTTCTTGGTCATTATCATCAATTTTTAACATGTTAAACTTGTTTTTCAACTTACCAGGTTTTTGTTTACAATTTTTACTAAAATGACCAGGTTTTCCACAATTGAAACATTTACCTTTACCTGACCGTTGGTTAACATGTTTTTTAGAAACATTTTTCCTTTTAGCATAGAAATCATTAAAATTAGTTTTATGTTTTTTATGGTTATGATTTTTGTAACTTTTATCATGTTTTTTACCTTTTTGCTTAGAAGGAGCAATAGAAGGTAAACCATATTGTTCACAAAAATTTCCCATTTCATATTTAGCTTTTCTTTTGTTTTTTAATTGGTGTTTTAACAGTTTTTCATCATTGCACATATTAATTCCAAGTTTTTTAATTGTGCTTAAAATATCACCATAAGTTAAATTATCATAGTCAATAGAATCATTTTTACCAATTAATTCTTGTTTTACCTTATGAGCAAAGATAGGAGGCAGACCGTCAATAAACTTTTCTTTCCAATAAGGCTTGAAACAGTATTTCCGTTGCATCACCCTGGAAAGGAAAACATCTTGGTACCATCTATAATCAGACATAGTAGGGCATCTCAAATTATTTAACAAGTCAGAAATTCGAGATGAAACATTAGATGGAGTACCAACAAAATGTTTGATAATAGTATAAATCAAGGTATTAACACCATCAGAAACACCTCGACCAATACGATCATCAAAAATAGGCAAGCCTTCATCATTCTTTTTAACAGCATGTTTAATAGAGTCTCTGGAATCTTCTGTGAGATATGAATCCCACCATCCACGAAGAGTACCAGAAAAGCCAGTAGTAAGAAGGTCAACAATTTCAGATTGTTCAAAATCATGATTATTTTGATAAGCAGTAGCAACCATGGACATATGTCCCGTTTTGTTAATAATCTCTTGTTCAGAAAAACCATCAATATTCCATTCATAAATCTTATCAGCAGAAACAGAAAACTGAGTTTGAAAAGGTCTTTCTTCAAACTGCATATCAGGAGGAGTAGGTTTTGAATACCAATTTTTTGTAAGAAACATGGGCTTGGAATTGCCAACAAATCTTTTAATTTTGGATAAACCATCACCAAAAACATTTTTTGCAGAGACAGAAGAAATAGTATCAGAATCTGTATTTTCATCAGAAGCAATTTCATTTTTTGAAATAGTTCGAGCAGCAGGAGTACTTGTAGAAGTACCTTCAGTTTTAACTTTTAAATCAGAAAGCATTTTATCAACAGTTTCAGGAATTTTAGACTGCGAAGTTTTAAACTTGAATTCGTCATCATGACTGGGCAAATCAATCAAAGGTTCTTCAATCTTGATAGAAACAGGTTTTTGAACAGAAGCAGATTTTTCAACAGAAACAATTTTTTCTTTAATATGGTTAGGCTGTTGGCCAATAACATGCATGGATTTATTAGCAAAATTGTTTTGTTCAATAAGGCTAACAACAGGAGTTTGATCATCAGCAATTTTGAAAGGAGTAGTTTTAACATTAATTTTATCAGTAGTCACCAAAATAGTCTCAAGGGGTGGATGACTAGATCTGACAATGGTTTTGTCATTTTTAACAAAATTAGATTTCTTTATTGCGTTCAAATAATTTTTTGAAACTTCATCTTTTGAAACATAATAATTTTCAAGAAAATCAAAGAACAAAATGTGTCTTTTCAACTGATGCATTTTTTCTAACCATTTTCTTTTAACACGGTTTTTCTCAGGCTGAGCAAAATCATTTTGGTATATTTTTCTTTTTGTCCTATTTTTTGGAAGCATAAATTCATCAAACAATGGAGTCAGATCAACTTCAAAATTTTCATTGACAGCAGTCAGAACTCTTAAATGGTTAACATTATTATTTTCAACAGGAGGAAAATCATAATCAGATGGACAAACAGAATTAGCATCAATATTTTTAGAAAACAAACAAGAGTAAACAGTAGAAAATGTATCTTTAACAGTGTGATCTTCTCTATTCACAATATCAGGAGGACAACCAGTCCTGGAGCTGATAGAGGAGTTGGATCTCCACAACTTATCCATATTATCCTAGTTTTAACACTCAATTATCATGTTTTTCTCACAATCGTTGCATTTCGTAACACATACCCTAAGCAACCTTATACCACACACATGCCCTACACGCCCTCCTGGCTCAAACGGGCCTTACAGTCAGGTTCTGGGAATTCACTTTACACCTAGGGTGGCGCCAACGACGGCAAGAACGGGACACAACAACTGAGCACCAAAGGTTCGGACAGACACGGACAAGGCACAAAGAACACAACCACACTACCACCGGCCAGAAAATAGTGGCTCTGATACCATAAAGGGAGAAGGGGACACACGGAGGAAGGGAGAGAGGCGGAAGCACAGTAATAATATAGTGAAAGTAAATGTAAATAGCAAAGTTAGAACAATAATAAGGCGGTAGAACCAGCCAAGCAGTATATATCAAAATAATTCAAAGTAAATAAGAGCAATTAATGAAAGCAATTTAAAACCGTCCAGTATGGCGGTAATCCCATAAAGGGAGAAGGGGACACACGGAGGAAGGGAGAGAGGCGGAAGCACAGTAATAATATAGTGAAAGTAAATGTAAATAGCAAAGTTAGAACAATAATAAGGCGGTAGAACCAGCCAAGCAGTATATATCAAAATAATTCAAAGTAAATAAGAGCAATTAATGAAAGCAATTTAAAACCGTCCAGTATGGCGGTAATCCGTCCAAGGTGGCGGTAGCAACAAGCAATATAATGAACATAAATAACTGAAAATACTTCTTTATTGAAAGTAGGTAAACACTTACAGTAGTAATAGTCAATACAACAAGATCTCAACAGTTGAGGTTAATAGTTACAAAGCTTGAACTAGTCCTAGTTACAAAGCTTGAACTAGTCCTAGTTACAAGGTTTGTATGAACAAGGTTATGGTGAACAAGGTTGTGGTTAACAAGATAATAGGAGAACTCTCTCAAAGAAGGCAAACTCTCTAGAGGAAGTTCTAACAAGATAGTAAATAAGTTCTAAAAATGAATTCTAAAAATGAATTCTGTGTTTAACATAAGGGACAACCCCCCTTAAATAGGTAAAATTCGGAATGAATAGTAACAGGTGAATAGTGACGGATGAATAGTGCCAGATGAATAGTGACAAGTGAATAGTGACAGATGAATAGTGAAAAGTGAGTCTTTTTCTTTTTTGACTCCAAGTCATGGGGGGAACATGAAGAGATCAGGAGCATCTTACGGAAAGGACTAGGCCTTCATTTTTAGGCTTAGGCCTCATCATTTCTGTCCTTGAAAGAAGTCATCAAAAGAAGCCAAATAAATTTGCACTATGATGGAAGTCTTCAGGAGCATGCAATACTTCCAACATGTGAGGCATAAAATCAGCAAAATCTCTGACAAAGGTCAATAGGAATATTTCTTTGAACATCATCATGTACGCATGCAGTTGAATAGTGGCCATTATGCTAGCTAAACAAATAGAGAACAGTAGCAACAATAAACTGAGGACCCCACAATTAATCAATAGAAGAAGCATCGGATGGATAATCTTCATCAGGCTCCCATGGAGGATCATTATTACATCCATGCTCTTGGTAAATAACATACTGATTGCAGAATCCGCAATATAGCAGTGGCTCAAATTCTGGAGTTTTTCCTGGATCAATAAAACTCCTTGGATTACAGTGATCTGCAATGTGCATGTGAATGATGGTAGGAGCATAAGGTCTGGGACCAAAGACAAAAATTCTATCTGTACTTCCTATGAAATGATAATGTTTCCATAGGCTTTGAATGACTTCAAGAATTTGATTATTGAAATAATTTCTCCAGCATTCTGTAAGGGCATGAGGATTTTGGAAGGATAAGTGAGAATCTCCTTCATACCATTGTCCTTGGTGAGTGTGCCCATTAATGAGAACGAGATGTTTTGATGGCTGGACGTTCATCCAGTTATCTCTTTCCCACATTGGCAAGGTGCTCCAACATCTGATAGAAACAAAGGGACTTTCAAAATTGTTAATAGCAGTCTGAATGATTTGTGGAAGTTGGCTGGCTTGGCCAAAACAGGTTAATTTTATGAGTCTGATAAATCCATACTCAAACATTTGGGAAAGCCAGTTAGGATTCCGATCATTATCACCTTCTGGATCATTAGCAACAAATGAACTATCATAATTAATTAAGAGACCAGGAAATGGGTGTCTCTTTTCATACACTCTGAGACTGACTCCAAAGTGTTTTTTCCAATCAGTTTGTTCAAGGATATCACCATTATCATCTGTATTAGCAGGATCAGGAACAGTAGTTGTAACAAGTGTTTTGAAATATTCGAACCATAGGCCAAAAGACCTAAACATAGCCTCGCTTCTCAGTATACGTGATTGTATATCTGATGGCAAGTTGGCAAAAGCACTTCTTAATATAGATTGGGTCTTAAGGCTCAATCTAGAATAATCAGTGCCCATTATAGTCGTTTTATCCTTTGAATGGATATCCTCTTTGCCAAAGAGTTGACTAGTGTAGGGACCATCAGTAGTATTTGGATGGTTAACAAGTTGGCTTCCAAGAGCCCCAATTTTTGAAACAAGGTTTGAAGCAAGGTAATTTTCAGAAACAAGGGGGTTTTCTGAAATAAGGTTAACATAGTGGCTTAGATGTGCATTGAGGTTAACAAGATGGGTTTCAAAAGCTTTGTGAGTTCCTTCAAGGAGATTAAGGTGGTCTTTAACAAAAGCAGCTTGAAGGTTATCAAGAATAAGTTTAATAGAATTTGGAAGTTCTGAATAGATTCCATTGTGGAATTGTAAATTTTTTGACAAAACTTCCTGCAAAGCAATCACAATATCACCACTGGAATATGCCACCGTTGCCGGGACATACCCTTGAAGGGATGTCGATCCACTGGGTTTTACCCCAGAAGATGCGCCTTCATGCATTTTGTTTTGGGAATAGTCCTGTATAGGAGCTTTTCCCTTGTTTTTCCTCTCAGTAGAGGGAGCCATAATAATCCACTTATTAGTGGTATAAATACTAATATTATCCCACTCACTAGTGGTATTTATCCTTGCATCAGTGCTCGATTCCTGCAAAGGATTATTAAAAATATTAGAGTCAGTGGTAATAGTAGACATTTTGGCATTACTAGTATTACCTTCAAAATTGTTTAGGAAGCATGTAGCAGGAGAATCTAAAGCATTATTGATATCAATTTCAAGTTGTGAAACAAATTTAAACTTTACTTTTTGTCCAAAAGGATCAGTAGTAATTCCATCATTATCAACAAGGAAGGGATACAGAGCATTTATAAATGGCAAACCAAGAATCACTTTATCAGTCATATTTTTAACAAGAACAGAGGGAATCTTAAAACAGACATCATCATGGCAAATATGAGCATTATTCAATTCATATTTGATTTTCATTTGAGCACCAGTAGCAGAAACCAATTTTTCAGTTGATTTTTCAAAATATTTCGGAGGAATCAATCCTTCCTGAATACAATTCTTATCAGCACCAGAATCAATCATAGCAATAACAGTGAAATGATAATCATGGGAAACAAAAATCTTCACTTTTGTGAACCATTTTGGGGGAAGAATTTTGTTAATACTAACAAGACTAGGTTGAATATCAACAAGAGGAATTTGAGAATCATCAGTATTACCGTTATCAGAAAGAAGAGCTTGTTGACCGGATTCATCTCCATCCTTGTGCTCATTTTGTTCATCATCAGTCTTATTTTGATCAATAGTTTTATCAATTTTTAATATTAACATTTCTTGTTTAAGATTATGGTTATCACTTTTAATATGTTTTAGTTCAAGTTTTAATTTACTTATCTCCTGTTTAACAGTATTAATTTCACATTGGAGATCATTAACAGTTAAATCTTTGGATTTCTTCTTATTAAATCTTTCCAAAGTTTCTTCAAAACTTATTGTTGATTTAAGTTTTTTACTAGTTTCATCTTTTAACAAGTTTTTCTTAAACTTATCCAAATATTCTTTTTGTAATTCAGGATTTTCAATTTGACCAATTAATTTTATTAACAGGCTTTCATTTTCTTCACCTTTAGTGAGAACATTAACAGTTTTAACAACATTGCAACAGGAATCTCTGCAACCAAGTTTAATATTAGGAGAATCAGAAGAATCATCAGCAGAATGATAACAAGAATCAGAAGAAGAAAGATCATCTTCCAAAGAATCAGACGAATTGTTTGATTCAAGGATTCTGAATAATTCTTCTTGATCATTATCATCAATTTTCAACATGTTAAACTTGTTTTTCAACTTACCGGGTTTTTGTTTACAATCTTTACTAAAATGACCAGGTTTTCCACAATTGAAACATTTACCTTTACCTGACCGTTGGTTAACATGTTTTTTAGAAACATTTTTTCTTTTAGCATAGAAATCATTAAAATTGGTTTTATGTTTTTTATGGTTATAATTTTTGTAACTTTTATCATGTTTTTTACCTTTTTGCTTAGAAGGAGCAATAGAAGGTAAACCATATTGTTCACAAAAATTTCCCATTTCATATTTAGCTTTTCTTTTGTTTTTTAATTGGTGTTTTAACAATTTTTCATCATTGCACATATTAATTCCAAGTTTTTTAATTGTGCTTAAAATATCACCATAAGTTAAATTATCATAGTCAATAGAATCATTTTTACCAATTAATTCTTGTTTTACCTTATGAGCAAAGATAGGAGGCAGACCGTCAATAAACTTTTCTTTCCAATAAGGCTTGAAACAGTCTTTCCGTTGCATCACCCTGGAAAGGAAAACATCTTGGTACCATCTATAATCAGACATAGTAGGGCATCTCAAATTATTCAACAAATCAGAAATTCGCGATGAAACATTGGATGGGGTACCAACAAAATGTTTGATAATAGTATAAATCAAGGTGTTAACACCATCAGGAACACCTCGACCAATACGATCATCAAAAATAGGCAAGCCTTCATCATTCTTTTTAACAGCATGTTTAATAGAGTCTCTGGAATCTTCTGTGAGATATGAATCCCACCATCCACGAAGAGTACCAGAAAAGCCAGTAGTAAGAAGGTCAACAATTTCAGATTGTTCAAAATCATGATTATTTTGATAAGCAATACCAACCATGGACATATGTCCCATTTTGTTAATAATCTCTTGTTCAGAAAAACCATCAATATTCCATTCATAAATCTTATCAGCAGAAACAGAAAACTGAGTTTGAAAAGGTCTTTCTTCAAACTGCATATCAGGAGGAGTAGGTTTTGAATACCAATTTTTTGTAAGAAACATGGGCTTGGAATTGCCAACAAATCTTTTAATTTCGGGTAAACCATCATCAAAAACATTTTTTGCAGAAACAGAAGAAACAGTATCAGAATCTGTATTTTCATCAGAAACAATTTCATTTTTTGAAATAGTTCGAGCAGCAGGAGTACTTGTAGAAGTACCTTCAGATTTAACTTTTAAATCAGAAAGCATTTTGTCAACAGTTTCAAGAAGTTTAGACTGAGAGGTTCGAAACTTGGATTTGTTATCATGACTGGGTAAATTAATTAAAGGTTCCTCAGTCTTGATAGAAACAGGTTTAACAGGTTTTTGAACAGAAGCAGATTTGTCAACAGAAACAGTTTTTTCAGCAATTTTTTCTTCAATACGGTCAAGCTGTTGACCAATAACATGCAAAGATTCATTAGTAAAATTGTTTTGTTCAATAAGGCTAACAACAGGAGTTTGAGTATGGATTTATCAGACTCATAAAATTAACCTGTTTTGGCCAAGCCAGCCAACTTCCACAAATCATTCAGACTGCTATTAACAATTTTGAAAGGAGTAGCTTTAACATCAATTTTGTCAGTAGTTACCAAAATAGTCTCAAGGGGTGGATGACTAGATCTGACAATGGTTTTGTCATTTTTAACAAAATTAGATTTCTTTATCACATTCAAATAATTTTTGGTAACTTCATCTTTAGAAACATAATAGTTTTCAAGAAAATCAAAGAACAAAATATGTCTTTTTAACTGATTCATTTTTTCTAACCATTTTCTTTTAACACGGTTTTTCTCAGACTGAGCAAAATCATTTTGGTAAATTTTTCTTTTTGTCCTATTTTTAGGAAGCATAAATTCATCAAACAATGGAGTCAGGTCAACTTCAAAATTTTCATTGACAGCAGTCAAAACTCTTAAATGGTTAACATTATTTTCAATAGGAGGAAAATCAGAATCAGATGGACAAACAGAATTAGCATCATCTTCTTCTTCGGTAGCTGGTTTGCCATACGGAGAGGAAGATTCAGGCTTAGTAGAATAGTAAACAGAGCTGATTTGGGATTTATCACTTGAAACACCTTTTAATTTCAGATCAGTGGGTTTTTCAAAATTCTTTTGCAAAAACTCATTGACATCATGGTCTCTTTTTGAAATACTTTCAGATCCAGCAAAGGAATGTCTTCCTTCGTTGATCCTCAAGGGTTGATTATTCTGAAAACATATTTTAACAGTACCATCAAGATATTGGTGAATATTTGTAAGATCAAGCTCATCAAAAACAGGTTTAGGAATAGGAGTTTCTTGATTCAACAACCATTCAGTAGGAAGATTAATGTCTTGCCATTGAATCATTTTAGGAACTTGAACTTTAGCATCAGGAGTTGAACATGTGATTAACATTGTTTTACCAGAGGGTTCTCTAGGATTCAAACAACAAGGATTTAACTGGGTACCCAAAAGTCTGTAATAAATACGGTAAATCAAAGCAAAAGGTTTACTACCTTCATCCATAATATAACCAGAAGAAGCAATGTTCAATGTCAATGCTTTAATAATATTAGGATCATCCAAAGCAAGAGTAATATCAGGATAACAGTTAAAGTAAACAGGACCATCATACAAAGAAGCAGTGATCATACCAAGAATGCTATCTTTGAAAACTTTAAATCTAGCATCACGTAAACACATGAGAATAGAAGCATTAATACCCTTTCGGGTAAGTGGTTTAACAGCAACTTGAACCAAACCAATATGCAAATAGCTGAGTTTCTTAGCAATAAAGTCATTAATATTTTTCTTGGAAAACAAACAACATTTTTCATGCATTTTTGAAATAGAAAATATTTGTTCAACAGTTCTAACTTTGTAAATAGGATGAAAAGTGGATTCAGCCCAACTAGTTTTGTAAACAGTTTTAGTATCAACTTTGGGAATGTTCCATTTTCGGAAATCAGGGATCTCATGATCTTCAACAGTGTGATCTTCTTCATTCACAATATCAGGAGGACAACCAGTCCTGGAGCTGATAGAGGAGTTGGATCTCCACAACTTATCCATATTATCCTAGTTTTAACACTCAATTATCATGTTTTTCTCACAACCGTTGCATTTCGTAACACATACCCTAAGCAACCCTATACCACACACATGCCCTACACGCCCTCCTGGCTCAAACGGGCCTTACAGTCAGGTTCTGGGAATTCACTTTACACCTAGGGTGGCGCCAACGACGGCAAGAACGGGACACAACAACTGAGCACCAAAGGTTCAGACAGATACGGACAAGGCACAAAGAACACAACCACACTACCACCGGCCAGAAAGGGAGAGATAGATTTAAAAAACATGATAAAAGTCACAAAAATTATAGCCATAAAAAACATAAAAAATACAGCACTAATTTTGATGATTTTTATGTTAAAAAGAAAAATGTTTCTAAAAAACATGTTAACCAACGGTCAGGTAAAGGTAAATGTTTCAATTGTAGAAAACCTGGTCATTTTAGTAAAGATTGTAAACAAAAACCTGGTAAGTTGAAAAACAAGTTTAACATGTTGAAAATTGATGATAATGATCAAGAAGAATTATTCAGAATCCTTGAATCAAACAATTCGTCTGATTCGTTGGAAGATGATCTTTCTTCTTCTGATTCTTGTTATCATTCTGCTGATGATTCTTCTGATTCTCCTAATATTAAACTTGGTTGCAGAGATTCCTGTTGCAATGTTGTTAAAACTGTTAAAGTTCTCACTAAAGGTGAAGAAAATGAAAGCCTGTTAATAAAATTGATTGGTCAAATTGAAAATCCTGAATTACAAAAAGAATATTTGGATAAGTTCAAGAAAAACTTGTTAAAAGATGAAACTAGTAAAAAACTTAAATCAACAATAAGTTTTGAAGAAACTTTGGAAAGATTTAATAAGAAGAAATCCAAAGATTTAACTGTTAATGATCTCCAATGTGAAATTAATACTGTTAAACAGGAGATAAGTGAATTAAAACTTGAACTAAAACATATTAAAAGTGATAACCATAATCTTAAACAAGAAATGTTAATATTAAAAATTGATAAAACTATTGATCAAAATAAGACTGATGATGAACAAGATGAGCACAAGGATGGAGATGAATCCGGTCAACAAGCTCTTCTTTCTGATAACGGTAATGCTGATGATTCTCAAATTCCTCTTGTTGATATTCAACCTAGTCTTGTTAGTATTAACAAAATTCTTCCCCCAAAATGGTTCACAAAAGTGAAGATTTTTGTTTCCCATGATTACCATTTCACTGTTATTGCTATGATTGATTCTGGTGCTGATAAGAATTGTATTCAGGAAGGATTGATTCCTCCGAAATATTTTGAAAAATCAACTGAAAAATTGGTTTCTGCTACTGGTGCTCAAATGAAAATCAAATATGAATTGAATAATGCTCATATTTGCCATGATGATGTCTGTTTTAAGATTCCCTCTGTTCTTGTTAAAAATATGACTGATAAAGTGATTCTTGGTTTGCCATTTATAAATGCTCTGTATCCCTTCCTTGTTGATAATGATGGAATTACTACTGATCCTTTTGGACAGAAAGTAAAGTTTAAATTTGTTTCACAACTTGAAATAGATATCAATGATGCTTTAGATTCTCCTGCTACATGCTTCCTAAACAATTTTGAAGGTAATACTAGTAATGCCAAAATATCTACCATTACCACTGACTCTAATATTTCTAATAATCTTTTGCAGGAATCAAGCACTGATGCAAGGATAAATACCACTAGTAAGTGGGATAATATTAGTATTTATACCACTAATAAGTGGATTATTATGGCTCCCTCCACTGAGAGGAAAAACAAGGGAAAAGCTCCTGTACAGGACTATTCCCAAAACAAAATGCATGAGGGCGAATCTTCTGGGGTAAAACCCAGTGGATCGACATCCCTTCAAGGGTATGTCCCGGCAACGGTGGCATATTCCTGTGGTGATATTGTGATTGCTTTGCAGGAAGTTTTGTCACAAAATTTACAATTCCACAATGGAATCTATTCAGAACTTCCAGATTCTATTAAATTTATTCTTGATAACCTTCAAGCTGCTTTTATTCGAAACCACCATGATCTGTTAAAAACCACTCTTAGAGCCCTGGAAATCCATCTTGTTAACCTTTCTGCTCAGAATGAGGCTTACCTAAGCCATTATGTTAACCTTATCTCAGAAAACCCTCTTGCTTCAAACAATGACTTTGTTTCAAACCTTGTTCCAGATATTGAGGCTTTTAGAAGCCAACTTGTTAACCATCCAAATATTACAAATGATCCTTACACTAGTCAACTCTTTGGCAAAGAGGATATCCATTCAAAGGATAAAATGACTATAATGGGCACTGATTATTCTAGATTGAGCCTTAAGTCCCAATCTATGTTAAGAAGTGCTTTTGCCAACTTGCCGTCAGATATACAATCACGTATACTGAACTGCAAGGCTATGTTTAGGTCTTTCGACCTATGGTTCAAATGTTTCAAGAAACTTGTTACAGCCACTATTCCTGATCCTGATGAAATTGATGAAGGTGATAACGTGTTTATCCAATTGGACTGGGAAGAACACTTTGGGAGTACTCTCAGAGTGTATGAAAAACCATACCGATTTCCTGGTCTTTTAATTAATTATGATGATGGTTACTTTGCTGCTGATGATGATGATGATAGAGATCCTAACTGGCTTTCTCATATGTTTGAATATGGCTTTATTAGATTTCTAAAATTAACAAGCTATTACCAAGCCAGTCAACTTCCTCAAATTGTTCAAGATGCCATTAAAAAATTTACTGGCCCCACTATTTCCATCAGATGTTGGAGTACTCTACCTAGATGGGAAAGAGATAACTGGATGAATGTCCAGCCTTCGAAACATCTTATTCTCATCAATGGTCATACTCATCAGGGGCAATGGCTTGAAGGGGATCCTCATTTGTCCTTCAAAAATCCTTATGCTCTTGCAAAATGTTGGGGAAACTATTTTAATAATCAAATTATTGAAGTTGCTCAGAGCCTGTGGAAGGATTATCATTTCATGGGAAGCACTGATAGAATTTATGTTTTTGGTCCCAGGCCACGTGTTGAAGCTATTGCTCGGCTACGTATTGTTGACCATTGTAATCCAAAGAGCTTTCTCATTCCAGGAAGAAGATCACTGGATGAGCCTATTTTATATTGTGGATTTTGCAACCAATATGCTATTTATCATGAGCATGATTGTGACTCTCCACGGGGTCCTTTTGATCATTTTGATGGATACCCGTCCGATGCTCCTTCTACTGATTAATTGTGTAGTCCTCAGTTTATTGTTTCTATTCCCTATTTGTCTAGCCAGCATAATGGCCACTATTCAAGAACATGCGCACATGATGGTATTCCTGATGATATTCCTACTAGTTTTTGTCAGAAATCTTGCTGATTTTATGCCTCTCACGTTGGAAGTGTTGCATACTCTGAAGACTCCCATCATAGTTCAAATTTTGGCTTCTTTTGATGACTCCTTTAAGGACAAAAAATGATGAGGTCTATGCCTAAAAATGAAGGTCTAAGCCCTCCCGTAAGATGCTCCTGATTTCTCCTATGACTTGGAGTCAAAAAGAAAAAGATGCACTTTTACTATTCATCTGTCACTATTCACCTGTCACTATTCATCTGGCACTATTCATCCGTCACTATTCACCTGTTACTATCCATTCCAAATTTTGCCTATTAAAGGGGGGCTGTCCCTTATGTTGAACACAGAATTCATTTTTAGAATTCATTTTTAGAACTTATTCACTATCTTGTTAGAACTTCCTTAGAAGCTTTCTTTGAGAGTTCTCCCTATTCACTATTCTCCTATTATCTTGTTAACCACAACCTTGTTCACCATAACCTTGTTCATACAAACCTTGTAACTAGGACTAGTTCAAGCTTTGTAACTATTAACCTCAACTGTTGAGATCTTGTTGTATTGACTATTACTACTGTAAGTGTTTACCTACTTTCAATAAAGAAGTATTTTCAGTTATTTATGTTCATTATATTGCTTGTTGCTACCGCCACCTTGGACGGATTACCGCCATACTGGACGGTTTTAAATTGCTTTCATTAATTGCTCTTATTTACTTTGAATTATTTTGATATATACTGCTTGGCTGGTTCTACCGCCTTATTATTGTTCTAACTTTGCTATTTACATTTACTTTCACTATATTATTACTGTGCTTCTGCCTCTCTCCCTTCCTCCGTGTGTCCCCTTCTCCCTTTATGGTATCAGAGCCACTCTTTTCTGGCCGGTGATAGTGTGGTTGTGTTCTTTGTGCCTTGTCCGTGTCTGTCCGAACCTTTGGTGCTCAGTTGTTGTGTCCCGTTCTTGCCGTCGTTGGCGCCACCCTAGGTGTAAAGTGAATTCCCAGAACCTGACTGTAAGGCCCGTTTGAGCCAGGAGGGCGTGTAGGGCATGTGTGTGGTATAGGGTTGCTTAGGGTATGTGTTACGAAATGCAACGGTTGTGAGAAAAACATGATAATTGAGTGTTAAAACTAGGATAATATGGATAAGTTGTGGAGATCCAACTCCTCTATCAGCTCCAGGACTGGTTGTCCTCCTGATATTGTGAATGAAGAAGATCACACTGTTGAAGATCATGAGATCCCTGATTTCCCTGATTTCCGAAAATGGAACATTCCTAAAGTTGATACTAAAACTGTTTACAAAACTAGCTGGGCTGAATCCACTTTTCATCCTGTTTATAAAGTTAGAACTGTTGAACAAATATTTTCCATTTCAAAAATGCATGAAAAATGTTGTTTGTTTTCCAAGAAAAATATTAATGACTTCATTGCTAAAAAACTCAGTTATTTGCATATTGGTTTAGTTCAAGTTGCTGTTAAACCACTTACCCGAAAGGGTATTAATGCTTCTATTCTCATGTGTTTACGTGATGCTAGATTTAAAGTTTTCAAAGATAGCATTCTTGGTATGATCACTGCTTCTTTGTATGATGGTCCTGTTTACTTTAACTGTTATCCTGATATTACTCTTGCTTTGGATGATCCTAATATTATTAAGGCTTTGACTTTGAACATTGCTTCTTCTGGTTATATTATGGATGAAGGTAGTAAACCTTTTGCTTTAATTTATCGTATTTATTACAGACTTTTGGGTACTCAGTTAAATCCTTGTTGTTTGAATCCTAGAGAACCCTCTGGTAAAACAATGTTGATCACATGTTCAACTCCTGATGCTAAAGTTCAAGTTCCAAAAATGATTCAATGGCAAGATATTACTCTTCCTAAAGAATGGTTGTTGAATCAAGAATCTCCTGTTCCTAAACCTGTTTTTGATGAGCTTGATCTCACAAATATTCAACAATATCTTGATGGTACTGTTAAAATATGTTTTCAAAATAATCAACCCTTGAGGATTAACGAAGGAAGACACTCCTTTGCTGGATCTGAAAGTATTTCGAAAAGAGATCATGATATCAATGAGTTTTTGCAAAAGAATTTTGAAAAACCCACTGATTTGAAATTAAAAGGTGTTTCAAGTGATAAATCCCAAATCAGCTCTGTTTACTATTCTACTAAGCCTGAATCTTCCTCTCCGTATGGCAAACCTGCTACCGAAGAAGAAGATGATGCTAATTCTGTTTGTCCATCTGATTCTGATTTTCCTCCTATTGAAAATAATGTTAACCATCTAAGAGTTTTGACTGCTGTCAAGGAAAATTTTGAAGTTGACTTGACTCCATTGTTTGATGAATTTATGCTTCCTAAAAATAAGACAAAAAGAAAAATTTACCAAAATGATTTTGCTCAGTCTGAGAAAAACCGTGTTAAAAGAAAATGGTTAGAAAAGATGAATCAATTGAAAAGACATATTTTGTTCTTTGATTTTCTTGAAAATTATTATGTTTCAAAAGATGAAGTTTCAAAAAATCATTTGAACGCAATAAAGAAATCTAATTTTGTTAAAAATGACAAAACCATTGTCAGATCTAGTCATCCACCCCTTGAGACTATTTTGGTGACTACTGACAAAATTGATGTTAAAGCTACTCCTTTCAAAATTGCTGATGAACAAACTCCGGTTGTTAGCCTTATTGAACAAAACAATTTCACTAATGAATCATTGCATGTTATTGGTCAACAGCTTGACCGTATTGAAGAAAAAATTGCTGAAAGAACTGTTTCTGTTGACAAACCTGTTTCTGTTCAAAAACCTGTTTCTGTCAAGACTGAGGAACCTTTGATTAATTTACCCAGTCATGATAACAAATTCAAGTTTCGAACCTCTCAGTCTAAACTTCTTGAAACTATTGACAAAATGCTTTCTGATTTAAAAGTTAAAACTGAAGGTACTTCTACAAGTACTCCTGCTGCTCGAACTATTTCAAAAAATGAAATTGCTTCTGATGAAAATACAGATTCTGATACTGTTTCTTCTGTTTCTGCAAAAAATGTTTTTGATGATGGTTTACCCAGAATAAAAAGATTTGTTGGCAATTCCAAGCCCATGTTTCTTACAAAAAATTGGTATTCAAAACCTACTCCTCCTGATATGCAGTTTGAAGAAAAACCTTTTCAAACTCAGTTTTCTGTTTCTGCTGATAAGATTTATGAATGGAATATTGATGGCTTTTCTGAGCAAGAAATTATTAACAAAATGGGACATATGTCCATGGTTGCTACTGCTTATCAAAATAATCATGATTTTGAACAATCTGAAATTGTTGACCTTCTTACTACTGGCTTTTCTGGTACTCTTCGTGGATGGTGGGATTCATATCTCACAGAAGATTCCAGAGATTCTATTAAACATGCTGTTAAAAAGAATGATGAAGGCTTGCCTATTTTTGATGATCGTATTGGTCGAGGTATTCCTGATGGTGTTAATACCTTGATTTATACTATTATCAAACATTTTGTTGGTACTCCATCTAATGTTTCATCTCGAATTTCTGACCTGTTAAATAATTTGAGATGCCCTACTATGTCTGATTATAGATGGTATCAAGATGTTTTCCTTTCCAGAGTGATGCAACGGAAAGATTGTTTCAAGCCTTATTGGAAAGAAAAGTTTATTGACGGTCTGCCTCCTATCTTTGCTCATAAGGTAAAACAAGAATTAATTGGTAAAAATGATTCTATTGACTATGATAATCATATATATATATATATATATATATATATATTATTTTTAGGGAATTTTCTAAACCGAGTAGAGTAGGAACGGACTCGGAACAAAAATATTTTTTTCCCTCTTTTTTGTCCCTTCCCGGCCCGTTTTGCCTTGAAATAAAGCCAAAATGATGTTTTTAAATTTTTAAACTATTTTTTTGGAATTCTCTAAACAGAGTAGAGAAGGAACTGACTCGGAATGAAATTTTTTGTTTCCCTCTTTCTCTGCCTTTCCCGTCCCGTTTTGGATTGAAATAAAGTTGGATTGATGTTTTTTATTTTTTTTGAAATTTTATACCATGTTTTAGGAATTTTCTAAACCGAGTAGAGTTCGAACAGAGATGGAACGAAAATTATTTTTTTCCCTATTTCTTGTCCTTTCCAGGCCTGTTTTGGCTTGTAATACAGCAGAAATGATTTTTTTAATTTTTGATCTTTTATACTATTTTTTGGGAATTTTCTAAACTGAGCGGAGTAGGAAAGGACTCCGAACGAAATTTTTTTATTTCCATCATTCTTGGCCTTTCTTGGCACATTTTGTCTAGAAGTAAAGTCGGAATGCAGATTTTTTATAAAAAATTTTTTGAATTTTTATTCTATTTTTTTGGAATTTTCTAAACAGAGTAGAGTAGGAAAGGACTCGGAACAGGAATTTTTTATTTCCATCTTTCTTGGCATTTCTAGGTCCATTTTGGCTCGAAATAAAGCTGGAATGATTTTCTTTATTTTTTTTTTATTTTTTTTTTATTTTTATACTATTTTTTGTGAATTTTCTAAATCGAGTAGAGTGGGAAAGGACTCGGAACGAAAAATTTTTTCCCTCTTTCTTGGCCTTTCCTGGCCCGCTTTGGCTTGAAATAAAGCCAGAATGATGTGTTTTAAGTTTTTTGAATTTTTATACTAATTTTTGGGAATTTTCTGAATCGAGTATATTAGGAAAGGACTCCAAACGAAAATTTTTTATTTCCGTCTTTCTTAGTCTTTCCCGGCCCATTTTGGTTAGAAATAAAGTCGTAATGATGTTTTTTAGCTTTTTGAATTTTTATTTTATTTTTTTGGAATTTTCTAAACTGACTAGTGTAGGAACGGACTCAGATCGAATTTTTTTTCCCTCGTTGTCGGAATTTCCTGGCTTGTTTTGGCTCAAATAATGCCGGAATGTTATTTTTTAATTTTTTGAATTTTTTTTACTATATTTTTTTTTAATTTTCTAAGCCGAGTAGAGTAGAAACGGACTTGGAACGAAATTTTTTTTCCCTCTTTGTCAGCCTTTCCCGGCCCGTTTTGGCTAGAAATTTTGCCAGAATGTTTTTTTGTTTTTTTTTTAATTTTTTATTTTATATACTATTCTTTGGGAATTTTTTAAACTGAGTAGAGTAGGAATGGACTCGGAACGAAAATATTTTTTCCCCTCTTTCTCAGCCTTTCTTGGCCCGTTTTGGCTTGAAATAAAGCCAAAATGATGTTTTTGAATTTTTATACTATTTTTCTGGAATTTTCTAAACTGGGTTGAGAAGGAACTGACCGGAATTAAAATTTTTTTTTCCCTCTTTCTCGACCTTTCCCATTCCGTTTTTCCTGGAAATAAAGTTGGAATGATGTTTTTTATTTTTTGAAATTTTTTACCATATTTTAGGAATTTTCTAAACTGAGTGGAGTTCGAACAGGCTCGGAACGAAAATTATTTTTTTCCCTCTTTGTTGTCCTTTCCCGGCCCGTTTTGGCTTGTAATACAGCCGAAATGATTTTTTTAATTTTTGATTTTTTATACTATTTTTTGAAAATTTTCTAAACCGAGCAGAGTAGGAAAGGACTCGTAACGAAATTTTTTTATTTCCATCTTTCTTGGCCTTTCTTGGCCCACTTTGTCTAGAAATAAAGTCGGAATGAAGATTTTTTTTTTTGAATTTTATTCTATTTTTTTGGAATTTTCTAAGCGAACTAGAGTAGGAACGGACTCGGATCGAAATTTTTTTTTCCCTCTTTCTCAGCCTTTCTTGGCACGTTTTGGGTAGAAATAAAGCTGGAACGTTGTTGTTGTTATTTATTTTATTTTTTTTTTTGAATTTGGAACGAAAATTTTTTATTTCCATCTTTCTTGGCCTTTCTAGGCCATTTTGGCTAGAAATAAAGCTGGAATGATGTTTTTTTAGTTTTTTGAATTTTTATTCTAATTTTTTGGAATTTTGTAAACCGACTAGAGTAGGAATACACTTGGAACGAAAATTATTTTTTTCCCTGTTTCTCATCCTTTCCCAGCCCGTTTTGGCTTGAAATAAAGTCGAAATTATGTTTTTTAATTTGTTGAATTTTTATACTGTTTTTTGGGAATTTTCTCAACCGAGTAGAGTAGGAAAGGACTCGGAACGAAAATTTTTTATTTCCATCTTTCTTGGCCTTTCTAGGTCCATTTTGGCTCGAAATAAAGCTAGAATGTTGTTTTTTTTTTTTTTTAAATTTTTTTTAGTTTTTATTCTATTTTTTGGAATTTTCAAAACTGACTAGAGTTGGAACAGACTCGGATCAAAAAATATTTTTCCCCCATTCTAAGCCTTTCCCAACCCATTTTGCTCAAAATAAAGCCAAATTGATGTTTTTTTAATGTTTTTGAATTTTTATACTATTTTTTGTGAATTTTCTAAATCGAGTAGGGTAGGGACGAACTGGGAACGAAATTTTTTTTTTCCCTCTTTCTCAGCCTTTCCTGGCCTGTTTTAGCTTGAAATAAAGCCAGAATGATTTTTTTTTTATTTTTTTGAATTTTTATACAATTTTTTTATGAATTTTCTAAACCGATTAGCGTAGGAAAGGACTTGGAACGAAAATCTTTTATTTCCATATTTCTCATCCTTTCTAGGCCCATTTTGGATAGAAATTAAGCCGGAATGAAGTTTTTTAATTTTTTGAATTTTGATTCCATTTTTTTGGAATTTTCTAAAGCAAGTAAAGTTGGAACGCACTCGGAACGAAATTTTTTTAGTTCCGTCTTTCTCAGCCTTTCCCGGCCCATTTTGGTTAGAAATAAAGTCGTAATGACGTTTTTTAATTTTTTGAATTTTTTTTTTTTTGGAATTTTCTAAACCGACTAGAGTAGGAACGGACTCAGATCGAATTTTTTTTCCCTTTTTGCGGGCATTTCTCAGCTTGTTTTGGCTACAAATAATGCCAAAATGTTATTTTTTAATTTTTTGAATTTTTTTTACTATTTTATTGGAATTTTCTAAACCGAGTAGAGTTGAAACGGACTTGGAACGGAATTTTTTTTTCCTCTTTCTCAGCCTTTCCCGGCTCGTTTTGGCTAGATATACAGCCAGAATGTTTTTTTTTTTTTTAAATTTTTTTATACTATTTTTAGGGAATTTTCTAAACCGAGTAGAGTAGGAACGGACTCGGAACGAAAATATTTTTTTCCCTCTTTCTCATCCTTTTCCGGACCGTTTTGGCTTGAAATAAAGGCAAAATGATGTTTTTGAATTTTTATACTATTTTTTTGGAATTTTCTAAACAGAGTAGAGAAGGAACTGACTCGGAATGAAATTTTTTTTTTTCCCTCTTTCTCGGGCTTTCCCATCCCGTTTTGGCTTGAAATAAAGTTGGAATGATGTTTTTTATTTTTTTGAAATTTTATACCATATTTTAGGAATTTTCTAAACCAAGTAGAGTTCGAACAGACTCAAAACGAAAATTATTTTTTTTCCCTCTTTCTTGTCCTTTCCCAGCCCGTTTTCGCTTGTAATACAGCTGAAATGATTTTTTTAATTTTTGATTTTTTATACTATTTTTGGGAATTTTCTAAACTGAGTGGAGTGGAAAAGGACTCGGAACGAAAATTTTTTTATTTCAATCTTTCTTGGCCTTTCTAGGCCCATTTTTGGCTAGAAATAAAGTCGGAATGATGTTTTTTTTGAATTTTTTGAATTTTTATTCTATTTTTTTTTTGGAATTTTCTAAACTGACTAGAGTAGGAATAGACTTGGAACAACAATTATTTTTTTCCATCTTTCTCGACCATTCCCGGCCTGTTTTGGCTTGAAATAAAGCCGAAATTATGTTTTTTAATTTTTTGAATTTTTATATTGTCTTTTGGGAATTTTCTAAACCGAGTAGAGTAGGAAAGGACTCGGAACGAAAATTTTTTATTTCCATCTTTCTTGGCCTTTCTAGGTCCATTTTGGCTCGAAATAAAGCTGGAATGATGTTTTTATTTTTATTTTTTTTTTCTATTTTTTGAATTTTTTAAACCGACTAGAGTAGGAAAGGACTCGGAACGAAAATTTTTTATTTCCATCTTTCTTGGCCTTTCTAGGTCCATTTTGGCTCGAAATAAAGCTGGAATGATGTTTTCATTTTTATTTTTTTTTTCTATTTTTTGAATTTTTAAAACCGACTAGAGTAGGAACGGATTCAGATCGAAAAAAATTTTCCCTCATTTTCGGCCTTTCGCAGCCCGTTTTGCTCGAAAGAAAGCCTAATTGATGTTTTTTAATGTTTTTGAATTTTTATACTATTTTTGGTGAATTTTCTAAATCTAGTAGAGTAGGAACGGACTGGGAACGAAATTTTTTTCTCTCTCTTTCTAGGCCTTTCCTGGCCCGTTATAGCTTGCAATAAAGCCAGAATGATTTTTTCTTTTAATTTTTTTGATTTTTATACTATTTTTTGTGAATTTTCTAAACGGATTAGCATAGGAAAGAACTTGGAACGAAAATATTTTATTTCCATCTTTCTCATCTTTTCTAGGCCCATTTTGTATAGAAATAAAGCCGGAATGATGTTTTTTAATTTTTTGAGTTTTGATTCCTTTTTTTTGGAATTTTCTAAACCAAGTAGAGTTGGAACGCACGCGGAACGAAAAATTTTTTTCCTTCTTTGTCGGCATTTGTCATCCCGTTTTGGCTTGAAATAAAGCCTGATTGATATTTTTTAATTTTTTTACTATTTTTTGGGTGTTTTCTAAACCAAGTAGAGTAGGAACGGACTTGGAACGAATTTTTTTTCCTTCTTTCTCGGCCTTTCCCGGCCTGTTTTGGCTAGAAGTAAAGTCGGAATATTGTTTTTTATTTTTTTGAATTTTTGAACTATTCTTTGGGAATTTTCTAAACCGAGTGGAGTAGGAATGGACTCGGAACGAAAATTTTTTTTTTCCTTTTTCTCAGCCTTTCCTGGCCCCTTTTGGCTTGAAATAAAGCCGAAATGTTTTTTTTTTTTTTTTTAAATTTTTTGAATTTTTATATTATTTTTTGGGAATTTTATGAATTAAGTATATTAGGAAAGGACTCGGAACGAAATTTTTTTATTTCCGTCTTTCTCAGCCTTTCTCGTCCCATTTTGGCTAGAAATAAAGTTGTAATGATGTTTTTTAATTTTTTGAACGGACTCAGATCAAATTTTTTTTCCCTATTTGTCGGCATTTCCCAGCTTGTTTTGGCTAGAAATATAGCCGAAATGATATTTTTTTAATTTTTTTTACTATTTTTTAGGAATTTTCTAAATCGAGTAGGGTAGGATTGGACCCCGAAATGAATTTTTTTTTCCTCTTTCTTGGCCTTTCCTGGCCCATTTTGGCTAGAAATATAACTGGAATGTTTTTTTTTTTTTTTTTTAAAATTTTTATACTATTTTTAAAAAATTTTCAAAACCGAGTAGAGTAGAAACGTAAATATTTTTTTTCCCTCTTTCTCAGCCTTTCCCGGCCCATTTTGGCTTGAAATAAAGCCTGCAATGATGTTTTTAATTTTTTTTGAATTTTTATACTTTTTTTTTTGGAATTTTCTAAACCAAGTAGAGAAGGAACTAACTTAGACTGAAATTTTGTTTTCGCTCTTTCTCGGCCTTTCCCATTCCAGTTTTGGCTTGAAATAAAGCCAGAATGATGTTTTTTATTTTTTTAAAATTTTATACCATATTTTAGGAATTTTCTGAACCGAGTAGAGTTCGAACAGACTAGGAACGAAAATTATTTTTTTCCCTCTTTCTTGTCCTTTCGCAGCCTGTTTTGGCTTGTAATACAGCCGAAATGAATTTTTTAATTTTGGATTTTTTTTACTATGTTTGGAAATTTTCTAAACTGAGCGGAGTAGGAAAGGACTCGGAACAAAATGTTTTTTATTTCCATCTTTCATGGCCCATTTTGTCTAGAAATGAGGTGAGAATGAAGATTTTTTTTTTTTTTTAATATTTTTGAATTTTATTCTATTTTTTTGGAATTTTCTAAACGAACTAGAGTTGGAATGGACTCAGATCGAAAGTTTTTTTTCCCTCTTTCTCAGCCTTTCTCGGCACGTTTTGGCTAGAAATAAAGCTGAAATGTTGTTTTTGAATTTTTATAATATTTTTTTGGAATTTTCTAAACAGAGTAGAGTAGAACAGACTCGGATCAAAAAAAAATTTCCCTCATTCTCGGCCTTTCCCAGCCCGTTTTGCTCGAAATAAAGCAAAATTGATGTTTTTTTTTAATGTTTTTGAATATTTGTACTATTTTTTGTGAATTTTCTAAATCGAGTAGAGCAGGAACGGACTCGGAACGAAATTTTTTTTTCTCTCTTTCTCGGCCTGTCCTGCCCGTTTTAGCTTGAAATAAAGCCAGAATGATTTTTTTAATTTTCTGAATTTTTATACTCTTTTTTTGTGAATTTTCTAAACCGATTTGCGTAGGAAAGAACCTGGAACGAAAATCTTTTGTTTCCATCTTTCTCGTCCTTTCTAGGCCCATTTTGGATAGAAATAAAGTCGGAATGATGTTTTTTAATTTTTGAATTTTGATTCCATTTTTTTAGAATTTTCTAAACCAAGTAGAGTAGGAACGCACTCGGAACGAAAATTTTTTATTTCCGTCTTTCTCAGCCTTTCCTGGCCCATTTTGGTTAGAAATAAAGTCGTAATGATGTTTTTTAATTTTTTGAATTTTTATTTTATTTTTTTGGAATTTACTAAACCGACTAGAGTAAGAATGGACTCGGTTCGAATTTCATTTTCTTTTTGTTGGCATTTCCCGCCTTGTTTTGGCTAGAAATAATGCCGAAATGTTATTTTTTAATTTTTTGAATTTTTTTTTTACTATGTTATGGAATTTTCTAAACTGAGTTGAGTAGAAACGGACTCAGAACGAAATTTTTTTTTCCTCTTTCTCAGCCTTTCCCGGCCCGTTTTGGCTAGAAATATAGCCAGAATGTTTTTTTTTTTTTTTTTTAATACTATTTTTATGGAATTTTCTAAACCGAGTAGAGTAGGAACGGACTCGGAACGAAAATATTTTTTTCTTTCTTTCTCAGCCTTTCCCGGCCTGTTTTGGCTTGAAATAAAGCCAAAATGATGTTTTTGAATTTTTATACTATTTTTTTGGAATTTTCTAAACAGAGTATAGAAGGAACTGACTCGGAATGAAATTTTTTTTTCCCTCTTTCTTGGCCTTTCCCGTCCCGTTTTGGCTTGAAATAAAATTGGAATGATGTTCTTTTAAAAACAAAAAAAATTTATACCATATTTTAGGAATTTTCTAAACCGAGTAGAGTTCGAACAGACTCGAAACAAAAATTATTTTTTTCCCTCTTTCTTGTCCTTTCCTGCCCGTTTTGGCTTGTAATACAGCTGAAATGATTTTTTTAATTTTTGATTTTTTTACTATCTTTTGGGAATTTTCTAAACTGAGCGGAGTAGGAAATGACTCGGAATGAAATTTTTTTATTTCCATCTTTCTAGGCCTTTCTTGGCCCATTTTGTCTAGAAATAAAGTTGGAATGATGTTTTTTTTTTTTTTTTTTTATTTAATATTTTGAATTTTTATTCTATTTTTGGAATTTTCTAAATGAGCTAGAGTTGGAATGGACTAGGATCGAAATTTTTTTTCCCTCTTTCTCAGCCTTTCTCAGCACTTTTTGGCTAGAAATAAAGCAGAAATATATTTTTTTTAATTTTTTGAATTTTTATACTGTTTTTTGTGAATTTTCTAAACCGAGTAGAGTAGGAAAGAACTTGAAACAAAATTTTTTTATTTCCATCTTTCTTGGCCTTTCTAGGCCCATCTTGGCTAGAAATAAGACCAGAATGATGTTTTTTTTGAATTTTTTGAATTTTTATTCTATTTTTTTGCAATTTTCTAAACCGACTAGAGTAGGAATAGACTTGGAACGAAAATTATTTTTTCCCCTCTTTCACGTCCTTTCCCAGCCCGTTTAGGGTTGAAATAAAGCCGAAATAATGTTTTTTAATATTTTGAATTTTTATACTGTTTTTTGGGAATTTTCTAAACCGAGTAGAGTGGGAAAGGACTCGGAATGAAAATTTTTTATTTCCATCTTTCTTGGCCTTTCTTGGTCTATTTTGGCTCGAAATAAAGCCGGAATTATGTTTTTTTTTTTTTTTTTTTTATTCTATTTTTTGGAATTTTCTAAACCGACTAGAGTAGGAACAAACTCGGATTGGGAAAAAATTTTCCCTCATTCTCGGTCTTTCCCAGCCTGTTTTGCTGAAAATACCAAATTGATGTTTTTTTTAATGTTTTTAAATTTTTATACTATTTTTTATGAATTTTCTAAATCGAGTAGAGTTGGAACGGACTCAGAACGAAATTTTTTTCCCTCTTTCTCGGCCTTTCTTGGCCCGTTTTAGCTTGGAATAAAGCCAGGATGATTTTTTTAATTTTTATACTGTTTTTTGTGAAATTTCTAAACCGATTAGCGTAGGAAAGAACTTGGAGCGAAAATCTTTTATTTCCATCTTTCTCATCCTTTCTAGGCTCATTTTGTATAGAAATAAAGCCGGAATGTTGTTTTTATTGATATTTTTTAATTTTTTTACTATTTTTTGGGTATTTTCTAAACCGAGTAGAGTAGGAACGGACTTGGAACGAATTTTTTTTTCCTTTTTTCTCGGCCTTTCCCAGCCTGTTTTGGCTAGAAGTAAAGTCGGAATATTGTTTTTGAATTTTTGTACTATTTTTTGGAAATTTTCTAAACCGAGTAGAGTAGGAATGGACTTGGAACGAAATTTTTGTTTCCCTTTTTCTCAACCTTTCCTGGCCCGTTTTGGCTTGAAATGAAGCCGAAATGTTTTTTTATTTTTTTTTTATTTTTTTTAATTTTTATACTATTTTTGGGGAATTTTCTGAATTGAGTATATCAGGAAAGCACTCGGAACGAAATTTTATTATTTCCGTATTTCTCAGCCCATTTTGGCTGGAAATGGAGTCGTAATGATTTTTTTTAATTTTTTGAATTTTTATTCTATATTTTTTGGAATTTTCTAAATCGACTAGAGTTGGAACGGACTCAGACCGAATTTTTTTTTTTTTTTCTATTTGTCGGCATTTCCCGTCTTGTTTTGGCTAGAAATATGGCCGAAATGATATTTTTTAATTTTTTGAATTTTTTTTACTATTTTTTGGGAATTTTCTAAACCGAGTAGAGTAGGATTGGACTCGGAATGAATTTTTTTTTTTCCTCTTTCTTGTCTTTCCCGGCCCATTTTTGCTAGAAATATAGCTGGAATGTTTTTTTTTTTTTTTTTCTTTTTTTTTAATTTTTTTATGTTTTATACTATTTTTAGGGAATTTTCTAAATCGAGTAGAGTAGGAACAAACTCGGAACGAAAATATTTTTTTTCCCTCTTTCTCGGCCTTTCCTGGCCCATTCTGGCGTGAAATAAAGCTGGAATGATGTTCTTAATTTTTTTGAATTTTTATACTATTTTTTTGGAATTTTCTAAACCGAGTAGAGAAAGAACTAACTCGGACTGAAAATTTTTTTGCCCCCTTTCTCGGCCTTTCCCATTCCCGTTTTGGCTTGAAATAAAGCTGCAATGATGTTTTTTATTTTTTTGAAATTTTATACCATATTTTAGGAATTTTCTAAACCGAGTAGAGTTCGAACAGACTCTGAACGAAAATTATTTTTTTTCCCTTTTTCTTGTCCTTTCCTGGCCCGTTTTGGCTTGTAATACTGCCGAAATGATGTTTTTTAATTTTTGAATTTTTATACTATTTTACGGAATTCTCTAAACCGAGCAGAGTAGGAAAGGACTCGGAACAAAATTTTTTTATTTCCATCTTTCTTAGCTTTTCTTGGCCCATTTTGTTTAGAAATAAAGTTGGAATGATGTTTTTCTTTGAATTTTTTGAAATTTTATTTTATTTTTTTGGAATTTTCTAAACTGACTAGAGTAGGAACAGACTCGGATCGAAAAAAAATTTTCCCTCATTCTCGGCCTTCCCCAACCCGTTTTGCTCGAAATAAAGCGAAATTGATGTTTTTTAATTTTTTGAATTTTTATACTATTTTTTGCGAATTTTCTAAATCGAGTAGAGTAGGAACGGACTCGGAACGAAATTTTTTTTCCCACTTTTTTGGCCTTTCCTGGCCCGTTTTGGCTTGAAATAAAGCCGGAATGATGTGTTTTTGGTTTTTTGAATTTTTATAATATTTTTTGGGAATTTTCTGAATCGAGTATATTAGGAAAGGACTCGGAATGAAAATTCTTTATTTCTGTCTTTCTCAGCCTTTCCTGGCCCATTTTGGTTAGAAATAAAGTCCTAAAGAGGTTTTTTAATTTTTTTAATTTTTATTTTATTTTTTTGAAATTTTCTAAACCGACTAGAGTAAGAATGGACTCAGATCGAATTTTTTTTCCCTTTTTGTCGGCATTTCCCGGCTTGTTTTGGCTTGAAATAATGCCGGAATGTTATTTTTTAATATTTTAAAATTTTTTTACTATTTTTTGGGGATTTTCTAAACCGAGTAGAGTAGAAACGGACTCGGAACGAAATTTTTTTTTTCCTCTTTCTCAGCCTTTCCTTGCTCGTTTTGGCTAGAAATATAGCCAGAATGTTTTTTCTTTATTTTTTTATACTATTTTTTGGGAATTTTCTAAACTGAGTAGAGTAGGAACGGACTCGGATCGAAAATATTTTTTTCCCTCTTTCTCAGCCTTTCCCGGCCCGTTTTGGCTTGAAATAAATCCAAAATGATGTTTATGAATTTCTATACTATTTTTTTGGAATTTTCTAAACAGAGTAGAGAAGGAACTGACTCGGAAAGAAATTTTCTTTTTCCCTCTTTCTCGGCCTTTCCCATTCCGTTTTGGCTTGAAATAAGGCTGGAATGATGTTTTTTTATTTTTTTTGAAATTTTATACCATATTTTAGGAATTTTCTAAACCGAATAGAGTTCGAACAGACTCGGAACGAAAATTATTTATTTCCCTCTTTCTTGTCCTTTCCTAGCCAGTTTTGGCTTGTAATACAGCCGAAATGATTTTTTTAATTTTTGATTTTTTATACTATTTTTTGGGAATTTTCTAAACTGAGCGGAGTAAGAAAGGACTCGGAACGAAATTTTTTTATTTCCATCTTTCTTGGCCTTTGTTGGCCCACTTTGTGTAGAAATAAAGTCGGAATGAAGTTTTTTTTTTTTTTTTTAATTTTTTTATTCTATTTTTTTGGAATTTTCTAAACAAACTAGAGTAGGAACAGACTCAGATCGAAATATTTTTTCCCTCTTTCTCAGCCTTTCTCGGTACATTTTGGCTAGAAATAAAGCCGGAATGTAGTTGTTGTTTTTTTTTTTTAAATTTTTTTAATTTTTTGAATTTTTATACTGTTTTTTGTGAATTTTCTAAACCGAGTAGAGTAGGAAAGAACTTGGAACGAAAATTTTTTATTTCCATCTTTCTTGGCCTTTCTAGGCCCATTTTGGCTAGAAATAAAGCCGGAATGGTGTTTTTTTTTAATTTTTTGAATTTTTATTCTACTTTTTTGGAATGTTCTAAACCAAATAGAGTAGGAATAGACTTGGAACAAAAATTATTTTTTACCTCTTCGTCATCCTTTCCCGGCCCGTTTTGGCTTGAAATAAAGCTGAAATGATGTTTTTATAATTTTTATTTTATTTTTTTGGAATTTTCTAAGCCGACTAGAGTAGGAATAGACTTGGAACAAAAATTATTTTTTTCCCTCTTTCTCATCCTTTCCCCGCCCGTTTTGGTTTGAAATAAAGCCGAAATGATGTTTTTTAGTTTTTTTGAATTTCAATACTGTTTTTTGGGAATTTTCTAAACCGAGTAGAGTAGAAAAGGACTCGGAACGAAAATTTTTTATTTCCATCTTTCTTGGCCTTTCTAGGTCCATTTTGGCTCGAAATAAAGCCGGAATGATTTTTTTTTTTTTTTTTTAACTTTTATTCTATTCTTTGGAATTTTCTAAACCGACTAGAGTAGGAACAGACTAGGATCGAAAAAAAATTTTCCCTCATTCTCGGCCTTTCCCAGCCCGTTTTGCTCGAAATAAAGCCAAATTGATGTTTTTTAATTTTTTTGAATTTTTATACTATTTTTTGTGAATTTTCTAAATCGAGTAGCGTAGGAAAGAACTTGGAACGAAAATCTTTTATTTCCATCTTTCTCATCCTTTCTAGGCCCATTCTTGGATAGAAATGAAGCCGGAATGATGTTTTTTAATTTTTTGATTCCATTTTTTTGGAATTTTCTTAACCAAGTAGAGTAGGAATGCACTCGGAACGAAATTTTTTTTTCCTTCTTTGTTGGCATTTCTTGTCCCCTTTTGGCTTTAAATAAAGCCTGATTGAAATTTTTTCATTTTTTTCCTATTTTTTGGGTGTTTTCTAAACTGAGTAGAGTAGGAACAGACTAAGAACGATTTTTTTTTTTTTTTCCTTCTTTCTCGCCCTTTCCCGGCCTGTTTTGGCTAGAAGTAAAGTCAGAATATTGTTTTTAATTTTTTGTATTTTTGTACTATTTTTTGGGAATTTTCTAAACTGAGTAGAGTAGGAATGGACTCGGAACGAAATTTTTTTTCCTGTTTTCTCAGCCTTTCCTAGCCCGTTTTGGCTTGAAATAAAAGCCAAAATGTTTTTTTTTTTTTGAATTTTTGTACTATTTTTTGGGAATTTTCTGAATTGAGTATATTAGGAAAGGACTCGGAACGAAATTTTTTTATTTTCATCTTTCTCAGCCTTTATCGGCCCATTTTGGCTAGATATAAAGTCGTAATTATGTTTTTTAATTTTTTAAATTTTTATTCTATTTTTTTGGAATTTTCTAAACCGACTAGAGTTGGAATGGACTCAGATCGAATTTTTTTCCCCCTATTTGTCGACATTTCCCGGCTTGTTTTGGCTAGAAATATAGCTGAAATGATATTTTTTAATTTTTTTTACTATTTTTGGAAATTTTCTAAACCGAGTAGAGTAGGATTGGACTCAGAACGAAATTTTTTTTTTCCTCTTTCAGGGCCTTCCCCAGCCCATTTTTGCTAGAAATATAGCTGGAATGTTTTTTTTTTATTATTTTTTATTATTTTTAATTTTATACTATTTTTATGGAATTTCTAAACCGAGTAGCGTAGGAACGAAAATATTTTTTTCCCTCTTTCTCGGCCTTTCCCAGCCCATTTTGGCTTGAAATAAAGCTGGAATGATGTTTTTTATTTTCTGAAATTTTATACCACATTTTAGGAATTTCTAAACTGAGTAGAGTTCGAACAGACTCGGAACGAAAATTATTTTTTTCCCTCTTTCTTGTCCTTTCCCGACCCGTTTTGGCTTGTAATACAGCCAAAATGATTTTTTTTAATTTTTGAATTTTTATACTATTTTTTGGGAATTTTCTAAACTGAGCAGAGTAGGAAAGGACTTGGAACGAAATTTTTTTGATTTCCATCTTTCTTGGCTTTTCTTGGCCCATTTTGTCTAGAAATAAAGTCGGAATTATGTTTTTTTTTTTTTTTGAATTTTTTGAATTTTTATTCTATTTTTTTTGGAATTTTCTAAACTGACTAGAGTAGGAACAGACTCGGATCTAAATTTTTTTTCCCTCATTCTCGGCCTTTCCCAGCCCGTTTTGCTCGAAATCAAGCCGAATTGATGTTTTTTAATTTTTTTTGAATTTTTATACTATTTTTTGTGAATTTTCTAAATCGAGTCGAGTAGGAACGGACTCGGTACGAAATTTTTTTCCCTCTTTCTCGGCCTTTCCTGGCCCATTTTGGCTTGAAATAAGGCCGGAATGATGTGTTTTGAGTTTTTTGAATTTTTATACTATTTTTTTGGGAATTTTCTGAATCAAGAATATTAGGAAGGACTCGGAACTAAAATTTTTTATTTCCGTCCCTCTCAGCCTTTCCCGGCCCATTTTGGTTAGAAATAAAGTCGTAGTGATGTTTTTTAATTTTTTGAATTTTTATTTTATTTCTTTGGAATTTTCTAAACCGACTAGAGGAGGAACGGACTCAGATCGAATTTTTTTTCCCTTTTTGTCGGCATTTCCCAGCTTGTTTTGGCTAGAAATAATGCCGGAATATTATTTTTTTTTAATTTTTTAATTTTTTTTACTATTTTTTGGGAATTTTCTAAACTGAGTAAAGTAGAAACGGACTCGGAACGAAATTTTTTTTCCCTCTTTCTCAACCTTTCCGGGCCCGTTTTGGCTAGAAATATAGCTAGAATGTTTTTTTATTTTATTTTTTTTATACTATTTTTTGGGAATTTTCTAAACCGAGTAGAGTAGTAACGAACTCGGAACGAAAATATTTTTTTCCCTCTTTCTCAGCCTTTCCCGGCCTGTTTTGGCTTGAAATAAAGCCAAAATGATGTTTTTGAATTTTTATACTATTTTTTTGGAATTTTCTAAACAGAGTACAGAAGGAACTGACTCGAAATGAAAAATTCTTTTCCCTCTTTCTCGGCATTTCCCACCCCGTGTTGGCTTGAAATAAGTTGGAATGATGTTTTTTATTTTTTTTGAAATTTTATACCATATTTTAGGAATTTTCTAAACCGAGTAGAGTTCGAACAGACACGGAACGAAAATTATTTTTTTCCCTCTTTCTTATCCTTTCCGGGCCCGTTTTGGCTAGTAATACAGCCGAAATGATTTTTTTAATTTTTGAATTTTTATACTATTTTTTGGGAATTTTCTAAACTGAGCAGAGTAGGGAAGGACTTGGAACGAAATTTTTTGGATTTCCATCTTTCTTGGCCTTTCTTGGCCCATTTTGTCTACAAATAAAGTCGGAATGAAGTTTTTTTTTTTTTTTTTTTTGAATTTTTATTCTATTTTTTTGGAATTTTCTAAACGAACTAGAGTAGAAACAGACTTGGATCGAAAATTTTTTACCCTCTTTCTCAGCCTTTCTCGGCACGTTTTGGCTAGAAATGAAGCCAGAATGATGTTTTTTAATTTTTTGAAATTTTATTCCATTTTTTTGGAATTTTCTAAACTGAGTAGAGTAGGAATGCACTTTGAACGAAATTTTTTTTTCCCTCTTTGTCGGCATTTCTCATCCCGTTTTGGTTTGAAATAAAGCCTGATTGATATTTTTTTAATTTTTTTACTATTTTTTGGGTGTTTTCTAAACCGAGTAGAGTAGGAACGGACTCGGAACGATTTTTTTTTTTCCTTCTTTCTCGGCCTTTCCCGGCCTGGTTTGGCTAGAAGTAAAGCCAGAATATTGTTTTTTAATTTTTTGAATTTTTGTACTATTTTTTGGGAATTTTCTAAATCGAGTAGAGTTGGAATGGACTTGGAACGAAATTTTTTTTTTTTTCCTTTTTCTCATCCTTTCCTGGCTCATTTTGGCTTGAAATAAAGCCGAAATAATTTTTTTTTTGAATTTTTTGAATTTTTATACTATTTTTTTTGAAATTTTCTAAATTAAGTATATTAGGAAAGGACTCGGAACGAAATTTTTTTATTTCCGTCTTTCTCAGCCTTTCTCGGCCCATTTTGGCTAGAAATAAAGTTGTAATGACGTTTTTTAATTTTTTGAATTTTTATTCTATTTTTTTTGGAATTTTCTAAACCGACTGGAGCAGGAACGGACTCAGATCGATTTTTTTTCCCTATTTGTCAGCATTTCCCGGCTTGTTTTGGCTAGAAATATAGCCGAAATGATATTTTTCAATTTTTTGAATTTTTTTTACTATTTTTTGGGAATTTTATAAACCGAGTAGAGTAGGATTGGACTCGGAATGAAATTTTTTTTTTCCCTCTTTCTCGGCCTTTTCCGGCCCATTTTGGCTAGAAATATAGCTGGAATGTTTTTTTTTTTTTTTTTTTTTTTTTAATTTTTATACTATTTTTAGGAAATTTTCTAAATCGAGTGGAGTAGGAACGAACTCGGAACGAAAATATTTTTTTCCCTCTTTCTCGGCCTTTTTCGGCCTGTTTTGGCTTAAAATAAAGCTAGAATGATGTTTTGAATTTTTTTGAATTTTTATACTATTTTTTTGGAATTTTCTAAACTGAGTAGAGAAGGAACTAACTCGGAATGAAAATTTTTTTTCCTTCTTTCTCGGCCTTTCCCATTCCCGTTTTGGCTTGAAATAAAGCTGGAATGATGTTTTTTATTTTTTTGATTTTTATACCATATTTTGGGAATTTTCTAAACCAAGTAGAGTTGGAACAGACTCGGAACGAAAATTATTTTTTTCCCTCTTTCTAGTCCTTTCCCGGCCCGTTTTGGCTTGAAATAAAGCAGAAATGATGTTTTTTAATTTTTGAGTTTTTATACTATTTTTTGGGAATTTTCTAAACCGAGCTGAGTATGAAAGGCCTCGGAACGAAAATTTTTTATTTCCATCTTTCTTGGCCTTTCTGGGCCCATTTTGGTTAGAAATGAAGTCAAAATTATATTTTTTTAATTTTTTGAATTTTTATTCTTTTTTTTGGAATTTTCTAAACCGACTAGAGTAGGATGGACTCGGATCGAAAAAATTTTTTCCCTCTTTCTCAGCCTTTCCTGGCACGTTTTGGCTTGAAATAAAGCCGGAATGTTGTTGTTGTTGTTGTTGTTGTTGTTGTTGTTGTTGTTGTTGTTGTTTTTTTTTTTTTTTTTTTTTTTTTTTTTTTTTTTTAAATTTTTTGAATTTTTATACTATTTTTTGTGAATTTTCTAAACCAAGTAGAGTAGGAATGGACTCGGAACGAAATTTTTTTTCCCCTCTTTCTTGGCCTTTCCCGTCCTGTTTTAGCTTGAAATAAAGCTAGAATGATTTTTTTAATTTTTTGAATTTTTATACTATTTTTAGGGAATTTTCTAAACTGAGTAGAGTTGGAAATGACTTAGAACAAAAAAAATTTATTTCCATCTTTCTCGGCCTTTCTAGGCTCATTTTGGCTAGAAGTAAAGCCAGAATAATGTTTTTTAATTTTTTGAATTTTTATTCTAATTTTTTTGGAATTTTCTAAACCGACTAGAGTAAGAACGGAGTCAGATCAAATTTTTTTTTTCCCCCTTCTTTGTTGGTATTTCCCGGCCTATTTTGGCTTGAAATAAAGCTGGAATGTTATTTTTTAATTTTTTGAATTTTTTTTACTATTTTTTGGGAATTTTCTAGATTGAGTAGAGTAGGAACGGACTCGGAATGAAATTTTTTTTTTTTCTCTTTCTCAGCCTTTCCCAGCCTATTTTGGTTAGAAATAAAGCGGAAATGATGTTTTTTTTGAATTTTTATACTATTTTTTAGGAATTTTCTAAACTGAGTAGAGTAGGGAAGAACTCGGAACGAAAATTTTTTTATTTCCATCTTTCTCATCCTTTCTAGGCCCATTTTGGCTAGAAATAAAGTCAAAATGATGTTTTTTAATTTTTATGCTATTTTTTGGGAATTTTCTAAACCGATTAGTGTAGGAAAGAATTCAGAACGAAAATTTTTTATTTCCATCTTTCTCATCCTTTCTAGGCCCATTTTGGCTAGAAATAAAGCCAGAATGATGTTTTTTTTATTTTTTTGAATTTTTATTCTATTTTTTTGAAATTTTCTAAATCGAGTAGAGTAGGAACGGACTCGGAACGAAAAATATTTTTTTCCCCTTTGTCGGCATTTCTTGACCTGGAATGATGTATTGTAATTTGTGTGACAGTTTGAAGGAACATATAAAAATTTGAAATAAAAGAGATATCTCTTAATGTTTATGTAGATTAAAATCAATTTATCATTACGGGTTTAATATTTTTTAAGTCTTCATTCCATATTTGCATTTGATCCTTTGCTGTGTACTTAAAATGTATTTGTCCATTTGCTTATCATTACGTACGTATATAATAGTTTGATGAATCATTTCATTCACACCCTTGTCAGGGATAAATATATTATGATTAGCAGAGATTGGTTCTCATTATTTTTTGGAGGTAATGTTAGTTAAAGATATATGTGCTAACTATTATTTGTTGATACAAGTTATGAGTCTCTTGAATGGTTTTTTATTATGCAGCTTATAAGTCTCTAGAATACCTTAATAAACACCGAAACCAACACATAGGAATCTCTTAGGAAATTAATTTATGCCACCACCTAAAAAGTTATTAATTTTGTACAAAGAACATTATACTTTTAGATTTCACAATCAAAACATGCAAAATCTATGAAATATGGACTAAAATCTATGAAATAATAAACATTATAAAAAGAACATTATATATTTTCAAATTTCGAAGTCCCACAATTTCTACCCCTCTATAAAAATAATAAAACAGGTAAGAGGGAAAACAAAAACCTAAAATTAAATAAAACTTTGTAGAGTAAGGCATTGACAGATTTAAATTCTAAATACACGGAAAAAAAATGAATTTCCAAAAAATATTCAATAGAAATCATTTTACATGTGCAATACACGTGAATATTTTACATATTTAAAATACTATCAACTTAGCATAAGAATATAATAAAAAAAACATTAAATTTCATCCGGGTAATATAATACATCTATTGGTTTTTTTTTACTTGTAACTATGATATTTATAAAATACATTGGGATACGTTAAACTTTAAATATTTTAACATTCTATCATAACAATTCTAAAATAGAAAAAATTACTAATAAGTTGTTATTTTTTCCTCTTCAAATTTTCTTCTTCTTCAATGCATTTTGTTTAGTAGCCTTGCTTCGTTTGTGATGTTGGGATTAGTGCCCTAGAATCCTATTGTATGTTGCTATGTACTGTATGACTTAATATTGTAATTAATAAAGTTTGTTTTTATTATTATCTGAAATAATGGTAACATGAATATTTGGACATTATCATATAATCCATGAGATGCATAGTATGTGATTTATGTGATTTAGTCATAGAAGATATAAGTCACAAGTTCTTTATAAACTCAGAATTTGGTTCGTAGTCGGTGATGAAATTGGGCATTTCATTTGCAAAGACTATAACATATTAACTAAGATGTTTTGTCGTGATCATGGAAGTGGTGACTTCTAGCTGATATGTTGATATGTTTTAAGAGTTAAGACATATTGAACTGGACCGCTGTGAGATTTATTATTATTCTAATGACTGTCAATTGAATAATAAATCTCACGACTTATATTTATATGAACTTTTAATCTTGAGAGAATAATAGACCTAATCATGAAGTGTAGATTACTTTGATATATCAGGAATGAGATCTAAAGTAACGGTCAAAACCTCAGTATGTTGGACAGCCACGTTTAGTGTTGATGGAACATATATTCTTAAGATGGAATTCATAGTCTCTTAACGGAAATATAAAATATTCCCTTGAGATTGTGAAAGACCGCGCCCCCGGCCCCCTTTTTTTATAGGAATGTTGGGCCAAACCCACGTGAATGGGTGGAGTCATGTTATTGTCTCTCAAAATGGAGGTTCGACCAGTAATATTTTCCCCTTTAGATTAAAGGTTTTACAATGGAGTCGTCACTTATTTAATTATTGGAATAAATAAGAAAACCAAAATTGAAAAATTCCTCATTTTATTAATTTACAATTGAATTTACATTGATCATAGGAAAATTACATGGCTTTGGTCCTAGATACAATCTAAGATAAAGTACATGGGTTTGTTTCCTAGTTACAATCTAAAAATCGAAAATTACATGGATAAGCACTTGATCTACTAACCCTTGATCTAAGTTCGGAGGCTATGTTACAAAGTGGGAAGGTGTTAGGCACCCACCTTGCCCGGTGAAACCGGTTTTCTAGACTATGGTGGCCAACATTCATATCATATCATCCAATATGTTAATCAATTTGCATATTGAATTTGATGTGTATGCATGTGATAAACCCTAATTCAATTTATTGAGTGTTACATTTGGATTAAAAAATAAATTCTAGTGAATGTGTGTGGATGGTGATATCTTAGATTCAAGAATTTGAAAGAATTATGAAACAAACATGTTTTTCATATTTTTTATGTGGATTTAAGATCAAAGCTAGTGATATGCATGAACATGTGATGAACAACCAAGAACATGTGAAGAACATATAAGAACAATTAAGAACATTCAAACATATTCAAAGTGATTCAAATGATTATTATCATGCTTTAATCTTAAAATCTCATCAAGTCAACATAAAAAACAATTAAGGAAGAGGATTATACCTTCATGCAAGATCCATATGGTGGAGGAAGAGACTTTTGGTAGAGGTCCTAAGGGTGGAGGAAAAGAAGAGTTAGGAGAGGGAGAGTGAGTCTCACTCAATATCTTGAGTCTCAGAAAGACCAATATATGACAAGACTACTCTACTTCCTATAACTCAAGAGAGGAGAAGAGAGGGGGTTTTCGTGTTGTGTCCTAGAATGAATGAGAGGGAGGATTTATATAGTAGTAGTGGAGGAAATATGAATAGAAGGCCATTTAATGAGGGTTGACAAGGATTATAAACCTAGACCTCATTTTTAGCCTTGAGAAAAATCTGGTGCATTAAATGGAGAGATTGGTGGGAGTGGGGAGCAAGCCAAAATTTGGTTTTCCCGTAACTGCTGTAACAGCCTGTGGAGCCAACTTCAAAAAATCATATCTGACTCAATTCTGATCGGAATTATCTCATTCTTGTGCTCAAATTGAAGCCCCGAATGTCTAGTTTCTGGGAAAATTAACCTTATTCACAGATTCAAAATATTCTGAGAGATATCGATGAAATAATGATCAGAGGTCATTTGTTAGAAAATGGTTTCAGCACAATTAACATTAATAGGTCCCAAATTAGTCCCCAATTAACATTAAATGGCTCCAATCACTCCAATTTCAGACTTAATTGGTTCCAAATTTACACTAATTAAAAGATAATTGCACAAATTACTCATTGAAGAATTAATATTTAACTATCTAATTAATTAAGTGTATGCAACCTCACCATAAAATGTAGTCCTAACCAATTAAATTATGACACATCATTGATCTCCAATTGATTACACTTATAACCAATTAAAATCAATTGTTCATAATCACATATAGTCGGACTCAATTTGTGATAGTGCATCTTAGCCATTAAAACTTGACTTGATGATAACTTTCAATCTAGTGGTCCGATTAGGACTTATGACCAGTTGATTTGATCGTTACAACATCAAGATCATTTTGGTGAAATGAGATTAAGGATCTAATGGCCAGAATCAAGATGCATATTTATGAGGTGAAAGTACCCCTTTTACCCTCCATGTGAGGTTAAATGCGGGTTGCAAAATGGGGTGTCAACAGAGATAAGTTTAATGGGTTTGTTATTCAGAGAGTTAGGCCTAACTACTTTGGTAAGAAATTACTAAAGTATATATTTATGAAATTGGATTTCATAAATATATAAAGAATAACTTAAAAGGATTAAACTGGGTACTTAAGGATTAAGATGTAGTAATCTACAAAGTGGCAGTCTTCATTTATGACTTTGTATTACTACGAATATTTTATAAAGGGTTTGCATGTACAATAAAGTATTGGGATATAATTTATTAATAAGATCTGGAGTGCAATTATATTTATATAGTGGTATTAAATATTGTTAGGTTCTAAGGAATTAGGAACTAATGTATTAGAACTCTAATTTGTATTGTTGGCAAATCGTGATCAAAACGTTTTAGTCTTGTTTAGACTTGCTCAAAGTGTATTTATATGTAAAGTTGGAATCGAGTGTTCTGCAGGATTTACTGTGTAAATCTGCCTGACTCAATCGATCGAAAATTAGGCTCGATTAATCGAAAGTCGTGCAGATTGTTTTTCTGCAGAATTTTCCAACTCAGTCCAAGCCCATTAAGGATTAGGGTTTCAGATCTACTTCTCCCACTATATAAAGGAAACCCTAGCCACGTTTTGAGAGTAGCTCTGGTTGCTCATATTTTCTGTTTTGTGTAAATCTCTTGTGAGATCTAGAAGAGCTTTTCTTTACACAAAACTTAGGGTTTTCAAGGTAGAAATATTATCAACACCTTGATGATCAACTCAGTTGCTGTCATTGGAGCTTAAAGAGTAACAAGCGTGGGTGCTTGTAGTTGATTGGAGAATCCAAGAAAGAAGGAGTCCGTGGATTCGGAGCTTGCACGTGGTCGTGTTAGTAAGTTCTACTGGTGGGTAGCTTTAGGAAGTTAAGCGGGGAGTTTGTAAGTCCTTTTGTATGAACTTCAATTCTTTCATAGTGGATTCAGGTTTACTTTGAGGATAGTTAGGTCAAATCCTCCCCAGATTTTAACTGTGTGGTTTCCTAGGTCATCATATTTTGTGTTCTTTATTATTCCGCTGCTATATATATTCTTGATATGATTGTTTTATTGTGATAACTTAGAATTGCATAAATTGACTAAGTTAATCACTTAGCTAATTAACTAGGTTAATCCAATTGTTGTTTTAAGGGGTCTAAAAATCCAACAAGTGGTATTAGAGCGGGTAGCTCTTTTTGTTTTAGATCTTTTGATCTAGGAGCTGATCCTTGACCTCTGTTGTCATGGATAATTTGAAGTGTCTTTCTGATCATGTTTCTGTTCATGCTTCTGTTGATTTTTTTGATGCTTTTGAAACTCTTCGTAAGGAATTATCTAAATCTATGAAAATTGCTAAGAAATTCGAGGAATAATTAAAATTGGCTAATTTTGAAAAAGAGGATTTGATTGTAAGATTAGATGAGTCTAATAAAAAGAATGAATTCTTGAGAAATCAAATTTCCTCTCAAGATGAGAAGATGAAAAGCTTGGAACAAGAGTTAGTTGAATCTAAAACTAAAATTGAAAATTTAACTAGTACCAAGCCTGTTGTTGATAATAGAAGTGTTTCTGTTTCTCTTAAGCCTAAAACTGAGAAAATTTATATCCCTTCTTTCAAGAGGAATAATAAAGAAAATGTTTATTTTGCTATGTTAGACAAAGGTAAAGTTTCTGATGTTGACACTGAAGTTTCTAAACCTAAATCTAAACCTACTGTTAGAGAGCATAATAAATCTATTTTTGTGCTTACCTGTCACATTTGTGGTGTTGTTGGTCATATTAGGCCAAATTGTTCTTTGTTGAGGCAAAAACCAAAATCTGAGACTAGATTTACTGTTAGGAATACTGATGTTCCTAAATTTGTTCCTGTTTGCCACTTTTGTGGTGTCCGTGGTCACATTCGTCTTAATTGTCATAAATTGAAATTTAAGCATTCTGTATGTCAATCTACGATATGTGATGATATTTCTCTTGCCATAAGTCCATATAAATTGTTTTATATTATTTTGAAAAATTTAAGCTTGTTGGCTTGTGAAAGGAATTTGCAGGATTTTAGTCTTTTTCAGAAGATTGGTGTAATCCCTCAAATACACTCTGCTTCTCATGGATTTTCACCTACAAAGCTGAAGACTTATGCTATATGGGTGAGAAAAGATCATTTAAGGTGAGTGTTGCTGACTTGTCCCTGTTTTAATTTTTTCAATTATTTGTGGACATGTCTTGTTTCTGTTTTTGGTTTTTTTTTTTAGGTTGTTTTTTTATTATTAAAAAAAAATCCAAAAACATTGAAAAATTTCAAAAAGACAAAAATATTTTATTTTGAGTCTTGTTTTATTTTTCTTGAGGATTACATGAATTATGATATTTCTCTTAATTTAGAACGTGCTTGACATTGTGGTGAAACTTGAATAGCATGTGTTATATAAGTGCTCAGCTTTTTTTGATTTTGTGTGAGTATGTACTAGTTCGTACGTGTACTCATGGGTTAATTAAGAAATTGATATTTCTTGTTTGTGTACCCTCTATAACTTAGTCTAGCACTATCATGCATTGCTTTTGCATTGTTCATTTAGCATAATATGTGCTTTTTGTTTTTGGTCATAATTTTTTTTTAAACCAAAAAGATTTTTGTGTTTTGTATTTCACATCTTGGACTTATAATCAAGGATTGACCATATTATTTTTACATAACATGTTTATGTACCTTGTTTAGCTTGGATGAGCTTACTTTATTGCACTTTACTAGTTTGAACTTTGTAGTGCATGTTGTGTGGGAAGATGTTTATAGTTTTTGATCACTTTGTCTTGATCTTGATGTCACATGCCTTTGATTGTCGGACTTGACTCTTTTGAGAAAGACATAAATAACCATCTCAACACTGTTCACTAGCCAATCATGAACACCTTAGTGCATATCGTAAGATTTTGTGCTCAAGAAAGTGTAGCACATGCACAAAAGGAACATAAGGTGTAGCATCGGTTTAATTGCTTAATGATTAAAATTGGTGTGTACATTATCCCGGTTATTTAATAAGTTTCTGAACAATCAAAATTGGTGTGTATATTATGAGGCAAAATCAAGAAATTTACATGATTGCAAGTTTTTGTTCTAGGAGATGTGAGAGTTATAGGATGTAACTCTTTTGGTGATAGTTTCTTTCAAATTCTATGTGATGAATTTTGTAGACTTTGTGTTTGATTTCTATTCACATATCACCTCACATGTATCTCAAGCTTTTGCTAGTTGCACACGCTACACAAGTTACTATTTGCTAAACTTGGTACATTTTATTGTGTGTGATCTTGTTGTGGCCATCCAAGACTAAAAGTTCCTTGATCTTAATGTAAAATGTGTTTAAAGTTTGAGAAATTGGAAATTCTAGAGCTTGAATGTAACCGAATTGGGGATTTTGTTCAAATTGGGTTCAATTGATGCAATTGACTTGTTGAATTAATGTAATTGATCATTATAATGTGTATTCTAGTTTGTGTGATGATCAATTGGTCAAATTTTTCCTAAAATCTTAACAAATGGTTTTTCAAATTTTGGGGTTTTTGTTAGAAACTCTATGCTTAAGCCAATTTTATGAATTTGAACTTAAATTGAACTTAGTTTTACTGCATTAGAACATGCATCATGACATATTTTTTCATGCACCATTTATCTTTAGGATTCACATGCATTGCATTGTTTTTGTATCCATCTTGCAGTTTTGCAGTCATATCTCTCATTGTTTTCACACATAGCATGCATACACTTTAATGAGAATTAACAAGTATTCAAGGATCCATTGCATGTTCCAGTTGGGCCTATTATTAAAGTAAGATCTAAGAAGATCAAAGAAGCACTTAATGGGCTAATTCAAGAGATTTGGGTTGATTCTAACATAGGACATTCCAAGCTTTGCCCAAAAGAATATGAAGGCGTAATAAATTTAATCCAAGCTATTGAGGGCTGATCTAGCTGAATTAGGCGTGATTTATGGCGTTGATTAATGGCTGATTGATTTTCCAGCTCCATATCAGTTAATAGACATTTTTCCTACTCTGGAGCTTCTAATTTCGAACCAAATCTACCTTAATTTTATGCTTTTATTATTTAGAACGTTTTTAGCTATTTTTCCTATTTTGGATCTGCTATTTTCAGACCAAATCAACTTTTATTTAGGGTTTTATTATTTAGTACGTTTTTTTTTATATATTTTTTTTATTTTCAGTCATGCCATATAAATAGCATGCACTCATTGTAATAGGGCATTATTGAATAAAAATCAGAAAAGGTGAGGCTTTGCTCTTCTTATGGTTCTTCAAGAATTGTGAACTTATCAGGGATTCTTCCTTGGGGCCTTCAAACTTTATACCTTTGGTTCGTGATTCAATTATAATTATTGGGTCAAGGTGTTACACTTATACCTTTGGTTCGCGTTTCGATTATAAACGTTGGGTCAGGATTTCTATCAAAAATCTAAATTTTAGTTTTCTTGGGCAAGTATTCCAATATTTTTGTTGGGTCTCAAAGCGTGTCAATTGAGGTTCACATCACACTTTGCTACATTGGGTACTCAACTTGATCAAAAAATTGATTGATTAATTTTTAAGCTATGTACTTTCTAGTATATGCCTTTTTTATGCGTGAACTGTAGAAAATATTTTTCTTAAGAGATATGATGGATAATCAATGTGCAAATATTTTCTCTACTCATGCAACTGTTTATGGGTCACATACTGTCATGTTTGCATTTTATTGAAAGAGAGAATTTTTTTTTTCATGTGTATCCTCAACTTAGTTTTTTTTTTAGAAAAAAACTTGGTTTGTGTCTTTTTTATCCCCACCCCTTTATTTTTCCCCAAAACTATTTTTCTCAAAACTTGTTTTGTTTTTCCTATGTTTATAGGGGGAGAAATTTTCTTTAACTTTTGTGGTTCTTAGGGGGAGTTGTTGCTCTTCAAAAGGGGAGTTGTCTCTATTTTTTTATAGAGATGTCTTGTTTTATGTCCCTTTGATTCTTTATTTTCTCTTATCCTCTGTCATGTATGTTTGAGTTGTCTTTGTCAATACGTGACAAAAAAGGGGGAGAAATAGTTGTAATGTGGGAATCATGTTTGTTTTGTTTAGGGGGAGAATATAAAAACTTTTTGATGTATCTAACTTAGGGGGAGAGTTAGAATTTATTTTGTTATATATATTTCTTGTTTCACAGCTTATTGAGTTATATTTATGATGTTTTTCATTGGTATATCTCTTTATTTTGTGTTTTGTGAAATCAAGATCTTATTTTGTTTACTTGTATTATTTTCACACATGCGTTTATGCGTTTTGTTTAGTGTTTCAGGAAATATACAAGTTGATTCAATTGAGCTGTTGTCTACACTTACTACTGATGGATAGTAGTTAGGTTGGATTATTTTGTAATGGGCATTATTTTTGTAAAGGGCTTTTACTTGTAACTTTAAGCTTTGTGTTTGTGTTTTGTCACGGATTGCCAAAGGGGGAGTTTGTTAGGTTCTAAGGAATTAGGAACTAATATATTAGAACTCTAATTTGTATTATTGGCAAACCGTGATCAAAATGTTTTAGTCTTGTTTAGACTTGCTCAAAGTGTATTTATATGTAAAGTTGGAATCGAGTGTTCTGCAGGATTTACTGTGTAAATCTGCTTGACTCGATTGATCGAAAATTAGGTTCGATCGATCGAAAATCGTGCAGATTGTTTTTCTGCAGAATTTTCCAACTCAGCCCAAGCCCATTAAGAATTAGGGTTTCAGATTTACTTCTCCTACTATATAAAGGAAACCCTAGCCACGTTTTGAGAGTAGCTCTGGTTACTCATATTTTCTGTTTTGTGTAAATCTCTTGTGAGATCTAGAGGAGCTTTCCTTTACACAAAGTTTAGGGTTTTTAAGGTAGAGATATTATCAACACCTTGATGATCAACTCAGTTGTTGCAATTGGAGCTTAAATAATAACAAGCGTGGGTGCTTGTAACTGATTGGAGAATCCAAGAAAGAAGGAGTCCATGGATTTCGGAGCTTGCACGTGGTCGTGTTAGTAAGTTCTACTGGTGGGTAGCATTAGGAAGTCAAGCGGGGAGCTTGTAAGTTCTTTTGTATGAACTTCGATTCTTTCATAGTGGATTCAGGTTTACCTTGAGGATAGTTAGGTCAAATCCTCCCCAGGTTTTTACCGTGTGGTTTCCTGGGTCATCATATCTTGTGTTCTTTATTTTTCTGCTGCTATATTTATATTCTTGATATGATTGTTTTATTGTGATAACCTAGAATTGCATAAATTGACTAAGTTAATCACTTGGCTAATTAACTAGGTTAATCCAATTTTTGTTTTAAGCGGTCTAAAAACCCAACAAAGATAATTAATGGTAACTTTGAACTTGTCAAGAGTTGACAGAAAAGCCTAAGGCCCATTGGAGCTAGTGTCTTATTCGTTCCCTTTTGGTCCCACTTCAAGCCACATATTAAAGCCCAATTGGAAAGGCCCAAAAGGCTGGCCCAATTAGATAATCAGTTATTAGGAGAGAAACATACAGAATTTTGCAATCAATCACAAGTGCATGAAACTTTTTGTATGTGAGTGTTGGACACTCTTATTCTCTCTAGAACAAACACATATAACTGATTGAGGGACCACACATCTTGGGCGTTAGTGGAATTGGAGTGAAGATTGAAAGTATTCTCGAGAACTTCTAATCTTTTTTTTGAAATTCACCACACCAAGGTACACTCTCTTGTTCTATATTCTGAAACTTACATAGTGCATGTTATCAATTGTAAATGAAGTAGATCCATTAATTTTTTCTGCTGCGCACATTTAGTTTTCCAACAATTGGTATCAGAGTAGTCTTCAATTCCAATATGTATAACATGTTTTGTGAGTTTTAGAATTAGAGACAATAGTTTCAAAATGCTAGAAGATTTTATACTTGTATTTAATTTTCTGCATGTTTGTTGAACCTATGATTTGATAAAAACTGATATTAATGTTATGATGTTGTTTAAATTTGAATTTAAGTATGTTAAATTGAAGTTTAAGGCTATAGCATCAATGGAATTTAGTTTTGATATCATTCTCAGTCAATCATGTTCATATGTTGGTTGTTTATTTATGAAAAGTCGTTAAAAAATTGCCTTAGAAAATTCTGGAATTTCAAAATTCGTGAAGCTCGATGATCGAGAACTATCGAGAATCGATTGAGCCTAGTGATTCAGAAGCTCGATCGATCGAGAAGCTGTCGAGGATCAATCGAGCAAACAGGAGATTTCTCGATCAATCGAGAAGCTATCGAGCAGTTGTTGAGCTAGCACGATTTTTTCTCTATCGATCGACCAGCTGTCGGGAAGCTGTCGAGCTTGAGAATTTTTTGAATTTTTCTAAGTGTTTTAATATGTATAAAGTGCAAGGCTGTTTGTGATTTGTTTACACATGATTTCTTTTTTAAAAAAAGACCTTTATTTTAAAATTTCTAATGGGAGAGAGATACAAGGGTTGCATTTCACGGCCTCTATTGTCGGTTTATAGTAGTGTGATTAAGCACTTCGCCTTGGCATATATGCCTTGCTCCCTTCGGAGGGTGTTTAATTCATGGTACTACAGGTTAAACTTCTTAATGATGGATGAAGCGTGTTTACATTGAGAACGACCACGCTTCCGTGGAGTTACTTGGTGACTCACATTGATTCTAGGCAATGGTATACACTAGACTAAGTATAATGTTAACCTCCCTTTGGAGCTATGTCATTATTACTTAAAGGCTGTAGAAAAAGCAGCAAATTATTTTTGTTTGGTAAGAGTTACCACGATAGCATTAATAATGAGAATAATTTTCGCTTAATCATAGTGATTGTTATGACCTCGCTTCCGAGGAATATTAATTGCGGGATTGGGTTGTCGTTGCATATATTATATTATGGTTTTATTAAGGTTCCATACTATATGTTTATATGCTAAATTGATAATGTCCAGTTTACTTATTATATTCATATTTATTGTTTTCAGATTTGAACATGGCATCATTTAGCCCACTTGTTACCATTCTTAATCAAAACAAACTGACTAGATCCAATTATGTTGACTGGAGAAGAAATTTGGACATAGTTCTCACTACTGAAGAGCACAAATATGTGTTACTAAACCATGTCCTAGCTTTCCTTCATTAGATGCTCTTCTTGAGGAAAAACAACGATATGATTGTTGGCAGAAATCTAATGAGATGGTCAAGTGTTACATCCTAGCATCTATCTCAAATGTTCTACAACATCAAATGTAAGATGTAGAACTAGCTTTGGACATTATGTTAAATCTGAAGGAGATGTTTGGAGAGTAAGGCCGTTTTGCAAGACAAGAAACCATGAGACAAATTTAAAATACCAAAATGGCTAAAGGTAGTTCAGTGAGGGAGCATTGTCTTACAATGATTTCCAATCTAAATACATTGGAAGTTTTAGGTGCCGATATTGATGGAGAATCCCAAGTGGATATGATACTCCAGTCACTACCAGAATCATTCAAGGAATTTAGACTTAATTATAATATGAACAAAAGATTTACTCTTTGTCTGAATTAATGAATGAATTGGTAGCGGCGGAAGGCATTCTTGGTACTTCTAATGTTGAAGCTAATGTAGGTGAAGCTTCTACTTCTTAACCTAAGTCGAAAGGCAAAGGTAAGAAGAAGAAGGACTTCACCAAGCAAGAGGGTAAACAAATTGTCTTAGGGGTTGGTGACAAAGGAAAGAAGCTCAAAGGAAAATGTTTCCATTGTGGTGAGAAAGGACATTAGAAGAGGAATTGTCCAAAATTCAAGGCTGCCAATAATAAGGGTATGAATAGTTCTTTCCTCCTTGAAATATGTTTGGTACAAAATCCCACAGATTCCTAGTGTGTGGATTTAGGTTGTGCTAATCATATCTGCAATTCTTTGCAGGGGTTCCAGGAGACTAGAAAACTTAAAGAAGGAGAATTGTTTCTTACTTTGGCTGTTGGGAGCAGGATTCCAGTTGTAGTTGTTGGTGTTTATAATTTATATTTTGAGTATAGAGTTTTCATATTAGAAGACTGTCTGTATGTACCTAATATTCGTAGGAATTTAATTTCTGCAACTTATTTGGGTAAACATGGATATTGTGTTATCCTTAAAGACAATGTTGTAATAAAGAAAGGTAAAATGTTTATCTGTTTTGGCAATATTGTGGATGGTCTTTATATTTTAACTCTTAATAAGTATGATTTGTATAATTTTGAATTAGATAATGACTCTCATGTAAAATCATTAAAGAGAAAGTTTCCTTCTACTAATGAAGCATATCTTTGGCACTTGTGTTTAGGTCATATTAATCCAAACAGAATTCAAAGACTGGTCAAAGATGGACTCTTAGAGCCATTGGACTTTGATGAATTTCCAGTTTGTGAATTTTGTTTGGGAGGCAAAATAACCAAACGACCTTTTAATGTAAAAGGTAAAAGAGCTCAAGAGTTGCTTAAATTAGTTCATACAGATGTTTGTGGTCCTATGTCAACCAAAGTTAAAGGAGGTTATGAGTACTTCATCACTTTTACAGATGATTACTCTAGATATGGTTATGTGTACCTAATGAGACGGAAGTCCGAAGCCTTTGAAAAGTTCAAAGAGTTTAAGGCTGAAGTTGAGAATCAATTAGGTAATGCATAAAAGCCATTCGATCTTATCAAGGTGGTGAATACCTTCTTGGGGATTTCAAGGATTACTTAACTCAGAATGGGATCATATCCCAATTGACTGCACGTGGAACTCCCCAACAGAATGGTGTAACAGAAAGAAGGAATAGGACTTTTTTAGAAATAGTTAGGTCCATGATGAGTTACTCAACTTTACCAATTTCTTTTTGGGGTTATGCCTTAAATACAGCAATACATCTTTTGAATTTAGTTCTATCAAAATTTGTTCCCAAAACAACCATGGAATTGTGGAGTGGGTGTAAGCCTAGTATGAAATATCTCCACATTTGGGGTTGTCCTGCACACGTGTTAAAAGGGAAGTTTGATAAATTGGAACCAAAATCAGAAGTGTGTTTGCTTGTAGGTAATCCAAAAGAAACTAGGGGCTATTTATTCTATAGTCGTAAGGATAACAAAGTTTTTGTTAGTACAAATGCTATATTCTTGGAAAATGACTATATGAATAATTTTACTCCTAGAAGTAGAGTTGTATTGGTTGAAATGAATGAACCTGTAAATGAACAACTAATGGATGTAACTAGGGATGATGTGGATGTATTAGATATACCACAAGACACAACTCATGAGATGTCTAGTACATAGGTGCCTCGTCGTAGTGGGAGAATTGTTCAGCCTCCTATAAGATTCATAGGTTTGGGAGAAACTTATGAAGCTCTATCAGAAGAGGTTGAATCGGATCCCTACACTTACGAAGAGGTAATGAATGATATAAATGCACATCATTGGGTCAAAGCTATGAAATCTGAATTAGATTCCATGTATTCCAATCAAGTTTGGGATCTTGTAAAGGTGCCCAACGGCATTAAACCTGTTGGTTGCAAATGGGTTTACAAGAGGAAGAGAGAGATAGACGGAAATGTTGAAACCTTTAAAGCAAGGCTAGTGGCGAAAGGGTACACACAAAAAGAAGGTATTGATTATAATGAAACCTTTTCACCAGTAGCAATGCTTAAATCCATCAAAATTCTCTTATCCATTGCTGCTCATAATGATTATGAGATTTGGCAAATGGATGTCAAGACAGAATTTCTCAATGGCAATCTTGAAGAGGAAATCTATATGATGCAACTGGAAGGTTTCATAGCAAAGAACCAAGAGCATATGGTATGCAAGTTGAAAAGGTCCATTTATGGACTTAAACAATCATCTAGGTCATGGAACATTAGATTTGATAAAACAAGCAAGTCATTTGGTTTTGAACAAAATCTTGATAAACCATATGTGTACAAAATACATCAAGATAAAGTAGTAATGTTTCTAGTGCTTTATGTTGATGATATTCTACTCATTGGTAATGATGTAGGGGTAATGTCATCAGTAAAAGTTTGGTTGTCAAGCCAATTTGATATGAAGGACTTTGGTGAGGCTAATTTTATTCTAGGGATCAAGCTTTGGCGAGATCGCAAGAATAAGATATTAGGCTTATCACAAGCTGAATATATAGATAAGGTTCTAGAAAAGTTTAGCATGCAAAACTCCAAGAAATGATTACTTCCTTTTAGACATGGAGTTCCTCTGTTTGATGACCAAAGGCCTAAGACTTAAGAGGAAGTAGATATGATGAGACAAGTTTCTTATGCTTCTGCAGTAGGAAGTCTCATGTATGCCATGCTTTGTACTAGACCAGATATTTGTTATTCAGTTGGCATGGTCAGCCGATATCAATCAAATCCAGGACCAAAACATTGGCAAGCTATAAAGTATATTCTCAAGTATCTACGGAGAACGAGAGATTATATGCTTGTTTACCTAAGTGAGGATTTGATTCCCATTGGCTATACAGATTTAGAGTGCAATTATGACTTTGTATTACTACGAATATTTTATAAAGGGGTTGCATGTACAATAAAGTCTTGGGATATAATTTATTAATAAGGCCTAGAGTGCAATTATATTTATATAGTGGTATTAAATATAATTAATGGTAACTTTGGACTTGTTAAGAGTTGACAGAGAAGCCCAAGGCCTATTAGAGCTAGTGTCTTATGTGTTTCCTTTTGGTCCCACTCCAAGCTACATATTAAAGCCCAATTGGAAAGGCTCAAAAGGTTGGCCCAATTAGATAATCAGTTATTAGGAGAGAAATATACAGAATTTTGTATTAAATCACAAGTGCATGAAACATTTTGTATGTGAGTGTTGGACACTCTCATTCTCTCTAGAATATACACATATAACTGATTGAGAGAGCACACATCTTGGACGTTAGTGGAATTGGAGTGAAGATTGAAAGTATTCCCGAGAACTTCTGATCTTTGTTTTGAAATTCACCATACCAAGGTACACTCTCTTGTTCTATATTCTGAAAATTACATAGTGCATGTTATCAATTGTGAATGAAGTAGATCTGTTAATTTTTTTAGTTGCGCACATTTAGTTTTCCAACATGTGAAGCATTTGAATTGGCATTCTATCATCATTTGATTTTCCTTTTTAGCAGATATGGTAGTTGTAAATAGAGAATTGCTTTCCTCTGTTTTTCTTACAAGTTTGTCTTTTGTGTCCTGCAATAATTTTCACTTAAATTAAAAGGTGCTTCAAGAATTCACAAACATCTAATAATCCTTAAACAATAAGTTACAATTCTCTCATAAGCAAAATTTAGATTGCTTTCATTGTACTACATTGGCTTCGAAGGTATCATGAGAAGTTCTAATATATTATTTTTAATTTGATGAGAACTTCATATGCACCAAGAAGGTGTGCATAGTAAATAATGTGCAAATTAGGAATTCCAAACAGAAATGCTGCAAAAAAGTGAGTGTGGCACAAATAATTTTAACTGAAAACATTCTAATTTTGTGAATCCCTAGAACATGTTTGGAAGTAATATTCATTGCCAACCATATTCTGAATCTCCCTAGGTAGGACATTTACATCCAACTTCAATTTTTGTATACACATAGTCACAAATTTAGCTAAGTATACATACATACATCATGACTTGTACCATTAATTGTTTTTTTTTTTTTAATAAGTTTATTGCATTCATAGTACTATACTGACCTTGCAAGCTAGAAATTGTCAAATATCATATGTATTGTAATGAAAATTTATCTAATTTAAAAAATGTTCAAAATTGAAATTTCTCTTCAACAATAAATAGTAATGTGCCAAATCAATCAAACCATGTAAACCTCAATTTTAAGATACAATATATAAACCATATTGGATATATTATTGTCTTTAATAAAAAATAAGAATTTCTTTAATTCAGAATTTCAAGTAAATTTCTACATTCTCATTCACATTCATGTCTTTAGTCTAATTAATAATTTACTTAAAATTTTTTTTTTTTGATAAGTAATAAAGATGTATATTCAAGAACACTACCTTATGCAGAAAAACATAAATACTTTAAGTTCTCAGCATTCACTTTTGTAATTGTATTCTACTGTTAATCAAGCAATCACATCAAGATTATAATGGGCAGTCCTTTTTATCGAGTGTTTGTGAGGTTGAAATCTTATAGGATGCAATTACTGTGTTAGGAAAGACTATGTTGGAGAAATTTTACAAAACAACATCGCAAGGTAACAACATTCATGAAAATTGTAAGAAAAACTAAAAAATGCTAAAGACCACAAACCAAATATACAATTTTTTTTTCGAAATTGTAATTAGTAATTATAGAATTCTTACATGATGAAGCCCAAGACAATAAGAGGAAAAGCTACGGAAAACATGCAGCAAACCTTTGTAATTAAAAAAAAAAAATGGTATATAATGATATGTATGTGTACAACATTGGTAAAGGTTTATAAAAGTTCAGCTCTCAAACAATAAAGAAAAATAATTGGTGTTTCTATTTGAAATTGCCTCTACTTGCATCTCTGCAAGTTCTTTTGCAGTTTTAGATACAATTTTCTTAGCTCCTTTGTCAAACAAAATGAATGTTGTAACATCGCATCAATAAGAGGAGGTACTTTCTTAAGCAAAGGTAACTTAACCTTACCCTCCCTACAACAAAGAGAGAATTTTGGGTTCTTAGGCCTTTTAGATTTTACTGTTCTCTCTTCATACCATAAAATTGAACCACAATACACACACAACTAAGAATGTGGACCAAAATTCCAAGGTTCAGTAGATTTTCCAATATGAATTTTAAATATTTTCAAAGACAAATTTACACTTAGCTCAATTTATTTCACCAACTTTTTTTTGGAAAATGTCATCCAATAATGTAACATGACATTATTTATAAATTGCAAGTCTATAGCTAAGCAATATATTGATTATGAAATCCTTTCTATTAAATAGATATGTGTGTGTGTGTGTGTGTGTGTGTGTGTGTGTGTGTGACATGACAATTCCTAACAAATTATATACCAGCCCAAACCCAAAAAAATGGCACATTTATTCATGACCAATCTATGGTTAGATCCTATAAAAAAAAAAAATGTAGTTAGAAAACATTTAGGAAAAGAATTAAAAATTAAATCTACAGTCAACTAAAATTTAGCAAAAAAAAAAAAAAAAAAAAAAATGCTACAAGTTAAAAAGAAGGTCTGTCAAGGCCCTTAAATGCCAACAACTGGCTCCTCTTTCATTTCCTAGTAAGTTTTAATTTTAATTTTTTGTACTCTTCCCTCACCTTCACTAATTAGTCACATAATAGATAATCTTCATTTTGATGTTGACCCATATGCTTAATTTGAAAATAAGTCTATGACTGTGTTAATTTGATAATCTTCATTTCGTTTTTGTTTTTGAATTTTTTGTTCTTTGTCATAAATCTATGTTTTGAAGTTTGGTTTTACTTCCCATTTGTTCAATTCTTTCCTTTCTCTCGACAATAGTTCCTCCAATGTTTTCTACCTTAAAAGTAAAACCTTGAATGTACCCATCTATTTTAAGTTCCAGTTAAGTTCTTAAAATCTCTTTTTTTAAGATTTTCTTTTCCCATAAAACGTTTGCACTTATAGTTTTATTTTTGTTGTTGTTAAGGAAATCTTTGTTCTAAATCAAAGCAATTGCAAATGGAAAAGAGATTTCATTGAACAATGAAATAAAGAGGAAATTTTAGGCTATCATACCTTTCATTTTATTGTAGAGAACCCAACGGAAAAAATTAAATTAACAATTCAGACAAATGACATTTGAAAGTTTGAGAAGATATGCTAACTACCCATGAGGCATTCAACAAAACCAAACGATGCTAACAAATTGTAGTGGGCAGTATTTACGAATTTTTTTTGTTTTTGTTTTTTTTTTGTCTTTTGAGATAAAGATAGAAATTTTATTTGATAAAAGGGAAATACATGTACAAACACATAACAACCCTGTAAGCATAAATATAGGGGAACAAATACCTGTTCTGCAGAAAACAAAATTTGCAACAAAATAAATACAGCCCATGGACATAGAATACAAAAACAGCAACAAATATTACAATTACACTCCTCTAAACACAGATTATGCAGCAAATCCCGAACTTGTTCTGCAGAAAACAAAATATGCAGCAACAGAAATACAGCCCATGGATAAGATCACATAAACAACAACATATACTACACTCAGCCCCCCTGTAAGCACAGATTATGCAGAAAATCCTGAACCTGTTCTACAGAAAACAGAATATCCAGCAGTAGAAATATAGCCATGGACATACATCACATAAACAGCAACATAGATTACACTCAGCCCCCTTGAAAGCACAGATTATACAGAAAATCCTGAACCTATTCTGTAGAAAACAGAATACGCAGTAGGAGAAATACAACCCACGGACATACATCATAGAAACAGCAACAGATACATCGTTTTTCTTTGGGTTCGAATAGATGCATCATTTTTCTTTGAGTGTGGTGTTTCAAGTTTGTTTTATGCGTGTTTGTTTTTGAAGTGGGTATTTTTCCTACATGGTAGATAACTAAATCTAAATCTAAACCAATCCAACCAAGGAATTCAAACCTAAATCATATTCAATCCCCAGATTTGAAGACGGGAAAAAAAAAACTATAAAAAAAGCAATAACTTTACTGTTTATGGGGTAATGGGTATGCGGCCTCTCTGTGTGCAGCGTGCATCTGGTTCCGACCAAAAAAACCTAAATTAAGATTGAAAAAGAAAAAAGTAATATCAGTGTAACATTCAATTCTATACTTATTTGATCCCAATGAAAATTTCATGGAGAACTCAAAAACCCGAAACAGAAATGAATCAAAGCCAAAATAAAATCTAAACCCATACAACAAAAGAAACTCAATAAAAAAGTAATATTGCATACCCAAATCTGGAAAAAAAAAAAAAAAAAAAAAAGTACCCGGGTTTCGACAATCTGCGGTTCCCTCTCTGTATCCCTCTCAATCATTTTGTGTTTTAAAAACCCAAAACAAAAAGTCAAATCTAAACCTATCCAACAGGAAAACTAAATTAAAAGTAACATTTCATACCCAAATCTAAAAAAATTTATCGGTGTTGATGGGCCATAGATTTTTCTTTCTATGTCCTTGTGGTTTCGATGGTTTGATTCTACCTCTTTCTTTGTTTCTTTCTCTGTGTCTCATCCCTCATTGCCTCTCTCTCTATTTCTATCTCAGCATACATCGTATTTCTCTCTTGGCGCCGTACAAACTCTCTCTCTTTGTGACTGTATCTTTCTAACGCCTTTCGTTTGTATTTTTACCAAACTCTGTTCTTTTTCTCTCTCCATACAACAAGCAAGCTTTTTTTTATAAAAAAAAAAATATTTTATGCGGTTAATTTTTTACGGTGATGACAAAACTTGTGGTGGCGCCCCTCTCTGAATCCATGGCGCATTAACTTAATAGTCTAACAATTATTCTTCCTTTTCTTCCAAAACAAATCTCCAATTGGTCAATCTCTCTGCACCCTGTGTCTAACCGACTCTCTCTCTACTGTCCAAAGCCAATTATAAATACCCTAAAATTAAACCAAAATCAAACACAAAATTAATTGAATCCAAATACTCCTAAAAGTTTTTAGTATACTGAGAAACTAAATCGAATCAAAAAAATCAAATCAAAACCTAATGTAACCCAAATACCTAAATACAAATCAATCCAACCAAATTTCTCAAAACTAATTTATATTTCATACCCAGATCTAAGAAAGAATGAAAAAAAAATTACCAATGGTAGTTCTCTCTCTATGTTTGTATCTTAAATCCTGCGTGCACCTTTAGGTTACTAGTGCCAGTTTCGGTAGCCTAATTCCGACAAGGGACGAATGGTGGTGGGAAAATGATGGTGATAGTCGGTCGGCCGTACGAACTCTGTCTCCTTCTCATCTCCGTATTGTAAGCTTTTTTCTCCTTCTTTGCTTCTTTCCCCGTTTCCTCGTTGCCTCCCTCTCTCTCTTTCATCACCTCTTTATTTCTATTTTCGTGTGTCCTTTAGTTTTAACCGAATATTTTTTTGTTATTTATAATGAGAGGTTTTAAACGGTGTGTAGATTGCCAACCAACATAATTTATCGCTTTTTAACTTATACTTGGCAAAATTTTAAAGGGTTATTTTTCCTAACGTGGCAGCACCTCCTTAAAGGCTTCTGCTTTTATATATAGTATTAGATATGAACTAAAAGATTTATTCCTTGTCTGAATTAATGAATGAATTGGTAACGGCAAAAGGCATTCTTGGTACATCCAATGTCGATGCCAATATGGCTGAAGCTTTTACTTCTCAACTTAAGACGAAAAGCAAGGGTAAAAAGAAGAAGAAGAAGAAGGACTACACCAAGCAAGATGGTAAACAAATTACCTTAGGAGTTGCCAGCAAGGGAAAGAAGAAGGACTATGCCAAAGGAAAGTGTTTCCATTATGGCGAGAAAGGACATTGGAAAAGGAATTATCTAAAATTCAGAACTGCCAATAATAAGGGTATAAAAAGTTAATTCCTTCTTGAAATATGTTTAGTACAAAATCTCATGGATTCCTAGTGTGTGGATTCAAGTTGTACTAACCATATCTGCAATACATTGCAGGGGTTCCAGGAGAGCAGAAAGTTGAATGAAGGAGAATTGTTTCTTACTTTGGTTGATAGGAGTAAGATTCCAGTTGTAATTGTTGGAGTGTTTAATTTATGCTTTGATTCTAGAGTTTTAATATTGGAAGACTGTCTATATGTATCTAATGTTTGTAGGAATTTAATTTCTGCAACTTATTTAGGTAAACATGGATATTATGTTATCTTGAAAGACAATGTTCTAATAAAGAAGGATAAAGTCTTTATCTGTTCTGGCAATATTGTAGATGGTCTTTATATTTTAACTCCTGATAAGCATGAATTATATAATTCCGAATTAGATAATAATTTACATGTGTAATCATTAAAGAGAAAGTTTCCTTTTACTAATGATGCATATCTTTGCCACTTGCGTTTGGGTAATATTAATTCAAACAAAATTCAAAGACTGATCAAAGATGGTTTCTTAGAGCCATTAGACTCTGATGGATTTCCAGTTTGTGAATCTTGTTTGGAAGGCAAAATGACCAAATGACCTTTTAATGCAAAAGGTAGAAGAGTCCAAGAATTGCTTGAATTAGTTCATACGGATGTATGTGGTCTTATGTCAACCAAAGCAAAAGAGGTTATGACTACTTCGTCACTTTTTCCGATGATTACTCAAGATATGGTTATGTGTACCTAATGAGACGAAAGTCTGAAATGTTTGAAATGTTCAAAAAGTTTAGGGCTGAAGTTGAGAATCAATTGGGTAAACACATAAAGGCCATTCGATTTGATCATGGTGGCGAGTATCTTCTTGGGGATTTCAAGGATTACTTAACTCAAAATGGGATTGTATCCCAACTTGCTTTACTTGGAACTCCCCAAAAAAATGGTGTAGCAGAGAGAAGGAATAGGAATTTTTTAAAAATGGTTAGGTTCATGATGAGTTATTCAACTTTACCAATTTCCTTTTGGGGAAATGCACTAAAAACTGCAGTGCATATTTTAAATTTAATTCCATCAAAATCTGTTCCCAACACACTTAAGGAATTGTGGAGTGGGCATAAGCCTAGTATGAAATATCTCCACATTTGGGGATGTCCAGCACATGTGTTGAAAGGGAAGTTGTTGGTTAAATCTAGTTTTGTATCTCATACAAAACACACAGCGGAAGCAACAAACATGGATCTATTTCATTCATGATTGATAACTTGCATTATGTAAATTTCAAAATTTAAGAATAAGATTGCGTACCTTAGTATAGTGAAATTCAAAACAAAAGATTATAAGTATTTGGGAACACTTTTTATCTTCACTCTAATTCCACTTTACGCTCGAGAAGTGTGGTCTCTCAATCAGTTTATAAGGGAGAATAATGAGTGGCTTCACTCACACATACACACCACTTCACAATGGTGTCTCACTTTTTCTCTAATAAAAATTTTGTATGTCTCTCCCTTTATATAAAACTGATTATCTAATTGGGCCGGCATATTGGGCCTTTCCAATTGGGCTTTAATATGTGGCTTGGAGTGGGACCAAAAGGGACCAATAAGACAATAGCTCCAATGGGCCTTGGGCTTTTCTGTCAACTCTTGACAAGTCCAAAGTTACCATTAATTACCATTAATTATATTTAATACCACTATATAAATATAATTGCACTCTAGGCCTTATTAATAAATTATATCCCAAGACTTTATTATACATGCAACATCTTCATAAAATATTCGTAGTAATTCAAAGTCATGAATATAGACTGCCACTTTGAAGATTACTACATCTTAATCCTTGAGTACCCGGTTTAATCCTTTTAAGTTATTCATCATATATTTATGAAATCCAATTTCATAAATATATACTTTAGTGATTTCTTACCAAAGTGGTTAGGCCTAACTCTCTGAATAACAAACCCATTAAACTTATCTCAAGGGAATATTTTGTATCTCTGTTAAGAGACTATGAATTCCATCTTGAAAATATATGTTCCATCAACACTAGATGTGGCTGCCCAACATACTGAGGTTTTGACCGTTACTTTAGATCTCACTCCTGATATATCAAAGCAACCTACATTTCATGATCAGGTCCATTATTCTCTCAGGATTAAGAGTTCATGCAAATATAAGTCGTGAGATTTATTATTCAATTGACAGTCGTTAGGAGAATAATAAATCTCACAGCGGTCCAGTTCAATATGTCTTAACTCTTAAAACATATCAACATATCAACTAGAAGTCACCACTTCCATGATCAAGACAAATCATCTTAGTTAATATGTTATAGTCTTCGCAGATGAAATGCTCAATTTCATCACCGACTACGAACCAAATTCTGAGTTTACAAAGAACTTGTGACTTATATCTTCTGTGACTAAATCACATAAATCACATACTATGCATCTCATGGATTATATGATAATGTTCAAATAATCATGTTACCATTATTTCAGATAATAATAAAACAACTTTATTAATTTCAATATTAAGTCATACATCATGTCATACATAATGTCATACATAATATAATACACAGCATCATACAATAGGATTCTAGGGCACAAATCCCAACAATCTCCCACTTGCCCTAAAGACTATTGTGCACTAATCTAACTCCCATTCCTTCTAAATGTGACTCGAAGGTCCTTTGAGGCGAGGCAAGGCTTTGGTAAAGGGATCTGCGAGATTATTTGCACTTTCGATCTTTGCTACCACCACATCTCCATGAGCAATAATATCTCTAATGATGTGATACTTTCTCTCAATGTGCTTTCCTTTCTTGTGGTTTCTTGGATCTTTTGATTGTGCAACTGCACCATTATTGTCGCTAAACAATGTGATGGGAACTTGTTCCATTCTCATTACACCAAGGTCAGAAAGGAATTTCTTAAGCTATACAGCTTCCTTTGCTGCTTCACAAGCAGCAACGTATTCTGCTTCCATGGTGGAGTCCGCAATACAAGATTGTTTGACACTCCTCCAAGTTATGGCTCCACCTCCCAAGGTGAAAACACATCCTGATGTAGATTTTCTGAAATCTAGATTCGATTGAAAGTCTGAATCTGTATAGCCAATGGGTATCAAATCTTCACTTCGGTAAACAAGCATATAATCTCTCGTTCTCCGTAGATACTTGAGAATATGCTTTACAGCTTGCCAATGTTTTGGTCCTGAATTTGATTGATATCGGCTGACCATGCCAACTGAATAACAGATATCTGGTCTAGTACAAAGCATGGCATACATGAGACTTCCTACTGCAGAAGCATAAGGAACTTGTCTCATCATATTTTCTTCCTCTTGAGTCTTAGGCCTTTGGTCATTAGACAGAGGAACTCCATGTCTGAAAGGAAGTAATCTTTTCTTGGAGTTTTGCATGCTAAATCGTTCTAGAACCTTATCTATATACCCAGTTTGTGATAAACCTAACATCTTATTCTTGCGATCTCACCAAAGCTTGATCCCTAGAATAAAGTTAGCTTCACCTAAGTCTTTCATATCAAATTAGCTTGACAACTAAACTTTTACTGATGACATTACCCCTACATCATTTCCAATGAGTAGAATGTCATCAACATAAAGCACTAGGAACATAACTACTTTATCTCGATGTCTTTTGTACACACATGGTTCATCAAGATTTTGTTCAAAACCAAAAGACTTGATTGCTTGATCAAATCTGATGTTCCATGACCTAGATGCTTGCTTAAGTCCATAAATAGACCTTTTCAACTTGCATACCATATGCTCTTGGTTCTTTGCTATGAAACCTTCCGGTTGCATCATATAGATTTCTTCTTCAAGATTGCCATTAAGAATTGCAGTCTTGACATCCATTTGCCAAATCTCATAATCATAATGAGCAGCAATGGATAAGAGAATTCTGATAGATTTAAGCATGGCTACTGGCGAAAAAGTTTCATCATAGTCAATACCTTCTTTTTGTGTATTCCCTTTCGTCACTAGTCTTGCTTTAAAGGCTTCAACCTTTCCATCTATCCCTCTCTTTCTCTTGTAAACCCATTTGCAATTAACAGGTTTAATGTCGTTAGGCACCTTTACAAGGTCCCAAACTTGGTTGGAATACATAAAATCTAATTCAGATTTCATAGCTTTGACCCAATGATGTGCATCTATATCATTCATTGCCTCTTCATAAGTGTAGGGATCCGATTCAGCCTCTTCTAAGATAGCTTCATAGGTTTCTCCTAAACCTATAAATCTTATAGGAGGTCGAATAATCTCCCACTATGACGAGGCACCTGTGTACTAGTCATCTCATGAGTAATATCTTGCGGTGTATCTAATACAGCCACATCATCCCTAGTTTCATCCATTGGTTGTTCATTTACAGGTTCATTCATTTCAACCAAAACAATTTATTTCTAGGATCAAAATTATTCATATAATCATCTTCCAAAAATTTGGCATGTGTGCTAACAAACACTTTGTTATCTTTATGATTATAGAATAAATAACCCTTTGTTTCCTTTGAATTCCCTAAAAACATGCATACTTCGGTTTTAGCTTCCAACTTATCAGACTTCCTTTTCAACACATGTGTTGGACATCCCCAAATGTGGAGATATTTCATACTAGGCTTACGCCCACTCCACAATTCCTTAGGTGTGTTGGGAACAGATTTTGATCGAACTAAATTCAAAATATGCATTGCAGTTTTTAGTGCATATCCCCAAAAAGAAACTGGTAAAGTTGAGTAACTCATCATGGACCTAACCATTTCCAAAAGAGTCCTATTCCTTCTTTCTGCTACACCATTCTGTTGGGGAGTTCCAGGTGCAGTCAATTGGGATATGATCCCATTTTGAGTTAAGTAATCCTTGAAATCCCCAAGAAGGTATTCACCACCACGATCAAATCGGATGGCTTTTATGTGTTTACCTAATTGATTCTCAATTTCAGCCCTAAACTCTTTGAACTTTTCAAAGGTTTCGGACTTCCGTCTCATTAGGTATACATAACCATATCTTGAGTAATCATCGGTAAAAGTGATGAAGTACTCATAACCTCCTTTTGCTTGGGTTGACATAGGACCACATACATCTGTATGAACTAATTCAAGCAATTCTTGGGCTCTTCTACCTTTTGCATTAAAAGGTCGTTTGGTCATTTTGCCTTCCAAACAAGATTCACAAACTGGAAATTCATTAAAGTCCAATGGCTCTAAGAGTCCATCTTTGATCAGTCTGTGAATTCTGTTTGGATTAATATGACCCAAACGCAAGTGCCAAAGATATGCTTCATTAGTGGAAGGAAACTTTCTCTTTAATGATTTTACATGAGAGTTATGATCTAATTCAGAATTATGTAATTCATGCTTATCAGGAGTTAAAATATAAAGACCATCCACAATATTGCTAGAACAGATAAATAGTTTATCCTTCTTTATTACAACATTGTCTTTTAGGATAACATAATATCCATGTTTACCTAAATAAGTTGCAGAAATTAAATTTCTACGAACATTAGGTACATACAAACAGTCTTCCAATATTAAAACTCTAGATTCAAAAAATAAATTAAACACTCCAATAGCTACAACTGGAATCTTGCTCCCATCAGCCAAGGTAAGAAACATTTCCCCTTCATTCAGTTTTCTGGTCTCCTGAAACCCCTGCAAGGATTTGCAGATATGATTAGTACAACCTGAATCCACACACTAGGAATCTATGGGATTCTGTACCAAACATGTTTCAAGAAGAAATGTACTTTTCATACCTTTATTCTTGGCAGCCTTAAATATTGGACAATTCCTCTTCCAATGTCCTTTCTCACCACAATGGAAACACTTTCCTTTGGTTTTCTTTCCTTTGTTGGCAACTCCTAAGGCAACTTGTTTACCATCTTTCTTGGAGAAGTCTTTCTTCTTCTTCTTCTTACCCTTGCCTTTCGACTTAGGTTGAGAAGTAGAAGCTTCAGCCATATTAGCATCAACACTAGAAGTACCAAGGATGCCTTCCGCCGCTACCAACTCATTCATCAATTCAGATAATGTATAAATCTTTTTGTTCATATTATAGTTAAGTCTGAATTCCTTGAATGATTCTAGTAGTGACTGGATTATCATATCCACTTGGGATTCTTCATCAATATCGGCACCTAAAACTTCCAATGTATTCAGATTAGAGATCATCCTAAGACAATGCTCCCTTACTGAAGTACCTTCAGCTATTTTGGTATTATAAATCTGCCTCATAGTTTCTTGCCTTGCAGAACGGCCTTGCTCTCCAAACATCTCCTTCAGACTTAGCATAATGTCCGAAACTAGTTCTACATCCTGCATTTGATGCTGTAGAACATTTGAAATAGATGCTAGGATATAGCACTTAGCCATCTCATTAGATTTCTGCCAACGATCATATCGTTGTTTTTCCTCAAGAGGAGCATCTAATGATGGAAAGCTAGGACATGGTTGAGTAAGTACATATTTGTGTTCTTCAGCAGTAAGAACAATGTCCAAATTTCTTTTCCAGTCAACATAGTTGGATCCAGTCAGTTTGTTTTGATTAAGAATAGCAACAAGTGGGCTAAATGATGCCATGATTTTAAATCTAAAAATAACAAACATGAATATAATAAGTAAACTAGACATTATCAATTTAGCATATAAACATATAAAATGGAACCTTATAAAACCATAAAATAATATATGCAACGACAAACCATATCCATGTCTATAATTCCTTGGTAGCAAGTTTATTATAAACACATTAATTGATTGAGAACTATTCTCATTATTAGTGCTATCATGATAACTCTTATCATACACTAATAATATGCCGTATTATCTTTAGCCTCTAAATGATAATGACATAGCTCCTTTGGGAGGTTAACATTACATTTAGTCTAGTGTATACCGTTATCTAGAATCATGTGTAGCCACATTTCATCTCCCTTATAATGTTTAAACTTGTAGTTCCATGGAACAAAACACTCTCCTTTGGGATCGCAAGGCATATACGCTAAGACGAGGTGCTTGTCCACACTACTTTAAACAGGTTAGTTCAATCTTGTAGTACTTGAAGTAAACACCCTCCTTTGGGATCGCAAGGCATATACGCCAAGACGAGGTGCTTACCCACACTCTATGAACCGATAATGGAGGCCGTGAGATCCAACCCTTGTATCTCTCTCCCACTAGATATTTTAAATTAAAAGTTTTTAAGATCAAGAACCATAATAATGCTAGAAACCCTTGAAAACATAATCCTAATCTCATTAGGAATAAATTTCATTAAATGAATAATTTAATCCTAGCATTAATATCATAGCATATATATCTCCGTGCATCTCCATATAAATTAAAACATATGAAACACACTTTAATATATGAATCCAAGACATCCAAGGCATATAAAAATTTGAATGCATATGAACCCATATAAATATATATCTCAAGACAATTGTCACACCATATATATAATATACGGATTCAATACTTCCAAGGAAAGTAGTTTTCATGCTTATAATATATGACAATTAACACACCATAATGTTAATTGCCTTGTTATAGCCAAGCAATGCAAAACAAAGTCCAAGCGGTGCAATAACTTGGTTCACGCAAATGGCAGTTATTGAATTTCAAAAACATATATCCTTGGCAATCACTATTAAGACACGGCACCATTACTTAATAGTTATAGGCCACTTCGAACAAACCAATGCAATACAATGGTTATCATCACGAACGGTTATCTAACAACATCATTCTAGAAGTCTATATAGAAACTTCAATCTATATAACTGAAGGGTCTTCAATCATTGTTATATAGTAAGGATTCAAATGAATCCTTTAAGACAACAAAAAACAACCGTGGGCCAACATAAATGCTTTTTGAAGATGGAATTCCATTTTAAAAGGAATTCACTTCACATCAATGCAAAGTCAATCTCCAAAAATAAATTATGAAATCAAAAATCCTATAAACGTGATTATATAGCACAATCACGGCAGATTCAAAAATCCCATAACACAAAGATAATGATATTCTTTGATTCTAAAATTCAATCACATGCTATACAATCATGATATGAAAACCTGGCTCTGATACCAATTGTTGGTTAAATCTAGTTTTGTATCTCATACAAAACACACAGCGGAAGCAACAAACATGGATCTATTTCATTCATGATCGATAACTTGCATTATGTAAATTTCAGAATTTAAGATAAGATTGCGTACTTTGGTGTAGTGAAATTCAAAACAAAAGATTATAAGTACTTGAGAACACTTTTAATCTTCACTCCAATTCCACTTTACGCCCGAGAAGTGTGGTCTCTCAATCAGTTTCTAAGGGAGAATAATGAGTGGCTTCACTCACACATACACACCACTTCACAATGGTGTCTCACTTTTTCTCTAATAAAAATTTTGTATGTCTCTCCCTTTATATAAAACTAATTATCTAATTGGGCCGGTATATTGGGCCTTTCCAATTGGGCTTTAATGTGTGGCTTGGAGTGGGACCAAAAGGGACCAATAAGACACTAGCTCCAATGGGCCTTGGGCTTTTCCGTCAACTCTTGACAAGTCCAAAGTTACCATTAATTACCATTAATTATATTTAATACCACTATATAAATATAATTGCACTCTAGGCCTTATTAATAAATTATATCCCAAGACTTTATTATACATGCAACCTCTTCATAAAATATTCGTAGTAATTCAAAGTCATGAATATAGACTGCCACTTTGAAGATTACTACATCTTAATCCTTGAGTACCCGGTTTAATCCTTTTAAGTTATTCATCATATATTTATGAAATCCAATTTCATAAATATATACTTTAGTGATTTCTTACCAAAGTGGTTAGGCCTAACTCTCTGAATAACAAACCCATTAAACTTATCTCAAGAGAATATTTTGTATCTCTGTTAAGAGACTATGAATTCCATCTTGAAAATATATGTTCCATCAACACTAGATGTGGCTGCCCAACATATTGAGGTTTTGACCGTTACTTTAGATCTCACTCCTGATATATCAAAGCAACCTACATTTCATGATCAGGTCCATTATTCTCTTAGGATTAAGAGTTCATGCAAATATAAGTCGTGAGATTTATTATTCAATTGACAGTCGTTAGGAGAATAATAAATCTCACAGCGGTCCAGTTCAATATGTCTTAACTCTTAAAACATATCAACATATCAACTAGAAGTCACCACTTCCATGATCAAGACAAATCATCTTAGTTAATATGTTATAGTCTTCGCAGATGAAATGCTCAATTTCATCACCGACTACGAACCAAATTCTGAGTTTACAAAGAACTTGTGACTTATATCTTCTGTGACTAAATCACATAAATCACATACTATGCATCTCATGGACTATATGATAATGTCCAAATAATCATGTTACCATTATTTCAGATAATAATAAAACAACTTTATTAATTTCAATATTAAGTCATACATCATGTCATACATAATGTCATACATAATATAATACACAGCATCATACAATAGGATTCTAGGGCACAAATCCCAACAGAAGTCTGATAAGTTGGAAGCAAAAACGGAAGTATGCATGTTTTTAGGGTATTCAAAGGAAACAAAGGGTTATTTATTCTATAATCATAAAGATAACAAAGTGTTTGTTAGTACCAATGCTAAATTTTTGGAAGATGATTATGTGAATAATTTTAATCCTAGAAGTAAAGTTGTTTTGGCTGAAATAGATGAACATGTAAATGAACAACCAATGGATGAAACTAGGGATGATATGGTTGTATTAGATACACCACAAGATACTACTCATGAGATGTCTAGTACACGGGTGCCTCGTTGTAATGGGAGGATTGTTCGGCCACCTATAAGATTTATAGGTCTGGGAGAAACTTATGAAGCTATCTCAAGAGAGGCTGAAACTGATCCTTACATTTATGAAGAGGCAATGAATGATATAGATGCACATCATTGGGTCAAAACTATGAAATCTGAAATAGATCAATGTATTCCAATCAAGTTTGGGATCTTGTAAAGGCGCCTAATGGCATTAAACCTGTTGGTTGCAAATGGGTTTACAAGAGGAAGAGAGGAATAGATGGAAAGGTTGAAACCTTTAAAGCAAGGCTAGTGGCAAAAGGGTATACACAAAAAGAAAGTATTGATTATGAAGAAACCTTTTCACTAGTAGTAATGCTTAAATTTATTAGAATTCTCTTATCCATTGCTGCTCATCATGATTATGAGATTTGGCAAATGGATTTCAAGACTGCATTTCTTAATGGCAATCTTGAAGACGAAATCTATACGATGCAACCGGAAGGTTTCATAGCAAAGAACTAAGAGTATATGGTATGCAAGTTGAAAATGTCCATTTATGGACTTAAGAAAGCATCTAGATCATGAACATTAGATTTGATCAAGCAATTAAGTCATTTGGTTTTGAACAAAATCTTAATGAACCATGTGTGTACAAAAGACATGAAGATAAAGTAGTAATGTTCCTAGTGCTTTATGTTGATGATATTCTACTCATTGGAAATGATGTAGGGGTAATGCCATTAGTAAAGGTTTGGTTGTCAAGCCAATTTGATATGAAGAAATTGGGCGAAGCTAACTATTTTCTAGGGATCAAGCTTTGGCGAGATCGTAAGAATAGAATGTTAGGTTTGTCATAAGCTGGATATATAGATAAGGTTCTAGAACGGTTTAGCATGCAAAACTCCAAGAAAAGATTACTTCCTTTCAAACATAGAGTTCCTTTGTCTGATGACCAAAGGCCTAAGACTCTTGAAGAAGAAAATATGATAAGACAAGTTCCTTATGCTTATGCAGTGGGAAGTCTCATGTATGCCATGCTTTGTACTAGACTAAATATCTGTTATTTAGTTGGCATGGTCAGCTGATATCAATCAAATCTAGGACCAAAACATTGACAAGCTGTAAAGCATATTCTTAAGTATCTATGAAGAACGAGATATTATATACTTGTTTACCAGTGTGAGGATTTGATTTCTATTGGTTATACAGATTCAAAATTTTAATCAGATCTTGATTTCAAAAAGTCCACTTCAGGTTGTGTATTCACTTTGGGAGGTGGAGCCATAAGTTGGAGGAGTGTTAAGCAATCTTGTATTGCTGACTCCACCATGGAAGCTGAGCATGTTGCTGCTTGTGAAGCGGCAAAGGAAGCTGTTTGGCTTAAGAAATTCCTTTATGATCTTTGTTTTATGAGAATGGAGCAAGTTCCTATTATATTGTTTGCGGCAATAGTGGAGTGGTTGCACAATCCAAGGATTCAAGGAATCACAAGAAAGGAAATCACATAGAAAGAAAGTACTACATCATTCGAGACATTATTGCTCGAGGAGATGTAGTAAAGATTGATAGTGCAAACAATGTAGCGGATCCCTTTACCAAAGCCTTGCCCTAAAGGACTTTTGAGTCATATTTGGAGGAAATGGGAATTAGATTAGTGCACAATAGTCTTTAGGGCAAGTGGGAGATTGTTAGGATTAGTGCCCTTAAATCTTATTGTGTGATGCTATGTATGACATTATGTATGACAATGTGTATGACTTAATATTGTAATTAATAAAGTTGTTTTATTATTATATAAAATAATGGTAACATGAATATTGGGACATTATCATTTAGTCCATAAGATGCATAGTACATGATTTATGTGATTTAGTCATAAAAGATATAAATCACAAGTCCTTTGTAAACTCAGAATTTTAGTTTGTAGTCGATGATGAAATTTGTGTGAAACACAAGAGCTTGTTTAGACCCCTAATTAAAACTTACAGCTAGATTGCTTTTACTCTAATTTATCTAAGTGCTGAACAAGAGTAAATTTTGCGCAAGAAACTGATAACTACTTTAGTGCATAAACATGAAAAACAAACAATAAAAGTAAAGCACAAGAGTAAGGGAAGAGAGATGCAAACACAAGATAACACCACGATGTGTTATTGAAGAGGAAATCAAAGATCTAGGCAAAAAACCTCTCTGCTGCCTTCCAAGCGGTAAATCGATCCACTAGAGAATAAAGTTAGAGTATACGAATAACAAAAGACCTTCCAAGCCTAGTCTACCCAATGTACTTGAGCCTTCCAAGCTCCTGCTACCAACTGACTTCGCCAAGCCTTGTCTTCTCTAGCTCTCTAGATCCCACAATACACCCAATTACATCCGCTAAGCCTCACCGGCTTCTTTTGGCAAATCTCAAATGCTTCCCAACTCCAAAACACTCTTCACACTTTGAAAATGTGTGAGTTGTGTTTGGATACAAATCTCCTCTCAAGGTATGTCAATGGGAGAGTGAAGAAGAAGAGGCTAGAATGATTTCTCACTAAGGATGAGTAGCTCTCTTTCTAAAAGATAGGTGTGTGTGTTGTAGAAAACCTATCTAGGGTTTTTCTCTCTAAATGGCCTTTTCAATTTCTTTGGGTAATGAGGGTATATATATAGTATAGGTGAAGGGTAAGAAAGTCACATTTAAAAATCCTCCAGACAAAATGTTTCGCGAGTACCTCGTGGGAGGGCCTTACCCGCGAGACACCCGCAAAACTGATAGCCTGGCACAACTCTTTAGCTTCCAGTACTATGTGTTTCTCATGTGGCTACTTCATGTGTTAGCTTCTCGCGAGCTTCTCGCAAAATCTACTTGATCTTCAGTTAAGCTTGAGTCTTCACCAACTTAATACTAAACTCAATATAATAAAATCCCATAAAAATACAAGGAAACAAATTTATGTAATTACAACACTTTTTGTCATAGAATAAGCCAACATTAATGTTGTGAGAAAAATCATAACTTAACAATCTCCCCCTTTGACTATTCCGTGACAAAACACCCTAAAACAGACTCTAGACTTAAACGTGAGTTTGGGAACAATGACAAAACTCACTCACACCTAAATCTAGAAGTTGTGATGAACTTGGAACATGTATACCACTAACCTCAAAACACTTGCACAAAACGCATTAGACCCTCAAGGTAAATCAAGTGATAAAAGGACAAGTATAAAGTGATCAAGTAAACATGATGTGAAACATATGAGCAACTTGATCAAACACAAAACAGTCATGTGGAAATCACTACAATGATCATATAGCAAAGCAAATGATCATCCGAACATGCGACCAATAGAGCACAATAGCATAAGGATGTATGCATGTCCAACACAAAAAATACGATGCGATGAGAACAACAAAGCATAGATACTAAACATAACTCAAGGCACCATAAAACAACAAGAAAACAAGCATAAGGTAAAATAAGACAAAACAAGGTTTTCTCATAAAAGAATGTCTTCTCCCCCTTGGTATATGCATCTCCCCTATGGCTTTCTCCCCCTATGAATGTGCACGAGGTAGAATTTCTCTCCCTAAGAATGCGCACATGAGTCATATAGAAATGACGAAACACACTGGTATACTTTTCGGTATACTCTCCCCCTTTTTGTCACGAATAGACATATGAATCAACAAGAAGGAGGGAAAGAAAAGAAGATATGAACAAGGGTAAAGATGATGCATGAGGGGTGCAAGATGAATGAGAAAATGAAGCTCAAATGAAAGACAAAAACAATAACAAAAATACTACAAAGCATAAAGTAAACATGACATGCTAAGGATGATGGAACATGATATAGATCTAGGCATGATATAGACAAAGAACATGTTATATGTGCTAAAAGGTCTAAAAAGACTTAACTAGCATGAGTAAATGTAAAACATGTCAAGTGTTAGAGTGTGTGCAGCAAGGTGCATCTAGTGTGCATGTGAGGTGCATGACCAATGCGTGAGCAAGCACTCATAGGGCAGAGTATGCAAAACACAACCAATGATCAAAACATGATAAACATGCATAATCGTGGTAATCCCCAAAAATTGGTACTCATCGGAGTCCAAAACAACGAGAAAATATCATTTGGGCATTTTATCAAACACATAGAGTGCACACACTACACATGTATGTTAAACAATGGATGAACATATGAAAATCTTACCTAAATACATGTTATTTTTGCCATAAGGGGCCAACATCCAAAGCAAATTATCATTTAAAACAAAACCCAATCAAAAAGATTGACAAAAATTAAGTTTTCCAACTCCCATTTGAGAAAATCCCAACAATGAACATAAAACCCCCAAAAACATAATCTAAGGATCAAAATCAATGAAAAGAGTTAAAGATTACATTAGAGATGTTTATGGAATGTAAAACACTTTAACTTAGTTGGGTTTTGATATTGAAGCATTAAAATAGGGGTTTGGGAGAAGATGGGAGAAATTTAAAACAAATGTCCCACGAAATGCCCTTTAAAAAGCTGATCTAGTAATTTTCGTGGGAAGCTGGAAATTTTCGCAGGTAAGCTTCTCGAAAGCTTCTCGTGAAATCCACTTGATCTTCAATTAAGTTTGAGTCTTCACCAACTTAATACTAAACCCAATACAATAAAATCCTTCAAAAATACAAGGAAACAAATTTATGCAATTACAACACTTTTTGTCATGGAATAAGCCAACACTAATGTTATGAGAAAAATCATAACTTAACACATATCAACTAAGATGATTTGTCTTGATCATGGAAGTGGAGACTTCTAGTTGGTATGTTGATATGTTTTAAGAGTTAAGACATATTGAACTAAACCACTATGAGATTTATTATTCTCCTAATGACTATCAAATGAATAATAAATCTCACAACTTCTATTTACATGAACTCTTAATCCTGAGAGAATAATGGACCTGATCATGAAGTGTAGGCTGTTTTGATATATCAGGAGTGAGATCTAGAATCACGATCAAAATCTTAATATGTTGGGTAGCCACATTTAGTGTTGATGGAACATATATTCTTAAGATAGAATTCATAATCTCTTAACGGAGATATAAAATATTTCCTTGAGATAAGTTTAATGGTTTTGGTTATTCAGAGTGTTAGGCCTAACCACTTTAGTAAGGAGTTACTAAAGTATATATTTATGAAATCAGATTTCATAAATATTATGAATAACTTAAATGATCAAATTGGGTACTCAAGGATTGAGAAGAAGTAATCTTTATCTTCAAAGTGGCAGTTTACATTCATGACTTTGTATTACTACGAATATTTTATGAAGGGATTGCATGTATAATAAAGTATTGGGATAAAATTTATTAATAAGGCTTAGAGTGCAATTATATTTATATAGTGGTATTAAATATAATTAATGGTAACTTTGGACTTGTCAAGAGTTGACAGAAAAGTCCAAGGCCCATTGGAGCTAGAGTCTTATTTGTTCTATTTTGGTCCCACTCCAAGCCACATACTAAAGCCCAATTGGAATGGCCCAAAAAGCTAGCCTAATTAGATAATCAGTTATAAGGAGAGAAACATATAGAATTTTGTAAAAGTATGAAATAGTTTGAATGTGAATGTAGGACACTCTCTTATTCTCCCTTGAACATACACATACAAACTGATTGGGAGATTACACTTCTTAGGGACAAGTGGAATTGGAGTGAAGATTAAAAGTGTTCCTAAGTACTTCTAATCTTTGGATTTGAATTTCACCGCACCAAGGTACACTATCTTGTTCTTATATTTTGAAACTTACACAGTACATGTTATTAATTATGAATGAAGTAGATCCGTTAATTTTCCACTGCGTATGTTTTTTATGCGATACAAACATGTATTTTTCCAACAAAACTTTCCTCTATGATCAAACATGGCATGGTTGCACTTCTTCAAGACTAGATTGCCTTCTTCGAAGATCCTGGGTCTAACTTTCTTGTTGAATGCTCACTCGATGCAGTGTTGGTACAACTATCCATGGCACATTGCGGTCATGCACTTTTCATCTATCATGTTTAGTTGTTCCTATTGGGAACAGGCCTATTCAGCTTTTGACAGCTTTGTCTGAGACAAAATCTTGAGGGACAAGATCTCTACCTTTGCGGAGAGGACAACCTCCACGCCATATACTAATGAATACGGGGTCGCACCCATGGAAGTACGAATAGAAGTGCAATATGCATACAATGCAAACGGCAAGTACTTGTGCCAATCCTTTTATGTGTTTGTCATCTTCACAAAGTTTTTCTTTATGTTCTTGTTAGCGGCTTCCACTACACCATTCATCTGAGGGCGATAGGGAACCAAATTCCTGTGCTCGATCTTAAACTGTTGGCAAAGTTGCTAGATCATTTTTCCATTTAGGTTCGCCTCATTATCTGTAATGAGTTCTCCCTGCACCCCGTGGCTGCAAATAATGTTATGTTTCAGGAACCGGGCTACCACTGCTTGAGTGACACTTTGTACGAAGCGACTTACACACTTTGTGAAATAATCGATGGCCACTAAGATGTACTCATGATCGTTTGAAGCTTTCGGAACCACAAGTCTGATGACATCCATACCCTAGGCTGAGAATGGCCATGGTGCTGCTAAAGAGTGCAAAGGCTGAGGAGGAGCGTTCTTCTTGTCTTGATAGGCTTGGCTATGGTGGCACATTCTCACATGTTTAATGCAATCACTTTCCATGGTTAGCCAATAGTAACCGACTCTCATAATCCTGCTGGCCAACAGGAGTCCACTGGCATAAGCTCTAAGTAAGCCTTCATGCATCTCTTCCATCAAATAATTAGCCTAGGGAGCATCTACGCATCAAAGCAAGGTAGAATCGAGAATCCTTTTGTACAGGACTTCTCCACTTAAGAAAAATTGGCAGGCCATGGGCTGGATAAACCTCTTTTCATTGTCCGTTGCATTGGACAGGTATTCACTGTTCTTGATATAAGCCTTGATATCATGGTACCATGGCTTTCCGTCGGCTTCGACTTCGACACTCATGCATTCTTCGATGTTCATGCAATAGGCTGGAACGCCACGAACTTCTATGCACAATTGCCGCATGTCATCTCCTCCTGATAATTTGACCATGCTAGCCAAAGTAGCTAAGGCATTTGCAAACTGGTTGTGTGCTCAAGGCAAATAGGCAAATATGATGTCTCGAGATTTCAGAATCGAGCAGTTGATACATTTCTGATACGAAATGAACTTGGTGTCTCAAGCTTGCCATTTTCCTTTGATTTGGGAGATGATTAATAGGGAATCTCTAAAGACACTCAAGTCATAAGCGTTTAACTCTAGGGCCACTTGCAGGCCGACTATGCACATTTCATATTCTGTGACATTATTGGTGCACTTTAAATTCAGCTTGACTAAAATAGGGATTTGCTGGCCCTTGGGGGAAACTAAGACTACTCTCACTCCATTTCTTGTAGAATTGGTGGCTCCATCAAAATAAAGCTTCCAATGCCACGGTTCCACACTATCTGGTTCTGGCTTTAGTGCCATGACATCCTCATTAGGGAAGAGGGATTCTGAAAGCTTTGGATCATTCAGTGGTTGGTCCACTAGGTAATCGGTTATGGCCTAGCCCTTGATGGCCTTTCTTGTCACAAACACAATGTTGAACTAGAAAATCTTCCCTGTAATAGCTAGCTTATCAAAGATGTACTTAATAGGATCCATGTGGGAAATGAGCCGTGTGGTGTAATAGAGCATATACTACCGCAACTTGCGTGATGCCCACGCTAGGGTGCAACACGTCTTTTCAATGGCGATGTAGTTGATCTCATAACTAGTGAACTTCTTGCTTAAGTAGTAAATCACCCTTTCTTTTTGGTCGGGCTCAACCACTTGGCCTAACATGCAGCCCATGAAGGTTTCTTGTACCGCTAGGTAAAGGATCAACGGATATCCCGGCGTCGGGGGAACCAAAATAGGAGGGTTCAATAAATACTTCTTGATCTTGTCAAAGGCCACTTGGCACTTATCTTTCCATTCCATTTTTGTGTCTTTCTTTAAGAGCTTGAACAGCGGATCACATGTGGCGGTCAACTACGCTATGAAGCGAGCTATGTAATTGACTTTGCCTAAGCAACTGTGAATCTGTTTCTCAGTTTGTAGTGTTAGCATGTCTCAGATAACTTGGACTTTTGCTGGTTCCAGTTCGATTCCTTTTTGGTTGACTATGAAGCCAAGCTATTTCCCTAAACTAGCTCTAAAAATGCACTTGTTAGGGTTTAGTCTCAACCTGTACTTGATAAGGCACTTGAACAGCTTTCTCAAATCAACCAAATTGTAAAGTTGTGATTTACAACTATGTTTTATGTTGGCTTTATTCTATGACAAAAAATGTTTTAATTGCTTTAATTTTGTTCCTTGTATTTTGTGGGATTTTATTGTATTGGGTTTAGTATTAAGTTGGTGAAGACTTAAGCTAAAATGAAGAATCAGTGGATTTTCCAAGAAGCTCGCAAGAAGCTAACCCGTGAAAGAGCCATGTGAGAAGCTCATGCCAGGCTGTCGTTTTCGCGAGTGTATCGCGGGTAAGGCTTTCCCATGAGGTAGTCGTGAAACATTCTGCTTAGAGGATTTTTAAGTGTGACTTTGTTACCCTTCACCCATACTATATTTATACTCATTACCCATAAATGTAAAGGAGGCCATTCAGAGAGAAAAACCCTAGATAGGTTTTCTACAACACACACACGCACCCATCTTTTAGAGAGAGAGCTACTCATCCTTAGTGATAAATGATTCTAGCCTCTTCTCTTTTCCTCTCCCATTGTTAAACCTATTGAGAGGAGATTTATACCCAAACACTACCCACATACATTCAAAGTGTTGAGAGCGTTTATGGTGCTGCTAGGAAGCATTGGAAGATGCCAAGGATGGCGGATGTAACATGGAACTTGTTGCGGGATCCGAAGAACCAGGCAAGACATGGTTCCGAGAAGCCTTGTTGGAATAAGAGTTTGAAGGGCTTAGGTACATCAGGTAGATTAGGCTTGGAGGGTCTCTTACTAACCCATGTATCCCAACTGATTGTCTAGTGGATCAATTATCACTTGGAGGGTAGCGCAGAGGTTTTTCGTCGAGTTCTTCGGTTTCCTCTTTGATAACACATCGGCATGTTATCTTGTGTTTGCATTCTTCTTCCCTACTCTTTTACCTTTCATTGTATTGCTGTGTTATTATGATTTTGGGTTAGAGTAGTTTGTTTGTTTATCCACTCACATTTACTCTATTCCGCACTTAGTATTAAGTTAGAATAAAATCAATTGAGCCGTAATTTAATTTAGGGCTCTAAACAGCTCTTGTGTTTTTAACACATTTTCGAGCTTTCATTATGTAACATGCTAAAAATCTAATGTGTAAAGAGAATTATATTTATTTGGGTATTTCTAGGTGGCTTTATGTTAACATTGTAGTGTGATGTAAGAAAAATTATGTTATGTTAGGTTGTTTAACTTATCATTTAAAAAAAAAAAAAACTGTATGTTTTCTAGTGTAATTCTTAAGGTTGTTTTGATTTTTAACTCCTTGAATATTATGTGTAAAGTTTACATGTTATTCTCATTGTTAGGTGTTACGCTTATATGTGGCAATGTTGAAAGAAAATAAGGGGAACAAGCAAATTTGATGGTTACTACCAATGCATACTACCATTCTTCAACTCCTTACCGAGGAGGTTAAGAAAGGAAATAAGCCATCAAATATTTTTAAGGTGGGGTCATTTGCAACAGTAGCCAAAATTATATCTGAAAATTTTGTAGTAGAGTGTCACCTCAGTTTCATTGAGAACCAACTCATACATTAAGGACCATGCAGACTACCATCCCAGAACTTCACAAGAAAAGTAGATTTGGATGGGATGACAACTTAAAGATGATTATATGAGATGCCAAAACATATGAGGAGGAAGTTATGATAGGAAATTGAGTTTGGTTGTGAATCTATAGTTGCCTCTTGCTAATATAGTTTATATTTTATGCTCTTGCTAAGTTTAGTTTGAATGTGACTAAAATTGGTTTTACCAATGCTTCATATGTGAAGGTAGTTTATAGAAATAGACTACATTTGATTGAATTGTTTTTATTTTTTTATTTTTTTTTTATTATTTTATAATAGTCTCATCGCAAACATGATGAATATTTGAACAACTGGTAGTTTTGCTAAGTCTTATACTGATATTGAGGCACAATAGGAGACACTTGATGACATTGAGAATATTACTGATAATGGTAAGGATGTTACAATGGATAAGTGTAAGATGTTGTAAAATCATCCACCATAGGTTCTACCATGTCAAAGTCTCATAAGAGAAGCCATGCACCTTCCACTGATGATAGAATTTATAGTGATCTATCTGAGCAATTGAAAGAAATTACAGTGGCCTTGAAAGCTATTAACCAAGGGCCAAATGATTTCAATCATATTTATGCAAAGGTGATGGCCATGGCGGTGGAGGGATATATTGATGATATGCTTGCAAGTGCCTTTGACCACTTATGTGAAAATAAGAAGGTTGCAAAAGCATTTTTGGCCAAGACTTGTTGTAGACACCGCATTTTGCACCTTTTACGACTCGGGCCCTCGTTCTCCAATGATGGTAAAATTCTAAAGCCCAAGGTTGGTTTAGGGCCTGATCATATTGGCATTGACTTAGGAAAGTTTTTTTTTTTTTTTTTTATGGAAAATATAACTCTTTTATAAGTTGAATAAAACTATTTTTGGAAAATAAAGGCCATGGAAACCCTAGGGCATGTGTACGTAGACAGGCGTATGCGTACGCATGCTCTAGACCTACGTATACAAGCTTCATGCATGCGTACACATACACATGCATTCGTACGCATGCTAGGGTTCTAGAAACTATGAAAGACAAGTTTTCTGCATTAAAATTGAGGTTTGGAATGAATCCCACATTATTCCAAACCCCCAATTTTCTCAATATAAAAAGCATACATGGTATCTTTTCAAAACACAGAGAAAATCCTCAGGGAAAACACAAGATTCATTATAAATAGTGAATCAAAAAGAGTGCTTTTCACAAAATAACCTTAAGTCAATATTTTCTAATTAGGGCCTTTTTTTGGCCTTGATCGTCGAGTTTTAAGATTACTAATCACTTTTGTATTTGATTGTGAATAGATTGATGGAGGGGAACGGTCAAAATCAAGCTTTGTAAGCTTTGTGTTTGAGGTATTAAGTTATAACCTTTTATTTTTCTTTTCCTTGTTTTAATTCTACTTTCTTTTTGTTTTTCTTGTTTTGTTTATGTTTTAATATATTTAGATACCCTAGCGTTCAATAGCTTTCTATTTTAAAACATTTTATGTTGTTAGATTTAGTTCTGCTCTATTTTCTTTGTTTCTGTTTCTGGGCTAAGGTTTTAGGGCATGTATGCGCACGCATACTCGAAGTATGCGTACGCATACATATGGGCTGCGTACAAAGGCCTATGTATGCGCATGCGTACTCGTGCCGAGAAAACCCTAATTCAATCCTGTTTGCCTTTTTTTTTTTTTTTTTTTTTTTGTTTTCTTTCACATGTTTAGTCTCTGTTTAATCTCTTTTGTTCTGTCCTTGAGTTCCTATCTCTCTGTTTTGTCTTGTTTTAGTTTGTTTACCTTTTTGATGCTAGTTAGGGTTTTTGATTTGTTTATTTACATGGACATGCATATGATATGAACATGCATTAATGCATAGGTGTTGTGGTGGAGTGGGATAAGTCATGCATTCATATGAACATGCATTTGGAATATGTTGTTTTGATGATGAGTGTGAGTATGTTTGTTTAGATGATTTTAGATGCTATCACATGTTTGTTTAATCTTACCATGTCTATGTTTCTACCTTGATTTGATATATACATGTTGCTGCCTTGGATGAAATATGAGATGAGATGCATGGTGAGATGTATGTTAGGGTTTCAATGCTATATGTGATGTGATGTTAGGGTGGGGATAGGACAAGATGCATGTTAGGGTTTGGGATGATTGATGCAATGTTGTATGCTAGTGTGTGAGTGAGTTTAAGATGCAATATTGAACATGTCTTTAATAAGCTTAAGACGTAAGACACAACGAGTGAAAGCCAACCCTCAGGTCGAGTGGGGTTGGGTGCTTAACACCTTCCCATCCCCATACCTAAACTCTGAATCCATACTCTAGTACTAAAATCAGTTCTTCCACATAAGGACACTATATATATGGTTCCTAGACCTAAACTAGGTGGTGACTCCTTTTCTTTTCTCCACCATGATCCACTCGACTGAGGCGTACTCCCCCCTCCCTTCCCAGCACTTGCACCCACAGTGGCAACTCCACTAGGGAAAGAAAGTTTGATTCCAGTGTGTCTTATTTCTTAATCTTAATAAAGGCTTATTCAATACTTGTTTGCACACATTTCAATTGTTTATTTTGTCCCTTTTACCCCGGTTGGTAATGGGTGGGTGTGGACATAACGGGGGGGAGTTGCCACCTAGTTTTATAATGGCCTAGGAACTGAATATAGCGTCCTATCAAGAAAGGACTTTTTTGATCTTACTACCAGAGTATGGATTCGAAGTATAGGTATGGTTTTGGGAAGGTGTTAGGCACCCAAAACCACCCAACCCGAGGGTTGGTTTCCACTCATTGTGTCTTATGTCTTAACCCTATTAAAGGCATATTCAATATTGTATCTATACTCACACACACACTAGCATACATCTAAGCATACAATCATGGCATCATTCATCTTAAAACCTAATCATTCATCTAGCATGGCATATCACATTAACCTAGCATTCATCTATCATGGCATCTCATAATATAGCCTAACATGCATCTATCACCTAGCATTCATTTAGCATCATGTCATCATATCAAAGGCAAAAGCATATAAACATTAAATCAAGGTAGAACAAAGGCAGCAAACAATCATGCTATCATCAAGGGATCATTGAGAAACATTAAGAATGCAAACATGCTTATTCAAATCATCATATCATGTTCATTAATCTTAAACAAGATTATGTCACAAACAAATGCATGTACATTACTTACCTCACTTACCTTATGGCATTAAAGCACCTATGGCATTAATGCATGAACATGTGAATGCATGTTCATGGCATCAAAATAAAGAAACCAAAGATAAACCCTAAATTAAACATGTGAAAGACAAATAAGCAATAAACATAGAATAGGGACTAATATCTATAAAAAAGAATCAAAATAGAGGCATAACATGTAAAACAAGTGAAGTGAAAGTTCAATATGGGTATGAAACACCCTTGAACGTTTTGACCCCAATTACAAAAGTTATCAATTCAGGCTTAATATCAAACGATTAACGTGCAGAACATGAAAATAAGCCAAACACAAAATTGATAAACAATCTAAGCCAAATATAAACACATCCACAACAGTAAATATAAGGTAAAGATAAAGGAAAGGAAGATGCAAACACACGGACAACACGCGATGTGTTATCGAAGAGGAAACCAAAGCCCTCGGCGTAAAACCTCTCTGCCGCCCTCCAAGTGGTCAAATAATCCACTAAAGAATGTAGTTGGGATACATGAACAGCAGAAGACCCTCCAAGCCTAATCTACCCAAGTACCTAAGCCCTTCAAGCTTCTTGCTCCAACGATGTTATGCTGAACCTCTTTCTTCTTTAGCTTCCCGGATTTCGCTACTAGACCATAGCATCAACTAATGTAGATTGGTTCCTTCCTAACTACTTTCCAACAACATCAAATAAACCTTCTCACAGATGTGGGTGTGGTGAGATAAGGATTTGGTATAAAGTCTTCTCAAGGGTATGACAATGGAGAGGAAGAGAGAAGAGGAATTTGTAGAGTTTCTAAGGTAAAGATTGGGGATGAGGCAATCTTGTTTTTCTCTAGGGTTTCTCTCACAAAATTCTCTCTGGAAGCTCTCTTCATTTGGTGGGTTTAAGGGTCTATATATAGTGGGGTGAGAAAGGAATGCGAAAAGTCTGTTTTTGCCAAACAGGGCAGATTAGCGGCTTGGCCTTGCAACTTGTCTGAGTCGCGAGTTCAAGCTGCGAGCTAACGGCCTGGCCAGCCTGGGACTTTTGTCCTGTAGTGCGATAGCTGGCGTGACCCTTTAGCTTCCTTACGTGTTTCTCACGTGCCAGCATTTGGCAGCTTACCAGTCGCGAGTCCTAGCCGCGAAACTCTGTCATCTTGCACATACTTGAGCTTTTCTTCACATCTTCTCACACACTACCCTTACAATGATCCCAGCTAAATACAGAGTTACTAAGCGCTTAAATTACAAGCAAATTGGCACGGAATAAAGTCAACAAGATGGTTGATTAAATTCAACCTTACAATCTCCCCCTTTGGCTATTCCGTGACAAAACCCTACAATAGACTCTAGACTTAATGCGTGAGTTGGGAACAATTGAACAAAACTCACTCACACCTAACTCTAGATTTTGTAAAGCTCTTGAACATATGAACAAGTAACTCCTGAAATACAATAACATAGCCATATCATTGTATGCAAAAAACTTGAAATGCATATGGAGTAATAGAAGCATGATTAAGCAAAAATGAACTTAAGCACTAAAACAATAAATCATGGCTAGATCAACCAAGCAGTCACTTAAACAAAAGTGATTACAATGCTCATTCACACAAGAAATGAACATCTAGACATGTAAAGTGATAAGCTTAATTGAAGAGTATCATTTGCAAGTCCAACATTCAACTAATGCATACAAACATATATGCATCTAGGAACAATTCTACAAGGGCACAAGAGTGACAGTACTTAACAAAGGAATGCATAGCATTACGATAGAAGTATTGATTTAACAAAGCACAAAGGCTGCACAAAGCATGGTACAAACCATAACGGCCTACAAATGTGCATAAAACCAAACCCTAAAAGCTTAAAAAAGCATTATGGGTACAAACTATAAAATACTTCCCTATCATATCACTCCCCCTATCATGAATCATAGGAGCTGTGATGAACTTGGAACATATATACCTGTAACCTGAAATACTTGCACAAAACACATTAGACCCTCAAGGCAAGTAATAAATGAACAAGTATAATGTAACAAGTAAATTGCGATCAAGTAAACATGATGTGAAACATGTCAGCAACTTGATCAAACACAAAATAGTCATAAAGAAATGACAGTTAAGACAAAGTTTTCTTATTAACACAATGTCTTCTCCCCCTTGGTATATGCATCTCCCCTATGGAATATTTCTCCCCCTATAAATGTGCACGAGAAATAGAATTTCTCCCCCTAAGAATGTGCACAAGTGTTATATAGAAATGACAAAAGCTCTCCAGTATACTCTTTAGAGTATACTAGTGAGTCGCGAGTGAGTCGTGAGTGAGTTGCGAAAAACTCTGACGCCTGTTTTTCGACACAAAACATGTTTAAACACTGAAAGCACTAAACATGAACACAAAGCGTGACAAAAATCACTTCCAAATACATATAAAATGATCAAAAATCTTTTTGGATTGATCCATATATAGTTAAGCACACACACATCACATTTAAACAAGTACAATCGAACAAATGAATAAGACATTCATTGAACATTAGGCATGTGTGTTGTGTGTGTGTATCAAGTGTGGAATAGTCCTTAGTCTAGAATGAAACTTCAATGATCAATTCAACCAAGTCATACACAACTAGTACTAAGACAAGTGGTCTATCTTAATTATAGAAATGAACATATATGACCTCCCACAAGAAAATGATTACATATCTTTGAAGCTTTTCATTTGACTTCTTTACAAATCATAACATTTGATCATTTTGAATCAATACATCTCATTTTGAGATTGATGCCTGAAATTTTCGATATTTCAATTTGATGAACAAGCCTTTGGCTTTTTGGGCATCATACAACTTCATAAAAGTCGCTTTCCCTTTTTTCTAATCAAATACTAGTATATGCGACGGCTTTTACAGCTCATTATCTCTTTTCATTTTGAGTTTTACATTTGTTGAGCTCTTTAAACAAAAAAAAAAAATAAAAGAGTGGGAAGATATATAGGCACAAGTCTATGCATGTATCAAAACCAACATGACTATTGACTAATCATTCATGACAAGCTTGAAGATCGATTTACAACAATCACACAAAGATGTCAAGATTTTTCCCACAAAGATATAAGTGCATAAAGAACAAGCTAAACTCGTAAATGCACAAAGCCATTAGTACAAAGGTACAAGGCAAAACTCACATGTGATATGTGCTCAAACATATACGATCAAACTTTTTGAATTTTTCACTTTTTATGTGATTTTGGATTTTTAATCACACAAAACAAAAACGTAAAAGTAAGATCAAAACAAAAGCAATGCATACAAATAAATGCAAAATGCACAAATGCATGAAGATATGACAATCAATGCATGAAGGGTCTTATAAAGATCGAAAGAATTAGATTAAGGACCAAAAGAGCAAAAGCTCAACCATAGGAACCCTTCCTTATCCAAACGGAACGATTGTTTGGAATGAGTGTCTCAAGAGAAGTGAGATGAGGGTTGGAAGAATGAGAACCGGAGATGCACATAGTCAAGGAGTTAAGAGCATTAAACAATTTCTTTAACAACATGCTATTATCACTCAAATCTGGTTTACCCTTTTTAGCATAACTTCCTAGAAGCTCAAGTTTATGTTTTCTTTTAATTCTTTTAAAAGCATGAAGCTTAGAGCATTGAGGTCTTAGATGACCAAAGGCACCACAATGGTGACAAACAATGTGTTTAGGTCCACTACGCTTTTTGGGAAGGGATCTAGTAACATGGTTTTGTTCTCTCTTCAACTTATAACACTGAGGTCTTATATGACCAATCACACCACAATTGTGGCAAGCTGGAACAAATTTAGATCCATCCAAAGCCTTAGGTTGAGACCTAAATAGAGGCTTTGACTTAACAGCCTTTCTCTCCACCTTTTGATTTCTTTTATCTGGAGGAATGTACACTGATTTGTCCTTTGGGGGTAGAACACACAATAGGCACAAAATCGGGTACTACAACATGATTGCAACAAATAATTTCATCCCTTTTAACAATAGGTTCAACAATCAAACACTTGGCATGCATCTTAAGAGATTCATTTTCACATTTTAGCTCATCAACAAGTTTGTTAGACAAAACAAGTTTAGCATCCAAGTCCACATTCAAACATTCAAACTCTTTAAGCTTTTCAACAGAATTTTCAACAAGTTTCTTATATTTTTCAACCAATTTGTTGGATTCATTGATCTTAGCAATCAAATCATCCTTTTCACAAAATAACTTGTTCAAATCCTTATTAAATTTCTTAGTCTTTTTCTTCAAGAGTTTGATGTTAGGAATATCAACAACATCCAAAGATTCATGTAACATAACATTACAATTATGAGGATTATCACTCATGGAGGCATTTTCACAAACACGTGACATGCTACATTTATCATCAACCAAATCATACAAAAAGGCATACATAGCACAATCCATGGCAAATAAACACAAGGGGTCAAGGATCACACTTAGGTATTTAAACCACAACAAGTGTACTCGCTCTGATACCAAATGAAAGTTCAATATGGGTATGAAACACCCTCGAACGTTTTGACCCCAATTACAAAAGTTATCAATTCAGGCTTAATATCAAACGATTAACGTGTGGAACATGAAAATAAGCCAAACACAGAATTGATAAACAATCTAAGCCAAATATAAACACGTCCACAGCAGTAAATATAAGGCAAAGATAAAGAAAAGGAAGATGTAAACACACGGACAACACGCGATGTGTTATCGAAGAGGAAACCGAAGCCCTCGGCGTAAAACCTTTCCGCCGCCCTCTAAGCGGTCAAATAATCCACTAAAGAATGTAGTTGGGATACATGAACAGTAGAAGACCCTCCAAGCCTAATCTACCCAAATACCTAAGCCCTTCAAGCTTCTTGCTTCAACAATGTTATGCCGAACCTATTTCTTCTTTAGCTTCTTGGATTCCGCTACTAGACCATAGCATCAACCAATGTAGATTGGTTCCTTTCTAACTGCTTCCCAACAGCACCAAATAAACCATCTTGCAGATGTAGGTGTGGTGAGATAAGGATTTGATATAAAGTCTTGGATTTGGTATAAAGTCCTCTCAAGGATATGATAATGGAGAGGAAGAGAGAAGAGGAATTTGTAGAGTCTCTAAGGTAAAGATTGGGGATGAGGCAATCTTGTTTTTCTCTAGGGTTTCTCTCACAAAATTCTCTTGGAAGCTCTCTTCATTTGGTGGGTTTAAGGGTCTATATATAGTGGGGTGAGAAAGGAATGCGAAAAGTCTGTTTTCGCCAAACAGGGTAAATTGGCAGCTTGGCCTTGCGACTTGTTTGAATCGCGAGTTCAAGCCGCGAGCTAATGGCCTGGCCAGCCTGGGACTTTTGTCCTGTAGTGCGACAGCTGGCGCGATCCTTCAGCTTCCCTACGTGCTTCTCACATGCCAGCTTGGTGGCTTGCCAGTTGCGAGTCAGCCGCGAGTCCTAGCCACGAAACTTTGTCATCTTGCACATACTTGAGCTTTTCTTCACATCTTCTCACACATTACCCTTACAATGATTCCACCTAAATATAGGGTTACTAAGTGCTTAAATTACAAGCAAATTGGCACGGAATAAAGCCAACAAGATGGTTGATTAAATTCAACCTTACATGAAGAAAACAAAATGAAAAACCTAAATTAGGGTTTCTGGGTAGCAGCTTGCGTGCGCAGGTCAAATCCATGCATATGCATACTTTGACTTGCGTGCACATGCATACATAGGGTTGCTCAGAAACCCTAGCCCAGAAATGCAACAAGCACAGAAAATAGAGTAAACTTCAAAACAATAAATTTAACAACTTAACATGCTTAGAAATACGAAGGGTATTAAAACTAAGCTGTGTAAACATATTAAAACATAAAACAAGCAAAGAAACAAGATTAATAAAAAGATTAAAATATAAAAAGAGTTTACAACTCAATATCTCAAAACAAAAGCTCCTAGGCTTGATTTTGACCGTTCCCCTCAGTCAAATCTATTCAGAATTAAAAATAATAGTGATTAGTAATCTTAAACTCGAAGATCAAGGCTAGAAAAGGCTTCAATCAAAAGAAAATTGACTTGAGGATGTTTTGTGAAAAATTCTTTCTTTGATTCATTATTTCTAATGAATCTTAGTGTTTTCCCTTAGGATTTTTATGTCTTTTGAAAGGGTACCATGTATGGTTATTTATATTGTGAAAATGGGGGTTTGGAATAGCTCCCAGACCAGATTCATTTCAAACCTCAGTCTTTAATTCAAAAAACTTGCCTTTCTAGTTTCTGGAACCCTACATGTACTCACAGGCTTGGGCCTGCATGTGCATGCATCTTGGCCGCTTGAGCAGGTTAATTCCTGCATGCGCAGGTTGAGGATTTCCTTGGCTTTATTTTTCAAAAAATAGATTTATTTGCCTATTAAAAGTTGTATTTTTCATTTTAACATTTCTCAAGTCAATTTAACATCTGATTGGACATTAAACCAACCTTGAGTCTTAGAATTTTAGCATCATTGGGGAATAGGGGCTCAAGTCGTAAGGGGTACAAAATGTGGTGTCTATCATGGGAAGATAAGTACGCTCCATTTGGCCAAAGTCTTTCAAAGTTCATCCCACCATCACAATTTGTACCATTGCCTATGATGAGCTTTGAGTACGTTAACGGTTTGCCACCAATCCATAAAGGTCCATTTAGGCCTTTGGTTGGAATCATGACCCACCTTGTTGTGAGTGACCTATTGATCTGTCCTTTTAGCTTTGGGGAGCCTACCCATGCTTAGAGAGATCCTAGATCCTATGAATAGGAGGGTACCCTTTTATATCTCTTGTTTGTTCAACCATATATCTTGTGTTCACTTATTTCTAAAGGACAGAATAAAAGATGTAAAAGCTTGAGGATGACCCAAGAGTTATGGCATACCCTAAGATATTGGGATAAAAGAAAAGAAGCTCTCACATATAAGAGGCTTATCCCAAAAATACAAAGGCATATCTTAACTTGAAAGGTTCATAAGACTATAGCCTAATGGCTATTATAAGCCCAAATCAAAAGAACTCTTGAAAAGGAGAACTTTGGGCCTAAGGTAGCAAGTATGCTATAGACTTAGCATCCAATATCCTACAAAGCCAATATGAAATTCCCGAATCTTGGCCTCCTTGTTGCATGATTAGAACTAAATGTTAGGATTAATGCCGTTAAATCCTATTGATGCTATGTATGATATTAAGTGTGACGTTGTGTATGACATTATGTATGACTTAATATTGTGTTTAATAAAGTTGTTTTATTATTATCTAAAATAATGGTAACATGAATATTTGGACATTATCATATAGTCCATGAGATGCATAGTATGTGATTTATGTAAAAAGTCACAGAAGATATAAATCACAAGTTCTTTGTAAACTTAGAATTATAGTTCGTAGTCGGTGGTGAAATATGCGAAGACTATAACATATCAACTACGATGATTTGTCTTGATCATGGAAGTGGAGATTTCTAGTTGATGTGTTAATATGTTTTAAGAGTTAAGACATATTGAACTTGATCGCTGTGAGATTTATTATTCTCCTAAAGACTGTCAAATGAATAATAAATCTCACGACTTATATTTGCATGAACTCTTAATCCTGAGAGAATAATGGACCTGATCATAAGGTGTAGGTTACTTTGATATATCAAGAATGAGATCTAAAGTAATGGTTAAAACCTCAGTATGTTGGGCAGCCACATTTAGTGTTGATGGAACATATATTCTCAAGATGGAATTCATAGTCTCTTAACGGAGATATAAAATATTCCCTTGAGATAAGTTTAATGGGTTTGTTATTCATAGAGTTAGGCCTAACCACTTTAGTAAGTAGTTACTAAAGTATATATTTATGAAATTAGATTTCATAAATATATGATGAATAACTTAAAGGATTAAATCGGGTACTTAAGGATTAAGATGTAGTAATTTACAAAGTGACAGTCTACATTAATGACTTTGTATTACTACGAATATTTTATGAAGGGGTTGCATGTACAATAAAGTTTTGGGATATAATTTATAGATAAGGCCTAGAGTGCAATTATATTTATATAGTGGTATTAAATATAATTAATGGTAACTTTAGACTTGTCAAGAGTTGACAGAAAATCCTAAGGCCCATTGGAGCTAGTGTTTTATTGGTCCCTTTTGGTCTCACTCCAAGCCACACACTGAAGCCCAATTGGAAAGGCCTAAAAGGCCAGCCCAATTAGATAATTGGTTAGATGCAAAAGGAAAAAACATACAGAATTTTTTGGAGATTAACATCATTGTGAAATGGTGTGTATGTAAGTGTATGTCACTCTCTAATAATTCCTTTGTAATCGATTGAGAGTCCACACTTCTTGGGCGTTAGTGGAATTGCAGTGAAGATTAAAAGTATTCTCAAATGCTTCAATCTTTGTTTTGAAATTCACCACACCAAGGTACACTATCTTGTTCTTGAATTCTTAAATTTACATAGTGCATGTTATCAATTGCGAATGAAGTAGATCCGTTATAAATTTATTTTTCCACTGCGTTCATCTTTAATTCAATCACTAAAATGATGAGAAATTCATAGACTTTGTAAGGAAGGCTATAATATACCCTAGCTAGAAGGCTACTTCAAAAAAAAATGATGATAATGAATGAGAAGAAGAAGAGCCCAAAGGTGATGGATACATTGTAAACCCATATTTGAGACAAAGAGTTGAAAATCTTTAAGCACATCCTAATGAAGCCCATGAGAGTAAGATGCGAGCTTTATTGTAAATGAACTAGAGCCCAATGAAACAAGGGGCAAGGTTCATGAGAGGAAAAGGAGTGACTTTGTAATTGGGCATTCATTAAAATGGACTTAAAAGGCTTTTCTAAAAACATCTAATGAAAAAAATCCTTTAATTGGGACATGGGCTAAATAAAATGGGACTTCTTTTTAGGCACCATTGCACCACAAAGATCAAGAAAGTACGTCCCTACTCCAATTTAGGTTTGTGAAAAGAACGAAAGGCATTTGGTCAAAATTGAGGAAACATATCAAGAAGAGGTAATGGCTGCTCCGATCAATGACACAACTGCATAAAAGATATTCAAGCAATAGAAGAATAAAGTGACATTCTTAAAAAAATAGGGAGTCGTCTCACCAAGCTAGAGGAGAGCAAACTCAAGAAGTCCATACATGTGGATACACGTGATGAAGGCAAAGTTTGGGACGAAAGGGATAAGGTCGAATGTGAAAGGAATAAGCAATTTGAAAGGCTTACTGTGGACATCAAGGCTATAAAGGAGAAGATGGAAAAGATGCAACTGGCCTTTCGCAAGGCCCAAGGGATGGATAATTGTCTCAACAATATGGGTGGCATAAGCTTTAAGGCTCCCATTGCATTACTTCCAAAGTTCAAGATCTCCGATGTGGAAAAGTTTGATAGGACTAGAGACCCAAAGCAACATGTTAGGAGGTATCTAAGCATTGTTGAAATGAAAGGATTGGATGAGAAGCAAACTTTGCATGCATTTCCTCTCTCACTTATGGGAGTTGCATTGAGGTGGAACTATAGCTTGGACCTAACTAAAACCAAAGTGTGGAATGAGCTAGGATGGTTAATAGGTCAAATGAGAAAAACCAAATCAACATGATTATCAAGAATTTGCTTCAGGCATATAATAGTAGGCTCCTGTCATTGCCTATTAGTTCTTTTGGGGAATTGTATGATTGTGGAACTAGAATTGAGGATGCTATCAATAATGGACAATTAGAGAAAGGTGAGAGCAAACCTCCAATCAAGGAGACATATAGGGAAGGAGTTTCCTCTTCTAAAGCACCTAACCCCATGAATGTAAGTGCCATCATACCTCAACAAACTTTAGCCTACCCAAGTTTCACCAAGAAGGCCCGCCGAGAATTTTCCAACCTAGAAATGACCCTTGCCTATGCATATGAGAAATTAACCTCCATAGGATTCATTAAACCTTTAGACCCCACACCTATGCCTAATCCTTTGCCTCATACTTGGAACCTCAATGAATATTGCCATTTATATTAGAAACCTGGTCATAAGACCGACAATTGCTTCCACCTCAAGCATGAAATACAAGACCTCATAGAAAATGGAACCCTCCTGAATCCAAACATCATTACCAAGTCCAACATTAAGAAAAACCCTTTGCCGAGCTCCTCCTCCATATAAGAATTAGGTGCAAATAGAAGAAGTCGATTGGGATTGTTCAAAGTTGATTGAAATCATGGAGGTTAATGCGGTAGAAGTCCAAGGAATATAGGATGAAGAAGATGAGATTTTGAAGAGTATGGTGGCTGTGTGGGGTATACTTCCCAAAGGAATGACCGAGTTGAAGAAAAGAGTCTTTGAGGACAATGTGACAAACATTACTAGAAGTGGGGAACACTACAAGCCATTCTTTTTAGAGAATGATCACCATAGTAGTAATATAGGAGAAGGGTCCAAACCCAAGAAACTAAAAGGTAAAGAAGAGAAAGAGGAAGAGGATAGGGTCTTGACCCAATTGAAGAAGATTCAGGCTCATGTGTTTGTATGGGGCTTGCTAATGACTTCTCACAAGTATTGTAGTGCTCTCTTGGATGCTTTGAATGGGAAAGAGGTGCCCATAGAAACTACTCCACAAGAAAAGCTAACTTTCAAGGGGGTTGAGGCTCCATTTCATCCTTCCTTCGCCTTTTTCGATGAAGAACTCCCTCCCGAAGGGGCCACTCACACTAGGCCTTTGCAACATCACCATCTAGTGCATGGGTGCCAAAGTTCCAATGGTGCTTATTAATAATGGATCTGCGCTAAATGTGTGCCCTTTTAGGACTGCTCTCACCATTAGGCTAGATGTAGAGACAATCATCCCCTCTCTTTTGACTATTAGGGCATATGACAATACTTTGAGGAAAATTATGGGAACTTTCAAAGCTCCTTGCAAGATTGGTCTGATGGAAACAATTGTGAAATTTTATGTGATGGACATCACTCCTAACTACAACCTTCTCTTGGGAAAGGCATGGCTTCATCCCATTGTTGCTATCATTTCCAATTTACACCAAAAGATGAAGATCCCATGGAAAAAGGGAATTGTTGTAGTGCTTGGTGATGGTGAGATCCTAGCTCTCATCTATGGACTTGAAGAAGGAGGAAGTGAGCTTCAAATGAGTGGCTTTGAGTTTTTAAATATGGCTGACTATGGGCTGAAGGATGAAAGGTATAGTACGTGAATGTTCAAATAGCGTATAAAACACTACGAACGTTTAGACTCCAATTACAAAATTATCAATTCAAGCTTAATGTCAAACAATAAATGTGCGGAACATGAACATAAGCTAACAACTGAATTGGTAAACAGTCTAAACCATAAATAATCACAAACACAGCAATAATTAAATGGTAAAGATAAAGGGAAGAGAGATGCAAATACAAGGACAACACTCGATGTGTTATCGAAGAGAAAACCGAAGTCCTCGGCGTAAAACCTCTCCGCCGCCCTCCAAGCGGTCAATAATTCATTAGAAAATGTAGTTGGGATACATGAATAGCAATAGACCCTCCAAGCCTAATCTACCAAATGTACCTAAGCCTTCCAAGCTTCTTGCTCCAATGAGGTTGCGTCGAACCTTTTTCTTTTCTAGCTTATCGGATTCCGCTATAGCCCATAGCATCAACCAATATGAATTGGTCCCTTCCTAATTGCTTTCCAAAGTACCAAATAAACCTTCTCACAGATATGAGTATGGTGAGAAAAGGATTTGGCTAAGAACCTCTCAAGGGTGTAACAATGGAAAGGAAGAGAGTAGAGGAATTTGAAGAGTCTCTTAGGTGAAGATTGTGGATGAATCAATCTTGTTTTTCTCTAAGATTTCTCTCTCAAAATTCTCTCTAGAAGCTCTCTACATTTCGTGGGTATAAGGGTTTATATATAGTAGTGTGTGTTTGGAATGTGAAGAGTTAGTTTTTCCCAAACAAGGTGTTCTAGTGGCTTGGCCTCGCGACTGGTCTGAGTTGCAAGTTCCAGCCGTGAGTTAACAGCTTGGCCAGCCTGAGACTTTTGTCTTGTAGTGAGATAGCTGGCGTGACCCTTCAACTCCCCTGCATGCTTCTCTCGTGTGTTGCAGTTGGCGGCTTGCCAATCGCAAGTCAGCCGCGAGTCCCAACCGTGAGTCTCTGCATCCTTGCACAATCTTGAGCATTTCTTCACACTCTTTCACATACTACCCTTACATGAATCCCACCTAAATACAGGGTTACTAATTGCTAAAATGCAAGCAAATTTGGCACAGAATAAAGCCAACTAGATGGTTGATTAAATTCAACCTTACAGTATGGATTTGCTCCCACACTGTAGACATAAAGTGATTGCGATGATGAAAAACATGGGGTACATGCCTGGTATGGGTCTTGGAAAGGAAGGATGAGTAGACGAATTCCCTAACTTCAAAACTCAACTGACTAAAGAAGGTTTAGGATTCTTTAAAGGCTGCGACAGAATAAAAAAGAACCTTGGTACCCTAAATTGGAATTTTGTGAAGGAAGGAGGAGACTTCCCTTTCTATGGCTTTCTCGAGCTTTGGGTGGACAAGGACGAAAAGGGTTTAGGGTTTAGGGGTACAAATTTAGATTGAATCCACAAAAATGTACTTCTGGAGTAATTGCTGGAAAGTTGTTAGGCTTTTTGGTGAGTGATAGAGGGATAAAAGTTGACCCATTAGAGATTAAAGCCATACCCAACATGCCTCCACCCAAGAGTGAAAAGGATATAAGAGGATTCTTAGGACGGTTACAGTACATCAGTCAGTTCATTGCCATGCTCACCTCCACTTGTGAGCCCATATATAAGCTTTTAAGGAAGAATGAACTCCATGCATGGAATGATGAGTGTTAGAAAGTCTTTGAACTCATTAAGGAATATCTTTTCCATCCACCTATATTGCTACCTCAAAGTACGGAAAGTCATTACCACTCTACCTCTCTATCATAAAATATACAGTTAGGAGTATGCTTGCACAAGAGGATGCTGACAAGAATGAGAGAGCTGTATAATACTTGAGCAAGAGGTTCCATGATTACGAGACTAGATACACAGCAATAAAAAATTCATGCTTTGCTCTCGTATAGGCCGTACAGAAATTAAGGCACATCAACCTACCTTTCCAAGTATGGATAGTAGCTAGAATGGACCCTTTAAAGTATTTATTTGAGAAGCCTACCTTGAATGGAAGGTTGTCAAGATGGTTGATCCTATTGGTAGAATTTGATTTGAAGTATATGGCAAGAAAAACTATCAAAGGAAGTGCAATGTCAAATTTTTGTGCCGAGAACGCTATTGAAGGAGAGGATGGTAAAGAGGATTTTCTAGATAAGGATATTTTGGACATCGAACTAGGGGTATGGAAGATGTATTTCGATGGAGTTGTGAACCAATATGGAAATAGGGTAAGAGTACTCTTAATCACCCTCGATGGATCCCATGTACCTTTGGCTGTCAAGTTGAACTTTGAGACAACCAACAACAGGGCAGAGTATGAGGCTTGTATTGCTAGAATGGAGGCTCTTCGAGAGTTAGGGGTAAAAGAGACAAAAGTCTTTGGAGATTTGACTTTAGTCATAGCCTAAGCGTAGAAATTGTGGAAGGTGAAAGAGGAGCACTTGAAACCTTATCAACGATATTTAGAGAATTTGACCAAGACCTTTGACAAGATTGAATACACTATCTTCCCTAGGGTCCATAATCAGTTTGCAGATACCTTGGCTACCTTAGTCTCCATGGTTGAAATACCCGAAGGAATATAGACACAACCCTTAGAGCTTGAGCAGAGTTATGAGTTGGTACACAAAGGGAGGATAGAGTCTTCAGTTATGGCTATAGAAGAAGAAGAAGGAGTTCCTATGTATTATGACATTATGAAGTTCTTGGAATTGGGAGTGTACCCTAACAATGCCAATAAAAGAAAGCATTATTCGACTAGGATGATGGTGATGTAATACATCCTTTGTGGAGGTCAACTTTATAGGAGATCCTATGATGGTATACACCTTTGTTACTTGAAGAAGAAGGAAATTAATCAAGGGATTTATGGTCCCCACATGAATGGGAGGATGTTAGCAAAGAAGATCCTAAGGATAGGGTACTATTGGAATACAATGGAGATTAATTATGTGGATTTTGTAAAAATTTTCCATGACTACCAAACATATGCAAATTTGAACCATGTACCACCTAGTGAGCTATATAGCATGACCTCTCCATGGCCTTTCTCAGTCTGGGGCATAAATGTGATTGGAAGAATAGCCCCTAAGGATTCAAATGGACACGAGTACATTCTCGTGGCAATTGAATACTTTACCAAGTGGGTAGAAGTCGCCTCCTACTTCGTGCTAAAAGCCAAGCATGTGGCTCGTTTCATAGAGAATAACATCATTTGTCGGTTTGGGGTACCACAAGAGATCATATCCGACAATGGTTCCCACCTTGAGGGAGAGGTTTAAAGGATTATAGAGTGGTACAACATTGAGCATCACAAGTCTTCGTCGTACCAACCACAAACTAATGGGGCTGTTGAAGCAGCCAACAAGAACATCAAGAATATCCTAGCTAAGATGGTAGTAACATACAAGGATTCAACCGTAAAGATTCCCTTTTCCCTGTGGGGTTATAGAACTTCTATCTGTGCATCAACTAGGGTAACCCCCTACTCTTTGGTTTACAGAAGTGAAGCGGTACTTCCTATTGATGTAGAGATACAATCTTTGAGGGTACTAGTGGAAAAAAAAAGGTCCTAGAAGAAGAGTGGATGAAAAAAAGATACGAATACTTGGCTTTGATAGATGAGAAAAGAGCTAAGCATAATACTATGCACAAGGTTACGAATAGAGGATTGCTAGAGAATTTAACAAGAAGGTGAAACTAAGAAACCTTAAGGAGGGAGATCTAATCCTAGAGGTACTCAAAGATGAGACTTTCGACCCAAGAGGAAAGATGAAGCCAAGATGGTCTAGGCCTTTCGTTATCAAGAAGATCATGTCAGGAGGTGCTACAAGAATTACAGATTTGGATCGGGAAGAGATGCTTCACCCAATCAAGCTGAATAGACTCCAAAAGTATAACATTTGAAAAAGAAAAAAGCTTGCTAGGTTGAAAACCTAAGATGGCGGCTTAGGCAAAAATTAAGGTAAAGAAACACTGCTAAATTGAAAATCCGAAAGGGTGATCTAGGCAAAAGATAAGGGAAAAGACCATGGGCATGGCAAAAATTCCCACAGAGAAGTCATGGGCAAAAAGTAAATGGCACAGAAAAAAGAAAAGAAAAAGAAAGAAAAGGAAAAAATAAAAACAATAAGCAAAGATAATAAAATGGTTGATTCTCTTATTGCTCAAATTAAAAGATAATAAATTGTTTTCATAGGGGATTTGGAACATTCTAATCCTTTATTAAATTCAAAATGAAAGCACATGAGAATCATAAAATGTAGAAAAGTAAAATTTGAGGCATATCAAGGTATTAGGAACCTCAATGGGTTGAAAACTGAAATACAATCCATGTAAAAGTTAGAGGAATCCCACTAGGTTGAGAACCTAGGCAAAAGTTAGGGATCATACCTGAAGGAGAAGCGGGCTCCTTGCGAAGAAAGTTGCTTCCTCCCAATGAATTGCATCCAAACCATTGAGAATCTCAACCAAGAACATGCCTACGGGACTTCTCCTCTCTAGATTGATGACCACCAAAAGAATCATTTGACCTACACGAGGTGTCTCATGCACCAAGAAGTACATCACAAGAAGGCATAGACAAAAGGCATTAAGATAGTGAGAGTGCTGCACCCCAGCCAAAGTAGCATTCTTCTGAGAAAAGTACGTGAAAACCATGCGGATATTCAACTTGTTAAGCTTGCACCATCTCTGAGCCATAGCAAGAGGAATTCATAAGAGTTGATAAGCCGTGTTAGAGAAATCCTCGTCAGTAGTAAGAAGAATGAGAGTACTAGCGTCGGGTTCACCCATGATTGTGAAAACATAACAGATATGGAACCTACAACAAATTCAACATCAACTGATTCAAATAGGTACTGATATGGAAACTACTGCAGAATCTGCTCCAACAGATTTGGAAAGCTTCTGAATCAACTCCTTCGTAATTCTCTGCATCATATCTTTCACAATTCTAGCCTTTGACAATGGAATATAACAGCTATTGTGTATTAAATTCTCATTGATTCAGCATGTATTTCACCTATATATGTAAATACAAAATCTCTCTTTAACTCGTCTTGATATAGAGTTTCTCAATTTGTCTATATGGTATCAGAGCTAAAGGATAGATAGAGATATATTTTTTTCTTTGCTTTGTTCATAGCCATAACATGTTTTCCACCTCAAACTCCTCTTTGTCTTCAACCCATCTGAAGAATACCCTTACCCTGTGACACAAAATTTCGCTAATTTTCTGTCACTCAAACATTCATCCACAAACTTCCTTCTTTGGAAGACACATATGTTAAACATCCTTGAAAGCTATGATATTCAGGGCTTCATCATAGGTGAGGCAGCCACCACTGTAGTTTGTTACTGATGGATATAAAGATAAATGCAGCGGAAAATAAGTTTTAAACGGATCTACTTCATTCGATATTGATAACACCTACTAAGTAAATTTCAAAATTTAAGAACAAGAGATCGTACCTTGAAGCGGTGAATTTCAAAACAAAGATTGAAGCACTTGGGAATACTTTTAATCTTCACTCCAATTTCACTAACGCCCAAGATGTGTGGTCTCTCAATTGGTAACAAAGGGATGACTAGTGAGTGACAAAAACTCTCATTCACACCATTTCACAATGATGTTTCTTGCATATGAAATTTTGAACGTTTTTCCCTTTGTATCTAACCAATTTATCTAATTGGGCTGGCCTTTTGGGCCCTATCAATTGGGCTTAAGTGTGTGGTTTGGAGTGGGATCAAAAGGGACCAACAAGACACTAGTTCCAATGGGCCTTGGACTTTTCTGTCAACTCTTCACAAGTCTAAAGTTACCATTAACTATATTTAATACCACTATATAAATATAGTTGCATTCTAGGTCTTATCTATAAATTATATCCCAAGACTTTATTATACATGCAATCCTTTCATAAAATATTCGTAGTAATATAAAGTTATTAATTTAGACTGCCACTTTGTAAATTACTACATCTTGATCCTTGAGTACCCGGTTTAATCCTTTAAATTATTCATCATATATTTATGAAATCTAATTTCATAAATATATACTTTAGTAACTACTTACTAAAGTGGTTAGGCCTAACTCTCTGAATAACAAACCCATTAAACTTATCTCAAGGGAATATTTTATATCTCCGTTAAGAGACTATGAATTCCATCTTGAGAATATATGTTCCATCAACACTAAATGTGGCTGCCCAATATACTGAGGTTTTGATCGTTACTTTAGATCTCACTCCTGATATAACAAAGCAACCTACACCTTATGATCAGGTCCATTATTCTCTCAGGATTAAGAGTTCATGCAAATATAAGTCGTGAAATTTATTATTCATTTGACAGTCTTTAGGAGAATAACAAATCTCACAGCGGTCCAGTTCAATATGTCTTAATTCTTAAAACATATTAACACATCAACTAGAAGTCTCCACTTCCATTATCAAGACAAATTATCGTAGTTGATATGTTATAGTATTCGCAGATGAAATGCCCAATTTCATCACCGACTACGAACTATAATTCTGAGTTTACAAAGAACTTGTGATTTATATCTTCTGTTACTCTTCACATAAATCACATACTATGCATCTCATAGACTATATGATAATGTTCGAATATTCATGTTACCATTATTTTAGATAATAATAAAACAAATTTATTAAACATAATATTAAGTCATACATAATGTCTAATACAATGTCACACTTAATATCATACACGGCATCATACAATAGGATTTAAGGGCACTAATCCTAACAATCTCCCACTTGCCCTAAAGACTATTGTGCACTAATCTAACTCCCACTCTTTCCAAATGCGACTCAAAAGTCCTTTGAGGCAAGGCTTTAGTAAATGGATCTGCCAGATTGTTTGCACTTTCAATCTTTGCTACCACCACATCTCTACGAGCAACAATATCTCGAATGATATGGTACTTCTCTCAATGTGCTTTCCTTTCTTGTGATTCCTTGGATCTTTAGATTGTGCAACTGCTCTACTGTTATCACAAAACAATGTGATTGGAATTTGCTCCATTCTTATTACACCAAGGTCAGAAAAGAACTTCTTGAGCCATACAGCTTCCTTTGCTGCTTCACAAGCAGCAACATATTCTACCTCCATGGTGGAGTCTGCAATACAAGATTGCTTAATACTCCGCCAACTAATGGCTCCACCTCCCAAAGGGAAAACACATCCTGAAGTGGATTTTCTGAAATTTAGATTCGATTGAAAATCTGAATCTGTATAGCCAATGGGAATCAAATCCTCACAATGGTAAACAAGCATATAGTCTCTCGTTCTCCGTAGATACTTGAGAATATGCTTTACAGCTTGCCAATGTTTTGGTCCTGGATTTGATTGATATCGGCTGACCATGCCAACTGAATAGCAGATATCTGGTCTAGTACAAAGCATGGCATACATGAGACTTCCTACTGCAGAAGCATAAGGAACTTGTCTCATCATTTATTCTTCCTCTTGAGTCTTAGGCCTTTGGTCATCAGACAGAGGAACTCCATGTCTGAAAGGAAGCAATCATTTCTTGGAGTTTTGCATGCTAAACCGTTCTAGAACCTTATCTATATAACCAGCTTGTGATAAGCCTAACATTTTATTCTTGCGATCTTGCCAAAGCTTGATCCCTAAAATAAAGTTAGCCTCACCCAAGTCCTTCATATCAAATTGGCTTGACAACCAAACCTTTACCGATGACATTACCCCTACATCATTTCCAATGAGTAGAATATCATCAACATAAAGTACTAGGAACATTACTACTTTATCTTGATGTCTTTTGTACACACATGATTCATCAAGATTTTGTTCAAAACCAAATGTCTTGATTGCTTGATCAAATTTGATGTTCCATGACCTAAATGCTTGCTTAAGTCCATAAATGGACCTTTGCAACTTGCATACCATATGCTCTTGGTTCTTTGCTATGAAACCTTCTGGTTGCATCATATAGATTTCCTCTTCAAGATTGCCATTAAGAAATGTAGTCTTGACATCCATTTGCTAAATCTCATAATCAAAATGAGCAGCAATGGATAAGAGAATTCTGATAGATTTAAGCATTGCTACTGGAGAAAAGGTTTCATCATAATCAATACCTTCCTTTTGTGTATACCCTTTCGCCACTAGCCTTACTTTAAAGGTTTCAACCTTTCCATCTATCCCTCTCTTTCTCTTGTAAACCCATTTGCAACCAACAGGTTTAATGCCGTTAAGCGCCTTTACAAGATCCCAAACTTGATTGGAATACATGGAATCTAATTCAGATTTTATAGCTTGGACCTAATGATGTGCATCTATATCATTTATTGCTTCATCATATGTGTAGGGATCTGATTCAACCTCTTCTGAGATAGCTTCATAAGTTTTTCCCAAACCTATGAATCTTATAGGAGGCCGAACGATTCTCCCACTACGACGAGGCACCTGAGTACTAGACATGTCATGAGTAGTATCTTGTGGTGTATCTAATATAGCCACATCATCCCTAGTTTCATCTATTGGTTGTTCATTTACAGATTCATTCATTTCAGCCAAAACAACTCTACTTTTAGGAGTATAATCATTCATATAGTCATTTTCCAAGAATTTGGCATTTGTGCTAACAAACACTTTATTATCTTTATGACTATAGAATAAACCTCCAACAGTTCCTTTTGGATACCCAACAAAGAAAACCACTTTTGTTTTAGACTGTAACTTGTTAGACTTTCCTTTTAACACATGTGCTGGACAACCCCAAATATGGAGATATCTCATACTAGGCTTACGCCCATTCCACAATTCCATAAAGATAAATGCAGCGGAAAATAAGTTTTAAACGGATCTACTTTATTCGGTATTAATAACACGTACTAAGTAAATTTCAGAATTTGAGAACAAGAGATAGTACCTTGAAGCGGTGAATTTCAAAACAAAGATTGAAGCACTTGGGAATACTTTCAATCTTCACTCCAATTTCACTAACGCCCAAGATGTGTGGTCTCTCAATTGGTAACAAAGGGATGACTAGTGAGTGACAAAAACTCTCATTCACACCATTTCACAATGATGTTTCTTGCATATGAAATTCTGAACGTTTTTCCCTTTGTATCTAACCAATTTATCTAATTAGGCTGGCCTTTTGTGCCTTACCAATTGGGCTTAAGTGTGTGGCTTGGAGTGGGACCAAAAGGGACCAATAAGACACTAGCTTCAATGGGCCTTGGACTTTTCTGTCAACTCTTAACAAGTCCAAAGTTACCATTAACTATATTTAATACCACTATATAAATATAGTTGCACTCTAGGTCTTATTTATAAATTATATCCCAAGACTTTATTATACACGCAACCCCTTTATAAAATATTCGTAGTAATACAAAGTCATTAATTTAGACTGCCACTTTGTAAATTACTACATCTTGATCCTTGAGTACCCAGTTTGATCCTTTAAGTTATTCATTATATATTTATGAAATCTAATTTCATAAATATATATTTTAGTAACTACTTACTAAAGTGGTTAGGCCTAACTCTCTAAATAACAAACCCATTAAACTTATCTCAAGGGAATATTTTATATCTTCGTTAAGAGACTATGAATTCTATCTTGAGAATATATGTTCCATCAACACTAAATGTGGCTGCCAAATATACTGAGGTTTTGATTATTACTTTAGATCTCACTCCTGATATATCAAAGCAACCTACACCTTATGATCAGGTCCATTATTCTCTCAGGATTAAGAGTTCATGCAAATATAAGTCGTGAGATTTATTATTCATTTGACAGTCTTTAGGAGAATAATAAATCTCACAGCGGTCCAGTTCAATATGTCTTAATTCTTAAAACATATTAACGCATCAACTAGAAGTCTCCACTTCCATGATCAAGACAAATCATCGTAGTTGATATGTTATAGTCTTCGCATACTTCATCACCAACTACGAACTATAATTTTGAGTTCACAAAGAACTTGTGATTTATATCTTCTGTGACTCTTCACATAAATCACATACTATGCATCTCATGGACTATATGATAATGTCCGAATATTCATATTACCATTATTTCAGATAATAATAAAACAAATTTATTAAACATAATATTAAGTCATACATAATATCTAATACAATGTCACACTTAATATCATACATGGCATCATACAATAGGATTTAAGGGCACTAATCCTAACAGTTACTATTGAGGAATTTGACTTATAGTCCTTTAGTCTTAATACCAGCTTTTTAAAATGGTGGAAGTCTGATCGCCTAGTAAAGGGATGGCTATCAGCCACCCTCTCCCAAGAAGTACTTGGCATTGTATTAGGTCTCGATACTGCACTTGTGGTCTAGAACGCATTAGTCCATGCCTTTGCCCGTGTTTCTTTAGATTGAAGCCTTGCACTCAAGCAGTGGCCTCTACCTTGGCAGAATATCTATGTAGATTTAAGACTGTTTGTGACGACCTTGCCGCCATAGGAAAACCTGTACTAGACAATAAGAAGTCATGGTGGCTCCATATGGTCTTGGCAAAGGTTACGAGATGTTCACCACCATGATGCTTCGGCCACCAATCCCACCTTACACAAAGATTGTCACTCTATTGGAGAGTCACTCTGAAAGGCATCAGCTGGACACATAACCTACACCTCATATGGCCTTCTATGGCAACATGCAAACAAAAACAAGAAAAACAATGGGGGGCAAACTCCTTCAATTCCAAAGGATGTTGTTTTTCTCAAGGACTCTAATCTGGTTCAAGGAAACCAAATCAACCAGATGCACGAGTTCAAAGTGCAAATAATCCCTTTAGATCCAACAATAAGGAGGTAGTTCCTATATGTCAAATATGCAACAAACGAAATCACACAGCCCTCAAATGCTTTAATCATTCCTTCACACCAAAAAACATACCACAAGCACTTGCTGCCATTACCATTGCTAACAGCCAGGACTTTGAGTGGTTCCCAGACATCGGTGCTACTGACCATATCACAGGAAACCCAGGTAATCTCCATTCTTTGACAACTTATACTGGTTCAGGAGTAATGTTTGGAAATGGAGATGTCTTACAGATCACTCATATTAGACAAGCAAACATTGAGTCTGGTAACAATTCTCTACAACTTAATGATGTGTTATTCGTTCCTGATGTGAAGAAAGATTTAATATCTGTAAGTAAACTTACATTTGACCTTCCACTTAAATTTGAATTTGATGGAGATGGAGATGGTTTTGCGATCAAGGACAGGTCAACCAACAGAATGGTAGCAATGGGAATTAAGAAGGATGGGTTGTATGCACTTGTTGGAGAGTCAAAGGATGGTTTCAATACAACAATATTCTTTTCTTCTCGATTCTGATGTCCTGACAATGGGTATTGGTATCAACGCTTAGGTCATCCTCATCAAAGGGTTGTAGATCATCTTCGTATCAAGAAATTTATCTCTCTTGAACTTAAAAATAAGTTCTCTACCATATGTACTAGTTGTCAAACGGGAAAGTCATGTAGAATTCCTTTCTTATTTGTTGAACATGAAATAAAAACTTCATTCCATAAGATTCATTGTGATCTATGGGGACTAGCCCTAGTGAGGTCCCGAGAATAATTTCGATTTTATCCAATTTTCATTGATAACTATACACATTTCACTTGGTTCTATCCTATGCGCAAGAAATTTGATTTAACTAATTGCTTTGATTATTTTCATAAGTATATAAGGTGTCAGTTCAATGCCAATATTCATATTTTTCAAAGTGATGAGGGAGGAGAATTTGCAAGTGGAGAGTTCAGTAGAAAATTAGCTACACTTGGCATCCATCATTAATCTGCTTGTCCAAAAACACTTGAGCAAAATGGTACTGCTGAACGTAAGCATAGAAACATCACAGAATTAGGCCTCATAATGATGTTCCATGCATAATTACCACCTAGGTTTTAGATTGAGTGTTTTTCCACTGCAGTATACTTGATCAATCGTCTACCTTCACCAACACTTGGTATGGACTCTCCATTCTCAAAGCTTTATGGAAAATAACCTGACTATTCATCACTTCGTGTGTTAGGTTGTAAATGCTTCCTATATCTTGGACATTATAGGAGCAACAAACTGGAACCTAAGTCTCTCCCTTGTGCGTATTGGATATAGCACCAAGCACAAATGATACAAATGCTTTTATCCACCCATTGGCCGAATCTACATCTCTCGCCATGTTGTGTTTGATGAGAAAATCTTACCATTCTCTACACCACAACTATATGACAGTAATCCAATTGAAGGGGAACTTAGTACCTTTACAAATTGGGAGGCATCTTCATTACCAACAGAATTGACTAATGCTATTCCTATTTCAGATTTTGCACTACCAACCGTTTCTCACATAGACCATCACCAAGACTTAATTGAAACACCTCATGTTCAGCCCCATACAACTGAAATTAAATTAAATCAACAAAGCTTGGTTCCACCTTCTACCAGCACTACATCTAGCTTTCTTCCCCCTCATATAGAACAAAGCAACCTCTAGCTAGAACTATATGTTCCAGTTCCAAATGGCCATTCCATGGTGACTCGCTCCAAACGAGGGATTCTGATGGAGACCAAGGCACCGCTTCGAAGGATCTCGTTCAAGTACCAATTGGGCCGGTTACGAGAGCACAAGCAAAGAAGTTCAAGGATGTACTCAACGGACTCATCCAAGAGTTATGAGCTCAAGCAAATTCGTGGAGGCCCATTGAGCATGATCCACGTGGGCAGCAAAGAATTGTCACCTTGATTCAAGTTCTAGAAGGATCCGGTCAAGGCTAAGAATTGGCAAGAAATATTTTGGCTTATTCTAGAAGGATCGTGATGCATGACACAATTTACTATTTAATTATTGCAATTTATTATTTTTGGTATTTTTATGTAAAAAAACGTTATTTTAGGTTTAGGTGATTTATTTCCTTGTTTTTAGGTGCATTTAATGCTTTTTAGGTCAAATTTGATTCCTGATATGGTTAGGTATCAATTAGGAGTTTTTTTAGAATATATTTTCTTGTCTGTCAAGTTTTATGGAGCCCTTAAATAGGCTCCTAAGTCTGTAAACGTTTTTGGATGACATTTTTTTGAATATTCATAAAAACTTGTGAGGTTTATTCTCTTTGGTTCTTTGAAGAACTATTCGAACTTATCGGGATTTCCCGTGGCGTTCATCTTAACTTATCAAACGGAGTTTCCACCACCGTTTGTGGCGTCTTCCTTATACCGAGGTTCTTGTTTATCATAAACAACGGGTCGAGGTCTTCCATTCAAATCTGTCCATAGAACGATCTTGGGTTCCCTTTCGTTGTTGGGTCTCGTTATTCTTGACGGGGTTCACATCATTTGGTATCAGAGCACAGTTTCTTGTTCAGGTTTGCCTATCCTTTAACATCTTTCATTCCTTTGTTTCTTCTTTAACCGTCCACATCATTTATCTCTTCTTAGCTGAATTTCCTTTACCCTATCTGTTCAATCTTTGTTTGTTCTTATTGATATCTAAACTATTGGCCTAGTCTCACATCTCTTATTTATTTCGGAATTTTATTTCATTATTCTCAAAAGTTAGTTGCTGATCGTTAAAAAAAAAAAAAAAACAAGTGGAAATTCCGAAATTTTATTTCATTACTATCAAAAGCTAATTGTTGATCGTCAAAAAAAAAAAAAAAAAAAAAAAAAAAAAAAAAAAAAAAAACGAGTGGAGATTCCAATCTGCCATATTCCTTCTAATTCTATTCTGAAAATTTCCATATTCCTTGTATTCAAATCTGAAATTCCTTGATTAGTTCTTGGTAAATTGTTGCTGGAAATTTTTGAGTTGTTTGTTTAGTTTCAAAAGAACTGAAAGAGAATTATCGAGGGGAAAAAGGCAAGAGTGGTGAGAACATCAGAGGGTAAAAGCCATATTATTTTGAGTGAAACACGAGTGGAGAGTGATCCACATTCTTGAGTGTAAACACGTAAGGGAGTGATTCGTGAGGTCCTTTTTTTCTTTTCTTTTTTCTAACCTTTGTTTTGTAGAAATCATGTCTCATGATAGTGGTAAGAGCATTACCGAAGATGAAACAAAATTGGTTGACCCGAAGGTATTTATGGAGGCCATGATGAGTGAGATGAGGCGTGTGATGAAGATAGAGATGGAGCAGGTTCATGAACGAATAGATCAAATGGAGAATAGACGTGAAGAGCAACCACAAAAAGGTCGTAATTTGCGTAGAAGGGAAAGATATCCATCGAGGGAGGAGGATGAAGAGCGTTATAGGTCTGGTTTTGATGAAGAAGAAGATCGAGATTCCATTGTTAACAATAGGAGACCTGGAGGAAGATATAGAGGAGCTAGGAATCGCGAAGATAACAACTTGGGTGGTATTAAGATGAAAATTCCGTCCTTTCAAGGTAGATCTGATCCTGAGGCATATCTTGAGTGGGAAAAGAAGATGGAGTTCGTGTTTGATTGCCACAACTACTCCGAGGCAAAGAAGGTAAAATTAGCCGTGATTGAATTTTCTGAATATGCTATTACTTGGTGGGATCAGCTTGTGATAAACAGGAGGCGAAATAGAGAACACCCAATAGACATATGGGAGGAGATGAAAGTAGTGATGAGAAAGTGGTTTGTTCCAAGTTACTATTACCGAGAGTTGTACAAAAAGCTACAAGGTCTTAGACAAGGGAGTCGAAGCGTAGAGGATTACTACAAGGAGATGGAGATTGCTATGATCCGCGCTAATGTGGAGGAGGATCGGGAGGCTACAATGGCTAGATTTTTACTTGGCTTAAACCGGGAGATCCATGATAATGTAGAGATGCAGCATTATGTGGAATTGGAAGATATGGTGCATATGGCTATCAAAGTGGAACAACAACTCAAGAGAGGGAGTGAGACACGTGCAGGCCATAACTTTAGTTCTACCTCTTGGAAATCAAGTCATGCCAAGCCGCTGGACAAGTCACAAATGCCCAAACCCGAGCCCAAGTCCGCGACCACCAACCACGTTCCTCAAGGTAAAACTGAAGCCTCTACCTCTAGGAATCGTGATATTAAATGTTTTAAATGTCAAGGCAGGGGCCACATAGCAAGTCAATGTCCAAACAAGCAAGTCATGGTGTTGCAAGCCAATGGTGAAATTGTAACCGATGATGAAGATTCCGACACTGACGACATGCCGCCATTGGAGGATGTTTCCGAGGAGGAGTATTTAGCCCCTGACGCATTGACATTGGTGGCAAGGAGAGCATTGAGCTTGCAAGTAAAAGGAGTTGATGAAATACAGCGGGAGAATATCTTTCACACTAGGTGCTACGTTAAAGACAAGGTATGTAGTGTGATTGTTGATGGTGGTAGTTGTACTAATGTTGCAAGCACAATTATGGTAGAGAAATTGGGATTGCCCATGTTAAAGCACCCTAGGCCATACAAGTTGCAATGGCTAAATGATAGTGGTGAGATGAGGGTGAACAAGCAAGTGTTAGTTGCATTTCGAATCGGTAAATACGAAGATGAAGTGTTGTGTGATGTAGTACCGATGCAAGCGGGACACTTATTGCTAGGGCGTCCATGGTAGTTCGATAGGCAAGTGAAGCATGATGGCTTTACAAACAAGTACTCTTTTGTACTTAATCAACGATCAATCACTCTTGTACCATTGACACCGCAGCAAGTATACGAGGATCAAGTGAGATTACAAAAGGAGAGTGATCAAAAGAAAGAGAGTGAACAAAAGAAAAAGAGTGAAAATCGGAGAGAGGCCAAGAAAAATGAGAGAGAAAAAGAAAATCAAAGTTCGGCCCTTGAGAGAAAATCAGAGAGAAAACAAAAGAATTTCTATGCAAAAGTGAGTGAGATTAAGCGAGCAATGTTTTCAAATCAGCCGATGATTGTACTTTTGTACAAAGAGGCACTTTTAAACACTAACGAACTTAACCTTACTTTGCTTAGTTCTATTGTTTCTCTTTTGCAGGAGTACGAGGATGTCTTCCCTGAGGAAACACCACATGGGTTACCTCTAATCCGAGGGATTGAACATCAAATTGATTTTGTTCCCGGTGCAACCATTCCAAACCGACCAGCTTATAGGAGCAATCCTGAGGAGACAAAGGAGCTTCAACGGCAGGTAAGTGAATTGTTGGAGAAAGGGCACGTGAGGGAGAGCATGAGCCCATGTGCGGTTCCGGTCTTACTTGTGCCTAAGAAGGATGGGACGCGGAGAATGTGCGTTGATTGCCAAGCCATCAACAACATAACGGTAAAGTATCGTCACCCTATCCCACGCTTAGATGATATGTTAGATGAGCTGTATGGTTCTTGCATATTTTCTAAGATTGACTTAAAAAGTGGTTATCATCAAATTAGGATAAAAGAAGGAGATGAATGGAAAACTGCCCTCAAAACAAAATATGGTTTGTATGAATGGTTAGTTATGCCTTTTGGTTTGACTAATGCTCCGAGCACCTTTATGAGACTTATGAACCATGTTTTGTGTGCATTTATAGGCAGATTTGTTGTTGTTTATTTTGATGATATACTCATTTATAGCAAAAACATAGACGATCATGTAGTACATTTGAAATCTGTTTTAGATGTGCTAAGGAAAGAAAGGTTGTTTGCTAATTTAAAGAAGTGCACTTTTTACACCGATAAGCTTGTATTTTTGGGATTTGTTGTTAGTGCACAAGGTATACAGGTCGATGAAGAGAAGGTACGTGCAATCCAAGAATGGTCGAGCCCCACAAGTGTAGCTAATGTTCGTAGTTTTCATGGACTTGCTAGTTTCTACCGGCGGTTTGTGAAGGACTTCAGTAGCTTAGCCGCACCGCTTACCGAAGTGATCAAGAAGAACGTTGGGTTTCGATGGGGAGAAGAACAAGAGAAGGCATTTCAATTAATCAAAGAGAAGCTAACTAACGCACCTTTGTTGTCTTTACCTAACTTTTCTAAAACGTTTGAAATTGAATGTGATGCTTCAGGTATTGGTATAGGCGTCGTTCTTATGCAAGAAGGACGACCAATTGCTTACTTCAGCGAGAAACTCAATGGGGCAGCCTTAAACTACCCAACTTATGACAAGGAGTTGTATGCATTGGTTCGGGCTTTAGAGACATGGCAGCACTACCTATGGCCTAAGGAGTTCGTGATTCACACCGATCATGAGTCCTTGAAACACTTGAAGGGCCAACACAAGCTAAACAAAAGGCATGCGCGATGGGTGGAGTTCATAGAGACATTTCCATACGTCATTCGGTACAAGCAAGGAAAGGAGAACGTAGTCGCTGATGCACTTTCTCGCAGGTATGCCTTACTCTCCACACTTGATGCAAAATTGCTTGGTTTTGAACACATTAAAGAATTATATGCTGAAGACCACGAATTTTGTGAGGAATATCGAGCTTGTGAGAAAATCGCCTCTGGTAAGTTCTTTAGGCTTGATGGATTCCTATTTCGAGAAAATAAGCTATGTGTGCCTAACTGTTCTATGAGGGAGTTATTAGTGCAGGAATCACATGGTGGGGGATTAATGGGACATTTTGGAGTTGCAAAGACTTTAGCTATTTTGCAGGAACATTTCTATTGGCCTCACATGAAACGAGATGTCGAACGGATTTGTGGTAGATGTGTCACATGTAAGCAAGCTAAATCCAAAGTGCAGCCCAACGGTTTGTATACTCCTTTACCAATTCCTAGTGAGCCTTGGATTGATATTTCAATGGATTTTGTGTTAGGATTGCCTAGGACTAAACATGGAAGAGATTCAATTTTTGTGGTCGTGGATAGATTTTCTAAAATGGCACATTTTATTCCATGTCACAAAACGGATGACGCTTCACATGTTACTGATTTGTTCTTTAGAGAGATTGTGAGATTACATGGCATGCCTAGGACAATTGTTTCAGATAGAGATGCTAAGTTCTTGAGCTATTTTTGGAAGACTTTGTGGTGTAAGTTAGGTACTAAGCTATTGTTTTCCACTACTTGTCATCCACAAACTGATGGTCAAACTGAAGTAGTAAATAGGACTTTGTCTACTCTATTGAGGTCAATCATTAGAAAGAACATCAAGACATGGGAAGAATGTTTACCACATGTTGAGTTTGCATATAATAGAGCTGTTCATTCTGCTACCAAATTTTCGCCATTTGAAATTGTGTATGGGTTTAATCCTTTAACTCCATTGGATTTATCTCCTTTACCTTTGACAGAGCACATTAATTTAGATGGCAAAAAGAAAGCTGATTTTGTGAAGCAGATTCATGAGAAAGCAAGACTCAACATTGAGTGTAGAACGGAGCAATATGCCACACAAGCCAACAAGGGACGTCGCAATCTGGTTTTTGAACCCGGAGATTGGGTTTGGCTGCATATGAGAAAAGAAAGATTCCCGGCAAAAAGACGTTCCAAATTGCTCCCAAGAGGAGATGGTCCTTTCCAAGTCCTCGAGCGTATCAATGACAACGCTTACAAGCTAGATTTACCTGGTGAGTACAATGTAAGTGCCACTTTTAATGTTACTGATTTGAGTCCTTTTGATGTAGGTGATGATTTGAGGGCAAATCCTTTTCAAGAGGAGGGGAATGATGGAGACCAAGGCACCGCTTCGAAGGATCTCGTTCAAGTACCAATTGGGCCGGTTACGAGAGCACAAGCAAAGAAGTTCAAGGATGTACTCAACGGACTCATCCAAGAGTTATGGGCTCAAGCAAATTCGTGGAGGCCCATTGAGCATGATCCACGTGAACAGCAAAGAATTGTCACCTTGATTCAAGTTCTAGAAGGATCCGGTCAAGGCTAAGAATTGGCAAGAAATATTTTGGGCTTATTCTAGAAGGATCGTGATGCACGACAAAATTTACTATTTAATTATTGCAATTTATTATTTTTGGTATTTTTATGTAAAAAAATGTTATTTTAGGTTTAGGTGATTTATTTCCTTGTTTTTAGGTGCATTTAATGCTTTTTAGGTCAAATTTGATTCCTGATATGGTTAGGTATCAATTAGGAGTTTTTTTAGAATATATTTTCTTGTCTGTCAAGTTTTATGGAGCCCTTAAATAGGCTCCTAAGTCTGTAAACGTTTTTGGATGACATTTTTTTGAATATTCATAAAAACTTGTGAGGTTTATTCTCTTTGGTTCTTTGAAGAACTATTCGAACTTATCGGGATTTCCCGTGGCGTTCATCTTGACTTATCAAACGGAGTTTCCACCACCGTTTGTGGCATCTTCCTTATACCGAGGTTCTTGTTTGTCATAAACAACGGGTCGAGGTCTTCCATTCAAATCTGTCCATAGAACGATATTGGGTTCCCTTTCGTTGTTGGGTCTCGTTATTCTTGACGGGGTTCACATCAGATTCAATGTCCCAATCCTAAGTATCTTGGCCTCAACACAGTACAAGTTTCACCAGTCATACCTACTGAACCAAGGTCAATTAATACTGCTATGGATGAAGAACTTGCTACCTTGCACACCAATCATACAAGGACTTTAGTACCCCCATCACCCCAATATGAAAGTCATTAGGTGTAAATGGGTATACAAAGCGAAATTGATAGTAGATGGCTCCCTTGAACGTCTTAAAGCAAGGCTAGTGACTAAGGGGTTTAACCAAGTTGATGGTATTGATTTCTCTAAAACATTCTCTCCTGTGATCAAACCTGCTAGCATCTGCCTTTTTCTCATAGTGGAAGTTGTCAAAGGTTGGAATATTAGGCAACTTGAGGTCAAAAATGCATTTCTTCATGGTTCTCTTTCCACACCAATTTATATGCATCAACCTCTAGGATATATAGATCCTAAATATCCAACTCATGTTTGCCAACTCAGTTGTGCTTTATACGGACTTAAACAAGCTCATTGAGCTTGGTTTGATCGACTTGGCATATTTCTCCTTAACCTTGGATTTTAATCTAGCATCTCCGATCTTGTGTTCATTTTTCACTTACAACATGGTGTCCTTATATTACTCCTCTATGTTGATGATATGGTGATCACTGATAATGATGCCAATCGCATCAATTGGCTCATTACTAAACTTGGTCAGGAATTCTCCATAAAAGACCTGGGGTTCCTCCACCATTTCCTTGGTATTGAAGTTCATTATTGTCAGCATGGCCTCTTTCTTTGCCAACACCGATATGCTGAGGAAATTCTTAGTCAGGCCTCTATGAGGTCGTGCAAACAAAGGACGACACTTATCAGTTATTATGGAGCTGTATCCTGATCCATCTCACTACAGAAGTATAGTAGGAGCCCTTCAGTACTTAACATTCACCAGATCATACCTTTCCTATGGTGTCAACTTTGCCTACCAATTCCTATAATGGACCTTGGTGCTCTTGAAACTCGCTTTGTTCCTTCCAAACACCAACTAGTAGACATTTTCACCTGGGCTCTATCCAAGGCATTATTCCTTGATTTAAGACCCAAACTAGGCCTTGTGTTTGACCAACAACACAGTTTGTGGAGGCATGAAAACATAACAAATATGGAACCTACAACAAAGTCAACACTAGAAAATTTGGAAAGGTACTGATATGGAAACTACTGTAGAATCTGCTCCAACAGATTTAGAAAGCTTTTGAATCAACTCCTTCATAATTCTTTGTGTCATATATTCCATAATTGTAGCCTCTGACAATGGAATAGAACAAATACTGTGTATTAAATTCTCACTGATTCAGCATGTATTTCACCTATATATGTAAATACGAAATCTCTTTCTAACTCATCTTAAGATAGAGTTTCTCAATTTGTCTTTAGATTGCACTAAATTATTCAAGATTAGGGCATAATTTCACACCATTAAATTGGAAGACATGCCGAGTTGGGATCCAAAATTTAGCAGCAACACGAAGGAGAGGTTCATCCACTTTGAATTGATGGTAGGGAAGGATGCAAGAGAGGCCAAGAGGGATGAGAGCATCCTTGAAAGAGGGACCAAGCTTCTTTATCCATGCCAAGACCTCCAAAGGGATGAATTATGCCATTGGGGGACTTTATTGAGTGTTTCTTGAGTTTAGAACAAGTTTTGTGGGGGTTGGAGGCCCCAATGGCTATTTTATACTTGAAAGAGGTGACTAGGGTTTTCTGGCTTGTGACATGCTTACGCATGGTCAAGGCTACGTATGCATGGTCAACATTTGCATACGCAAGCTTGTGTATAGGCGCATAAAGAGGAAGGTGAAATCAAATTCCTTTTCCTATTTAGAGTGTGATTCCTCCATCAAGGCTCCTCCCATGATTCCTACAACCTAAAGGACTACTCAAGACACAATTAAGCTTAGATTTCAAGCATTAAAAACCTAGGAAAATAAAATTTCATGAAAATAAGTACAATTATCCCCATAAGTTGTAAATGAATTACATGTCTCAAATAAAAGCAGAAATGTAAAAGATGTTCTTAAAATACAATCCAATGTCTTAATAAAATCCAAAAGGCAAAAATACATGCTAAATAAAAAAGGAAAAGGAAATAAATAAGAGAGAAATGTGTTGTATGTCTGTGTTTGTTTATCTGTCTGTGTCTGTTTGTCTGTCTATCTGTTTGCAGGATCATCATTGGTGGCACCTCTTCCTCAGCTGATAGATGGGAGTAGTCTCAGAGCTGCCAGCATCACCATCATGACCGCCATCATCATTATCATCATCATCGTCACCATCACCCGGGTGAGCAAACCCTCCAAGACCAAAAATCCACCTAGAATACTCGATCACCTCCAACTTGAGATTCCTAGTAAGCCAAACAAGCTCCTCATGCTCCTCTAAAGTGGGCTGAAATTTGAGAAGAAGACAATGTTAGAACAAGTATTAAGGGATGTAAGAAAAGGAAAGGCAAGACAAGGATGAAGGAGAATTCACTGCTCGTGTACTTTCAGGAAATGGGGAGCTTATGACATTTATGTTACATCTCACTGCAAGCTCCCGAGCAAAGCCGTCAGGGTCGTAAGCATAGATCAACCAAGGTAGATGAGGTCGGTCGACAGGATCACCAGCAGCGGGGTTAGCCTGATATAAGCATCATATTTGAGCATCATTATGTGTAGAAATACAAGAAAAGAAGAATGAAGGGAAATGGAGAGGAAAGGATACATACCTTTAGAATGAGGGAAGGCATGAGACGAGTCTCGCTAAACTCATCATAGTCCAGATTATCCATAAGTTGCCCGACATAGGGAATGTTATTCCTCCAAAGCTGGTACTCAACATCAGTCATGGAAAGTGGGGCAAGCATGAACTATCTAGGATCCATCGGGACTTGCAGTATATCCTCACCCACCAACTAGCAGCATATCCTCTCTGCCAAGTAAAGAACCCTCAGACCAGCACCCTCGAAAGGCTCGGTGATCTCGGAAGTGATAATGGCGGTAACCTCCAAGTTTGGGTCTGCGACAGCAGGAGCACCCGTCCATGGACTCCGAATGACCTGTGACAACATGTAGGGTTAGATGAAGAATCCTAAGGGCATGCAAGAGAAAGTAACAAGGAAAATGAATGTTTAACACACCTCCTCAGAAGAAAGTCTGTCAAAATGAGTCCCAATTGAGGAGAAGCTCCTCAAACCCAACTCCACTCCACAAGCAATAAGATCGTACTTCACAGCCTAGCGCTAAAAAGAGAAAACACAATTTGCAAGATGACAATGTGTGAGATGACAATTTACAAGAAGAATGGGTACAGTTTTCAAGGTATGGATATGAATGTAGTTTGCAAGATGACAATTTGCAAGGTACAAATATAGATACAATTTGTAAAAGTGTGAAGCACAATTTTTAAGCCTAGATGACATGTGAATAAGTGCAATTCCAAGGCCCTACTAGCTGGCGCAAAGTCCCTTTGCTGCGTGTGTCTAAGGAAGAGTATAGGTAAGCAAGGTATGCCTGGCCCCAGTTGGCCAACTGAGCCTCCTCGAAATCACAAAAGAGGGACAGCCACCTCAGGGACATTATTTGTCCCCCATTGGTGAAGAGATATGCCCTTAGAATATACAACAAGAAGGCCCTAGCCATCCAAGCATAGTCATTGGTAGTCACCTACGAGAGAGGCTTGTAATCTGTCTCAATGTCATAATAACAGATCATATCTGTTGAGTACCTCCTCTTGAGAAACTCTATTCCCAACTACATGCCTAACGCACCCCTTAGGTTGATAAGAATCTCATCGCACCTAAGGTCGATCATCCAATGAAAGTCATGAGGAGTTACCACCATCTCTTGATTGGCAATATGGAAGGTGTGGGTAGTATCCCACCACCCCTCAGCCAAGCACTACACCAAAATGGCGCTAGTAAAGGTCTTTGGTAGCAAACAGATGATAGGCTCAAAGCTCGCAAAACGTATATCCTTGGTCAATACTCTATACCATGAAGCAACGCGATTGGTGTTGCCCTTACATGATAAGGTGGGAAAAACCTGCAAAAAGATGAAAATAGAGCTTTAAAATAGCAATCAGATGAGAAAATAAGTGAAAAAAGGAGTTAAAACAGTCAAAATAAGGTTTCTATGTGCCAAGGTGTGCACGTAGGCCCGTATCTATGCATGAAAGGATGCTACATGCGTACGCAAGTTGGATCATGCGTCTATGTAAACTGAAGAACATGGACGTATGCATGAAGCAAGCCTGCATACGCATGAGTCATGTATGTAGACGCATAGATAGAAGTTGCGTACACAAGCCGATACCTGCATATGGATGAACATGGACAAAGAAGCGTTCTTTGATATTTTCAGACATATTTCGATCAAAATTCATCCTAAATATGTTCCTATGCCTCCTAAAGTGTTAGGATTCATCTAAACCCATCCCACAGCAAAACCCAACATTTACATGTCCAAAAACATATTAAAATGAAAGATCAAAACAAAATGAGAAAATGAGAAAAGTTTGAAAAACTTACAAATCCGGTCCTTGCACTCTCCAAAAGATGATCATGTGGGCTGTGGGTCCATGAAGGGGACTCATTCAGCCTCACGGCTCTATTTTAACGGGTGAAGTTGAACACATTACCGGAAATCACATAGGAGTTTTTCTTGGACTTGGGTGCCATTGAGATGAGAGAGTTTGAGAGAGAAAGAAGGTTTTGGATGAGAGAATTTGAGAGGAAAGGATTAGATTGTGAGGAAATAAGAGAGAGGCAGGAGTATTTGTAAAATGAAAATGGAAGTTGGAGAGTTAGAGAGAATGTGAGGAGATGAGGAAGATGAAGAGAAATAAGAAGAAAAAGAAAAGAAACAGTTGGTAACCATTGGAAGAAAAAACTTTTGAAGAGGCGGGAAGGTCTAATGGCTAAACTATACGTAGTTTAGGTCTCCCCACTAAATTACGTGCAGTTTAATAAAAACAGAAATTCCCAAATATCCCTAGTGGGTTCCTAGAATGTAGGAAATGCAAAAGAAAATTCAAGAATGCATCCAAGAATGATAGAAATACCCTTATTTTGGTAAAAGACACAAAGACTCTTAAAACACTCCCCAGTGGATTAAGAGCATCAAGAACATTCATTGGCAGAACAAAAATCCCAAAAGGAACTCCCCCGTGAGTTAGGATCATCAACCAAATCCCCAATAAAGTACAATATCATGGAAGGACTCCCCAACATGTCCAAGGCATAAGGATAACCCACTCGAGAGTTGTGAAGAAAATTTCCCCATCAAGTTGATAAAAACCCCTCGTGAGTGGAATTAACACAAGTTCCCAAGTGAGTCATGAAGGAGAAGAAGAAAATTTCCCCCATTGGACTACACACCAACAAAGACTTCCTCATAGGTTAAAATCACCACCAAAACTCTCCAGCTAGTTATGTTTTCCCCAATGGACTACACACTAGCAAAGACTTTCTCTTAGGTCAAAATCTCCATCAAAACTCCCCAACGAGTTATATTTTCCCCAGTGGACTACATACCATCAAAGACTTCCGTGTAGATCGAAACTACCAAGAAGGCTTCCTTGCAGGCCACCAACACACTCTTCAACAAATCATTCTCCATAGTGAATCTTTCACCAATGACTTCCTCGTAAGTTAGAACACCAAGGCCACTTGTGCACGTATCCTTCGGGAGTTGAATATGTAGGCACCAATCCCACACAAGTCAGAAGAGCAGAATACATAACTTGTGCAATATCTTCCCGAAATTGAATATGCAAGCACAAATCCCATACAAGTCAGAAGAGAAGTACAAAACTTGTGCACATTATGGACACAACAAGAAATGGAGTCACCACCAAGTTTGGTAGTGGCCTAGGAACCATGAATATATTTTCCTTTTGAGGAAGGACCATTGATCTTACTGCCAAAGTATGGGTTCGGAGTTTAGGTACATTCTTGGGAAGGTATTAGGTACCCAAAACCACCCAACTCTAAGGTTGGCCTCCTCTCATTGTGTCTTAATCCTATTAAAGGCATGTCCAATATTGTTATCTAACTCACACACACACTAGCATACATCTAACAATAAACAAGGCATCAAACATCCCTAAACATACACCTATCATACTTGTCATCATATCACAAACCCTAGCATACACCTAATCATGCATATCATCACATCATAAACCCAAGCATTCATTTAGCATGGTAGGCATATCATCCAAACAAGGCACAAACAAATCAAGGTAAAAAGGTAGGTATGGCAGCAAGGACACATGGTAGAATCACAAACATAACAAGATAAACATGTGATTGCATTAAGAACAAATCATCCCAACAAGCATGTTCATATATCTAATGCATGTTCATACCAATGCGTGTTTTACCTTTCTTACCTCACAGCATCACAACACCTATGGCATCAATGAATGGGCATATGAATGAATGGCATAGCATTAAGGCAAGAACTTTAAGAGAAAACCCTAATCTATCATACAATGACAAACAAACATGTGAACAGAGAAATAGAAGACTAAAAAATCATACAAGAAGGGAAAAACAGAGACATATGATGTAAAATAAAAGAAGGAATAGAAGCATAAAACTTGAATTAGGATTTTTGGGTACGAGTATGTGTGCACATATATAGGCCTACGTATGCAGGCCAGTTGTATATGTACGCATACTTTGAGGTTACGTACACATGTAAGAAGCATGAGCATGCAGACATACCCTAAACCCTAACCCAAAAACAGAAATGCAGAAAAAGACTTAAAAACTTAAATCGAATAACCTAACATGCTCAAAACATAAGGAAAACTTAAACCTAATCTAAACAAACATATTATAAGCATAAACAAAGCAAAAGAATAGATTAAAACATAAATTAAAAGGCAAAAATGAAAGAAAAGTTTAAAATGAATACCTCAAAGCAAAAAGCTCCTAGGCTTGATTTTTGACCGTTCCCCTCAGTCATATCTATTCACAAGTCAATGAAAATGTGATTAGTAATCTTAAACTCAAAAGATCAAGGCCAGAAAATGCCCCAATAAAATAAAATTTACTTAAGGATGTTTTGTGAAAAACTCCCTCTTTGATTCACTATTTCTAGTGAATCTTAGGTTTTCCCTCAGGATTTTTTATGTGTTTTAAAAGGGTACCATGTATGGCTATTTATATTATGAAAAATAGGGGTTTGGAACGGCTCCCAGAAGATGTGGGATTCGTTCCAAATCTCAACATTAATACAGAAAACTTGTCATTTTTATGTTTCTAAAACCTTACCTACGTGCGTAGGCTCGTGCCTGCGTACGCATGCTTAAGACTATTTACATAGGTTCATGTCTGTGTACGTAGGCCGAGGGCTTTCTTTGGCCTTTCTTTTCCAAAATAGATTTTTTGCTCATTAAAAAGTTATATTTTCCATTTTAACACATCTCAAGTCAATTTGTAGTCTGATTGGTCCCTAAACCAATCTTGGGTCTTAGAATTTAGGCATTATTAGGGAACGGGGGCTCGAGTTGTAAGAGGTACGAAATGTGATGTTTACAGATGCCCATCTTTTGATTTGTGAGTTTTGCTAGCGAAGTCAAAAGAATAAGAGATAAAACATTTTGTTTCGATGTATGGCTCGGACCTAACCTACGCATACGATGCACAACACGTATACATGGGGTGGGGTGCAACTCCGTAGAGTTGCGTGGGATTCGTATGTCCAAATTCCCACATTTGTTGCTCGAGAAACGAGCAACGATAGGTTCACTATCCCAAAATCTATTTTGCCAATTGCAAACAAAAGGTGAGTGACTCACTATCCTAGAGTCACTTAAAAAAAAAAAAAAAAAAAAAAATCAAACAAACAAACAAACAAAGCCAACAGCCGCAACCATCAACCAAACAAACAAAGGTGCTCTTACGAGGTCAAACAACCAAATAAAAAAGGCTGCTTTTACGAACTTAAAAAGATATAAATATGTGGTGTTCATCTGGGGCTCTTGCCTTAAACTTCTTCGGGTGGCTTGCACTTCTTGTCTTCTTCTTCTCTATCTCTCTGTTTTGCTGAGGCTCTTGCCTCAGGGTGACCTTGGTCTCTATCTCTATCTCTATCTCTATCTCTATCTCTACCTCTTCTACTGTTCCTGCATATTTAATTCCTTTGGGATATGTGCACAAGTCTGTATGATGTGCTTGCATGTTCAATTCCCCCAGGATATGTGCACGAGTTTTATTTGTTTTAACCCACGAGAGAGCCTTGGGTGAATGATCCAGTGGGGATGATAAGGGGAACTCACTAGGGAGTATGATCTGCTTAAAGTTTTGGTGACCCTTGGGGGAGCCTCCTTGGTGTGTAGTTTACTAGGGAAAAATAACTTTAGTGGTAATCCACTAGGGAAGATTTTCTTTTTCTTCATGGCTCACTTGGGAACTTGTGTTGACTCTACCCACAAAGGGGTTTCATCAACTCCATGGGGATTATCTTCTTCATAACTCACAAGGGGGTTACCATTATGCCTTGGACCCACGAGGGAGTCCCTTCATGATATTGTACTTTAATGGGGATTTGCTTGAAAATGTGAACTCACGCAGGAGTTCTTTTGGTGACTTATAGTCCGCTAAGGGATGCTCTTGATGCTTTCAATCCGCTCTGGTTGCTTTGAAGGCCTTAATCTGCTGGGGGTGCTTTTGTGGTTTATGTCTTTTACCCAACTGAAGGTATTTTGGTTATTTTGACATGTTCTTGACTTTTTCTTTTACACTTCCTACCTTTCGGGAACCCACTAGGGATTTGAAGGGATTTTTTTTTACTAAACTACACGTAGTTTAGTGGGGGCCTAAACTACATGTAGTTTAGCCAGAAGCCGTGTTCTTGCTCCTTTATTTTTTTTCTCAATGGTTACTAACCATTTCTTTTTTTCTTTTCCTTTTCTTCATCTTCCTTACCTCTTCATATTCTCTCTAACCCTTAAAATTTTTTTTTCCTCTACAAAAGCCTCCCTCTCTCTCAATCTTTCTTACCATCTGATTCTTTTTTTTTCAATCTCTCTTTTTTTGAAACTCTCTCACTCTCCAAGCCTCTCATCTCCTCCATGGCACCCAAGTCCAAGAAGTCCTCTGACGTGCTCTCAAGCGATGCTTTCAATCTTACTCATTTGAGTAGAGCGGTGAGGTTGACCGAGACCCCTTTGTTGACGTACCAGCCGAAAGATCATCTCTCGGCCAATGCACGGGCCGAATTGGTAAGTCTTTCCAGCTTTTCTTAATTTCAAGTTTTCCTTTGGCGTTCCATTTAAGTTTGTTTTTGGCCTTGTAAATGCTTAAGTTTTGCTGTGTATGTAGCTTGTGTTCATGCGTACGTGAGCTTTAACCCGCGTACACATGCGTGGGCTTTAACCCGTGTATGCAGACTTGGGCTCACGCATGCACACCGTTAGGCAAAAACTCTATCTTGACTATTTTGAACTCCTTTTTCACCTTTTCTTATCCAATTGCAAATCTAACACTTCTCCTCATCATTTTGCATTTGAATGTGATTCTAACACCACTTTGCACATCATTGGAAATCTAAGAGGCCGTTTGGATGGTTATTTTTCATAACTCAATTCTCTGTTTCCATAACTCATAACTTAAAAATGGTGGGACCCATAGCAAGAAGTTTGTTTGGCAAGGGGATAAGTCTGTTTCCATAAGTCTGTTTCCATCACTCAATTCTCTAATTTTTGAGTCATGAGTTATGGAAACTGAAAACACATTTTGGCTATTTTCAGTTTCTATAACTCATAACTCAATGGCATTTTCCCCAGTTGCCCGTATGGAGTCCATCAGAATTCTCCTTGCCCTAGCATGTGATCTGAAGTTCAAACTTTATCATTTGGATGTAAAGACTACTTTCTTGAATGGACTACTTAAAGAAGATGTCTATGTGGCTCAACCAAAGGGATTCATTGATCCACACTTTCCAGATCATGTGTTGTACCTCAAGAAGGTACTTTATGGGTTGAAGCAAGCCCCTAGAGCTTGGTATGATAGGCTCACACAATATCTGGTGTCACATGGGTTCATAAGAGGAAAGGCTGATCAAACTCTCTTCATCAAAAAGGAAGATGGCAAGTTGATAGTTGCTCAAGTATATGTTGATGATATCATCTTTGGATTGACTAACGAAGAACTTGCTCATGACTTCTCAAAACTCATGCAAGCCGAGTTCGAGATGAGCATGATTGGAAAGCTGACTCACTTCCTTGGATTACAGATTCGTCTACAAGATTCAGGTATATTCCTATCTCAATCTAAATATGCTAAGAATCTTGTGAAAAAGTTTGGTTTGGAATAAGCTAGTTCTGTTAGAACCCCCATGAGCCCAAATGTTAAACTCACTATGGACTTGTTAGACAAAAGTGTAGATTCATCCCTATATAGATGCATGATAGGTAGTCTTCTTTACCTTACTACTAGTAGATCTTACATTAGTTACAGTGTTGGAGTGTGTGCTGGATATCAAGCTAATCCCAAAGAATCTCATATGACTGCTTTAAAAAGAATTATAAAGTATGTGAAAACCACTGCTGAGCTCAGTGTGTGGTACAGCAAGGACACAAATGATGTCTTAGCTGGGTATTTTGATGCTGATTGGGCTGGGGATGCTAATGATAGAAAGAGTACCTCAGGGGGTTGTTTTTATTGTTGGAAAATCTGGTTTTGTATCTCATACAAAACACACAGCGGAAGCAACAAACATGGATCTACTTCAATCATGAAAGATAAACATGTAACCATGAATTGTAGAATAAAGAATAGAAAGCGTACCTTGATGCAGTGAATTTCAAAACAAAAACTTGAGAAAACCTTTAATCTTCATCTCAATTCCACATGGTGCCCAAGATGTGTAGTCTCTCAATCAGTCCTTTTTGTACATAGATTCTCAAAGAAAATTCTTCTTCTTCTCCTTATGGAGAAAAACTAATTTATTTTCTTTTCATCATACGTACGTTAAAACTATTCTCATAGTTTCTTTATTTAATAATTCTTATTAAATAATGACTGATTATCTAATTGGGTTAGCTTTTTGGGTTTACCCAATTGGGCTTTAGTTTGTGGCTTGAGATGGGACCAAAGGGAACAAATAAGACTCTAGCTCCAATGGGCCTTGGGCTTTTCTGTCAACTCTTGACAAGTCCAAAGTTACCATTAATTATATTCAATACCACTATAAGAATATAATTGCACTCTAGACCTTATTAATAAATTATATCCCAAGACTTTATTATACATACAACCCTTTCATTCGTAGTAATACAAAGTCATAAATATTGACTGCCACTTTGAAGATTACTACATCTTAATCCTTGAGTACCCGGTTTAATCCTTTATGTTATTCATTATATATTTATGAAATCCAATTCCATAAATATATACTTTAGTAACTTCATACTAAAGTGGTTGGGCCCAACATTCTGAATAACCAAACCTATTAAACTTATCTCAAGGGAATATTTTATATCTCCGTTAAGAGATTATGAATTCCATTTTGAGAATATATGTTCCACAACACTAAATGCGGCTGCCCAACATATTGAGATTTTGACTGTGACTAATAGATCTCACTCCTAATATATCAAAGCAATCTACATCTCATGATCAGGTCCATTATTCTCTCAGGATTTAAAGTTGATGTAAATAGAAGCCGTGAGATTTATTATTCATTTGACAGTCATTAGGAGAATAATAAATCTCACAGCGGTCCAGTTCAATATGTCTTAACTCTTAAAACATATCAACATACCAACTAGAAGTCTCCACTTCCATGATCAAGACAAATCATCTTAGTTGATATGTTATAGTCTTCGCAGATGAAATGCCCAATTTTATCACCGGCTACGAACTAAAATTCTGAGTTTACAAAGAACTTGTGATTTATATCTTCTGTGACTAAATCACATAAATCACATACTATGCATCTCATGGACTAAGATAATGTCCCATTAGTTCATTTATAGATAATCTCATATAATTAAACAATTTAATTATTTATGACATGCCAATAAATTGGATTTTAGGGCATAAACCCCAACAATCTCCCACTTGCCCTCAAAGATAATTTACCATATATCCGACACTTATCTCCTTTTAGAGTAATTCATAATCACTCTAAAGCAAGGTTTGGAAACAAGTTTCAACTAGATTTATTGCATAAATTATCTTTTCTACTACTTCTTTACACGTACTCATATCTCTCTAATGAGAAAATACTTACGCTTAATGTGTATCTTCACCACTTAGCATGAACACATATCTTGAAGTCTAACTTCATGAATCACAATCAAACTACAAATCAGTATTTGTACATCCAGTAAATATCAAAACTTCACTTTTGTGGACAAGCATATAATCCCTCATTATCCTAAGATATTTGAGTATATGCTTTACTCCTACCATATTAAGTGATCTTTGATTCAATTGATATTTGCTTACCATGCCCACCGCAAAATAGATATTTAGCTTAGTATATAGCATAGCATAAAGACTTCCTATTGATTTAATATAAGGAACCATCTTAATATGCTCTTTCTTTTATATGTCTTAGGACTATAGTCCTATATAAAGGAACTTCAAACTTAAAAGGAAAGAATCATTTTCTTGAAATAATACATGCTATACTTGGCTAGAAACTAATCCATTTAAGCAGTTTAAGATAGACCCAACATCCTAATTTCTGAATTTTAACAAAGTTATAATTCTTAGGATGTGACTAGTCTTTCCCAAGTACTTTATATCAAACTGGACTAGACAACCAAAACTCTATTGATGACAATAACTCTATATCAAATAATTTGATTGCTTGATCAAAGATGATATTTATGGCCCAGATGCTTGCATTAGTCCATAAATGAACTTTAAGCAACTTGCATTATAATCACCACTGGTTCTTTGCTATGAACAAGTCTAGTTACATCATATAGATGTTTTCCTCAAGATTGCTACTAAAAGAAGCTTTCTTGATATCCATTGTCATATTTCATCCAAATGAATATAATGGATGAGAGAATCTAGATAGAGTCAAACTTGACTATTGGTGAAAAAATCTTTTCATAATCGAACCATTTTGTTCTGAATAAATCTTTTCTCCACTAGTCTTGACTTTGAAGGTTTGCACCTTCAAATCTATCAATCTCATTTTCTTGTAAACCTATTTGAAAACAATAGGCTTAATGCAATTAAGCACCTCTACAAGTTCTAGATTTTAAATAGAATCTAATTCTATTCACATAAATTTGATCCAGTAATTCATACTCATATCATCTATTGCCTTTACGTAGGACCGAGGATCAAATTCATATCCTCCCACTATGATATTGTACCCGTGTACTAGCTATATATATATATATATCTAGAATAATGCCTTGTGGTGTATTTAATACAACGATCTCATTTCCAAATGTATTTTATAGTTGTCTTACAAAAAATTCTGACATCTTCTTCTAGAACATTTCAACTTTTACTTTAAAAGAGTCTTATTCCTCCTTTATGTATGCACTAACTTAAAGAAGTCATTGGAACTTTATTCCTTTACAAAAAGGAGCCCTAGATCATATTATCCTCTAAATAGAATTCATAGATTGTGAATATAATAAAATAATAGTTCTAAAAGCCCATCTTTCACAAATCTTAAATACCATTTAGATTAATAAGATCTAGAGATAAGTGCCAAAACATACAAAAACAAAAGATGGAAACTTTCTCTTTAAAAAGTAAAACATGTAAATTCTCATCTAGAAAACAATCATGGACAATGCTTAGCTTTACCAAAACAGAATCAATTTTTTTTTGGTCATGCATTGGAGAATAATTTCCTTTTGGCAATTACTAGGGCAACTAACTTGTCCAACTATTTGGTATTATAATTTCTCTTCTTATCACCCTTACCTTTTGGTTCAAGCTAAGAATTTGAATTAAATCATATTAATCATAGCCTTAGCTTTTAGGATGTCTTCCGTTGCGTAGAACTCACTCATCAATTCAGATAATATAAAAGAATTTACTTATTTTCAAAAATAATTTGAATTGATCAAATGATTCTAACAAGGACTTGTGGATCATATCCATAATGAGATTAACATTTAATCTCAACATCCAAGAATTCCAATTCATTTTAAAATTAAAATATTTTCATAAAATGACATAGAATTGGAACTTCTTAGGCTTTTCTTAGCACTCAATATGATTCATACCAAACATCTCATTTAGACTTAATATAGAGTCTAAGTTTAGTACTAACTCTTGCATCTCATGCTGTAGTACAATTAAGATAGAAGCTAATGAAACATTTTAGCATTTCAATGGAGACTATGATCAGATCATAAGCTATCTTCCATTAAATGCATCATGTATAGGAAATTATGACAATGCTGAATCAAAACATGAATATGTACTTCAGCTCCTTCAAGCACTATGTCCAAAATTATTCCTTAGTTAATGTGATTCAACTAAATAGTAGTTAGAGGAAAAAATTTATGACAACTTTATTTTGAGACCATGAACTTAAATCCAGGAACATTATCATTTTGCATCCATAACCATATAATATGGAACCCATAAAACATATTATATTAGGTGCAACGACAATCCAATCCATGTCTATAATTCCTTGGTAGCAAGTTTATTATAAACACATTAATTGGTTGAGAACTATTCTCATTATTAGTGCTATCATCATACACTAATAATATGCCGTAATACCTTCAGCCTCTAAGTAATAATGACATAGCTCCTTTAAGAGGTTAACATTACACTTAGTCTAGTGTACACCATTATCTTGAATCATGTGTAGCCACATTTCATCTCCTTTTATAGTGTTTAAACTTGTAGTACCATGAATCAAAACACCCTCCTTTGGGATCGCGAGGCATATACACCAAGACGAGGTGCTTGTTCACACTACTTTAAACGGGTAAGTTCAATTTTGTAGTACTATGAAGTAAACACCCTCCTTTGGGATTGCGAGGCATATACGCCAAGACGAGGTGCTTACCCACACTACTATGAACCAACAATGGAGGCCGTGAGATCCAACCCTTGTATCTCTCTCCCACTAGAAATTTTAAAACAAGTAGATTGTCATGAAATCATTGTGATCTAATCACAATTTTAACCCTACACATTAAAATGTGTTTAATTATTTAAATTCAATGTGATGTAACTAAGTCATATCACAATAATGTAACGAACATTCGCGCAATCACAAAGAAGTTTAACCTTGTAATCCGTGAAGTAAATACCCTCCGCATGGAATGCAAGACTCAAAGTCAAGACGAGGTATCTACTCACATTACAATAAACTTAACAAAAGGGTTATTTCAGCACTCCCACTCATTATTTGGGTTTTTCTTCAAATAATTGTGATCCCATCACAACTAGTAACCTTGCACTTGATAAAGACTCTAATCTTATTAGAATCACTAACTAAAATGGAAGTCCTAAACTATTTAGGATTCCTTAAACACTAATGAATCAAAAATTAGTTATATAGAACTCTATCCTTAACTTATTTGATTAAGAATTCTAATCTCATTAGAAACTATATAACTTTAATTAGAATTTTAATCTCATTAAAAACCTCTAATTAAAATAAATTAAGGACTATTAATCATAAAATGATTTAGTACCAAGAGTTCTATTTAACTAACATCTTTAGTCTCATTAGGTCTTTTAGTTAGAGCCATGTGTAATCTAATCACACATAACCTTGCTCTTAAAAAACTTGAAAACACTTAGAAAAAATTCTAATTTTCTTTCTTTCAATCGATCGAATGTGCCCCTCAATCGATCGAAAAAAATTAAAAAATTCGAACTTGACCACCTGACTTGTTCGATCGATACTCAATTGCCTCTCGATTGATCAAAAAACAAATTCGATCGATCGACTATCAATCGAAAATCAATCTACTTAAAAAGTCTAATCACTGTTTCACTCGATCGATCGAAAGTGATTTTCGATCGATCAAAACTCGTGAAACTCGAATTTCCAGAAATTTTCTAAGGCAGTTTTCTACGGTTTTTTTTTTAACAAACAAATAACCGTTTTTGACATCTTCATTGTTTTCTTCCAAAAACACTTTTTGATTTTATCAACGAAGATTTTCAGATCAAACATTAGGGTTTTCAATATCAAAATCAAGAACCATAATAATGCTAGAAACCTTGAAAACACAATCCTAATCTCATTAGGAATAAATTTCATAATCCTAGCATTAACTAACTGTTTGATCATAAAAATATATATTATTAAACTAACATATACCATGGCACCGACACTATAAATCATGGCACATTAATTCCAGCGCTCGATCACAAAAGGATCTAATGGAATTAAAACATGTTTATAAGATGACCAAGGGAACAAATATCACCATAAGGATTTAATCTTGATAACATATTAATCATATCAACCTTTTTTCTATTATATGCGGATTTAATAGATATAAGGTACTTCAATCCTTATGACATACGAATTCCACATTATCAATATATATATATACCGATTCAATATGGAATAAAGTATTTGAATCCTTGATGCATACAAACTCCATGAACACGGCGCCATTAAATCAAATACCATCAATACACTGAATATATAAAGCGACATAATCATGACAACTTCGAATAACATGAACCTATTATTCGAACCAATGTATATCTCATATTCATTGATAGCATCAGCAACGGTTATCAAATAAAATTATAACTGCCAACTATATTCAAGTAGTGCAAAACGAAATGCTCATGTTTGACAGATATACCAGTTTCATTTAAAACTTTAAAACTGATGCTATGAACTTCATTGTAGATCACGATAATATCAGAAATATGCAGAAACTTTACTACAGAAAATTAGAACACCAAGAAAACGGTTTTTCTTTAATTCTAAAACTCAATCACATGTTATACAAACATGATATTGAAGACCACTTTGATACCATTGTTGGAAAATCTGGTTTTGTATCTCATACAAAACACACAGCGAAAGCAACAAACACAGATCTACTTCAATCATAAAAGATAAACATGTAACCATGAATTGTAGAATAAAGAATAGAAAGCGTACCTTGATGCAGTGAATTTCAAAACAAAAACTTGAGAAAACTTTTAATCTTCATCTCAATTCCACATGGTGCCCAAGATGTGTGGTCTCTCAATCAGTCGTTTTTGTACATAGATTCTCAAAGAAAATTCTTCTTCTTCTCCTTATGGAGAAAAACTGATTTATTTTCTTTTCATCATATGTACGTTAAAACTATTCTTATAGTTTCTTTATTTAATAACTCTTATTAAATAATGACTGATTATCTAATTGGGTTAGCCTTTTGGGTCTACCCAATTGGGCTTTAGTTTGTGGCTTGAGATGGGACCAAAGGGAACAAATAAGACTCTAGCTCCAATGGGCCTTGGGCTTTTCTGTCAACTCTTGACAAGTCCAAAGTTACCATTAATTATATTCAATACCACTATAAGAATATAATTGCACTCTAGACCTTATTAATAAATTATATCCCAAGACTTTATTATACATACAACCCCTTCATTAAAATATTCGTAGTAATACAAAGTCATAAATATTGACTGCCACTTTGAAGATTACTATATCTTAATCCTTGAGTATCCGGTTTAATCCTTTATGTTATTCATTATATATTTATGAAATCCAATTCCATAAATATATACTTTAATAACTCCTTACTAAAGTGGTTGGGCCCAACACTCTCAGGATTTAGAGTTGATGTAAATAGAAGTCGTGAGATTTATTATTCATTTGACAGTCATTAGGAGAATAATAAATCTCACAGCGGTCCAGTTCAATATGTCTTAACTCTTAAAACATATCAACATACCAACTAGAAGTTTCCATTTCTATGATCAAGACAAATCATCTTAGTTGATATGTTATAGTCTTCGCAGATGAAATGCCCAATTTCATTACCGGCTATGAACTAAAATTCTGAGTTTACAAAGAACTTGTGATTTATATCTTTTGTGACTAAATCACATAAATTACATATTATGCATCTCATGGACTAAGATAATGTCCCATTAGTTCATTTATAGATAATCTCATATAATTAAACAATTTAATTATTTATGACATGCCAATAAATTGGATTTTAGGGCATAAACCCCAACATTTATGTGGGTAACAATCTTGTCTTCTAGATGAGCAAAAAGCAGAACTCCATCTCTTTATCCACTGCAGAAGCTGAGTACATCGCTGTCAGTAGCTGTTACACCCAACTCCTATGGATGCAAAAACTCCTCCATGATTATGGTATTTGTCAAGAGCATCTCACCATCTATTTTGACAATACCAGTGCCATTAACATCTCTAAGAATCCGGTTCAACATTCTCGAACCAAACATATAGAGATTCGACAACACTTCATTAGGGAACTTGTCGAAGATGGTATTCTCACTCTTGAGTTTATTCACATCAATGATCAGAAGGCTGACTTGTTCACCAAACCTCTTGACGGCAAACGTTTTGAATTCCTTCATCAAAACATTGGTGTTATTTCCATGGATTGATCTCTTTCTTTCCTCCTTCTTCCTCATGCATTTGCATCTAGTTTTATGCTATGCTTTGCTTAACATGTTTTTGTTTGTTTGCTTTCATTTTCATTTATTTTGTTTTTCATATAAAAATTAAAAAAAAATTTTAAAAATTAGAAAAATACAAAAACAATGTGTGTTTTGTGTACAATTGTACTTGTGTACCTTGGATGGTCATTGAAACAAAGTTTTCTAAACTTTGTATCTTTTGTAGCTTAGATGAGCATCTCTATGCACGACTAAGCAAGTGAGCTTTGTGGCTTTTGTTTGTGATAACTAAGATTAAGTTATCTCTTGTACTTAACACTCGCATTACTTTTTTTATGGGAAGGACTAGAAAATCCTAAGAGAAAGGCATAAATAACCATTTCACCACTGTTGCCCGCCAATCATGAATGACATCTGTGTGCTTTAGCATAGCAAAATTGGAATGTTAAATGCTTAACATAATTGAGTATTTCTTTTCTATCTTTTATATGCCCATGCATGGTTTGCTTAAAAGAAAAAATAAAAATCAAAAAGAATAAAAATGCTTTAAATATGATTGCAAATGTGTACTCTAGGAGATGTGGGAGTTATAGGATGTACCTCGAAAGTGATAGTCCCCATCAAACAGTTATGATTGTGTGTGAGTTAAAGTGATTTTCTCATATCTCAAATTGTCATAACATGTATACACTCATGCAAGCTTGCGATGTTTTTCACACACAACACACAATATTCTTTGTTACTCTTAATATATGTGCAAGTACAATGTGATTTGGCCATCACAAGGTTTTACATGTGTTAATGTATGCTCACTAAACTGTCTTGACTTGTTTTTGAAATATAAAATTGGTTAGACTTGTTTAGTGTGTGTGTGCGTGTGTTTTTTTTTTTTTTTTTGGGATCTATTTGCTTAAAATTGTTGTTGAGAGATGATTTTAAGAGCTTAAAATGTTGTTTGGATCATTGGTTGAGTTGCATGCCTGATTGCATTTCATATCTGTGTTTTTCCCTTCTTGAAAAACTAGTTTTTAGCAATCTCGACAGTTTCTTGACACCTGGATATCTGTTGAGATCTTAAGCTGTTTCTTATCGCAATCTTGACACATTCTCGATAGCTGGTGGATCGATCGAGAAAGCTCCTGTCTCCTCGATAGCTTCTCGACACTTGGTGGATCGATCGAGCTTCCTTTTAGCTTTCTATTGATTTGTCCCTTGACAGATCCTTGACAGCTGCTTCTGTCAATGTTTTGTTTTCTCGACACCTATCTCGATAGATGTCTCGATACCTTTCGACACCCTTATCTGTCGAGATTTACTAAGGTTCTATATATAGGTTCTGTGTGATCCGGACTTCATTTCTCTCGATCTCTTTCTCGATAGCATTGTCTCCTCACCTCCCAAATCATTCGATCTCTCTCTCTCTCTCTCTCCAAACCTCTTTTCCAAGTGATTTTCAAGCTTTTTCAAGGTTTTTCTTTCACTTGGTATGTCTCTTTTCTCTCATTTACATGCATTTCATGTTTTGAAACCTAGGTTTTGGGGTTTTTGAAAAAGATTTTGGGGTTTTTCAAAATTAATGAGTTATTGTTGCAATTTTGGGATGGGTTTTTGCTTAAATAAGTTTCAAATCTCATGTATTGCATCACATTAGCATTATAACAGTATTATCTGCATTTAGATGTGTGCAAATTGATTGTATGCTGGTAGGATTAGATTGGGTTGAGCCCATGATGAATTTTATATTGCATGTCACATGTTCATGCATTTCCCATGCATATGTAATCTCTTTTCAATATATTTTGATATGTTTGAACTGCTTGGGACTTTTCTGATTGTCTTTCTCTCTCCCTCTCTTTTCTGTTTACGTTAGTCGTGTCTATGGCACAGAAAACGTAAGTCTGCTCCGTTTCGGAACCCTTTTCGTTTTGGGGCATCTTCATCATCTAATCCTACTCCTTCTCATATTCGGTTTCGTGATGAGGATACCCGAAAGGATTTCTAGGAGAAATTTTCTTGATGAGGCATTCATTCGGAATGCCGAGTCATTTTGGCGAATTTCGCCAATACTGACCTACCCGATCTCATTCACAGTCGGGATTGGGAGTCACTGTGTGACATCTCGGTCACATGTCTATCCGTGCTAATCTAGGAGTTTTACTTCAACATGCATGGACTTGATTCTTCAGTACCTCTCTTTCATACTCGCATTCCAGGTACGCGCATTGTTGTCACACCGCAGCTTGTTGCGAATATGCTCCGTGTCCTGAGGGTAGAGCATCCTGACTACCCCAGTTGTGAGCATCTGAGGACTATGTCCAAAGACGAGATGATGTCTACTTTCTGCGAATGCCCTTTCTTCTTCTATAGCCAAAACTTATGAAACTCTTCTCCTTGTGTATTAACTCATAACTCTGTTCAATCTCTAAAGGTCGTGTCCATACTCCTTCAAGTATTTCAACCATGGATGCCAAGGTAGCTAAGACGTCTGCAAATTGATTTTGAGTTCTAGGGATGATCGTGTATTCAATTTTGTCAAAAGTTTTGGTCTAGATATTTTTTATAAGGCTTCAAATGTTCTTCCTTTACCTTCCATAGCTTCTAGGCTTTAAGCTATAACCAAGGTCGAATCTCCAAAAACCTCTGCCTTTTTCACCCCTAATAGGATCAACCATCTGACAGTCTTCCACTCAAAGCTAGTTTCTCAAATAAGTACTTCAAGGGATCCATTCTAGCTACCATCCATTTCTGGAACTGTAGAATGATATGTCTCAACTTCTATACGGCCTACACAAGTGCAAAGCATGACTTCTCTATAGGGGTGTACCTAGTCTCATAATCATGGAATATTTTGCTCAAGTAATACACTGCCCTCTCATTCTTTTTGTCGTCTTCTTGTGCAAGCATGCTCCTAACTGCATCTCCTATGATAGAAAGGTATAATAGTAAAGGTTTTCCTTTTTATGGAGGTACTAGGATAGGTGGATGGAGGAGGTATTCCTTGATAAGTTCAAAGGCTTTCTAACATTCATCATTCCATGTGTGGGGTTCATTCTTCCTTAGGAGCTTGAAAATGGGCTCACAAGTGGAGGAGAGCTTAGCAATGAATCAACTATATATTGTAGTTGGCCTAAGAGTCCTTTTATTTCCTTCTCATTCATGGGTGGAGGCAGCTCCAATATGACTTTAATCTTTGATGGATCCACTTCTATCCCTCTAATACTTACTAGGAAGCCTAGCAATTTCCCAGTTATTACTCCAAAGGTACACTTTTGGGGGTTCAACCTCAATCTATACTCCTTGATCCTTTTGAAGAACTTTCTTAAGTTAATGATGTGACCTCCTCTATCTTTGGATTTTACAATCATGTCACTGACATACACCTCAACCTCATTATGCATCATATCATGTAACAAAGATGTGGCCATCCTTTGATAAGTTGCACTTTCATTTTTGAGCCCAAATGACATTACTATGTTGCAATAGATCCCTTATTTTGTGGTGAAAGTAGTTTTAGTCATATCCTTAGGAGCCATCTTGATTTGGTTATATCCTAAAAACCATCCATAAAAGGCATCAAGGCACTATCGGCTGTATTATCCACCAGGACGTCTATATGGGGAAGGGGGAAACCATCTTTAGGACAAGCCTTATTCAACCCTATAATCCATACACATCCTTACCTTTCCTTCCTTCTTGGGTACAGGTACAACATTGGCTATCCACTTAGCTTGGTCCACGAGCTTAATGAACCTTACTTTCAATTGTTTCGTGACTTCTTCTTTAATCTTTAGAAGCTATTTAATTCTCATACACCTCAACTTTTGTTTGATGAGTACCATGTGAGCATGAGTATCAATGTGATGTTGAGCTATCTTAGGATCAATACCAGGCATATCTTCATAGGACCATGCAAACACTTCTTGAAATTCTATGAGAAGCTCCTTGAAATCTTTTCTTTCTTCTTCATTTAGGGTTGAGCCAATTTTTATTAAGCGTGGATTCTCATTATTTCCCAAATTAAGAGTTTCAAAAGTTGGTTTCATAGGTTCAATTTTCTTTTCCAATTGCTTATTAATTTCATTTTCAAATTCATTTGAATCATTTAAAGTGCAGAATTTCAATATTATGGGACACATCAAAATAAGCCAAATCAGAATTCATCTTATTGAAAATGTTAAAAAGTACATCGGGACTTGCATTATAAAATTTCTTTTCCCTACTCTTAGAAAACACAACCCAAGTCCAATTATTAAGTTGCCTCATAGCAAGCATGATGAAAGTTGAAGGATCACTTGGCTCCTCGATGGTGATAACGAACACGTCCCCCTCCATCTTCAACATAGTCTCCATCGCTTCGGCATCCATGTAATCTACCCAGTCGACTTCCTTTTGAACTTCCTCTTGATATGTGTCCTTAATCTTGACCAAACACCTTTCGTGCTTTTCTCAAATCCAAATTGGAGAGGGGACATGTTTTCTTGACCTTAGTGGTGCAATGGTACTAGAAAAGAAGTCCCATCTTTAATAAGTTCATGCCCCAATTAAAAGGTTTTTTTTAACTTTAGATGTGTATGGTTTTTAGACCCTTTAAACAACAATTGGATTAACCTAGTTAATTAGCCAAGTGATTAACTTAGTCAAATTATGCAAATCACGGTTATCACAATCAAACAATCATATCAGGCATAGCAGTGAAAATATAAATAACACAAAGATATGATGACCTAGGAAACCATACTAGTAAAAACCTAGGGAGAATTTAACCTAGCTATCTTCAAGGTAAACTTCAATCCACTATATGAAAGAATTGAAGTTTGTACAATAGAACTTAGACCATTAACATTCTATTGCTACCCACCAGTAAAACTTACTGACACGACCATATGCAAGCTCCGAATCCCCGAACTCCTTCTTTCTTGGATTCTCCAGCAAATACAAGCACACTCGCTTGTGCATCTTTAAGTTCATATGGCAGCAACTGAATGATCATCAAGTTCTTAAAAAAATCTCCTCCTTGATAATCCTAAGCTTGTGTGAAGGAAAGCTCTTCACAGATCTCACAAGAGATTCACACAAACAACAATATGAGCAACCCCTAAAACATGGCTAGGGTTTGCCTTATATACCTATGGCAAAACATAAAACCCTAAACGTTTTAAATGAGCTAGGGTTGAGTTGGAATTCTGCAGAAAAATGCATTCTGCTTAAGATTCGATCGATCGAGCCTAAACTTCGATTGATCGAGCCAGGCCGAAATGCATAATGACTTCTGCATCAGCTCGATTCCAACTTTACATAAAAAACACAACTTTGACCAAGTCTAAACAAGACTAAACAACTTGTTTTGATCATGGTTTGCCAACAATACAAATTATAGTTTTAAATACATTAATTCTAAGTCTTTAGAACCTAACAAACTCTCCCTTTGGCAATCCGTGACAAAACACAATCTAAAAGCTCAAAGTTTACAAATAAAAGCCCTTTACAAAAAAAATGCTCATTACAACAAATCCAATCCTAACTACTATCCATCAGTTAAGTGTAGACAGCAGCAAAATTGAATCAACCTGTATATTTCCTGAAACACTAAACAAAACGCATAAATGCATGTGTGGAAAAATACAAGAAAACAAAATAAAATCTTGATTTCACCAAACACAAAATAAAGACATATATCAATGAATAACATCATAAATATAAATCAATAAAGAGTGAAATAAGAAACATATATAACAAAATAAATGTATCTCCCCTTAACATGAATAGCCCAACAACAAGCATCAAGAGCCAAAAAAATGGTAAATACAAAGTGCAACTCCTAGATACCATCTAATCACCACAAGCTCTCCAAGACAATCAAAACTCCCCCTATCAACAAAAACTCTACAAGCTACTCAAAATGCTACTCTCCGTTTTTGTGGCGGAATGCCAAAGGGCAATCAAAATCCATCATCAAAAGGAGGTGGCAAAGGTGATCGTCTAAAATGCGCCAACTCTGTACGCAAAGCACGAACCTCATCGAGCAAGTCCACCAAAATCTGTCCATGAGCCGCCTGAACGGTTAAGACATGATCCAACGTACGTCGAATGTCAAAATCATCCGAAGTAGTTAGTGGAGGAACATCAGCATCAGCAGCAGCAGCACCAGACACCTTAGCCTGTGCATCACTTGTAGAAGTGAGAGGAGGGGGTACAGCACCAGAAGGCTCAACTCCAGGAGCTCTCATATGAGCAGCCCTCTGCCTAAGGAAGGTGGCACCAATGGGAGTGATGACATGTATGGGCTCAGAAGTGGGGAAACCATCTAAACCTAAAAACAGCAGAATCTTATAAATGAAAATAGGATGTACAAAGGCATGACCAACAGCGAAACTCCTATGAACTTCGTTCAAAGAACGAAGAAACAGATAAGGGAAGGAAATAGAAGCACTAGAAACAAGGGCATACAGAAACACACATCTCTCAATAAGGATGGTGTGGAGGTGAGAAATAGGCCATAAGGAATGACACGCTATCGTAAGGAAGAGATAGGTAGTCTCAGAAAGCTCAGCGAACGTGATTCGAGGATTAAAACCCCATTGGATAGAAGACTCAGTGATGTATGACATAACGTCATCAAAGGGTGAAGACTTCTCATAAAGATAGAACGATCGGAATCCCAAGAGCCTCAGCCACTACCCTAGGGGTAATGGTGAACTCAACACCTCATATCCAACTCCTAACTAAGGTATTGGAAACATAGATGTGGCAAGAGAGGTTCGAATAGAATTCTCTAATCAGGGCAAATGGAGGTGGATGATCTATCTCCAACAAGGACAGCCAGCCCCTACTCTCAAAATTTGCCCTAATGGTAGGATCCAACTCATCTAACACAGCCTTTCGCTCAGCCCAAATTTTTCTCTTAATGTTCAGCTTCTCATAGGCCTCCTTGCTTTTGTCACTCCGAAACAACTCACTCCTAGAGGGATACTTAGAAGAAGTGGAGGGTGTCCTATGGGCTCTAGTCTTCCTAGGCATGGTGCTAAGGAAAGGACAAAGACACATTGCAGAACCAAAAAGAACAAAAAAAATCAAGAGCAGACTGAAAGTTAGCACAAAAAAAATAGAACAAAAATCTATATGATGCATGAACAGTTAAATGTCATGATGCATGCTCTAATGTAGTGAAACTAAGTTCAATTTAAGTTCAAATTCATAAAATTGGCTTGAGCATAGAGTTTCAAACAAAAACTCCAAAATTTGAAAAATCACTTGTTTGTTTTTATAAAAAATTGACCAATTGATCATCATACAAGATAGAATATAGTTTAGAATGATCAAATACATCAATCCAACAAGCCAATTTCATCAATTAAGCCCAATTTGAACAAAATCCCCAATTCCGGTTAATTACAAGCCCTAGAATATCCAATTTCTCACAAATCACAAAATTGATCAAATTAAACTATGAAGAACATGTTTAAAACATTATAGGAACAAAACCCAATGATCAATTTCAGAAAATAAGGCTTGATTCATCAAAAACCCCAATTTTGAATAGGTTCGAAAATCCCAAATAAAATGCATGAATTTATGCATGAAATTATGAAATAAAATGCAATAAGAAGGGTAAAATGGACTTACCGGCTTAGAGAGAGAAAAACCTTGCAAGGGAGGAAAACGAAAAAAAATTGATGTGGAGCCTAATCCGAATCAGAGAGAGAGAGAGAGAGAGAGAGAGAGAGAGAGAGAGAGAGAGAAGTTTGAAAACTTTTTGAAAAGGTATGAAGAACAAGTCAAACTCAGTTTCTTTAAAAAAAAAAACCTGATTCGCGATTTTCGATTGATCGAAATATTAGGTTCAATCGATCGAAATAGACAGAGGCTCACTTCAATTTCTAATTGCAATTTCGATTGGTTGAAAAACATGTTTGATCAATCAAAATTCTGGAAAAATCAAATTTTTGAAAAACACAGAAAATTTTGCACAAAAACACCTAAAAGCATTGAATTTTCAAAATAAAATGCATGAGTATGAGATGAAATGCTTTTCAAAAACACAAGTTTTAAACCTAGATTTCCCAAAATTAAGATTTTCAAACATTCTCTTAAATTCTCAAGCAATAAATATGTTTTGCATAAAACTCAAGGTATTTTCAAACTTGGTTGGTCAGACCAAAAACACACACAATAACATGTACAGTGTTTAGCAAAAAGTAACTTGTGTAGTGTGTGCAACTAGCAAAAACTTGAGATACATGTGAGGTGATATGTGAATAGAAATCAAACACAAAGTCTACAAAATTCATCACATAGAATTTGAAAGAGACTATCACCAAAAGAGTTACATCATATAACTCCCACATCTCCTAAATCATAAGCTTGCAATCATGTAAGTTTCTTGATTTTGCCTCATAATATACACACCAGTATTAATTGATCCGAAACTTATTAAAGATAGCCGGGATAATGTACACACCAATTTTATTTATTTGATTTAGCTTTAAGCCCAATAATGTATACACAAATTTTAAGTAATTAAACTGAGGCTACACTTTATGTTCTTTTTGTGCATGCGCTACACTTTTTCGAGCACAAAATCTTACGATTTGCATTAAGGTATTCATGATTGGCTAGTGAATAGTGGTGAGATACTTATTTATGCTTTTCTCAAAAGGTTCAAGTCCAACAGTCAAAGACATGTGACTTTAAGATCAAGACAAAGTGATCAAAAATCATGAACATCTTTCCCACACAACATGCACTACAAAACTCAAACTAGTAAAGTGTAATAAATAAGCTCATCAAAGCTAAACAAGGTACAAAGACATGTTATGTGAAAATAAATTGACCAACCTTATGTTCAAAACCAAGAAAATAATACAAAACACAATTTGCTTTCCTTTTCTTTTTTTCTTTTTTTCTTTTTTTTTTTTAAAAAAAAAAGAGGAAACAAAAGAAATCATAGAATGAAATGCATGAATGTTATGCAATGAAAACCCTAGAAACAAAAAGAAAACACAAAAACCAAAGAACAATGGTCATAAAAGGTAGAGCAATGAAGTACAAGGACCATTTCAGAAAGACTCAATTAGTTCAAGTCTTTTGCATCCAAAACCTTTTAGATGCACCACGAGCATTGGAGTTCTTATTCACATTAGAGTGATTTCCAACTCCAAGATTGGAATAAAGGTTAAGAGCCTTTACCAATTCACCAATAAGTGCCATAGGATCTTGTGCTTGAGGCACATGCACTTTTGGTTTGTTTGCTCTCTTAGCAACTTGCAGCTTATAACAGTTTGGACGAATGTGTCCAGACTTCCCACAAAAATGACAAACCCAAGAAGGCTTACCATGCATCTTGTTCTTAGAAAGGGTAGACTCCTTAGGTTTAGACTCTTTCAGATCGACCCTAATCTTCCTAGATGGTGAAACTTTCATGGGTTTAACAACCTCACTCACAGGGGGTTTGACAGTTTCACTCACAACCTCAATCACAGAAGGTTCAGAAGAAGATGACGGAACAAAGTTTGCAGAAAAGGGTGCAGACACGGAGATGCTTTCAACAAAACCTAATCCAGATTTGTCAGAAGGAGACTTTTGAATACTCAGCATTTAATTAAGTTTAGAACTAGCAGATCTAGCAACAGATAAATCAAGTTCCAAAGATTTAACTTTATCAAGTAATAACATGTTCTTAGTTTTCACATTGTTCAAAAGTTCATTAGCATCAAATAATTTTACAAGCAAATTCTTCTTATCAAGCTCAAGAGTTTCAATTTTCTTCAAGCCAAGTTCAACATTTATAGCATCCTTTGTAGCAACTTTGCAAAGTTTATTGTAGGCCTCTTAAAGATCTGCATCCTCAGAGAGTTCCCCATCAAAGGGTTCTCTTCAACAGACAAGTTTTCATTGATTACAGTAGTAGCAGTGAAAGCAATAAAATTTCCATCCTCGTCACATCCAAACTCATCATCAGAAACTTCATTATCACTAAGGGTTACAGCCATAACCTTATCCTTAAATCTTAAGAATGTTGGACATTCAGATTTCACATGACCATACTCTTGACATGCAAAACACTGAGGACCCATAGAATTATTAGAAGATTGACTAACTTTTTCTTTAGGTTTTTCATTGTTGTTAACCTTAGTGGGATCATTCTTCCTAAAGTTTCTAGGTTCAGAAGTGTTCATATCTCTTGCCCTTCTTTTACTATTCCTAAGAAAGTTTCTAAAATTCTTGGCAAGGTAAGCAATCTCTGTAGTAGAGAGCCCATCATCAAATCCACCAACCTCAACATCATCAACTGACTTAAGAGCCATTGATTTGGATTTGCTAGTTTTGGGTAGGTCTAACTCATAGGACTGAAGAGATTCTACAAGTTCATCAACATGGATGGAGTCCACATCCTTGCTTTTAGTGATGGCAGTCACTTTGGGTCTAAAATCTTCAGTTAAAGATCTAAGAATCTTCCTAACAATTTTAGGTTGATCGTAGATTTCACCCAAGTTGTATGTAGAATTAACAATGTCATTAAGTTTAGCATAAAATTCATCAAATGATTCATCATCAGACATCCTAATGCTCTCAAAACGAGTAGTCAATTGCTGCAACTTATTTATTTTAATTGCCTTTATGCCTTCATGCACAATTTGGAGGATATTCCAAGCAGTGTGAGCAACCTTAACATTAGAGATTCTCTTAAATTCCTCCATAGCAACAACATTAAAGATAGCATTCATAATTTTGAAATTGAACGCAGCTACTTCTTTTAGAGAAGTTTGCCACTCACTCATAGGAGTAGTGGGCTTCTCCCATCCGTACTCGACGGAATTCCAAACTCTCTCATCAATGAATTTCAGGAAAGTTTTCATCCTTACTTTCCAATAGGCATAATTATTCCCATCAAAGTGAGGAGGAATAACTAGAGAGTGTCTGTGTTCCATGACAACAGTGGTTAAGGATCAGCTCAGAGATCAAAAGATCTACAACAAGAGAGCAACCTGCTCCGATACCATTTGTATGGTTTTTAGACCCTTTAAACAACAATTGGATTAACTTAGTTAATTAGCCAAGTGATTAACTTAGTCAAATTATGCAAATCTAGGTTATCACAACCAAACAATCATATTAGGTATAACAACGAAAATATAAATAACACAAAGATATGATGACCCAGGAAACTGCACCGGTAAAAACCTGGGGAGGATTTAATCTAGCTATCCTTAAGGTAAACTTAAATCAACTATATGAAAGAATCGAAATTTGTACAATAGAACTTAGAGCACTAACATTCTATTACTACCCACTAGTAAAACTTACTGACACGACCACGTGTAAACTCCGAATCAACGGACTCCTTCTTTGTTGGATTCTCCAGCAAATACAAGCACACCCACTTGTGTATCTTTAAGCTCTTATGGCAGCAACTGAATGATCATCAAGTTCTTGAGGAAATCTCCTCCTTGATAATCCTAAGCTTGTGTGAAGGAAAGCTCCTCACATATCTCACAAGAGATTCACACAAATAGCAATATGAGTAACCTCTAAAACGTGGCTAGGGTTTGCCTTATATGCCTATGGCTAAACATAAAACCCTAAACGTTTTAAATGAGCTAGGGCTGAGTTGGAATTCTGCAGAAAAACGCATTTTGCCTAAGATTCGATCAATCAAGCCTAAGCTTCCATCAATCGAGCCAGGCCAAAATTCATATTGACTTCTGCATCAACTCGATTCCAACTTTACATAAAAGACACAACTTTGAGCAAGTTTAAACAAGACTAAACAACTTATTTTGATCATGGTTTGCCAACAATACAAATTAGAGTTCTAAATACATTAATTCTAAGTCTTTAGAACCTAACAAGATGTTCTTAGAAAATCTTTAAGTCCATTTAATGAAAGCCTAATTAGAAAACCACTCACTTTCCTCTCATGAACCTTGCCCCTTGTTTCATTTGGGCTTTAGTCCATTTATAATAAAACTCTCATCTTACTCTTATGGATTTTCATTAGAACATGCTTAGAGATTTTCAACCCTTTTCTCAAACATGGGTTATAATATAGTCATCATCTTTGGGCTCTTCTCTTTTCATTATCGTTCATCATTTTTTTTTTTTTTTTAAGTAGCCCTTTAGCTAGAATATATTGTAGCCTTCATCTCAAAGTCCATGAAGTTCTCATCATATTGGGCCTTGGCATACAACAAAGAGGCCCAAGATTAGGGAAATTCATCTTGACTTTGTAGGATTTTGGATGCTAAGTCCGTAGTATACTTGTTATCTTAGGCTCAAAGTCCTCTTTTTCAAAAGGGTTTTTTGATTTGGGCTTGTGATAGCAATTAGACTATGATCTTATAAACCTTTCAAGTTAAGATTTACCTTTGGACTTTTAGGGATAAGCCTATTATATGTGAGAACTTCATTTTTTTTTTCAATCCCAAACATCTTAAGGTATACCATAGCTCTTAGGTCATCCCCTAATTTTATACCTTTTATTTGTCCTTTAGAATTAGGTGAGCACAAGATACATGGTTGAACAAACAAGAGATATATAAAAGGTATCCTCTTTTTGATTGGATCTAGGATCTCTCTAAGTGTGGGTAGGCTCTTTAAGGCTGAAGGGATAGATAAGTAGGCCACCCACAACTAGGTGGGTCATGATTCTAACCGAGGGCCTAAGTGGACCTTTGTGGATTGGTGGCAAACCTTTAATGTACTCAAAGCTCATTATAGGCAATGACACTGATTGTGAGTTGGTGGGACGAACTTCAAAAGACTTGGACCCAAATGAAGCCTTCCATCTTCCCACTCATCACTAACCAAGTTAAGGGAAAAAAAAAAAAAGCCATGTGATGTGTGTGCAAACAAGTATTGAACAAGCCTTTATTAAAAGTAAGAAACAAGACACATAGGATCTAAACTCACAGCCCCCAGCGGAGTCGCCACTGTGGACACAACAAGAAATGGAGTTGCCGCCTAGTTTTGTAGTGGCCTAAGAACCATGAATATAGTGTCCTTTCGAGGAAGGACCATTGATCTTATTACCAGAGTATGGGTTTGGAGTTTAGTTACATTATTGGGAAGGTGTTAGGTACCAAAGACCACCCAACCCAAAGGTTGGCTTCCTCTCATTGAGTCTTAATCCTATTAAAGGCATGTTTAACTAACTCATACACATGCTAGCATACATTTAACAATCAATATGGCATCAAACATCTCTAAATATACACCTATCATACTTCTTATCATATCACAAACCCTAGCATACACCTAATCATGCATATCATCACATCATAAACCCTAACATCCATCTAGCATGGTAGGCATATCATCCAAACAAGGCATCAACAAATCAAGGTAAAATGGTAGGCATGGCAGCAAGGATATGTGGTAGAAACACAAACATGACAAGATAAACATGTGATTGCATTAAGAACAAATCATCCTAACAAGCATGCTCATATATCTAATGCATGTTCATACCAATGCATGTCTTACCTTACTTATCTCACTGTATCACAACACCTATGACATCAATGAATGGGCATGTGAATGAATGGCATAGCATCAAAGCAAGAACTTTAAGAGAAAACCCTAATTAATCATACAATGACAAATAAACATGTGAACAGAGAAATAGAAAACTCAAAAAGCATACAAGAAGGTAAAAATAGAGACATATGATGTAAAATAAAAGAAGGAACAGAAGTAGAAAACTTGAATTAGGGTTTTTGGGCTCGAGTATGTGTGCACATACATAGGCCTGCGTACACAAGCCAGTTGTATGCGTATGCATACTTCGAGCCTGCGTACGCATGCAAGAAGCATTCGCATACAAACACACCCTAAACCCTAACCCAGAGACAGAAACGCAGAAAAAGACTTAAAAACTTAAATCTAACAACCTAACATGCTCAAAAAATAAGGAAAACTTAAACCTAATCTAAACAAACATATTATAAGCATAAACAAAGCAAAAGAACATATTAAAACATAAATTAAAAGGCAAGAATGAAAGAAAAGTTTAAAATGAATACCTCAAAGCAAAAAGCTCATAGGCTTGGTTTTTGACCATTCCCCTCAGTCAAATATATTCACAAATCAATGAAAATGTGATTAGTAATCTTAAACTCAAAAGATCAAGGCTAGAAAAAGCTGATAAATGTAATTTTTACATGATTTTTATTATCCTCTTATTTATTAAAATTGTTAGTTTTCCTTTATTTCTTTTGATTTGATTTGATTTTTTTATTTATATTTATCTATTCATTTGTGCTTTGAAGGAATGAGAAGAGCAAGGAATCAAAGGAATTTTGCACAAAATCCAAGTCCAATTCGGATTAGGATTCCAGCCTGCACATGAGTTAGTATTTTCAGCATAACTTTGGGCTCAGATATCCAATCGAGATGATTCAAGTTGGGCTGGAAATTTAACTTAAAGGGCTACAACTTTGTAGTTTACCAAAAGTCTGAATTCTGACATTAAATGGGCCAAAATCGTCGGTTAAGTGAAGCCTAAAAATCTGGGATTTTTTCCAAACGGGAATTCAACTTGTAATAGGATTCCTTGACCTATTTAAAGGCTCTTTAGGGTAAAAAGAAGGGGAGAGAAACCTGAGAGGAAAAGGCAGGCAGCGCCGCATTGAAGATTTTGCTTTTTGGAGTCTTTCTGAAGAGGAGGATCTGAGGACAAAGGCGAGAGCTTCATGTTGATCAACCATCAGATGAAAGACATAAGTTTTATTTGTTTTCTTTTCAGTTTTATTATGAACTAAATTTTATTTCCTAGAGCATTGATGTAGTCTAGCAATGAACACACAATTTATATTCTGAATTATTTTATTTTTAATATTTCCATGATTGAGTGTTTAATTCTTATTCTTAATGCTTACTATTTTTTACAAATTATAGTTTGATCAATTGAATTACAATGAGACCGAGAGGTGATTTGTTATTTTAGTTCTAGAATTAAACACCATTAGTTGAGCGAAAGTAGAGATGCTTTACCGCGATTAGTGTGATTTTTCAAAAAATTCAAAGTACGTAATGAGTCTCCAATTAATTAAATTCACATAGAGATATGGAATTGTTAGTTGAAGATATTTTTGATATTATTCGAGAGAAGATATTGAATACTTAAGGAATTTTTAATCATCAACGGGAGATTATTCGAATTTAATAATTAGGAAGGATAAATTGTGTGGGATTTGTTAGGTGAAATCAATCGCTCTAGATCCATTCTTATCATTTTTTTTTACACTTTTAGATTTTTACGCTTTGTTAATTCTTTTTCGTAGATTTATTTTTAATTAAATAGTTTAATTTAATTCAGATGGTAGAACGTTCCATTATTTTCGATTTTCCAAATAGTAATTAATTTAGTGAATTTTGGTATTCAATAACATAGTTAATCCCTGTGGGTTCGACATTCGTTTTCTAAAAACACTTTACTACTTGTTATGATTCTGTGAACTTGCAGATTATTTTACGCGAACAAAAGCCCCAATCAAATAAAATTGATTTGGGGATATTTTGTGAGAAAATCCCTCTTTGATTTACTATTATTATTGAATCTTAGGTTTTCCCTTAGGATTTTTTGTGTGTTTTGAAAAGGTACCATGTATGACTATTTATATTGTGAAAATGGGGGTTTGGAACAACTCTCAAACGATGTGAGATTCATTCCAAATCTCAATATTAATACAAAAAACTTGCATTTTTTACGTTTCTGAAACCCTACCTGTGTGCGCAGGCTCGTGCTTGGATATGCATGCTTAAGACTTCAAACGTAGGTTCATGCTTGCGTACATAGGCCGAGGGCTTTCTTTGGCCTTTCTTTTTCAAAAATAAATATTTTTCTTATTAAAAAGTTATATTTTCCATTTTAACACATCTCAAGTCAATTTGTCATCTGATTAGGCCCTAAACCAGCCTTAGGTCATAAAATTTCGGCATTATTGGGGAACGGGAGCCCGAGCTATAAGGGGTACAAAATGCAGTGTCTACACATATATCCTCTGGGAATTGAATATGTAAGCACAATAAAAGAGGTAGAAAAAGAGATAGAGACTAAGATCACCCCAAGGCAAGAGCCTCACTAGAACAAGTAGAGATAAAGATGGAAGACAAAAGGTGCAAGCCACTTAGAGAAGTTGGAGGCAAGAGCCCCAGATGGACACCACACATATGTATCCTTTTAAGCTCGTAAAAGCCGCATGTTTGTTTGGTTGATGGTTGTTGTTGTTGGGCTTGTTTGTTTTTCTTTTTTTATTGACTTTAGGATAGTGAGTTGCTTGCCTTTTGCTTGCAATTGGAAAAATAGGTTATGTGATAGTAAACCTGTCGTTGCTTATTTCCCAAGCAACAAAGGTGGGAATTCGGACATACGAATCTGACGAAACTCCACAGAGTTGTATCCTACCCCATGTATGCGTGTTGCATGCCATGTGTGTGGGTTAGGCCCAAGCCATACGTCAAAACAAAATTTTTTGTCTCTTATTCTTTTGTTTCCATTAGCGAAGCTCATAAATAAAAAGAGGGGCATCTGTAGACACCACATTTTGTACCCTTTATGACTTGGGCCCCCGTTCCCTAATGATGATAAAATTCTAAAGCCTAAGGTTGGTTTAGGGCCTGATCAAATTGGAATTGACTTGAGGAAGGTTTTATGGGAAATATAACTCTTTTATGAGCTGAATAAAACTATTTTTGGAAAATAAAGGCCACAAAAACCCTAGGCATGCTTACGTAGACACGTGTACGCATATGCATGCTCCGGATCTGTGTATGCAAGCTTTATGCATGCATATGCATACATGGGAGCCATTTCAAACCCCCATTTTCTCAATCTAAAATGCCTTACATGGTACCTTTTCAAAACTTGGAGAAAATTCTAAGGGAAAACACAAGATTCACTAAAAATAGTGAATCAAAGAGGGAGTTTTTCACAAAACATCCTTAAGTCAATATTTTTTTATTGGGGCCTATTTTGGCCTTAATCTTTGAGTTTAAAGATTACTAATCACTTTTGCTTTTGATTGTGAATAAATTGACTAAAGGGAACGATCAAAATCAAGCTTGGAAAGCTTTGCGTTTGAGGTATTAAGTTCTAACCTTTTCTTTTTTTCTTTTCTTTGGTTTAATTCTGCTTTCTTTCTTTTTTTTCTTGTTTTGTTTATGTTTTAATATGTTTAGACAGCCTAGGGTTTCGTAGCTTTCTGTTTTAAAGCATGTTAGATTGTTAGATTCAATTCTGCTCCGCTTTCTATGTTTCTATTTCTAGGCTAGGGCTTTTGGGGCGTGTATGTGTACTCTTGCTCTTTGCATGCGCACGCATACTCGAAGTATGCGTACACATATAGATGGGCTGCGTACGCAAGCCTATGTATGCACATGCATACTCGTGCCCTGTTTACCTTTTCTTTTGTTTTATTTCACATGTTTAGCCTCTGTTTAATCTCTTTTGTTCTGTCCTTATGTTCTTGTCTCTCTGTTTTGTCTTGTTTTAGTTTGTTTGCCTCTTTGATGCTAGTTAGGGTTTTTGATTTGTTTACTTACATGGACATGCATATGATATGAACATGTATTGATGCATAGGTCCTGTGGTGGAGTGAGGTAAGTCATGTATTCATATGAACATACATTTGGAATATGTTGTTTTGATGATGAGTGTGAGTATGTTTGTTTGGATGATGTTTAGATGCAATCACATGTTTGTTTAATCTTACCATGTCTATGTTTCTGCCTTGATTTGATATATACATGTTGTTGCCTTGGATGAAATATGAGATGAGATGCATAGTGAGATGTATGTTGGGGTTTCAATGCTATATGTGATGTGATGTTAGGGTGTGGGATAAGACAAGATGCACTTTAGGGTTTTGGGATGATTGATGCCATGTTGTATGCTTAGATGTATGCTAGTGTGTGTGTGTGTGTGTGTGTGTGTGTGTGAGTTTAAGATGCAATACTGAACATGTCTTTAATAAGATTAAGACATAAGACACAATGAGCAGAAGCCGACCCATAGGTCGGGTGGGGTTGGGTGCCTAGCACCCTCCCATCCCCATACTTGAACTCCAAACCCGTACTCCGGTGGTTAGATCAATCATTGAATGTAAGGGTGCTATATATTTGGTTCCTAGATCTAATTTAGGTGGCAGCTCCTTTTCTTTTCTCCACCACGGTCCACTCGGCAAAAGCATACTCCCCCCTGCTTGCGCCCACACTTGTGATGATAGTTAATGTGGCTATGATTATGATGGTAGTATGTATATTTTGTATACTTGGATGGTACTTTTGTAACAATCATGTACCTTGACTAGATTGTAGTATTTTGTAGACTTAGAATGGTACAATCACCCCGGTTAAGAACCTTGGCTTTAGATGGTTATATTTGTAGGCTTGGTGGGTACATTTATAAATGGCTATGTTCCTTAACTTGGATGATATTATTTTGTAGACTTGGATCGTACATTTCCAATGGTTATGTAAACTTGGATGGTACATTTGACATAGTCATGTACTAGACTATAAATGATAATATCATAATAGTATTATGGTGGGATATACAAATGTATATTGGCATTTATTTTTTAATATTTCCCAAAAAATATTTTACATACAAGCCAAACATTTGAAAATATTTTCATGAAATAATTTTATGTGCAAACCAAACAAAGGAAATTATTTTTTGGCGTATTTTTTAGAACACAGCCAAACACGTAAAAATATTTTCATGAAATATTTTACATACAAGCCAAACATTTGAAAATATTTTCATGAAATAATTTTATGTGCAAACCAAAAAAAGGAAATCATTTTTTGGCGTATTTTTTAGAACACAGCCAAACACGTAAAAATTTTTATACTTGGAAAATATTTTACGTTGAACCAAACACAACCTAAGTCTTCCTTGAGCAATCCTAGGCAGTAGTCTTGAACACTAAAATGACTTTTTTTTTTTTTTTTTTTTTGAGGGGGACTAAAAGGACTTGGGGCTTGTTTGGTATTGTTGTTTACATAACAGTTTTTGTTGTTTAAACATCAGAATACATATTTTCATAACATTTTTTTACCTACACGTATTTTTACAATACTTAAATAACGTTACTAAAAATCTCTTTCTAAATAGACCCCAATTGCAAGACTTACATCACACTACATTTGTTCATGGTTTTCCAACCTATTTATAGACTCAACATAACCAATACACTTTGATATTCATTAATTGTACCCTCACATTATTACTATCTAATTTTTATCTTCTTCTTTTTTTTACTTTATTTTTATTTTTAAAAATTTAATGGAACTATCTAATTTTTATTAATAAGTCTAATGATATAACAAAATTTCATAATTTTTTTTATATTGTTGAGGTGTCAAGTTATAATTAGTATACAGTAAAAATAATGTGATTAGTGGTTGATTAAAAAAAATGATGTAGTTCGTAATTACACTTTGCGAATTCAACAAGTTGGAGGGGGCACGTGGGTTTTGGGGTTTGTGCTTCTAGTTGAGTCAGCCATTATAGTGTATTCCACCACTTTCCTTTTTGTTTTTATTATATTTTAACTTCTTTTGCTGCTCTCTTTTTCAATCATTACCAGGAAAACACTCAATTACCAGATGACCAATTGAAGCCCATAAAGCAAATGCAATGCAAGGGATAAAAAGGGTTTTGAGTCCTGTTCTATGAAAAAAGAGACGAAATGGAGCATCAATACTATTCGAATAATTTATTTGAATCTAACAATGCTTTGCTTTTCCAGCCAAGAAAAAACAATGCTTTGCTTTGCTTTAGCCAGTTGGTCTTATTTTGGACGTCATCATTTCCTTTTCTGCTGACGTCGTCGTGTTAAGTGTTTTAACTTTTCAAGCAGCTGATCAGATCAGCCCTTCAAGAGCTTTCAACTGTACAGGTGAGCGCTACCTTGTGGCCCCCACGGTTGTTAATACAGGGCAAAACTTCTTTCCACAGTACTACAAGTTTGATACGTGGCTATTTTTGACCCATATCGTGTCCTTATCCTTTCCAGATTCCAATACCCTTTTAAAATAAAAATATATAAATTAAAAAAAAAAAAAAAAATCACACACAAGAAGGAAATAATTTTAAGACAAGGTCATTTTACAAACTTTAAAACATTAAATACAAAAATTACATGGGATAGAATATGCGAAAGCATTAACCAAAAAAAGAAAAAATATGTGAAAGTGAGGAGTGCGGGTATATTAGGATTATCTAGCTCACATAAAATTATTGATTACACCATAAGTGAGGAGTGTGAATATTAGTGGTTAAAAGATAAATTATAATAAAATAGAGAGATAAATGATCGAATTAAAAAAAAATTTAATACGTCTAACCATTCAATTATTAATTTGAACATTAACTACAAGAAAGAAAAAAAAAACGTTTTTTTTTTCTTTTTCTTATTTGTTAGTCATTTTTGGACAAAAATACTTTTGTGAAAACAGAATTAAATTTGTACCGTTATATAAATCTCTCTCACAAGTAAAAGGTGAATCAAATTAGTCTCCAAGAATGTGAGATCCAACTCATATATTGGGTGCAACCAATGCACATGATACAAACTCTTAACTTCTTTCTCAAAAAAAAAAAAAAAAAAAAAAACTCTCATAACTTGTATGTGCTTATACTATTACATCACGTCATGGTTTATAGTAGTGTTGACGTGGAGCGCCCAAGTGAAAATGGTATAAAAGCAAGAGGTGGAAGTGCAGCAGTTTCATAAAAAATAAAAAATAAAAAGTCGTGAAGGCGTTTTTTTTTTTTTTAATCAGGAAGTTGAAATTCATTTCACAAAGAAATTGAAGTACAACAGGAGAGAAGAACAAGGAAAAGAGACAATTAAAGGCATTCCTGCCTAAGCAAAAACTGGATACAAAGAGGGACCATCCCTTTCCAAATCTGAGTTACCCCGCTAGCTCTAGCTAGATGGGCGAGCTCATGAGCTGCCCTATTGGACTTCCTTTTCAAGTGCTAAATTTTCCAAGAACAAAAAGCAGAGAGAGCTGATAGCGTCCCCTGAATGATGTGGCCAAAAGCTCCATTAATCTCCCTCTTTTGGACGGAATGGACAATGGAGAGTGAATCTGATTCCACTATGATATCCGTGAGGTTCATTTCCTGGGCAAGAAGAACCCCGTACTCCAAAGCAAAAGCTTCAACTTCTTCCACTGAGTACTGCACAGGGAGAGATTTGCTCATGGCTGCAATGACTGAACCCTCAGAGTTTCTTATAATTGCGCCCATACTTGAGGGTCTGTGGTCTTGAGAGGTTGCACCATCCACGTTTACTTTATAAAGGCTGATGGTGTTACCAAAAAGCCAACTGCTAAACTCGTCCATATAGCTCGTCCACAGGAAAGCGACTCCATTTGTTGTAAGCTCGTCCATCCGTCTGTCTAGATGGACGGGCTCGTCCAAGGATTCACTCGTCCATCAAATTAGTGAGATGGACGAGTGTTCTGAAAATCTCCTTTGCACGCCACTTTTCTATTAAAACTATAACCGTTTTTCCTTTGAAAACGGTTATAATCAACATAACTCAAATGAAATAATCTCCAAAGCAGTTATGGGTGTTACCTCATAATCCTCCAAACTACACAACGCTTGGAGAAATAACTACCTCAGAAAAAACTATATAAAGGCTCTTCTATAGAAACGTAAGAGGTGATGGGAGAAATTTTTGAATAAAGAACTTTTCCTTATACTGAGAATCACAAATTCACTGACTTCACTATTGGAGGATTTTTAGCCGGCCTCCATCGGTCTCCTCTGACTTCTTGTTTGTTATTTTCAAGATTTTGCTTGTAGATCATTAACGCCAAGAAATTTTAGCCCACTGATTCATTGACTTCATCAGAGGCCACAAGGAGGAGTTGTCCAACCGGGTTGGCTTGGGTGGACTTGTTGTGAGTAGGTTGAGTTAGCATTAATAAAGTCCTGAACCAGCCTCTTTGCCGATTCCCATGTTTGAAGAGCAGGCCTAAAGGTTGCCTCATGGATGGCTTGGTTTCTATTATACCAAATAAACCAGGCTATAGAGAACAAAACTTCAAGGTCCTGAACAGTACCAAAATTGAACAATTCAAGGGCAATATCAAAGATGTCAAAATTACAATCAAGGAGCTTTATAGGGCACTCGATCCAGTTACTCCAAACCTTGGCAGCAAGTTCACAATGAATCAAGGCATGAGAGGTGTTTTCACAGCTAAGGTTGCAAAGAGGGCATATCTCCCCCACGGCAACACCTCTTGAATGAAGGTTTTGCATAGTTGGAAGGGCGTTCATGCAAGCCCTCCATGCAAAGATTCTAATTTTTGCAGGGAGGTTTAGGTGCCAAAGCTTTCTCCAGAGAGGGGCTTTTACATCACCCGAGAAACTTTCACCAACAGCATGTGTATCAACAATGTTAGCTGTAATGTAATAAGCACTTTTAACAGAAAACTCACCCCTTCTGTTTCCCACCCAAATAACTTTATCTTCAGGAAGGAAAAGCTTAAGGGGATTCTTAGGATAGTCTCAGCCTTAAAAGGAAGGAAAAGCTCTCTAACTAGATTAACTTTCTAGCTTTTAGAATCCTCATCAATAAGGGAAGAGCCCATGGGATAGTCATCAAAGTCCTGAGGGCAGGAAATTACCTTGAATGTGATTGGGGTAGGCAGCCACTTATCATCCCAAATGTGGATCATTTTCCCGTTTCATACTCTCCATCTTGTGCCTCTCTGAATTACCTCCAAGCTGTTATAAATACTTCTCCAAGCGTAGGAGGGGTTGCTTCCAAGCTTGGATTTAAGAATATCACCGTTAGGGAAGTATTTTGCCTTGAATATTTTTGCCACTAAGTCATGAAGGCATTGAAATGTTGAATCGTTGAATGATGTATAATAGAGAAGAGAACTTTGCAAATGGTAAGCAATAAAGAATGAAGTAAGTTTTAATTAGTTCAATTGATAAATTTTTTTATGATTGAATAATAAATTTGAGATTTAATTTCTGACTATGTTAAAAATCAATTTTTGTCTTGATTTGATGATGAAACTTTATTTTTAAAAAAAAAAAATTGAATGGAAAATGCTTATAAAATAATATATATATATATATATATATGTGTGTGTGTGTGTGTGTGTGTGTGTGTGTGTGTGTGGGTGGGGGGTTGAATGAGAAATAATTTAAGATAACTGGTCCGTGCCGTACGGGATTGGGTCTAGGAATTTTGGACTTTTTTGGGAGTCGGTATACTCGAGACGCCAATAGTGCAAGATCCAGCCGTCTCTGCACGGGGACACATGGAAAATGTTGTGAGTTTATTATGTATGAGTATGAACGTGAATAGCCGATTTCCATTCATTTGACTCCGATTGACCGTGTTTAGTGGGAGACTTTGACTCACTCTTTGTCTTTGGCCGGTGCTTTCTTTTTCAATCCTCATTTCATTTCATACTATTTTTCCATTTTATCAACCATAACCATTTGCATTACTACCCAGCCCATCATCAGGTTTCTTTTTCTTTTATTTATTTATTTTTAATTTTTTATTGTAACACTAAGACCTCAAATTTAAAGAGAATTTTTTAAAAATACTCCCACATCAGCTCCTTCCGGTTCCCACATATACATACATACATACACACATATATATATATATATATATATATATATAGTGTCTTTCATAGCTGTAATAATAAAATTTAGTACTTTGAAAAAGTGAGATAAATAATATTTAAATATAATAGGATTATAATAGACACTGATGTTTTGAAAAGTTACTAACTAAAATAAAAAAAAAAAGTAGGTTTTTATCCTAAAATATAGAGAAAAATTTAGGACCCTGACTCTTGATGGTAAAACAATTATACAAGTCCTTTTTTTTTGGGTTTGGAGGTTTAAAGTTGGAAATCCAATGCATTCGAGGCTTCTAAAGGGCACTACCTATATTGGGAAATAGTAAAAAGTAATAACTTAAAAAAAGTAAAAAAAAAAAAAGATTTCAAGCTAAAAGTCACTACTAAAAAAACGTTGGGATAGATTTTTCAAGTTGTTCCAACGTTCATGAAAAAGGCCGTTATAGCCCAAATGGACCTATGCCAGCACTTTTGGGAGCTATAGCGGCATTTTTGAAGCGATGGTACATATCTCTTTTTTTATTTTTATTTTTATTTTTATTTTTTTTTTTGGGGGTTAGTGGGTGGTTGAGTCCTTATATAAAGTGGCTTGATTGAATTATTAAATTTTCACCTTAATAAACAACTATTGAGAGAAAGACCAGGAAACGAAGATAGAGGGTATAAGAAGATTATGGAAACTGGTTAATAACATATATTACTAAGAACATATAAAAGATCACATGAAAATATGGGATAGAACACAACACAAGATACAACAAGCTAAGAGATATTATTAGGTTCAACAGCTTTTTTACATTAGACATAAGAGACACTAAGGAAAATCTCACAAAAACTTACAAGGGCCTTTCTTTTCTTTCTTCACTCTGCCCTTTACAAAGACACCAAAGGCCTATTTATAGGCAAAATCTTACAAAAATAATTTACATTCAGAGTATCATGAGGTTCTAGAGAGGACGTGTAAGGTTGAATTTAATCAACCATTTTGTTGGCTTTATTCTGTGACCAATTTACTTGTAATTTAGCACTTAGTAACCCTGTATTTAGGTGGAAAAATTGTAAGGATAGTGTGTGAGAAGATGTGAAGAAAAGCTCAAATATGTGCAAAGAAGCAGAGCTTCGCGGCTAGGACTAGCGGGTGGATTGCGACTGGCAAGCTGCCAAATGAAGGCACGTGAGATGCACACAGGGAGGCTGAAGGGTTGCGCCAGCTGTCGTACTACAAGACAAAAGTCCCAGGCTGGCTAGGCCATTACGTTGCGACTTGAACTCGCCACTTGGACAAGCTGCGAGACCAAGCTGCCAATTTACCATGTTTGGTAAAAACTGTCTCTTCATATTCTTTTCTCACCACACTATATATAGACCCTTATACCCACTATATTGAGAGAGCTTCTAGAGAGAATTTTGTAAGAGAAACCCTAGAGAAAAATAAGATTGCCTCATCCCCAATCTTCACCTTAGAGACTTTACAAATTCCTTTTCTCTCTTCCTCTCCATTGTTATACCTTTGAGAGGCATTATACCAAATCCTTATCTCACCACACCCACGTCTGTGAGAAGGTTCATTTGTTGCTGTTGGGAAGCAGTTAGGAAGGAACCAATCTACATTGGTTGATGCTATGGTCTAGTAGCGGAATCTGGGAAGCTAAAGAAGAAATAGGTTCAGCGTAACCTCGTTGGAGCAAGAAGCTTGGAGGGCTTAGGTATTTGGGTAGATTAGGCTTGGAGGGTCTTTTACTGTTCATGTATCCCAACTATATTCTTTAGTGGATTATTTGACCGCTTGGAGGGCGGCGAAGAGGTTTTACGCCGAGAGTTTCGGTTTCCTCTTTGATAACACATCGTGTGTTGTCCGTGTGTTTGCATCTTCCTTCTTTTATCTTTGCCTTATATTTACTTCTATGGATGTGTTTATATTTGGCTTAGAGTATTTATCAATTCTGATATAAGTTTGTTATCATATTCCGCACATTGATTGTTTGATATAAAGCTTGAATTGGTAATTTTGTAATTGGGGTCTAAACGTTCAAGGGTGTTTCATACCCAAATTGAACTTTCAGGACGGTAGGGGCCGATTCCTTCTTGACAATTGTCCAGGGAAACAGAGGTCTTGGCTGACCAATGTTGGGATTGATCAACAGGTGTCAATCCAGGTAGGGGGCTTGGATCCATGGTTATAGAAACGCTTCTGAAAAGTAGATATTTGGAGATAAAGGTGCTACGTCTGAAAACGTTTCTAGGACCTTCTTTTTTTTTTTTTTTTTTAATATTAATGATGTCTAGTCCTATCCATCTCTTCCTTGGAACCATTCTTCATCAACATCCACATCTGGATCATGGATGTGATAATAAAGATCATCATATCCTATAAGAGGATTGGACATCTCCTAATGATCTTCATGTGGCCACTGCTGTTTACAGACTTTTAGATCAATTGGTACTATTTCAGATAGGATTCCCTTATTAAGGGATTTCGTCATTGTGAGAGCATGGTGACAAGATACCCAAGAGGTGTCCATATGTGTGTGGAGTGTGCCATCTGGATTAGTGACCCAATGTATTTCTACTGGGTGAAAGATTCCTTTTGCACGAATATCATTTTTAGAATTGAGTTTTGCAACTAAACACACTGAAGTAATTTTACAGCCAAATCTTAGATGTTCTGTCTTAGGATACTTTATCCATTCTCCTTCATGAGCATCAGTTTTTAAAATTTCAAGCCAAAATTTACGAAAATATCTATTTCCACATGGGAAAATATATCTGTAAAATTCTGGCTCAAAATGAAGATACAGGTAATACTCATTGAATAAATACCACATGTAGAGATAATGTGCAATAGTCCATTGGTTGTCCAGAAGGCAAAAGGAGTTTTCCATAGTTGGTCTATATCAGGAAAGATAGCAAGGAAGAGTTTGTTGTGGTCTTTGAGATAATTATGAAGGATTCTAATAATTCTTTTGGATCTAGCTTCTAGGGTCAAGGTCTTTATTTGGTCTTTAATTTTTGGGGGAAGGTTTTCTATCATTTTAAGGATATCATCAGGGTTTGCAGAAGAAGATCCTGAGGAGGAGGGTGGATCTGTAATACACAGAGGAGTGGATAAATAATTGTAGTGTTTAGAACCGGAGGTTTTCTGGAAGGTAATCAGTGATAAGATTATCTTTTCCTTTAATGTGCTTGACTTGGAAAGACCATTGTGAAAACCAGTTTGCGCATCTGAGTAACTGAGGATGTGGGAGCATTTTTCTTTTGAACTAGAGCATTTTGGTAAAGGAAGACATGTCCATTTCTACTAAAAAATTATGCCCAAGGAGATGGAATTGGAATTTTTCAATCCCATGTTTGATTGCAAGGATTTCTTTGAAAGTAGAGTGCAAATGAAATTCTGAAGGCTTGAATGTACCACTTTTATAACCACAAATATTTCTTTTGCCATCAATTTCTTCAAAGAGAGCTGCCGCCCAATATTCATCACTTGCATCTGTCTGCAATATCTGTTTGCCTGGTCCTGGAATTTGTAAAGGAGGAAGTTGTTCTGCTAATTTTTTCAATTGTTGGACTGCTTCTGTATGAATGGAATTCCACTTTGGAGGAGATTTTTTTAGCAATTGGGCTAAACAATTCTTGTATCCGGAGATTTTTGGGATGAAATCTGACATGTAATTAACAATTCCAAGGAACTGCTCTATTTGTTTGGTACTTGTGAGCTTATCTGGGAATTCACCAAGGGAGACAGCTATATGAGGTTGCAAAGTATAGTTTCCATCTGAGATATTTACTCCCAAGAAATCTATAGAAGACTGTCTAATGACCATTTTCCTTTCTGAAAGCATTATTCCTTGAGATTTCACTAAATTATAAAATTCAGTGAGCAACTTGCCATGGGATTCTTTATCTTTTGAGAATAGGAGGATGTCATCCACATAGATTAATGCATTGGTTAAGAGTGGCTGGAACAACGTTACCATTGCTTTTTGAAATTGAGATAGAGCATTTTTTTAGACCAAAAGGCATGATAGTCCATTGGTAATGGTGGTCTGGGATGCAAAACGATGTCTTATATCTCTCTTCTAGATGGATTCCTAATTGCCAAAATCTTGCTTTAAGATCAAACTTTGAGAATACTCTTGCATTTGAAAGATGCTGAAAGAGAGCGCTCTGGTTTGGCAAGGGGAATTTATCATCTACAAGAAAATGATTAAGATCCTGGTAATTGATTACCAATCTGAGTTTTTCTCGAACTTGCTCAGCATGCTTGTTGACATAGAAAGCTTCACATGCCCAGGGAGAGGTTGTGGGTGCAATTAGGCCTTCTAAAAGGAGGGTAGATAGTTCTTGCCTGGCCAAGGTTAAATGTTCTGGATTCATTCCTCTGTGACTAGCTTTTATGAGATTGACATCTTCATTTTTCTTAAAGGGAAGGTGTATGAAAGATTTTGGATTTTTCCATAAAGGATTTGGACTTTTAAGGAGGAATTCAGAATGGGTGTTTGTGCAATAGTCATTAATAATTTGGAGTCTTAGGGAGTCAAAAGGGTCAACTGTGAATAAATGAGGTACTTGGGTCCATGTGAGAAGGTGTTGTTTTTGCAAAAGTCTTTTTGAAGACCATTTAAGACTAGGTATTTGATGAAGAAGATCAAATCCTATGAGAAGGTCTATACCTGTAAAAGGGGATCCAAGGACATAGTGTCTGATGGTAAGGGAGATTCTGATGAAAATAGGCTTACTTTTCAAGGTGATTAGGAATGTTTCACCATTTGCTGCTCTGAACATTTGATTATGAGGCAACCAGAATTCTGCAGGTAAAATTTTGGGGTGGAGAATTGTTGCTGCTGCTCCTATGTCAAACAAGGCTATTACTAGGATGGGTCTGGAGTAAGTGTCTAGAAGAATATGCACTAGGGCTATAGGAGTGGGATTGGTTAGAGGAGCTATAATAACTGGGATGTATAAATTGTTTGGATTTCTGGATCTGAGTCATCAACATTGTTTGAGTTTGAATCATCTTCTGAAGTGGAATAAGCCATAACCACCAAAGCTTGAGGGGAGTAGTCATCATCCAATGAAAAGAGTGATTCTACATCTGAGAAGGGAGTATCATCTGCATGGATCTGGGCTTGTTCAAGAAGCTTTATTGCTTTCTCCTTTTTTGGACAATTTTTTGCAAAATGACTTGGGCTTCTGCATACAAAACAGACTTTTGAAGTTTTTCCTTTGAACTACTTTCTTCTAAGAAACTTCCATTTTTTCTTCCTGAAGTTTTTTTTCTTTTGACTTGCATGGTGTCTTTTCTTCCAAGAATATTTCTTGAAATGATCTCTTCCTTTTGTTGGACAGGCACAGTTTTTCTTATAGCACTTTATTTACAAGTATTTCCTTTTGCAATTGTCTTTAAGTTTGTTATGAACTTTGTCAATTCCTGAAAGAAATTTTCTCTGATTGCAGAGTTTTTATAGGGCAATGAGCACATGCTGATAAATTTCTCCCAAGGTGGCTTGTTGCAAAGTTATTTTTTGGAGATTCATCATACGGAGAGTTTCATCTCCCAATGGTTCTGGAAGGGAGTTAAGAAAGGTATGCTTGGAATTAACATCATCCATACCATTAAAAGAGTAGTATCACCTTGACATCTTGTCAAAATGTTTCTCCAAATCTTTTCTTTCAAATGAGTAGCACTTCATCAATAATAATTCTTCCAGTGACACTTCTGTATAATGGGTCACCGAGCCAAGAAACTCATTATGGATGATCGTGAAAAAGTCTTATAGCGTGTTGCATTGAGTTACTTGTCTTTGCCTGTATTCCCCTAGATTGATCCACCATTTTCTTAATCTTCCTATAATTCTTGCAACAAATTTAGTAATGATTTGGGCAACAGTAGCATTTGGGGCTTGGAGTTTAGCTATGCACCATGAATACATGTTAAAGATCTCATCATGCCATCTAGAATGAGGAGCATTATCAATGGTGAACATATGTTTTGAGTCTGTGGTTGGTGAATTGGTCAACCTTTTTTGTTTATTAGGAATAAAGGGTGGTAGAGGAAAGATTGGTGGTGGAGGTGGGGGCTGTTTAGGGTGGAGAATATCATCTTCTTCTACCTTTGGTTCAGTATTTGTCATAAACACTTCCTCTAGACCAAGGTTAGACAAGTCTATGTCCGAGTCCTAATTACTGGAAGCACAAAAGGTTCTCTTGAATCTTCAAGGGTGAGAGTTTTGAGAAATAATGAAATTGGGTTTGGGGGGTCAGGGTCCACAGCCAACATATTCATATCTAGAGGTTTTGAAGAAGCACCAATAGTTGGATCTGGGGGTTGGTATACTGGTTCTTTATCCTTTTTCATGGGAGAAGATTTATTTTGTGGGTTAGCCTGTGGTTCTAGTTGAGGTGGAACTGAATTTGTTATGCCAAGGAAAATTTCACTTGGTTTAAAAGGGTTATGATTAGGATGTGTCATAGCTAATGGTTGCAGGTTTTGGTAGGGAGAAGTTGGTGAAAATGGTGAGGTCAAAGGCATGGACAGGTCTTTATATAGTGATTGTCGAGGTTGGTATGGCGTATGAACATGCATTGGGAGAGTCTGAGTGACTTCTTTCTGTGAACCTTCCATGGTTTGGAGTTGTAGTAACAATTGTTTTCTTTCTTTTTCCTTTTGTCCAATAAGAGGAAAAGAGACAGACAAGTCTTTAATTGTGGAAGCTATTGTTGCTAATTCCTGTTCAACCATCTTAATCTTCTTCTTCAAATCATCAATAAGAGAATTTGAGGATGAGAAGGTATGAGTAACAACCTCTGCCATCTTTTGTTGATTGTCAAGAATCTTTGAAAGAACTTGGTTTTGTGCCACAACATTTTCTACTTGCCAGTTTAAAGCTGCTTTTGCCGAAGAGACTTGTTTCTTGGTTCCATCTGGATTGGTTCCAACAAGATTTTTTATTTTTCAAACATGTTTGGTATTGGTTTGTGGATGGTCAAAACTTTCAAGAGGAGGGAAAAATCTGTGAGTAGGAGGTTGAAGTATGGTCAAACATATAGCAAGGTAAGAGCTTTTGTGTTTGGGTTTGACTGGTAGAAAGGGATTGGTATTTTGGTATTTGGGGAAGAACTTTCTAGTAATATGGGATCAATGGAGGTTTTATTTTTCAAACATGTTTGGTATTGGTTTGTGGATGGTCAAAACTTTCAAGAGGAGGGAAAAATCTGTGAGTAGGAGGTTGAAGTATGGTCAAACATATAGCAAGGTAAGAGCTTTTGTGTTTGGGTTTGACTGGTAGAAAGGGATTGGTATTTTGGTATTTGGGGAAGAACTTTCTAGTAATATGGGATCAATGGAGGTTTTAGATTCTGATTATAATTCTCTGCACATGATGGGGGATGAGGGGTTTTTTGCTTTTTGGTTCTAGGATAAAGAATATAAAAATTAAACTTTCCAGAGGTTTCTCTAAGGAGGTTAACTTCTGGATCTCCTGCTTCATATCTTTCTTTGAGTGTTTGCTTGGAAGATTTTTTTCTTCTTTCTGGAATAATCTTCTTCAAAAGCTCCTTCTTCTTGGCAATCAGCACAATCACAATTATCCCACCATATGTGACCAAAAGGTGATTTTCCTTCATAACAAGGCTTTCCATCTTCTCGGAATGCCTTGATTTTAAGACCATCTTCATAAACATAAGACACCAGTTACATCTTTCTTCTCTGGTGGAGCTATCAAGAATCTTGTCTCAACTTCACCATTTGCTTTTTTGATTAAGAGATGATCATTTGACTGGATCGGTTTAGTCGCCTGATGAAGCATCTCATATTTCATAATCCATGATTCTGGAAAGAGAGAAGTCATCTAGTCTTTGTTGAGTTGTCTTGGAACAAACGTGCACATGGGTGTCATGCCTGGATCAACTTGAATCAATAAAGCATCATTGGATTGGGCTATGTCTAGAACCACCATGTCAAAAGCATGATTCTAAAGTCTATAAGCAAGCTGGTAGTGAAGTGTAGCAGCAAATGTGTCTTGCACTTGAGAGGCTCCTGTAATCTAGACTTGTACTTTGAGGGCATTACTGAGGTGAGGATCTTTGAGGGACATATTGAAGTTAGGAAAAAGTGTGACAAAATCTGTTCCCGCATTTAAAGTGGTCTGGACTGTTTCTATGACAGCATTTTGATATTCCAAGAATCTGGAATTAAGAAGTAAAATTCTAGAGACTACAAGGAGTCCCTTTCTTCCATGGAAAGTTAGTGCCAGCCTTACTACACCAAAATGAAGGTGTGTGTATCCTTGTTTCTTCCATGGAATTATAAATTCTCTGGGAAGGGCAAGGATAAATTTTCTGTTTCACTTGTTGGAATATTATACTGGTCAAACTTGGAGGCTGGGATATACTCTTTTATAGTAGAAGGTTGAGAAGGACCTAAAAACTTTTTTATGGATTTTTTGAAAGAAGCTTGAGGTTTATCAAGCACAATATAAAGGTCTTTAATAGAAAAGTCAGTAATAGGGATCTTACTATCTTCAGGTACATGGGAGATTTCATAAAGTAATCCAACCTATGTGTAGTAGATTTACGTAGAGAAAGATCAAAGGCAGGTTTAGTGGTATCAGTAACTTCTGAAGATGAACTTGCCATGATAGTTTCTTCTTAGAAAAACCTATTTACCAAAGACCTAATAGGACTAAAATGCCAACTCCAGGCTGAAACGTCCACAAGGTAACTATGGAAAAGTAGGTTCTTTGAAAATTTTGAGAGCAAACTCCTTAGTGTTCTACTTGATTATCAAATCCAGTATTCTGATATGATTAATACAGAGGATCCACGAATTGTGGCAACTGTAAATCACAGAGCATACTAATTAGGACAATAATCAAAGTATACTAATCAAAAGAGGGAGAAACAAATCACATAGGAGAAGGACAAAACTCTTCCGGTCATAGTCAAAGAGGTCCCCAAGCTGAGAATGAAAATCAGTCCCCACCAGGACAGGATCAAGGCCACAATATGCTGCCTCAGGCCAAAGACCAAGAAACAGATCCTTCTAAGGATAAAACCCTCGAATCTGGGTATGGCCAAGTCAAGAGCCAAGTGGAAACTCTAGCTGAGAAGTTTCATATCATAGAGGGCTCTAGTACCCATGGAAGTGTTGATCTAGACAATCTAACCAACTTCCCTCAGGTTGTTATGCCTCCCAAGTTCAAGGCACTAGAGTTCGTCAAGTATGATGGTATGGGAGACCCTTGCGTGCACTTGTGCATGTTTTGTAGGAAGATGGCTCCCTATGGGGATAATCACCCTCTGCTTTACTAGATTTTTCCTGATAGTTTGACCGGCCTCGCGACTACATGGTATGTGAGTTTGGAAAAGACCTCTAGTTTGAGGGAAATGGCCAACTCTTTCTTGGAATATTATAGGTTCAACACCGAGATAGCTCCCGACTACATGATCCTTATGAGAATAGAGAAGAAGAGTGGGGAGTCTTTCTGAGAATATGCCCAGAGGTGGCGTGAGCTAGCCTCACAAGTGCAAGCCCCCATGATGGAAAATGAGATGATCAAATGGTTCATTGACAACCTCAAGCCTCTATACTATGAGAAGATGATCAACACCCAAGTCACTCATTTTGCTAGCCTCATCCCTATTGGGGAGCGTATTGACGAGGGTATTAGGAGCAAGAAAATCATGGATCCCGAGTCTTTAAGTTCCGTGGTTAAGCAACAAGTCAAGAAAATGACCAACCATAAGACTAAGGAAGCCAATGTTCATATGATTGACAATACATCAGAAAGGCCTAGAGGTATTACTTATGCTTATGCAACTCCGACTGCTAGACCTTATCAACAATAGGTTTAGTTTACTCAAACACCTAATTGAACCTTTAATTAGAGAGGGAGGCCAGACCCACCTCATCCCTTGAGGAGGGAAAACTGAAAGTACACTCCATTACCCATGCCTATGGCAGATCTCTATGCTTACCTGTAGGAAAGGAAGTTAGTGACCCTGATGTTTTCCAGGCTTAGAGAATGCCCTCCATCACCTGGCTTTGATCCGTCCAAGAAGTGTGAACACCATTTTGGGGCTAGAAGGCATACTATGGAAGAATGTTACCATTTGAGGGATCATGTCCAAGATCTCATAGACAATAAGTTGATACAGTTTAATAATGCAGCTGCTCTAAATATCATCACTAATCCTTTGCCTCCATTTCAAGAAGGGAATGTGAACGCCATCATCATAGCGGAAGAAAGCGTACTAGATTTCTCCTCACCATCATTCCTATGGAAGGCCATGCTCCGAGCCTTGGTTTAAGAGAGCCACCTTGATCTTAAGGGTATGGGAACCCCAGGATTTGATTGGGGAATCTACTCATTTTGCAACAATGGAGACAGGTATGCCTTGTTTGATTGTAAAGTGCTCCATGCATAGGTTCAGAGTCTAGCCAACCGCGGTATTATCTAGATTGAAAGGGAAATTTTGTGTAAAGGTGATTGTGTGGTAGCCAGCCTATGTCCTCTAACTACCTAGTCAGGAGCTAGTTGCAATGCTATATTGGTTGGGTCGAGAAAAGATTGGGATGAATATCTACAACAACGCCTTGGTAAGGTTACTTCAGCACCTCCTTCTTCAGTAATCATTAAGGAGATCATAGAATCACCTGTGGATTCAAAGTTATCAGATTCAAGAAAAGGGCAAACCCTACCAGCCATCAAGGGATTCACTCCTCTAGTTCTTGCATTGCCCACAGTCACAGGGCCAGCTTCATCATTAGTTCAAGAGGGAACCGCTATTGTTCTCGCTATCCGAGGTTTCGATCCTCTTATTCTGCCAAAGCTTTCCTTAGAAAACTCTAGGGTATCCGGCTCAAAGGCCCTTGAAGCTATTCTGCCAAGTTTGGTGGTCATTAATCCGAAGATGTTCTCTATAGCGCAATTTGCAAACTCAAGAGGGTATTATCATTCGCATGCCGAGGCTATTCCCTTATGAGGATAACCATTGTATCCCCTGGAAATACGATATGTCCTTGATCTCCACTTGAATTGGAAAAGAGGAGGTCTGCTCCAATATCTCTTCAAGTCTATCTGGGCTTACTAGTAGTGGTCGTTGCTATACTTCTGAGGAGCTAGAAAAAAATGGAAAGAGATTGGCAAGGGTACAGCCGAACCCGTCAGGAATAGGGTCACAACCAAAGAAGCCAAGGAATTATTGAAAATTATCAAAAACTCATAATATAGTGTGATTCAGCAGCTAAACAAGTCTCCAGCTCAGATTACCATCTTGGCACTATTGCTATCCTCTGATGTCCATCGCAAGGCTCTCTTGAAAGTCTTGAAAGAGACATGTGTTCTTGCAGGTGTCATAGAATCTTCCTTTGAGGGTATGGTCTCGACGGTGTTGAACACCAACCAAATTTCCTTTACAGATGATGAGCTACCACTAGAAGGTAGAGAGCATACTTTGCCCATGCAAATTATGGTAAAGTGTGAAGATATGATCGTCTCTAGAGTACTAATTGACAATGGATTAGCCCTGAATGTCTGCCCGATGTCTACTATAGAGCGTTTGAATGTGGATACCTCTCTTATCTGCCCTACCACCATGATCATTAGAGCCTTTGATGGCACTCTCCGGGAGGTGAAAGGTGAGATTGAATTAGTAATTGGAATTGGCCTCATGATTTTCATGGTCAACTTCCAAGTCATCAAAGTGGATTCCCCATATAATATGCTCCTAGGGAGGCCCTGGCTACACACCATTAGCGCAGTTGCTTCTACCCTTCACTGGAGGCTCAAGTTCCCATCTAAGGATTTGTTGATCACTATTATGGTTGAAGAACCCCTAACTATCTTCAAGGAGACTTCTATCCTTTACATTTGTGCTAATGACTTTCCGGAGGCAACTTTTCACAATTTTGAGCTAGTCTCCATAATTTCTAGAGCTTTGGAACTCGAGTCAACATAGCCCTTTGCTACTTTAATGGCTGCCAAAGAGATGCTTAAATTTGGTTATCAGTTAGGCCAAGGCCTCGGTGCTGTAAGACACGAGAAGGTTGATTTGATTGAACTCTCGGACAACAAAGGAGGATTTGGTCTCGGCTACAACCCCTTAAATGAAGAACTTTTCCAGGCTTCCAGAGGAAAGAAAAGGAAGTGCATTGGCAAAGGGATGTTTATTCCCCACATCAGGGTCACTTTTTCGGCTCCAGTCGAGGTCATCAGATTAGAAATGGCACAAGATCATGAGAAGAGGAATTAGCTTTCTACTATTAGGCCCTACGTGCTAGGAGAGACAATAGGCCATTGAACCATCAAGCCCTGCTTTGTGGTTGCACCGGCTGAGTAAGGAGTATTCCATCATTATGTGGTTGGGTCCTCCAATTGCCTGAAAGAGTTGGAATAACATATCTAGTTTGTTTTGCATGTTTATTTTTCTATTTCTTGCATTCCTTGTTTGCATTTTCCCAGTTTATTTTCCAAAAAAGAAAAGAAAAAGAAAGAGTGTTTCCCTCTTTATCATTATCAAGCATAAACTTTGTTATCTTCTTGTCTATAACCTATTAATGAAAATTATCCAGTGTACTATTCAGGAAATCCTTGCATTTATCTCTTTATTTGCTTTCCTATGAATATGTGTGTGCAAATTATCTTATGTTTCTCTGTATATGTTCCGTTCTATAGGATCTATTCTAATTCCCAAGCGGGTACATCATCCTGTTGCCATAACGAGGATATTGATGACATGAATAAGACAATAGAGTTGGAGCATGATATTGAAGGATTAGAGGAAATTCCAAGTTTTCCTTGTGATATTTTGGAAACTCTAAATAGAGAGAGAGCGAAGGGTCCAAGCCTAACATAGAAGAGACAGAAGTGGTTAACCTTGCTGACAAAGGCGAGAATGAAAAACCCATCAAGATTGGGGTAAACTTTCCTAAGGACTTGAAACATGAGCTTATAGCGCTACTTAAGGAATTCAGAGATGAAAGTTCACTTGGTGTATAAAACACTAGTGAATGTTTAGACCCCTAATTTCAAATTAACCAACACAAGCTTATACTTAAACAATAAATGTGTAGAATGATAAGTACAAGCAATACACAAATAAACAAACTACTCTAAACCATAATAAATCGTAACATAGAAACAATTAAAAGGCAAGAGTAAGGGTTAGAGAGATGCAAACACAAAGATAACACCGGCACATGTTATCGAAGAGAAAACTGAAGAACTCGGAGAAAAACCTCTTCGCTGCCCTCCAAGCAATAAAATTATCCACTAGAGAATAAAGTCGAGACACACGAATAGCAATAGACCCTCCAAGCCTAATCTACTCAATGTACCTAAGCCCTCCAAACTTCTTGCTCCAACAAGGTTAAGCCTAACCGTGTCTTCCTTAACTTTTTGGATCCCGCAATAAGCCCATTGCATCAACCAAATGAATTGGTCCTCTCTGAACTGCTTCCCAAGCACCAAATAACCTCCTCACTGATATGGGTATGGTGAGATAAGAATTTGGCTAAAGAACCTCTCGAGGGTATACATCAATGGAAAGGGCGAGAGTAGAGGAATTTGAGAATCAAAGGTATAAGATTGTGAATGAATTAATCTTGTTGTTCTCTAGGGTTTCTCTCTTAAAATTCTCTCTAGAAGCTTTCTACATTTCGTGGGTATAAGGGTATTTATAGTAGGGTACGTGAGGAATGTGAAAAGTCATTTTTCTGCAAAACAGGGTGTTCTGGCGACTGGGATGAGTTGAGAGATTCAGTCTCGAAATAACTGACTGGCTAGACTATCCTTTTTACCCTGTAGTGCTCCAGCTGTCATGACCTTTCAACTTCTTGCATGCTTCACACATGTGGCATTTTGGCGAGTCATTGTTGCAAGTCACTTGTGAGTTCCAGTAACGAGAAGCTCTTTGAATGCATACACACTTGAATTCTTCACATTCTCTCACACACAATCCTTACGTGATTCCCACCTAAATACAGGGTATTTAATTGCTGAATTACAAGTAAATTTGGTATGGAATAAAGCCAACACATGGTTGAATAAATTCAACCTGACAAGAGAGATCTTCGCTTGGTCCTGCCAAGACATCCTAGGGTTGGATACTAAGATTGTTGTGCATAGAATTCCAGTTAAACTTGAATGCCCTCCAATGTGGCAAGCCCTTCAAAGGATGAAATCTGAGATCATTTTGATAATCAAAGAAAAAGTAGAAAAGCAATTGAAAGCCAGTTTCCATATCACGATAGCCTACTCAGATTGGGTCACCAACATTGTTCCCGTGCCTAAGAAAGATGGGAAAGTAAGCATGTGCGTTGACTATAGGGATTTGAACTAGGCCACCCCTAAGGATAACTTTCCATTTCCACATATTGATACCCTGATCGATAATACCTCTACCAACATGTTCTTCTCCTTCATGGATGGATTCTCAGGCTATAATTATATCAAAATGGCCGAAGAAGACAATGCCAAGACAACATTCACCACTCATTGGGGAACCTATGCAGATGATGTCATGCCATTCGGCTTAAAGAATGCTGGTGCTACTTATTAATGAGCCATGGTAACCTTGTTTCACAATATGATGCATAAAAAGATTGAAGTCTACATGGACGACATGATTGCCAAATCCCGCACTGCCAGGGATCATTTGTGAAAGCTCGAAAATGTGTTAAAAACACAAAAACTGTTTAGACCCCCAAATTAAATTACGGCTTGATTGATTTTACTCTAACTTAATACTAAGTGCGGAATAGAGTAAATGTGAGTGGATAAACAAACAAACTACTCTAACCCAAAATCATAATAACACAGCAGTAGAATGAAAGGTAAAAGAGTAGGGAAGAAGAATGCAAACACAAGATAACATGCCGATGTGTTATCGAAGAGGAAACCGAAGAACTCAGCGAAAAAGCTCTTCGTCACCCTCTAAGCGATAATTGATCCATTAGACAATCAGTTGGGATACATGGGTTAGCAAGAGACCTTCCAAGCCTAATCTACCTAATGTACCTAAGCCCTCCAAGCTCCTACTTCAACAAGGCTTCTTGGAACCGTGTCTTGTCTAGCTCTTCGGATCCTGCAACAAGCTCCATGTTGCATCCACCATTCTTGGCATCTTCCAATGCTTCCCAGCAGCACCAAAAACACTCTCAACACTTTGAATGTGTGTGGGTAGTGTTTGCGTAGAAATCTCCTCTCAATAGGTATAACAATGGGAGAGGGAAAGAGAAAAGGCTAGAATCATTTATCATTAAGGATGAGTAGCTCTCTCTCTCTAAAAGATGGGTGTGTGTGTGTTGTAGAAAACCTATCTAGGGTTTTTCTCTTTAAATGGTCTCTTTACATTTGTGGGTAATGAGGATATATATAGTATGGGTGAAGGGTAAGAAAGTCATACTAAAAAATCCTCTAGGTAGAATGTTTCGCTACTACCTCGCGAGAAGGCATTACCTGCGAGACACTCGCGAAAATGACAGCCTGGCATGATTCTTCAGCTTCCAGCATGTGCTTCTCACATGGCTCTTTCGCGGGTTAGCTTCTCGTGAGCTTCTCGCGAAATCCACTGATTCTTCATTTTAGCTTGAGTCTTTACCAACTTAATACTAAACCCAATACAATAAAATCCCACAAAATACAAGGAACAAAATTAAAGCAATTACAACACTTTTTGTCATGGAATAAAGCCAACATAAAACATAGTTGTAAATCACAACTTTACACATAACACCATCAACCACAAACTATTACATTACACCTTCAACCATAAATGAAAATTAAACACATAAGTCTACTATTCTCTATTATATATATAATCATTCCATGGGGCTTGACATATTTCCCCTTTTTAAAGATTTCGTTCTCTACTTTCTTGAGTTAGGTCCCGACATAAACATGGTTGTTAGTCTCTTGTTCTAGATTCTACTTGATTAATTACAGTTTTCATAAGATAGTCACTAGGATCAACCCCTATAATGTGATTATGAATGACACAACATACTAAAACTACTTCCACTTGTGTTTCAAATGACCAATATTGTTTTGCATCCAAGACTCAAACATTTCCTCAAGACTCCAAACCCTTGCTCAATGGTAGTTTGCAAGAAAGAGTGATGGAGGTTGAACAATTCACATGCATTTTCAAATGAACAATCACTAAACTCATTCAAATGATATCAAATATTTCGCTAAGGAGACAAAATTCCATTTTTATTACCATACCTAACATCACCAAGATAATATTTAACTACATATGTTAAAAAAATAAAAACAAAATCACCATAAATCTTTGATAAAAAAAATTAATAAAAACCTAAAATTTTCCTATAATACCTTTGGGAATTGTAATTCCCCTTGACCTAGTGAATGCATTGTTTAAAACACGAGAATGATGTGCATTGCCTTCCCATCCAGCCAAGACATAAGCGAACTTCAAGTTAAAACTAATGGCAACTAACAAATTGTGTTGTTCCATCTTTTCTACCACAAAACTTTCTTTGTGTCTCAAGTGGCACAGATGCACAAACATGTACACCATCTACTACTCTAATACAATCCTATTTATGACAAATATCATGTTTCAATCACTTCATAGAATCTTACAAAAATATACTAACTTTCAGCAAGTCCCAATCTTTACCTTAAAATATTGGTAGAACCTTATGCTATTTCTTATTTTTGGGGTGTATCTTCATTAGGTAGTCTTATTAGTTATCTATATAATTTCAAAACCCTTTAAGGACAATCCTAAAATATCGATGAATAGTCTTAGTTGATTTATGGAACCGACTACCAGCTGCACGAAACCTCACATTATGACAAATGATGTGTAAAACATAAATATTTGCTCCCTAATGGACATGTTAACTGTCGCCCATATCAGCTGTCTTTCAGCAAGGATGTTACACAACGCATAAAAAGCTACAAGCTTCATTCTAATTAGATTTACACAATGTCTTTTATGAATACAAATCCTCTGTATCATTTTTTGTATTTTACTTTATATTCCACCAATCACAATTTGTCATGTATTTGTTTAACCTTCCTTATAATATAGCCAAAGTTTAAAATGGAAAAAAAATAAAATAAATACATGACAAATTGTGATTGGTGGAACACAAAATGTGGTACAAAAGATTTGTATTCATCTTTCACTTCCATAAAGAATACTATTTATGTTCTAATATCTATTGCACCCATAATGTTATTTTTTTGAGTAATTTTTCTATAAAATTATCCTTCCTCTCTCCCCTCCCCTCCCCCCAAAAAAGAAAAAACATACACTTCTTTTTTGGAATAAATTGATCTGCTCGTTACCAAATATATATGTGATTTTTTTGGAATGGATTAAAGGGGACCCATTTTAGTCTGTGGATAACATAACAAGAAAAACAAAATTTCCACCATTATATTAATATGTATATTTTTGTATTAAAACATTTTTTCAATATTATTGTAAGTGGATTTAAAAAAAAAAAAGTCCATATGTTTCAACAAGTCTATAATAAGTTTAGACTAACGTTACAGTGTCGTAATAACCTTCAATTTTTTTTTTCAGATATATATATATATATATATATTTGCACACTAGCCCAAATCATACATACGTACATTCACATATACTTATCATCAAATACAATGTAACCCTAGCCAGTGGCAGAGCCACATGAATGCTTGGGTGGGCCTTGGCCCCTCAAAAATTTTTAATTTTTTTTTTAAATATAGGTATATTTTATAAATATTTAGATGTTATATGAAAAAAATAAGAGTTGCCCCCCCCCCCCCCCCAAAAAAAAGCATTGATAAACTAATCCAGTAATCATTCGAAAGAGAGAGAGAGAGAGAGAGAGTTGAGTTAATATACAATTGCAATAGAATAAAATAATTAGATAGTAAGTGTGGGCGAGAAAGCCCAACATCATGTATTGGGCCTGGGGCTCGTTTTGAATATCATCTTTTGTCCGAAGAGGCAAGAGGGATCAGCACAGCCCATTTGGTGAAAATGCACTTGAGGAAGGAGGAATGGTGCGTCTGAAGACAACATAGTTGGTCCGAAGAGGTTATACTCATCGGATCGCTGGAGAACTTGGAAGTAAATATACTGAAAAACCACAACAACCCTCCCAGCAGATTCCACGATAAAGAATGAGCTCTGAGCACGCTTGAGGGTGAGAAGGACATAAAATATCTTAAAGGAAAGGCTGCTACCACCGCATTTACTGCATTGCAGCAACTTTCCTAGCCGCATTTATGTGAAGAAGACACCTGAACAGTGCAACCTCAACTACCACCACTCATGACAGACTAAAGCAAACTTCTGATGTGACTAGTACTCAAGTGGACGCTTAGATGAAGAACAAGTGAACGACGAAGATGAGGAGGAAGGAGTATATATAAAGGGAATAGGTCTCACAGAGAGGGGGAGAAAAATTGTATTAATTGAAGTCTGTAAACTTTTAACCTCTTCGGATTCAAGAGGGTTCCTACTGAATGCTAGTCTAAGCACCATTTTGTTCCTTGTTTCTGTCTGAATCGTTGCTAAATTCATTTCCAGCCCAGTTGTTCAACCCATTCTCTATAAAATTTATTGTTAAGGGTTTCATTGGGCTAAGTCTACAAAGTCCATACTTGGCCCATAAAAAATTGACCTATAGTAAGTTTTTTGAGTAAATAGTGGAACCCCCAATTTTTAGCTCAATATCAAATTCTATTATAGGTTCAAATCATTCAACATTAATAATATATGCAATTTGGTTGAAATTTTCTATTCTCAAGATTTTATCAAGCAAAAAAAAAAAAAAAACCATATGAGATTTCAATTGTAACATTATGATTTTGATTTGAGTTTATCTTGACACAATAGTTTGACCCCCCCCAACTCAAAATTTCTGGCTCCGCCACTAACCCTAACCAAACAATGTGAGAATCTACAATTCTACATTAGATTAAACCCTAAATAGAACTTTGATTTTTCAATTACAGTAAAAATTTCCAGTGAATTGCAATAGCAGAAAACCTAGAATTCAAACCAAACCCTACACCAACCAATACAGTCATGCACACACGCGCGCGCGCGTGCACACACACACACACACACACACACACATATATATATATATATATATCATCATGTACATCTTAAATTCAAATTTATTAAACCAAAAAAAAAAAAAAAAAAAAGACGATCCTAAACCAATAACCCAAACAACACTACAATATTTAAAAATTAGATGTACATAGACAAATAGTTAACCTTATATTAAAAAAAAATCAAAAATTTATTTCGGGGGCAAACAAAAAAAAAAAATAAAATTGCCAAGTAGGAAAAAATTCTAACCAAAAAAAAAAAAAAAAATCGACAATATATAGAAGCATATATTACAAATAAGGAATTTGTAAGTGAGGCTATAATACCTCTACCACTGTGCTTCCCAAAATGCAGAATATCCCATTTTTGGTCAAAGCTTCATTCTATAGTGTATAAACATGTCACCTGGATGTACAAACATGTCACCTGAACAACACAAATACGGGAGGGAGAAAGAACTGTAGGCGACGGTTACAGCTTATGAGTGAGAGAGAGATAATGGGGTTTAGATGTTGTTTTTACTTTTTAATAGGATTAGTAGTGTTTTAGTAGGATAGGTAACATAGTTGCAAAAATATAAATGGTTTAAATAATGTATAGATCTTATTGATGGTGTACTATTAACTCCAAACTCGTCCATAAGGGTCGTCCAAGACAAGAATGGAAAAACGACTTCACGTAAAGTGCTCGTCCAGATAAGGTTGTCCATCCATAAAGTTGTTTGGACGACCTCCATACGTCCCAAAGCATGTCTCTCTTTGTATATGCTTTAGACGACCTCTAGGTACTTATTGTGGAACACAAGAAAAAGTTGAGGTTCATTACTACAAAATGCTCCCAATAGCGGTTATGGAAAATAAGGCCAGAAAATATAACTTCCATGGCAGTTATAGAGGTTAATTTCGAATCTTTCGACCTCCACAAATGTGGGGGAAGTTACGAGACAAATAACCACTTCCATAGTATTATATAAGCACTTATCCCCGACAAAAAAAAGTAAGTTTTTCCTTTAACACAAATCCCAGAAATTTGGAATTCTAGATTTCGAAGAGAGAAACTAACTTCACCATCGGAGGGTTTGTGGCCGGTCAACCCCGGTCTCTTTTGATTCTTTGTTTTCCTTTTTCAGGCCCTCCAAATCGTTCAAGTTTGAAACATCCAGTCTACTGATTTTCCAAGCATCATCACTTATGTATTTTTTTTTTTTTTTACTGATTTTTTGTTTATTTTTTGTTTATTTTTTTTATTTGAGAGAGATTATATCCAACATTGCTTTTATAATTATTATAAATTATTTTCATTTTCTAGTTAACTAGTCACTAACCTGTGCTACAGGAACCTGCCTATTTATGAGGTATACTAAAATAATTTTATAAAATCTTAAATTCATTAAGAAACTATATCATTGCATGATTTGTTCTTGTATGACTTCAATTTGTGTTACAATTTGATGAAGAAGCCATTGCTTGAAAGACCAAAAAATATTAAAGAATCAGATTATTCACTGCTTAGAAATTATTGAAACAAAACAAAATATATATGACTAAACAATAGAGAAATATAAAAGAAAGATGGGTTATATTCAAAAGAATAATTTCAATTATTGCTAGCTTTTTTATCTTGTAAAAAACGGCTAAATAGAGTTTGGTGGATCATGTACAAAAATTAAATTTTAAAAAATATATGAAAAACCATAATATATATATATATATATTAACCAAGTAGAAGAGAAGAAAATAACATAAAAAGAGCTCAAACCTCTACTTGGCTTTAAAAAAAAAATTGGGGTTTGCATTACTTTTATAGTGTTCATGATTAACCTTGCAAAGTTTGAATTTAAGTTAGACTTGTTAGAGATATAGAGTTTTACTCATTGTTAAGTTTGGACTAAACAAAAATAATTTTGTTTTAAAAAAATGATAATGATGCCTACCAAGCATCTTAATTACTATGTTTTTGCATAAGAAGTTACAGTAGAATTCTTCTATTATCCTAAGAAGTTGAACTTTATCAATAGTTGATGACTTTTATATTTATCCAAATAAAGCCACGTTTAGGATAATCTTAATATAGGATTTATTCAAGTTTTTTTTTTAATCAACGTTTGATTTTAAGTTTAAGTTAAACTTATTAGAAAGATAGAGTTTCACACCTTGTTAAGTTTGGATAAACAAAAATAATTTTGTTTTTAAAAAAATGATAATGATGAGTTTGAATTTAAGTTGGACTTGTTAGAGGTATAGAGTTTCATTCCTTGTAAAATTTGGACTAAAAAAAAATAATTTTTAAAAAATGATAAAAAAAAAATGATGAGTTTGAGTTTAAGTTGAACTTATTGGAGGGATGAAGTTTAACTCCTTATTAAGTTTAAACTAAACAAAAATAATTTTATTTAAATATTGTGTTAACGTGAAAAATTGTGAGAGTTTCAGAGGTTTCAGTTTTATTTAAATATTATGTTGACATAAAAAATTGTGAGAGTTTTAGAAATTTCGGTTATATATATATATATATATTATTAAAAACTCTATAACTGTTGTCAAGGTCTATTATATTGAGAATTTGTTTTTAAGAAAATTATTGTTAGGCCATAATGAATTTTGTGTTTTTATTTTTTGATAATTTGATAGATAAGGGTAAGGAGTAAAACTAGAATCTCATGCAATGCAATACTTAGAAATCTAGAATATTGTATGAGATGCAATACTTTATGAATGACCATTGAAATTGGTAGAACTACAAAACTTTGACCCTCTTTTTTAACTTTTGGTCTGGGTCATCAACGAGTATTTCATCGCTGTACTCCGACCATGAACAAGAACAACTCCTATTTACATTTAGCAAACTGCGAAGCATCTTCACTTGGAGCGAGGTAATATTTATATAAGATAAAAGATGCTAAAGCAACGGCCTTGATTCGACAAATTTGCGGCTTAGAAAAACAATTAAGCACCCCTATCCATTGAAATCCACATAAGTTTGTTACAAAGACAATACGAAGTCTCACGCAACAGCGTGTGTAGCACTCACCTTTTTTGCTGATTTCACCCAACAACCAAATCGAAAGACAAAGGAGAAGTTGAAAGCAACCCCAAATCCAATTATTAGGAGCGTACAACACACGCTCCACACTAGGCGTGTCGGAACAAAGATATATATATATATATATTATTCTTTGGTAAAAATGTCTTTACGCGGCCTTGTAGACCAAAATGTTTTACATCTCAGACTCAAATGGACGGTTAATGATCTTTCTAGGAAGCAACAATTAAACATAGAAAGAAGAACATATGATTTGGGGTTTGCCTTTCCCACGTGGAACTTAAGAAACCCAGTCTCCCCCCAACTATAAATGCCCAATTTAGAGCTCACCAAAGAAAAGAAAAAAAAAATTATTTTAGCCTAGAAACCTCCATTTGAAGAAAGCATCATAATTAATCATTCCCACTCTCCCTCTCTTTCTATTAATACTACTTGTTGTATTCTATCCTCCCACAACAACACAAAGCCATATATGGAGAATATGAGTGAAGAATATAAACAATACAAACATTATTGGGAAACCAATATGTTCCTCCAAACTGAAGAGCTTGATAGGTATCTTATCTATCCATCTATACTCTAGCTATCTGTGTGTATTTTGCTCGTTCAATTTCAAATACAAAAATAGCAACGATTAATTAATTTTGATATGGCAGTTGGGGATTGGATGAGGCTTTTTCTGGGTACTATGATTCGAGCTCACCAGATGGGGCAGCGTCATCGGCAGCTTCAAAGAACATTGTGTCAGAGAGGAATAGGAGGAAGAAGCTGAATGAAAGACTCTTTGCACTTAGAGCGGTGGTCCCCAATATTAGCAAGGTCAGTACCTCCATCCATTAATTAAACTACACGTACACATGTACTCTACTTTAAATTATTAATTAATTAAAACTAGTAGTTCTTATGTATGCTATCGTGCACTGGCAATAATAATTATGATCATCGATCGGTTTATCACCTTGCTAATGTGCACCATTTTCTTCTGTAATTTTATTTATTTATTTAATTTTCCATCCTTTGGTTGACATTTTTATATAGATGGATAAGGCATCAATAATCAAGGACGCAATTGACTATATCCAAGAGCTACATGACCAAGAAAAAAGAATCCAAGCTGAGATAATGGATCTTGAATCCGGGAAATTGAAGAAAAATCCCGGTTATGACTTTGATGATCAGGAGTTACCTGCCTTGTTGAGATCAAAGAAAAAGAAAACTGACCAATTTTATGATTCTGGGGGTTCAAGAATTTCCCCTATTGAAGTCCTAGAAGTGAGTACGACTCTCTCTCTCTCTCTCTCTCTCTCTCATATTCGCATAAAGACAAAACGCGTTCTTATTTATACTAGTAAATAATTAAACTTTGGATTTGATATATATATTATTATTGATACTTTTGGTCAAAATAATTAATGGGGTGCAGCTCAGAGCTACTTACATGGGAGAGAAAACTGTGGTGGTGAGTCTAACATGTAGTAAAAGGACAGATACGATGGTGAAACTTTGTGAGGTCTTTGAATCTTTAAAGCTCAAAATTATTACTGCAAACATCACCGCTTTTTCTGGGAGGCTTGTCAAAACAGTCTTCGTGGAGGTTAGTCCCTTTTCCTTGCTTTAACTCTCTCTCTCAATATTCCACATTTTGATCATTTAGCATAACATACTAGTGATTTGCTATCCACGCAAGCGTGTAAGGATTATATATATATATATATATATAAATATTACACCTTTTAATAATTCTTTTTATGGAATGCGAATTTTTACAAATTTATTATTAAATCATATATTTTTTTTAATATTTTTCATATTTAAACTAATAATTATTTAATTTATAAAATGTTTTAATTTTTATTTTAAAAACTAAATATATATATATATATATGTGTGTGTATTAAAAATTAATTTTTAAATTAAATAGTAAATAACCATTGATTAGCTTGAAATTTAACTTGTGTTTTATAAATTTAAAGAACATATGATGTAATGATAAAATTTTCAAAATATTAATATAATAAAAATTTATTAAATAGTGTAAGATTATTTAAAATTACAGGAGAATGAAAAATTCTATGATATCTCTATTTTTTTATGAAAAAAAGAAAATAATACACATCCATAAAAAAATTTATTCTTAATGTTTCTATTGATGTTTCATTCATTATAATACGCTTAATGTTTGTTTTTAATCATACATTTTTAATAAATTTTAATCTCCACCGTTACTTTTTAAATAGAAATTAAAGATTAATGACCATATATGTACCTTAGAGGTATAATCGATAACCTGGGGGAAGATGGGGTTCGTACTATATTAAATATTAAACGTCCTCTAAGAAAGTAAAGATGCAACCAAGTTTAGTTATAAATTTCATTATAGTTGTTATTGTTATTGTGGTTTTTTTTTTTTTTTTTTTTTTTTTTTTTTTTTTTTTTTTTCTAAAAAAAATAAAATTTAAAAGACATTGTAAGTAGAAGATAAAAATTCAAATGCTGGATGCCTTTGTTAAAATATCGAAGTGATATCCCTAAAGTATTTTAACAACACATTTATAACAAATTCTAAATGATAAGTTATTAATTTCAATTTAAACCCACCACTAAAATTATTATTTTTTTTTTTCTCATTAATAACAACTAATAATAATATGTCATATTGAACTTATTGTGAAAATGTCATAAACATAGCAATTTTCTGGTTAAAAATATCATAAAAGGTGGATTGGCTGCTAGAATTGTATTAACGAAATTAAATATTGTAATAATATTTAATCTTTAGGTTTATGATCTATCTGTGTTTATCTAAGAAAACAAGAATAATTGACAATAGTAGTGGTTGGATACCTTGTGTTTGTTTGATCAATTAATTGTTTGATTAGGGAATATTAGTATATTACGCAGAGAGATAGGAAAAGAAATGAAACAGCTGAAAGAGTGGGGTCTATGGGATTGAAAACTGATAGACCACACTTTAATAAAGTGGATCATCCATTATGTGATTGTGATATGGTATTTTAGGGAAATGATGAGTTGCGTAATCCAGATTCTAAGGGAAGGACCCCATAAGATAAGATAAAGATAGCCACTTTAACCACAAATGAATCCTACATTACATACGCTTTATTTATTTGTATATTTACAGTTTCCGGAAGTGTTAACTTAGATAGGCTCCTCGTAAATAGTTTATAGTTTATATATTGGTTTTGAATCTTCTGATTTTCAACTCTCCTCTCCCATCCTTCCGATTAAATAAAAACCAAAAGTCTCCTCTCCCTTCCCATTAGCTTCAGTGGGACTGAGACCAAGGAAATACTAGGGGCTAATTGGATCCTAATAAATTTCCATTCTTTTCTGTGAATTTAAATGTGGCATAATTAAAGACACAGTAAGTACTCATACTAGCTAGATTCTTTTTCCTAGTCTTTTTTTATTTTTATTATTATTATTTTTTATTTAAGTTGGATTAGATTGCTATCGAAATCACTAGACATTGTTTTCCAATTCGAGACGAGAAATTAAGGACATGCTTGAGTCGTGCTTGTAGAAGAGTGGATACTGTAACTGGATAGGGTTGGCAGTTGGCACTACATATACATCTTAAGTTGAAATCTTGTTTAAAAAAATAAAACGACACTATCATCATTTGTCTGTCCACTTAAATTTTTTTTGTGTATTCATGTATCATTCCATCATCCAATTAGATTTTCCTTTTTTCATGAATTGAAGATTGATTTAAAATGGGTTAAATTAAATGTAAGATTTCAATAGACCCTAATTAAATTTCTAATCTAGAATTAATTGGGTTTCCTTAATGGGCCTAGTCTAATTAGTAGGATTTGGATTTGGACTGTTATAGCATCTGAAAACATTTTACAACACAATTTTTTATCCAAATTTTCACACATCCATTTTGCTTTTATATTATTATAGTGGAGCCAATTAAGTGAATTATCTGTTTTTGGATAAACGGAGCGTAGTGAAATATCATTCGGAGATTGTAGCAGAACTCCTATTTTTTAGGTATTGACATCGGTTGTTTTAGAGAGTAGGGTAGGAGTTCTATTATTTATATAGATTGATGAAAGACAAAAATTGAAGCAATAGAAAGAAAACTTAAACAATTATTGTTATTTTTGCGTGGTCATGAAAAAAGAAAAAAAGAATTTTAATGAGATGGATTCAGTAAAACTGTAGCCGAGTAGTGTTGTTGTATCAGCTTGAAGCTTATAGTAATTGGGTGAATAAAACTAGAGTAGACCCATTAATTAAAGAAATTGGTCCGCCATTGTGAAAGCAACTTCACATGCATGTGTCTGTCGTGTCGTCTCCCACTATGCAACATCACTGGGTTCCACTTCCATGACTCTCTACTTGTGCTTGAATTTTGAATACCAAATACTAACATGTTTCCCTCATGGGTCAAAGTTTCCCGCAAATCAAATCCCGAGTGCTGCCAATGCCATTCTTGTTTCCTTCAAGCTTCAACGCAAAGGAACGAAATTGTTTTGCAAATCTCGTGGCAAAATTGAAAATTTGCACGTGTTTCCATTTTGATATTCATTTCCCACGCGATTTCATCAAAAACACAATTCCCACGAGCTTTAATTTTTCACTATTAGTTTGGAGCTAGCTAGGTCTTTTAATTAGTCACGTTTACTTTCTTTGCATTTCGATTTCGGAGCCTATAAGTATTTACTATATACTAAGCATTATATTCTGACAAGTTGTTAAGTTTAGTTGTTTAGGTAACAGAGACCTTTGGATTTTAGTGACAGAAGAGACCAAAAATTATTTGATACTTTATAATGGAGTGGGCACCAAAAGTTTCAGCACTTCTCTGCAGTAAAACTTTTGGTAAAAATATCAAAGAATAATTACATGAAAACAAAAATAAAATAAAATAAAATAAAATAAAAACTAAAAAGCTTCTCCATTTTTTGTTTTAATGGAAAACAACTAAGCTTTTCTTTTTTTGATAGAAACAACTAAGCTTTTCTATTCATGAATGAAGCCGAAAATTCGGTGTTCCTCAATTTTTAATTCTTTAAGTTTCATATCATCATGTTTCTATTGTTTTGTTGGTTGCAACTTGCAAAGCAAATCTGACTAATCTTCTAATGGGGGCCAATTCAATAAAATTGTTTGTCACTTGTCAATCGGTACTAGTTATGATTCTAAAATGACAATTTTGAAGGTTTTGGTTGCACATTTTGTTCTTCCCGTTTATCCACGGATAAGAACCAGTTTTTATTGTGGTCATTTTATCGTTTCTGTCCAAATCTTCTAGTACTTTCATAATCAACTAAAAATTAAGGGGTAAAAAAAAAACTATTATCAATCAATTATTTTTCCACAGCTAGAGTTTTTTTTTAAAGTCTAAAATAAGGTTAATGGCCGACATCTTCCAAGCACTACAACTATTATAAAATATACAACTCTAAATATTTTGTTCTTAGGATTTGATTTTCATGTCGCTCTTTTACTTCTTGAATCTTCTTCATCTTGGTGGTCCTCACCCGAGTAAAAATTCAGGGCTTGTTTGGTAGGCAAGCTTAAACTCATATTTTTACATTTTAAACAACATTACATATTTTTTCACACTTTTTCGCCTACACGTATTTCAAAAAATTACAAACAACATTACTCAAACTGGTTTACGAAACACCCCCTCAGTATTCCAAAAGTTCATCGATTTGGTATTTTCTATTCTTACATAATAGTTGGTTCGACAAATTATATTAGTTGTGAGGTTCATCATTTATGTGAAAAAGGAAAGAATCATATCGTACACTGCGAGTACGAAATAATTTTTTCTCAATACGCAGCCACAAAACACAATCCCTTCCCTTTTCCAAGATTTGATGAAAGGAGTAATCAATCCTTAGAAAATTTTGTACCAAATAGAACCATTGTAACTCTACTAGGCAATGCTCATATGTGGTTATGTCTTGGGCGTCAAAGCCACGTCAATCAAGGACTGAATCCACTACCTGAAATGCTTCCAAAAGAAAATGCTGGTGTTCTAATCCGTACTATTCTATCTTTACCAGATAAATACAGCGGTCGAGAGCTAATTCAAGAACAAAGTGATGTTCATGATGTGTACAAGGCACATAGATGATGGCCAGTGACTTAATATAGCGCTTTTTTTCCCCACTTGATGTAGTTTGAGAAGTAGAGCTCTCATTGCTATTTGCTAACATTCTATATGTTTTGCAGGCAGATGAAGAGGAGAAAGATCATTTGAAGATAAGGATTGAAACAGCTATTGCGGCTCTCAATGATCCACAAAGCCCTATGAGCATCTAATGACGTGGGACTGAAGTTTGGATCGTCTATTGGTGGGATGTTTGGTCACTATGGCTTTTTCATGTTTTCATGAAGATTTAGTTCCACTCTTTGTTGGGGTTTTAAATTTAATCATTGTTTTCCTTGATGAAGAGTCTTTGGTGTTGTTTCCCAGGGGAAAGCTACATAGTTTTTAGTTCACTACGCCATCTGAAATAATTATATGTTGTCAACTTGTTTTTCAATACTAGAATAACTTCTTGTCCGATTAAAGTTGCCTTTTGAAGTATCCTTGGAAATAAAATTTTGTTTGCCGTTTCACATTGCTTTTCGAATCATATGAAATTAGTTTAATTTTCAACGAGTCAAATAATTGGAATCCATTTTAGAATTTAGGAAATGTCTACATATCAAATGTTCATTATCATCAAATTTTTTGGTTTATTTATTTTATTTTTTATTTTTTACCTTAAGTAAGAGAATGGCATTTTCTTTGAGAAAGATAATTTTATTTTTGAAAGTTGAAAAAACCTAAATCCAAGAACTAGAAGCTTGTTGCATCAACCTAATAATCTTTTCTAATCAGTGCATTAATGATGTTTAATGGAACCTGATAAAATGAGATTTCGTCTCGTCAATATGTTTCTCGTCTGTACCGGTGGACGATGAGCATTCTTGTTTAAGAGAGAACACAATGTAAATAACGGCACCGGTTTAGGGCTTGCCAAAGACCCTCCGATGCTTAAGTTAGCTTAAGACTCTTTAGAGATCAATAATCTGTAGAGTAGTTTTGTGTGTAATCATAATGCACTTACTTGTTTCTTCTGGCTTTATATAGCCCGTTTGAGATTAAATGCTTAGTCTGTTGACTTAACCTTACGTTGCACCTGAGGTGGTGGATTTAATGGCTCAATAATGACCATTTAATCATTAATATTTAAGGTCTGTAACGGCCATCCAACGAGTTGGAAGAGGACGGCGGTAATGGCTACGTATCCATTCATCATTCGCTATTAATTGCTGAGTTTACCTCTGAGATCAATGCGCTTTACGTTTGTCCATAATGACGTCACTCGTTTGGACGAGCACTTTATGGACGACCACATATCGCTACTCATTAGTTGCCTCCTTTATTCGTTTTGTTGTCATTAGTTTGGACGAGCAAAGGAATACAAAATAGTTTTGGCAGTCCCACTTCCTTTTCGTTTCCCAAGATTCTCGTTCAATCACCATTAATGCGATGCAACTTTCCCATCTGGTGATTGCCACGTGTCCCTTCCCTATTCTCCATGCGTGTGGAATTTTTATTGAATTTCCAGTGCCTTAATTTTTGCTTCTTCCTTTTAGAGAAACCGTTTCTTCTCTTTTCTTTCTTCTTCAACCTCTGTATCTAAAGTTTGAAGCTCTCATAAACTCTCAACTTCATCCTGGTAAGCTTTCTATACTCCAAAATTCCATTAATGGTTGATTTTGTTTCTCTTAGGCAACAAACCCCCTTTGTTTCCTTTTTCTTCGCTAGACTAGGAGTTTTTCTTAAACACTTCGGTGGGAAACGCCCTCAAGTAGGCTTGTTTTTACCCCGCTGTTGCGTTGCTTTTAGGTCTGTCTTAATTCCTCTACCCCTTAATCCGATGCTCTCTGATTAAATACCATTTGGAGATGGCCGTCATAGAGGATGGGGACTCTGAAGTTAGGTCTAGCGAGCTTGAGACTAGCCTGTCTTCAAACTATGAGTAAAAGGAATTAGGCATGGACACTGCGGTGTCGAAGCTTTTGCAACCCCCAAACCCTCCTTCGTCTTCTTCTTCACCCCCTTTCCATGCCCTTTTTGAATCTTGCTGTTTAAAGACGAAACATCTGAAATCTATAAGAAGAAGGTTTCAATTCCCTCAGGGCATCGTTGCTCGCTTACCTCGTCCAAATGAGAAGGCTTACACCTTTGCCCACGGCGAGGTGTGCTTCTACGAAGCTGCCTTTTCTTGTGGTCTTTGCTTTCCCATCCACCCGTTCATAATGTCACTTCTTTCTTCCCTCAATCTTGCCCCTAGACAGCTTGTCCCAAACGACGATTATAAGCTATATGTTGATTTGGGTGTCCGTCCATGAAAGGGGACATGATATCTCTGAACGAGTTCCTACACTTGTATTGTCTAAAACCCTTTACCCATTATGGGTACTATGAGCTTTTGCCTTGGAATAGGAACTCTACGATTGTCTCTGGACTCCCTTCTTCCTTTTATGATTGGAAATCACGATACTTCTTTATTTCTGGCTCTAAATGGAAAACCATGTCTAATGACCTTTAGGGCGAAGTCCCGTGGTTACTACAGAAATGGGAGATCCCATCTCTTGGTGTGTTTTTTCAAAAAATTTTTTTTTAAAGACAACCTTTATTTCATATATGTAATCATTCTCTTGACACCTGTTTTACAGCTTCTAAACGTCCTGACTTAGAGAGCCGTTATCAGAGTCGAGTTGAAACTGCCTTGGAATTTGCTCATGGGATTGACAATTTTGATGACCTTGTGGACCCTCATCATCTCCTTGGACCCGAGACTTCTAAATATGTGTTGAGAAAAATCCTCCGAGAAGAGAAAAGTACATATACCCTTATTTCTTAATCTTTTTATTTTTTATTTTTTTTACCTTACATCTTTCTTTGACTCTGTCTTCGCAGAGATGGCCACCAAGTATAGCATGGACAAATAGGCACATGTTAAGGGGATGAAGAATGAACCCTTGTCTCAGCTAGCCATGAACACAAAGAAGTGGAAACTGAATGAGAAGAAAAGTGAGATAATCATTTCTCCCTTCGTCCGTACTGTCCCTTCCTCTCCAACTCCATCCCTTGAAATGATGATGTTTACGCCTCCCACTACTCGCTCTAAAGGGAAGAGCAAAGTTGGAAAAAGCATCTGGGAGGATCCGGCTACAGCTCTTGGTCGGGCACATAACGTGATTACAAACGAGGAGCTTAAGGGTCTATCTACCATCCCGTCCCATGAACTAGTCAGTCGTTACATACATAAACTGGTGTAGATATTACACTTAACTATTTCTTTGTCATTAAATTTTTTGCGTGTCCACAGAGCTTGATTTTGTACTCTGCTTTCAGGTTCTTGGAGAATCACTGCATCTGATGACCAACTATCTGAGCACCAAGGAAAAGGTATTGGTGGCCAACCCAAAGATGAATCTATTGAAGCTGAAAGCTTGAGACTGAGAAAGGACTTGATTGAGGCTATAGATGAGGCTACGAAGGCAAAGGGGAAGATCAAGGAGCTCAATGAAGCGTTGAAGGTGGAGAAACTACTCATTGCGTAGAAAGATGACGAAATCCAGGCTGCTCTTCTAAGGACTGACGAGGAGTGTGAGAAAGTAATTGACCAGTTCTTGAAGTCTAAGCGCTTTTCTGACCTTCAATTCATCTAGTATTACAAAGGCTTTAAGCTCCTTCATAGATGGACGATGAAGCATATAGTCAAGCTGTGGATTTTTCCAACCTCGACTTTGAGGTCATTGATACTAAGGTTCTCGCTGATGAAGCCAAGGAGCAAGAGGAAACTACTGTTGTTGCTGATGGAGGAGATGGTGCTACTGATGCTAGACCAACAAAGCAAGGTCACGAGGACGAGGTCATTGTTGCACCTTGAAGAAACTTTTCTTTTTTTGTTTGAAACTTTGGTTGCCTCCCTGTTTTGAGGCTTTAATATCTCATCTTTTAAGGACAATGAATACTTTGGATGCTAGTTGCCTCCTTGTTTTGAGCCTTTTTTATTTCTATTCAAAAGACATCAATCATTTAGAATGCAACTTCAATTCCTGTTATATTCTTAGTTTTGATTGCTTTGACCTTTCCTTTGGAAGGGCCTCTTTTGCAACTCGTCAATGAGACATACTGATGGTTCATCAACCAAGTTCCTTGACGATCTTTTACTACTAACAGTTTTTTCATGGCCTTACGATTTAAATTCGTCATTTGAGTTTTATTGTTAGTGGCTTTTTTTATACTTTAAACTTGTCATTGGAGTTTTTACTACCAACGGTTTCTTCTATGATTTGAACTTGTCATTGGAGTTTTTACCATTAATAGGTCTCTTTTATGATTTAAACTTGTCATTGGAATTTTTACTACTAATAAGTTTCTTTTAAAACTTGTTATTAGAGTTTTTACCGTTAACAATTTTCCTTACGATTTAAACCTGTCATTGGAGTTTTTACCATTAATAGTTCCCTTATGATTTAAAAATGTTGTTTGAAGTTTTTACCATAGGTATCTCTTTTTCATGATCTAACCTCGTTTACAACTTTACCCTTGAGATTGTGTTGTTATGGACAATTGAACAGGAGATCAAGCCTTTTGGAAAAGAGATGGCATAGGGAGCCTTATTATTTCATTCACCCATATTTATGAAAGGATTACAAGGGAAATAACTTGACCAAAATAAAATACTAAAGTAAAAGCAAAAGAAATCTCGCTTATCTGATGCATCGTCAGATGAGGTACTCCTATGGATGGAGTTTATTGACTTAGGTACTTCCTATTGATAGTACTTCTTGAGGTACTCCACATTCTAGGGACGAGGCAATGGATTGCCATTGAGGTCTTTCAGGTAGTAGCTTTCTCTTCTCGAGTAACGGATGACCTTATATGGACCTTCCCAAGTAGGGCCTAACTTTCCTTGGGTTGGGTCTCTGGTGGCTTGTGAGACTTTTCGCAATACCATATCATCAGGGTTGAACCTTCTAAGCTTCACCCTTTGATCATGGTACTTTGCCATCTTTTGCTGGTATCAGGCCATTCTTTGAGTTGTTTTGTCTTTGACTTTGGATAAACAATCCAAACTTAGCCTCAACTCATCATTGTTTGAACTCTCGTCATAATAGGCTCGTCTAAGGCTTGATAACCCCACTTCAACGGTAATAACTGCATTTGTACCAAAGGCCAGCTTGAATGATGTTTCTCCTGTTGGTGTTCTTGCAGTTGATCGATAAGCCAATAGTACACCTAGTAACTCTTCTGGCCATGCACCCTTTGCCCCCCTCAAGTCATGTTTTGATGAGTTTGAGCAAAGCGCAATTTGTTACCTCTGTCTATCCATTCACCTGTGGATGGCCAGGTGACAAGTAGTGATTCTTTATTCACAGCCCTGCACAGAATTCTCTGAAATTTTGGCTATTAAATTACATTCCATTGTCAGAGATGATCGCCCTTGGGATTTTGAACTTGCAAACAATGTTTTTCCAAATGAAGTTTTGTATCTTGCTTTCTGTGATGCTAAAGGCTTTGTTTCAACCCATTTTGTAAAATAGTCGATAGCAAAGTAAAAACTTAACTTGCTTCTTCCCTTGTAGCAATGGACCAACAATGTTAATTCCTCGGGTGGAAAATGGCCATGGTGAAGAAATTCTCGTCATTAGTTCTCCTACAATGTGCTACGCATTTCCAAACTGTTGACACTTATCGCATTTTTTTACGAGCTCAATTGCTTTTTGCATGGCCAGCCAAAAGCAGGCTGCTCTGATTGCCTTCCCAACTAGAGACCAAGGTCTTGAATGATTCCCACATATACCTTCATGGATCTCTTGCAACACATACACCACTTCTTCGGGATTCAAACACTTTAAGTAGGGCAATGAAAATCCCTTCTTATAGAGTTTATCGTTCACGATAGTGAATCTTGTGGCTTTGACTTTAACCTTCTTTGCTTCGGATGAGTTTGATGGAAGCTAGTCAGCTCTGATGTAAGAAAGGATTGGATCCATCCAGGTGTGCGACTGCTGACATCATCAAAATAATAAACCAATTGGTTTGTTAGCTTCAGATACCTCTTCATTCTTTCCTCTTTTGCTTCATACTCGCTGGTTATTTGCCCGACAATTAGCTTGGAATCAATTTTTAGCTTCAAATTCTTGACTCCTAGAGCTTTTGCAATCCTCAAGCTGGTGAGGATTGCTTCATACTTTGTTTAATTATTCGTCGCTGGGAACTGGAGTTGAACCTTATATTTAAGGACGTTCCTCTTAATTGAGGTTATAATCACACTGACGCCTCCGAGACCTGCGACAAATGAACCGTTTGCACATATTGTCCAGTATTCTGCTTTTGGATATAGGTCTAGAAGGGTGAATTCAGTGATAAAATCTGCTAATGTCTTGGCTTTGATTGCTGTCCTCAGCCTGTATTCAATATCAAACTGGCTTAGTTCAATTGCCCATTGGACCATGCGTCCTACTGCATTGGGTTTGCTCATGGCTTTTCCAGATTGGATGATTCGTCATCACCATGATAGTGTGAGCTTGGAAATATGGAGGGACCTTTCTTGAAGTGAAGATCAAGGAGAAGGCCATCTTTTCTATCCGTGGGTACTTTATTTCGACTCCCTAAAATGCTTGGCTAGTGTATTAAATAGGTCGTTGCACCCTGGACTCTTCACGAATCAAGGCTGAGATGACATCCGTTTATGATACAGCTAGATACAAAAATAGATCTTCCCCTTCTACTAACGGGCTTAAGAGTGGGGGTTTAGCCAAATACTCTTTAAGGCTCTAGAAGGCTATTTCACACTCGTCTGTCCATTGGAAGGCCTGCTTAAGAGTTTTAAAGAAGGGGAGACACTTATCAGTGGCCTTCAAGACGAACCTATTCAATGTTATGATCCGTCCTATTAACCTTTGCACCTCCTTTACTGTCATTGGAGAAGTCATGTCAAATATAGCTTCCACCTTATCTGGATTTGCCTCAATTCCTCGTTAAGAGACCGTAAAACCGAGGAATTTCCCTGACGAGACTCCAAAAACACACTTGGCATGGTTGAGCTTCATTCTATATCTTCTCAAAGTACCGAACGTCTCCTGGAGGTTGTCAAGGTGAGTTTTTGCTTCCTTTCTTTTTACGAGCATGTCGTCCACATAAACCTCCATATTCCTGCCTATTTGTTTGTTGATCATTTGGTTTACCAATCTCTGGTACATGGCACCTACGTTCTTCAGTCCAAATGGCATGAATTTGTAACAGTACAGGCCCTGGTTGGTCACGAATTTAGTTTTCTCTTCGTCTTCCTTATTCATGAGGATCTGGTTATAACCTAAAAAAGCATCCATGAAGGTTAGTAATTCATGGCCAATTGTTGAATTAACGAGCTAGTCAATCCTAGGAAGGGGAAAACTGTCTTTCAGGTATGTATTATTTAAGTCCATGAAGTCTGCATACATTCTCTACCTTCCGTTGGACTTTTTTACCATGATGTCGTTGGCTAGCCATTTGGGGTAGTAAACCTCTCGAATAAAGCCTATAGTCAAGAGCTTCTCTACCTCTTCCATAACTGCTTTATTTCGCTCTGGGGCAAATACCCATTGTTTCTATTAGACGGGCGTCTTCATTGGGTCGACATTAAGGCAATGTTCTATCACATCTCTATCAATCCTTGGTATATCTTCATGGCTCCATGCAAAGACATCTAGGTTACTTTTCAAGAACTTCACCACTTCGTCCTTTAAGGACGGTTAGAGCTCCTTTCCTACCTTGATAGTTTTGGAAGGATCTCCTTCCACCAACTCTACATTCTCCGCCTTTTCTGTGGGTTTAGGAGGCTCTTCCTTCACCATACATGTATGATTTTCTTTGGACACTAGTACTGCTTGATTACATTCTCTGGCTAAAAGTTGGTCTCCACAGATTTCTCCAATCCCTTTGAGGGGTTGGGAATTTTACCTTTAGGCAGTATGTAGAAGTTGCGGACTTGAGGCAATTAAGAGTTGGCCATCCTAGAATCACATTGTAAGATGAAGGGCAGTCAACGATTAGAAATTCTACCTCCTTTATTACTTGTGCTGGGTGAGTCCTTACTGTAATCAATAGGGAAATGATACCTTTTAGAAATACACGGTCCCCACTGAAATTGACTAGAGGAGATCCAAAAGGTCTGAGGTGTTTTGAATCTGAAAGTTCAATTTGGGTAAGAAACACCCTTGAATGTTTAGGCCCTAATTACAAAATTACCAATTCTAACTTTATATCAAACAGTTAATGTGCAGAATATGACAACAAGCTTATAACAGAATTGATAAATAATCTAAGCCAAATATAAACACATCCACAGCAGTAAATATAAGGCAAAGATAAAGGAAGGAAGATGCAAACACACGGACAACACACGATGTGTTATCGAAGAGGAAACCGAAGCCCTCGGCGTAAAACCTCTCCGCCGCCCTCTAAGCGGTCAAATAATCTACTAAAGAATATAGTTGGGATACATGAACAGTAAAAGACCCTCCAAGCCTAATCTACCCAAGTACCTAAGCCCTCCAAACTTCTTGCTCCAACGAGGTTACGCCGAACCTATTTCTTCTTTAGCTTCTCAGATTCCGCTACTAAACCATAGCATCAACCAATGTAGATTGGTTCCTTCCTAACTGCTTCCTAACAGCACCAAATGAACCTTCTCACAGACGTGGGTGTGATGAGATAAGCATTTGGTAAAATGCCTCTCAAGGGTATGACAATGGAGAGGAAGAGAGTAGAGGAATTTGTAGAGTCTTTAAGGTTAAGATTGTAGATGAATCAATCTTGTATTTCTCTAGGGTTTCTCTCACAAAATTCTCTCTAGAAGCTCTCTCAATATGGTGGGTATAAGGGTATATATATAGTAGGGTGAGAAAGGAATGCAAAATGTCAGTTTTTGCCAAACAGGGCATTTTGGCGACTTGACCTCGCTACTGGGTCAAGTCACGAGTTCAAGCCGTGAGCTAACGGCCTGGCCAGCTTGGGACTTTTGTCCTGTAGTGCGACAGTTGGTGCGACTCTTCAGCTTCTGGCATGCTTGGCATGTGTGCAGGCATTTGGCGACTTGCAAGCCGCGACTCACCCGTGAGATCCAGTCGTGAGACTTTGTTTTCTTGCACACTCTTGAGCATTTCTTCACATCTTCTCACACACTACCCTTACAATTTTCCCACCTAAATACAGGGTTACTAAGTGCTAAATTACAAGCAAATTGGTCACAGAATAAAGCTAATAAAATGGTTGATTAAATTCAACCTTACAGAATCTAACTTTATCTGCTGGAACGCCGTCATGTACATTACATCTGCCAAGCTTCCGTTATCTACCAAAACCCTCCTAGTATTATACCCTTCGATGGTCAGCATGATAACAAGGGGGTCGTCATGTGGTTGCTTGACTTCCCTTATATCTCGTTCGGAGAAAACAATGTCTTCATCTCCAGAGCAATGATGTTTGGCTACTGGGTGCTTTATATGAACACTATTGACTTGTCTCTAAACTGCCTTTCTCAAAGACCTGTATGACCCCCCCGCGACCAGTCCTCCAATTATCGTCCTTATTTCTCCCACGACCTCTTTAGGACGGTCCTGCTCATCTTCTTTTTGGTCGTTATTAGACTTCTCTTCCATCCGGTGGCAGGACTGATAGTCTTTCTTGACAAATTTTTGGAGTTTCCCTCTCTAGATTAACTCCTCTATCTACTCTTTCAAGTCCTGACATTTATCAGTGTAATGACTATAATCATTGTGAAAATGATAGTACTTCTTTGGATCTCTCCGTTTTGAGGATGAACTCAGCGGTTTGGGCCATTTCAGAGTAGGATCATCCTTTAACTGCATGAGGATTTTGTCCACAGGCATTAGTAAAGGAGTGAAATTCAACTTTTTCTTCGATGGTGCTTTCAGACTACTTTTACTGGCCTTGGTGTAGCAATCCCTCTTCTTGCTCTGCGATTCAACGTTTTCTTCTTTCTTCTGTTTGCCCACCAATCCCTTTGCAGTTAGTGCATCTTCTCCATTCATATATTTCTGAGCTTTGAACAATAGATCTGTCATCGAGGTTAGTGGGGTCTTCCCTAGGTAGAAGATGAGGTTAGGATTGTTCAACCCCACTTGGAAGGTTGTCATTATTACATGATCATTTGCCTCATCGATTTTCTACATTGCCTTGTTGAAGCATTTCACATATTCCCTCAAGGTTTCTCCTTCTTGTTGTTTCACAATCAACAGGTTTGAGGTGGGCCTTTATGGTGTTGGCCCCCAATGAAATGTCAGACGATAGAGTCACTCAACTGCTCAAATTTGGCAACTGACGACGTGACAACATGCTAAACCATACCCTTTTTGCTCCCCTAAGGGTTGTTGGGAAAGATCTGTAAATCACCTCGTCTAGAGTCTGCTGGGGATTCAATATTGTCTTGAATGCCCCTATGTGATCCAGGGGATCCTTAGTGCCATCATAAACCTTTAGTTGTGGGAGACGGAATTTAGGAGGCTAAGGGCACTCCAAAACGCTGGCTGTGAAGGGTGAATCTGTCTTCTTGATTATGCCGTCAAGGTTTATTATTGTCTTCCCTTTCATGGCATTCTTAACTTTGTCTAACACCTTCCTCATGTTTTTCATCATCTGATCATTGCCATGAGTCAACTATGCATTGTGCTTAGAAGTCTCTTTCATGCTGTTTTCCAGGCTGTGGGCCTCGTCGTCATTGTTATTGCGGTTACACCATGACTGTGACGTGTTAGTGTCTTCTGGACACACTCGCCACTTCAAATCTTCATTTTGTTTCATCAATTCTTGCACATTGGCTATTAGTACTTAGATTTGTTAGGCCATTACCACCAGATTCGGTAGCATAGTTATGGTTAAGTCCATCAGCTCTAAGGAACTTAATCGGTAGAGAATTCAATGGCTTATTGATTGATAGCTCGTTGTTCTCCACAGACAGTGCCAAACGGATAAAACGAGATTTCGCCTTGTTAGTATGTTCCTCGTCTGTACTGGTGGACGATGAGTATTCCTATTTAAGAGAGAACACAATGCAAATAACAGCACCGATTTGGGGCCTACCAAGGACCCTCTGATGCTTAAGTTAGCTTAAGACTCTTTAGAGATCAATAATCTGTAGAGTAATTTTGTGTGTAATGAAAAGCGTAATGCACTTACTTGTTTCTTTTGGCTTTATATATCTCATTTGAGATTAAATGCTTAGCCTGTTGGCTTAACCTTACATTGCGCCTGAGGTGGTGGATTTAATGGCTCAGTAATGACCATTTAATCATTAATATTTAAGGTCTATAGTAGTCATCCAACGGGTTGGAAGAGGATAGCTGTAACAGCTCCATATTCGTTCATCATTCGCCATTAATTGTTGAGTTTACCTTTGAGATCAATGTGCTTTAGGTTTGTCTATAATGATATCACTCGTTTGGACGAGCACTTTATGGACGACTAATTATCACTACTTGTCAGAACCCACCACTTTTTGTTTTTAAAACAAAAAACTTGTTTTTAAATTTGACAACAAAAAACCATTTAAGTCTAACCAGCTAACCCAACCCATATCAACTAGGATAAGCATTTATGAACTTGATAGGGTTGAGTTGGGTTGAAAAATCCGTTCAACCTAACTCATGCACACCTCAACTCTTAGTCACAAACTTGGACAAAATGACAATTTTAATAAGAGTCCAAATTTGATAAGGATGGGGTGTAAAACCTTACACAATTTCAACATTTTACTTAAAATTCAATACATCCTACCATACTTAATAACATTTCAATAAACTCCTAATTTGGTTGGATTTATTTATGGATATTAGAATTGATTGGGTGTGGTTGTACTTATTCTTAAATATGTAATAAGATAATGTGGCATGTTAGGATTGGAGAGGTAAAACATGAGTTTTACGCCACTCCTTACAAAATTTAATCTCTTTTAATAAATAGAATCATATGATAGACATTAAACCTATGTTGTTCATTGCATAATAGTTGGTCTTTATAAATTTACAATAAAATTTATTACCTCCAACAATACATCATTCTTCCAAATCAATGCCAAACCTCCCCCTGAATCCAGATTTTTCACAATAATCCAATTTGGAAAAGGAAAATTATCGTATAGTTTCTCAAAGCCTTCCTTATTCAGTCGAGTTTCCATGGGAAAACACACCATGGGAGCTTGTTCCCTCATAATCTTGCGAAGGCTACGACCTATCCAAGGGTTTCCAAGCCCTTGGCAGTTCCAACTTAGGAGCCTCATTGCTCCTAGCAAGGGTGGTCCACCACCCCTAGGGTTGTAAATGAGCCAAGCTTTGTCGAGTAATGCATGTTTGAGCTTGGCCCGTCAGTAAAAATCAAATGCCCAAGCTCAACTCGAGCTTGACACAAGCCTAAAAACAATGTTTGAACTCGAGCTTGAGAGAATGCCAAAAAGCTTGAGCTCAAACTCAAGCTCAAGTCAAGCTTTTTAGCTTAGGATCCAAAAAAAAAGGCATCATCAAATACTTATATCACCAAAAATCAAGTAAACAAAAAATAATAATATACTCATTTTATCATGCTTCTAATTCCACCCGTGATTAGAAATTGCTCAAATTACAATTTTACATAATTAAATTCATCCATTCATCATTCATTGTCTATATAGCTTGAGTAATTGTTCAAAATACAATTTTTACATCCACATTTGTCATCCATGCAACTATAATTTTCACAAATCTAAATAAATTATCATTCCAAAACATATATGAATAAACAAGCTATAAATTAACATTCTAAAACATATGTGTAATGTCATAATAATGAGTTTATTTAGTAAACATATATCAAGCTATAAACGAGCCAAAGCTTGGCATGTTTTTATCGAGTCCTACTGTTCACGAGCTTATTCACAAACAATTTTTTTTTTTTGGTTTGGGCTCGGCTTATTTATCAAACAAGCCTAAAACTAAGGCTCAAGCTTAGCTTATTTATAAACAAACGAACATGAACGAGCTTTTTATTGAGCTGAGCCCAAGTTGTTCATGAACAGCTTGGATCGTTTACAGCCCTAACCACCCACCCCCGCCGATATATCATCATTAATGGCACTTCCACTGTCAACCTTCCCATGCTTCACAGTCTACCCTCCTTCAGTGTCCCTCAAAATCGTTTCAGCCTCTTGCACCAATTCTCTCTTCCTAAGTGTTGGTAAGTTAAAAGCCTTAGTCACCCCACTAAGGCCAAAGTCCATATGGTTGAATCTTGTCCATTTGGCTTTGGGCTTTGGTGAAGTAGGCCCAATAACTTCAGAAGCCCAAGCAGCAGTGAGGATAGAGGGCATGGTAAAACACTCACTATTTGAATTTGAATTCACCGTAATCCCCTCTGCAAATATAGTTTTTGCTCCATCTTCCACGTTATCATGAATTCTGTTTTCAACGATATCAATCTACTGGAAATCAAGGGTTATCCTTGGGATCACAGACTCACCATCATCGGGACAGTTACTCTTCATGGCAACTTTTGCAACCTTCTCCTCTGTCGTTGAAAGCGTCCCAATCATGGGTTGGTGGTTTGTTGCTTGTACTAGAATGTCACCTGTATCACCATCAGAGCCAAAGTTTGGACTTGTATCCCGTTTAGGAGGGGGCTTGGGCTGACCACCCGAAGATTTCAACCAATCACCATACTAATACTCCACCTCCTCTCCATTTTTTTGCAAGGCAAAGTGTTGCACACAGTGCCTTAGATCGTATCCAAGCAGCCCGCAGAAGTGACAAAACATTGGAAATCTCTCATATTTGAGGGTTACCCACATACGTACACCATCTGATCCAGCTATGAAACCACCATGTCTGAATGGTTTTGTAATCGGTAGTGCAATGCAAACGCACATGAAAAAATTAAGGTCATCTTGTCTTCGTCTCCTTTCCACTTCCTCGACTACACCCAATCTGTTCCCTACTTCCAAAGTAACTTAAGGAAAAACCATATCAAATGGGGCTCCCCATATTTGAACCCACAAAGAAGCATGGTTCACTTGTATATTCCCCATATTCATCCCTTTCTGCCATCGCTGGAGCATAAGTAGCTGATTATCGAACGTCCAAGGGCAACCTCTAAGCATTTGGATCATATCAAATTCAAATTGGAATTTGAATTGAAAAAGATTTGAGCTGACCTCGAGAATCTGCAACTTGTCATCCAATCCCCATGCTTGTCTTAATGTGTTCTTTGCCACCCTCTTGTTGAAAGATTTGCACGTAAGGAATTTGCCAATGAGGCTCAGGTTGCAACTTTCAATAGCTTCCAGCCTTCCTTCATCAGAGATTGTGATAACTTCTTCTTTATCAGGCATTAATTTCATATTATCCAAGCTATCAATCACATATTTTGCCGTGGTTATAGAAAACAAAACTAAAAACACAGTACCCTTAGGTCTAGCCTAAAGGAGGGAGAGGCTCGATGCAAAATAAGAGGGAGAGCTCCTAAAAGGAAGGGGGACTCCTTATCTATTATGTTAAACTTAACTCGCGCATTACACAAATTATTGACTAGTTATATAAATTATGGGTCATTCTACAATACCACATATATTTTTAGTGGGTATGATACCCACTCAAATCTTAGCCGTATATTTTTATTGTTTCAATCCTGATCATTTATTTAAGTTTAGTAGTAAACGTATCACTGGCAGAATAGGTAGTGAATAAAAACAAAATAAAACCAAAAGAAAGAAACGGGGAGAACGAAAGATTGGTAAAGAAAAATAGAGAACCAAAGACAAAGAGGGCCAAGAAGCTGAACAAGAGACCTAGCAAGCCATCGCCACCACCACCGCCATCGCCACTGCTCACCATCCACCACCGTTAGATCGTCTGCCGCTGCTACTAGTGAGAATTTTGTTTAGTATTTGAGAAGTTGTTGTTGTTGTTGTTGTTGTTGTTTTTTTTTTTTTTTTTTTTATTTTTTTTTTTATAGGTTAGATTTGATTATTTTAGTATTGGAAAGCTAAGTCTGTTAGGATTAGTGCCCTTAAATCCTATTGTATGATTCTATGTATGATATTATGTATTACATTATGTATGACATGATGTATGACTTAATATTGTAATCAATAAAGTTGTTTTATTATTATCTGAAATAATAATAACTTGAATATTTGGACATTATCATATAGTCCGTGAGCTGCATAGTATGTGATTTATGTGAAAAGTTACAGAAGATATAAATTACAAGTTCTTTGTAAACTCATAATTTAGTTCGTAGTCGGTGATGAAATTGGGCGTTTCATTTGTGAAGACTATAACATATTAACTAAGATGATTTTTCTTGATCATGAAAGTGGTGACTTCTAGTTGATATGTTGATATGTTTTAAGAGTTAAAACATATTGAACAGCGTGAAATTTATTATTCACCTAATGACTATCATTTGAATAACAAATCTTATGACTTATATTTACATGAACTCTTAATCCTAAGAGAATAATGGATTTGATCATGAAGTGTAGGCTGTTTTGATATATCGAGAGTGAGATTTAAAGTAACGGTCAAAACCTTAGAATGTTGGGAGCCACTGATATTGATGCTATGAAGTTGTTTAAATTTGAATTTAAGTTTGTTAAATTGAACTTTAAGGCTATAGCATCAATGGAATTTAGTTTTGATATCATTCTCAGTCTATCATGTTTAAATGATGGTTGTTTTTTCATAAAAAACGGTTGAAAACTATCTTTAAAAAATTATGGAAAATTCAAATTTCACACGACTCAATCGATCGAGAAGTGATCAAGCATCGATCAAGAAAACAAGAGATTTCTGGATCGATCGACCAGCTATCGGTCAGCTATTAAGCTAGCAAGATTGTTTCTCGTTCGATCGACCAACTATTGGTCAGCTGTCGAGCTAACAAGATTGTTTCTCGATCGATCAACCAATTATCGGGAAGTTGTCGAGACAGCAAGATTGTTTCTCGATTGATCGAACAGTGATCAAGGATCGATCGAGCTTGGGAATTTTTAAATTTTTCTAAGTGTTTTCAAGTTTTAAAAGTGCAGGGCTGTATGTAATTAGTTTATGCATGTTTAAAATATAAAAACCTTTAATTTAAAACATCTAGTGGGAGAAAGACACGAGGGTTGGATCTCACGGTCTCCATTGTTGGTTCATAGTAGTGTGAAATATATACGTTGTCTTTGCTTCGAGCTTAGCATTCCATGTAGAGAGTATTTATTTCATGGTCCTATAAGATTGAATTTCTTGGTTTATAGTAGTTTGATCAAACAACTTGTCTTAGCTTCGAGCTTTGCATTCCATGCGAAGGGTGTTTTGTATCATGGTACTACAAAATAAGCCTGTTAAAGGGATGAAATGTGGCTACAAATGATTCTAGACAATGGTACACACTAGACTAAATATTATAGTATCCTCTATGCTGAGTTCTTACTATTATTATTTAGAGGCCAAATGTATAACGACATTATTAGTTTATGATAAGAGTTATCATGATAGCACTAATAATGAAAAGAGTTCTCAATCAATCATAGTATTTAATGTTCACTCTATGTTGAGGGATATTGAATATGAGATTGGGTTGTCGTTGCATATATTATACTATGGTTTTATTAAGGTTCCATACTATATGTTTATATGCTAAATTGATAATGTCCAGTTTACTTATTATATTCATGTTTATTGTTTTTAGATTTGAACATGGCATCATTTAGCCCACTTGTTACTATTCTTAATCAAAACAAATTGACTAGATCTAGCTATGTTGACTGGAAAAGAAATTTGGACATTATTCTTACAGCTGAAGAGCACAAATATGTGCTTACTCAACCATGTCCTAGCTTTCCTTCATTAGATGCTCGTCCTGAGGAAAAATAACGATATGATCGTTGGCAGAAATCTAATGAAATGGCCAAGTGCTACATCTTAGCATCTATTTCAAATGTTCAACAGCATCAAATGCAGGATGTAGAGCTAGCTTCGGACATTGTGCTAAGCCTAAAGGAGATGTTGCAAGGCAAGAAACCATGAGGCAAATTTATAATACCAAAATGGCTAAAGGTGGTTTAGTTAAGGAGCATTGTCTTACAATGATCTCTAATCTAAATACATTGGAGGTTTTAGGTGTCGATATTGATGGAGAATCCCAAGTGGATATGATACTCCAGTCACTACCAGAATCATTCGAAGAATTCAAACTCAATTATAACATGAACAAAAAGATTTATACATTGTTTGAATTAATGAATGAGTTGGTAGCGGCAGAAGGCATTCTTGGTACTTCTAGTGTTGATGCTAATATGGCTGAAGGTTCTACTTCTCAACCTAAGTCGAAAGGCAAGGGTAAGAAGAAGAAGAAGAAAGACTTCACCAAGTAAGAGGTAAACAAATTGTCTTAGGGATTGCTGATAAAGGAAAGAAGATCAAAGGAAAGTGTTTCCATTGTGGTGAGAAAGGACATTGGAAGAGGAATTGTCCAAAATTCAAGGCTGCCAATAATAAGGGTATGAAAAGTTCTTTCCTCCTTGAAATATGTTCAGTACAAAATCCCACAGATTCCTGGTGTGTGGATTCAAGTTGTACTAATCATATCTGCAATTCTTTGTAAGGGTTCCAAGAGACCAGAAGGCTTAATGAAGGGGAATTATTTTTTACTTTGGCTGATGGAAGCAGGATTCCGGTTGTAGCTGTTGGTGTTTATAATTTATGTTTTGAGTCTAGAGTTTTAATATTAGAAGACTGTCTATATGTACCTAATGTTCGTAGGAATTTAATTTCTGCAACTTATTTAGGTAAACATGGATATTGTGTTATCCTTAAAGACAATGTTGTAATAAAGAAAGGTAAAATGTTTATCTATTCTGGCAATATTGTTGATGGTCTTTATATTTTAACTCCTGATAAGCATGAATTATATAATTCTGAATTAGATTATGACTCTCATGTAAAATTATTAAAGAGAAAGTTTCTTTCTACTAATGATGCATATCTTTGGCACTTGCATTTAGGTCATATTAATTCAAATAGGAATCAAACACTGATCAAAGATGGTCTCTTACAGCCCATGGACTTTAATGAATTTCCAGTTTGTGAATCTTGTTTGGAAGGCAAAATGAGCAAACGACCTTTTAATGCAAAAGATAGAAGAGCCCAAGATTTGCTAGAACTAATACATTCAGATGTATGTGGTCCTATGTCAATCCAGGCAAGAGATGGCTATGAATATTTCATTACTTTCACTGATGATTACTCTAGATTTGGTTATGTGTACCTAATGAAATGGAAGTTCGAAACCTTTGAAAAGTTCAAAGAGTTTAGGGCTGAAGTTGAGAATCAATTAGGCAAACACATAAAGGCCATTCGATTTGATCGTGGTGGTGAATACCTTCTTGGGGATTTTAGGGACTACTTAACTGAAAATGGGATTGTATCCCAATTGACTTTACCTGGAACTCCACAACAAAATAGTGTGGCGGAAAGAAAGAATAGGTCTCTTTTAGATATGGTTAGGTCCATGATGAGTTATTCAACTTTACCAATTTCTTTTTGGGGATATGCCTTAAATACTTCAATGTATCTTCTGAATTTGGTACCTTCAAAGTCTATTACTAAAACACCTGTTGAGTTGTGGAATGGGCGTAAGCCTAGTATGAGACATCTCCATATTTGGGGTTGTCCAGCATTTGTGTTGAAAGGAAAGTCTGACAAGTTACAGCCTAAAACAGAAGTGGTTTTCTTTGTAGGGTATCCAAAAAGAATTGTTGGAGGTTTATTCTATAGTCATAAACATAATAAAGTGTTTGTTAGCACAAATGCCAAATTCTTGGAAAATGACTATTTGAATAATTATACTCCTAGAAGTAGAGTTATGTTGGCTGAAATGAATGAACCTGTAATAGAACAACCAATGGATGAAACTAGGGATGATGTGGATGTATTAGATACACCACAAGATACTACTCATGAGATGTCTAGTATACAGGTGCCTCATCGTAGTGGGAAAATTGTTTGGCCTCCAATAAGATTCATAGGTTTGGGAAAAAGAAGCTATCTCAGAAGAGGCTGAATTGGATTCCTACACTTATGAAGAGGCAATGAATGATATAGATGCACATCATTAGGTTAAAGCTATGAAATCTGAATTAAATTCCATGTATTCCAATCAAGTTTGGGATCTTGTAGAGGCGCCTAACGGCATTAAACCTATTGATTGCAAATGGGTTTACTAGAGGAAAAAAGGGATAGATGGAAAGGTTGAAACCTTTAAAGCAAAGCTAGAGGCGAAATGGTACACACAAAAAGAAGATATTGATTATGAAAAAACCTTTTCACCAGTAGCAATGCTTAAATCTATCAGAATTCTCTTATCCATTGCTGCTCATTATGATTATGAGATTTGGCAAATGGATGTCAAGATGCATTTCTCAATGGCAATCTTGAAGAGGAAATCTATATAATGCAACCAGAAGGTTTCATGGCGAAGAACCAAGAGCATATGGTATACAAGTTGAAAAGGTCCATTTATGGACTTAAGCAAGCATCTAGGTCATGGAACATTAGATTTGATCAAGCAATCAAGTCATTTGGTTTTGAACAAAATCTTGATGAACCATGTGTATACAAAAGACATCAAGATAAAGTAGTAATGTTCCTAGTGATTTATGTTGATGATATTCTACTCATTGGAAATGATATAGGGGTAATGTCATTGGTAAAGGTTTGGTTGTCAAGTCAATTTGATGTAAAGGACTTAGGTGAGGCTAATTTTATTATAGGGATCAAGCTTTTGCGAGATCGCAAGAATAAGATGTTAGGCTTATCACAAGCTAGATATATAAATAAGGTTCTAGAATGGTTTAGCATATAAAACTCTAAGAAAGGTTTACTTCCTTTTAGACATGGGGTTCCTCTGTCTGATGACCAAAGGCCTAAGACTCAAGAGGAAATAGATATAATGAGACAAGTTCCTTATGCTTCTGCAGTGGGAAGTCTCATGTATGCAATGCTTTGTACTAGATCAGATATTTGTTATTCAGTTGGCATGGTCAGCTGATATTAATCAAATCCAGGACCACAACATTGGCAAGCTGTAAAGCATATTCTCAAGTATCTACGGAGAATGAGAGATTATATACTTGTTTACTGTAATGAGGATTGGATTCCCATTGGCTATACAGATTTTAACTTTTAATTGAATCTATATTTCAGAAAGTCCACATCAAGATGTGTTTTCACCTTGGGAGGTAGAGCCATAACTTGGAGGGGTGTCAAGCAATCTTGTATTACGGACTCCACCATGGAAGCAGAATATGTTGCTGCTTGTGAAGTAGCAAAAGAAGTTGTATGGCTCAAGAAATTCCTTTCTGACCTTAGTGTAATGAGAATGGAACAAGTTCCCATCACATTATTTTGTGACAATAGTGGTGCAGTTGCACAATCAAAAGATCCAAGGAATCACAAGAAAGGAAAGCACATTGAGAGAAAATACCACATCATTAGAGGTATTATTGCTCTTGGAGATGTGGTGGTAGCAAAGATTGAAATTGCAAATAATCTAGCAGATCCATTTACCAAAGCCTTGCCTCAAAGGACTTTCAAGTCACATTTGAAGGGAATGGGAGTTAGATTAGTGCATAAAAGTCTTTAGGGCAAGTGGGAGATTGCTAGGATTAGTGCCTTTAAATCTTATTGTATGATGCTATGTATTATATTATGTATGACATTATGTATGACTTAATATTATAATCAATAGAGTTGTTTTATTATTATCTGAAATAATAGTAACATGAATATTTGGACATTATCATATAGTCTATGAGATGCATAGTATGTGATTTATGTGAAAAGTCACAGAATATATAAATCACAAGTTCTTTGTAAACTCAGATTTTAGTTCGTAGTCAGTGATGAAATTGGGCATTTCATCTGCGAAGACTATAACATATTAACTAAGATGATTTGTCTTGATTATGAAAGTGGTGACTTCTAATTGATATTTTGATATGTTTTAAGAGTTAAAACATATTGAACAAGATTGCTGTAAAATTTATTATTCACAATAATAAATCTTACGACTTTTATTTACATGAACTCTTAATCCTGAGAGAATAATGAACCTTATCATGAAGTGTAGGTTGCTTTGATATATCAAGAGTGAGATCTAAAGTAACGGTTAAAACCTCAGAATGTTGGGCAGCCACATTTAGTGTTGACGGAACATATATTCTTAAGATGGAATTCATAGTCTCTTAACGGAGATATAAAATATTTCCTTGAGATAAGTTTAATGGGTTTGTTATTCAGAATGTTAGGCCTAACTACTTTAGTAAATAGTTACTAAAGTATATATTTATGAAATTGGATTTCATAAATATATATTAAATAACTTAAAGGATTAAACCGAGTACTCAAGGATTAAGATGTAGTAATTCACAAAGTGGCAGTCTTCATTCATGACTTTGTGTTACTACGAATATTTTATGAAGGGGTTGCATGTACAATAAAGTCTTGGGATATAATTTATTAATAAGGCTTAGAGTGCAATTATATTTATATAGTGGTATTAAATATAATTAATGGTAACTTTGGACTTGTCAAGAGTTGACAGAAAAGCCCAAGACCCATTGGAGTTAGTGTCTTATTTATTCCCTTTTAGTCCCACTCCAAGCCACATATTAAAGCCCAATTGGAAAGGCCCAACAGGTTGACCCAATTAGATAATCATTTATATTGAGAGAAACATACAAAATTAAATAGAAGAACAACAAGTTCATGAAATGTATGAATGTGAGCGTTGAACACTTTCTCATTCTCTCTAGAACAAACTCATATAACTAATTGAGAGACCATACTTCTTGGGCGTTAGTGGAATTGGAGTGAAGATTAAAAGTGTTCCCAAGAACTTCTAATCTTTGTTTTGAAACTCACCATACCAAGGTTCACTCTCTTGTTCTTATATTCTAAAATTTACATAGTACGTGTTCATTCATTTTAGTCAACACAACTCTACTTCTAGGAGTATAATTATTCATATAGTCATTTTCCAAGAATTTGGCATTTGTGCTAACAAGCACTTTATTATCTTTATGACTATAGAATAAACCTTCAACAGTTCCTTTTGGATACCCTACAAAGAAAACCACTTCTGTTTTAGGCTGTAACTTGTCAGACTTTCCTTTCAACACATGTGCTGGACGACCCCAAATATGGAGATGTCTCATACTAGGCTTACACCCATTCCACAACTCAACAAGTATTTTAGGAATAGACTTTGAAGGTACTAAATTCAAAAGATACATTGTAGTATTTAAGGCATATCCCTAAAAAGAAATTGGTAGAGTTGAATAACTCATCATGGACCTAACGATATCTAAAAGAGTCATATTCCTTCTCTCCGCCACACCATTTTGTTGTGGTGTTCCAGGTGCAGTCAATTGGGATACAATCCCATTTTCAGTTAAGTAATCCTTAAAATCCCCAAGAAGGTATTCGCCACCACGATCAAATCGAATGGCCTTTTTGCATTTGCTTAATTGATTTTTAACTTCAGCCCTAAACTCTTTGAACTTTTCAAAGGTTTCGGACTTTCGTTTCATTAGGTACACAACCAAATCTAAAGTTATCATCGGTGAAAGTAATGAAATACTCATAGCCACCTCTTGCCTGGATTGACATAAGACCATATACATCTGAATATATTAGTTCTAGCAAATCTTGGGCTCTTCTACCTTTTGCATTCAAAGGTCGTTTGGTCATATTGCCTTCCAAACAAGATTCACAAACTAGAAATTCATCAAAGTCCATGGGTTGTAAGAGACCATCTTTGATCAGTCTTTGAATCCTATTTGAATTAATATGACCTAAACGCAAGTGCCAAAGATATGCATCACTAGTAGAAGGAAACTTTCTCTTTAATGATTTTACATGAGAGTCATTATGTAATTCAGAATTATATAATTCATGCTTATTAGGAGTTAAAATATAAAGACCATTAACAATATTGCCAGAACAGATAAACACTTTACTCTTCTTTATTACAACATTGTCTTTAAGGATAACATAATATCTATGTTTACCTAAATAAGTTGCAGAAATTAAATTCGTACAAACATTAGGTACATACAGATGGTCTTCTAATATTAAAACTCTAGATTCAAAATACAAATTAAAAATACCAACAGCTATAACCGGAATCCTACTCCCATTAGCCAAAGTAAGAAACAATTCCCCTTCATTAAGCCTTCTGGTCTCTTAGAACCCCTGTAAAAAATTGCAGATATGATTGGTACAACCTGAATCCACACACCAGGAATCTGTGGGATTTGTACTAAACATATTTCAAGGAGGAAAGAACTTTTCATACCTTTATTATTGGCAGACTTGAATTTTGGACAATTCCTCTTCTAATATCCTTTCTCAACACAATGGAAACACTTTCCTTTGATCTTCTTTCCTTTGTCAGCAACACTTAAGATAATTTGTTTACCCTTTTGCCTGGTGAAGTCCTTCTTCTTCTTCTTCTTCTTCTTCTTCTTCTTCTTCTTACCCTTGCCTTTCGACTTAGGTTGAGAAGTAGAACCTTCAGCCATATTAGCATCAATATTAGAAGTACCAAGAATGCCTTCTGCCGCTACCAACTCATTCATTAATTCAGACATTGCATAAATCTTTTTGTTCATGTTATAATTGAGTCTGAATTCTTTGAATGATTCCGGTAGTGACTGGAGTATCATATTCACTTGGTATTCACCATCAATATCGGCACCTAAAACCTCCAATGTATTCAGATTAGAGATCATTGTAAGACAATGCTCCCTAACTGAACTGCCTTCAGCCATCTTGGTATTATAAATTTGCCTCATGGTTTCTTGCCTTGCAGAATGGCCTTGCTCATTAAACATCTCTTTCAGACTTAGCACAATGTCCAAAGCTAGCTCTACATCCTGCATTTGATGCTGTAGAACATTTGAGATAGATGCTAAGATGTAGTACTTGGCCATTTCATTAGATTTCTGCCAACGATGATATCGTTGTTTTTCCTCAAGAGGAGCATCTAATGAAGGAAAGCTAGGACATGGTTGAGTAAGCACATATTTGTGCTCTTCAGCTGTAAGAATAATGTCAAAATTTCTTTTCCAGTCAACATAGCTGGATCCAGTCAGTTTGTTTTCATTAAGAATAGTAACAAGTGGGCTAAATGATGCCATGTTCAAATCTGAAAACAATAAACATGAATATAATAAGTAAACTGTGTTGGAAAAATCTGGTTTTGTATCTCATACAAAACACATAGCGGAAGCAACAAACAAAGATCTATTTCATTCATGATCTATAACTTGCACTATATAAATTTCAGAATTTAAGAACAAGATAGCGTACCTTGATGCGGTGAAATTCAAAACAAAAGATTAGAAGTACTTGGGAACACTTTTAATCTTCACTCCAATTCCACTTTACGCCCGAGAAGTGTGGTCTCTCAATCAGTTTCTAAGGGGGAATAACAAGTGGCTTCACTCTCACATACACACCACTTCACAATGGTGTCTCACTTTTTCTCTAATAAAAATTCTGTATGTCTCTCCCTTTATATATAACTGATTATCTAATTGGGCCGGCATATTGGGCCTTTCCAATTGGGCTTTAATGTGTGGCTTGGAGTGGGACCAAAAGGGACAAATAAGACACTAGCTCCAATGGTTGACAAGTCCAAAGTTACCATTAATTATATTTAATACCACTATATAAATATAATTGCACTCTAGGCCTTATTAATAAATTATATCCCAAAACTTTATTATACATGCAACCCCTTCACAAAATATTCGTAGTAATTCAAAATCATAAATATAGACTGTCACTTTGAAGATTACTACATCTTAATCCTTGAGTACCCGGTTTAATCCTTTTTAAGTTATTCATCATATATTTATGAAATCCAATTTCATAAATATATACTTTAGTAATTTCTTACCAAAGTGGTTAGGCCTAACTGTCTGAATAACAAACCCATTAAACTTATCTCAAGGGAATATTTTGTATCTCCGTTAAGAGACTATGAATTTCATCTTGAAAATATATGTTCCATCAACACTAGATGTGGCTGCCCAACATACTGAGGTTTTGACCGTTACTTTAGATCTCACTCCTGATATATCAAAGTAACCTACATTTCATGATCAGATCCATTATTCTCTTAGGATTAAGAGTTCATGCAAATATAAGTCGTGAGATTTATTATTCAATTGATAGTCGTTAGGAGAATAATAAGTCTCACAGCGGTCCAGTTCAATATGTCTTAACTCTTAAAACATATCAACATATCAAATAGAAGTCACAATTTCCATGATCAAGACAAATCATCTTAGTTAATATGTTATAGTCTTCGCAGATGAAATGCCCAATTTCATCACCGACTACGAACCAAATTCTGAGTTTACAAAGAACTTGTGACTTGTATCTTCTGTGACTAAATTACATAAATCACATATTATGCATCTCATGGACTATATGATAATGTCCAAATATTCATGTTACCATTATTTCAGGTAATAGTAAAACAACTTTATTAATTTCAATATTAAGTCATACATCATGTCATACATAATATCATACATAATATAATACATAGCATCATACAATAGGATTCTAGGGCACAAATCCCAACAATCTCCCACTTGCCCTAAAGACTATTGTGCACTAATCTAACTCCCATTCCTTCTAAATGTGACTCGAAGGTCCTTTGAGGTAAGGCTTTGGTAAAGGGATCTGCTAGATTATTTGCACTTTCAATCTTTGCTATCACCACATCTCCACGAGCAATAATATCTCTAATGATGTGATACTTTCTCTCGATGTGCTTTCCTTTCTTGTGGTTCCTTGGATCTTTTGATTGTGCAACTGCACCACTATTGTCGCAAAACAATGTGATGGGAACTTGTTCCATTCTCATTACACCAAGGTCAGAAAGGAATTTCTTAAGCCATACAGCTTCCTTTGCTGCTTCACAAGCAGCAACGTATTCCGCTTCCATGGTGGAGTGCGCAATACAAGATTGTTTGACACTCCTCCAAGTTATAGCTCCACCTCCCAAGGTGAAAACACATCCTGATGTGGATTTTCTAAAATCTAGATCCGTTTGAAAGTCTGAATCTGTATAGCCAATGGGTATCAAATCCTCACTTCGGTAAACAAGCATATAATCTCTCGTTCTCCGTAGATACTTGAGAATATGCTTTACAGCTTGCCAATGTTTTGGTCCTGGATTTGATTGATATCGGCTGACCATGCCAACTGAATAACAGATATCTAGTCTATTACAAAGCATGGCATACATGAGACTTCCTACTGCAGAAGCATAAGGAACTTGTCTCATCATATTTTCTTCCTCTTGAGTCTTAGGCCTTTGGTCATCAAACAGAGGAATTCCATGTCTGAAAGGAAGCAATCCCTTCTTGGAGTTTTGCATGCTAAACCGTTCTAGAACCTTATCTATATATCCAGTTTGTGATAAACCTAACATTTTATTCTTGCGATCTCGCCAAAGCTTGATCCCTATAATAAAGTTAGCTTCACCTAAGTCCTTCATATCAAATTGACTTGACAACCAAACTTTTACTGATGACATTACACCTACATCATTTCCAATGAGTAGAATGTCATCAACATAAAGCACTAGGAACATTACTACTTTATCTTGATGTCTTTTGTACACACATGGTTCATCAAGATTTTGTTCAAAACCAAATGACTTGATTGCTTGATCAAATCTGATGTTCCATGACCTAGATGCTTGCTTAAGTCCATAAATGGGCCTTTTCAACTTGCATACCATATGCTCTTGGTTCTTTACTATGAAACCTTCCGGTTGCATCATATAGATTTCTTCCTCAAGATTGCCATTAAGAAATGCAGTCTTGACATCCATTTGTCAAATCTCATAATCATAATAAGCAGCAATGGATAAGAGAATTCTGATAGATTTAAGCATGGCTACTGGTGAAAAAGTTTCATCATAGTCAATACCTTCCTTTTGTGTATACCCTTTCGCCACTAGTCTTGCTTTAAAGGTTTCAACCTTTCCATCTATCCCTCTCTTTCTCTTGTAAACCCATTTGCAACCAACAGGTTTAATGCCATTAGGCGCCTTTACAAGATCCCAAACTTGATTGGAATACATAGAATCTAATTTTGATTTCATAGCTTTGATCCAATGATGTGCATCTATATCATTCATTGCCTCTTCATAAGTGTAGGGATCTGATTCAGCCTCTTCTAAGATAGCTTCATAAGTTTCTCCTAAACCTATAAATCTTATAGGAGGCCGAATAATTCTCCCACTACGACGAGGTACCTGTGTACTAGTCATCTCATGAGTAATATCTTGCGGTGTATCTAATACAGCCACATCATCCCTAGTTTCATCCATTGGTTGTTCATTTACAGGTTCATTCATTTCAGCCAAAACAACTTTATTTCTAGGATCAAAATTATTCATATAATCATCTTCCAAAAATTTGGCATGTGTGCTAACAAACACTTTGTTATCTTTATGATTATAGAATAAATAACCCTTTGTTTCCTTTGAATACCCTAAAAATATGCATACTTCGGTTTTAGCTTCCAAGTTATCAGACTTCCTTTTCAACACATGTGCTGGACATCCCCAAATGTGGAGATATTTAATACTAGGCTTATGCCTACTCCACAATTCCTTAGGTGTGTTGGGAATAGATTTTAATGGAACTAAATTCAAAATATGCATTGCAGTTTTTAGTGCATATCCCCAAAAAGAAACTGGTAAAGTTAAGTAACTCATCATGGATCTAACCATTTCCAAAAGAGTCCTATTCCTTCTTTCTGCTACACCATTCTGTTGGGGAGTTCCAGGTGCAGTCAATTGGGATATGATCCCATTTTGAGTTAAGTAATCCTTGAAATTTCCAAGAAGGTATTCACCACCACGATCAGATCGGATGGCTTTTATGTGTTTACCTAATTGATTCTCAACTTCAGCCTTAAACTCTTTGAACTTTTCAAAGGCTTCGGACTTCTGTCTCATTAGGTATACATAACCATATCTTGAGTAATCATCGGTAAAAGTGATGAAGTACTCATAACCTCCTTTTGCTTGGGTTGACATAGGACCACATACATCTGTATGAACTAATTCAAGCAATTCTTGGGCTCTTATACTTTTTGCATTAAAAGGTCGTTTGGTCATTTTGCCTTCCAAACAAGATTCACAAATTGGAAATTCATCAAAGTCCAATGACTCTAAGAATCCATCTTTGATCAGTTTTTGAATTCTGTTTGGATTAATATGACCCAAACGTAAGTGCCAAAGATATGCTTCATTAGTAGAAGGAAACTTTCTCTTTAATGATTTTACATGAGAGTTATGATCTAATTCAGAATTATGTAATTCATGCTTATCAAGAGTTAAAATATAAAGACCATCCATAATATTGCCAAAACAGATAAACACTTTATCCTTCTTTATTACAACATTGTCTTTTAGGATAACATAATATCCATGTTTACCTAAATAAGTTGCAGAAATTAAATTTCTATGAACATTAGGTACATACAAACAGTCTTCCAATATTAAAACTCTAGATTCAAAACATAAATTAAACACTTCAATAGTTACAACTGGAATCCTGCTCCCATCAACCAAGGTAAGAAACATTTCCCCTTCATTCAGTTTTCTGGTCTCTTAAAACCCCTGCAAGGATTTGCAGATATGATTAGTACAACTTGAATCCATACACCAGGAATCTGTGGGATTCTGTACTAAACATGTTTCAAGAAGAAATGTACTTTTCATACCTTTATTCTTGGCAGCCTTAAATATTGGACAATTCCTCTTCCAATGTCCTTTCTCACCATAATGGAAACACTTTCCTTTGGTTTTTTTTTCCTTTGTTGGCAACTCCTAAGGCAACTTGTTTATCATCTTTCTTGGAGAAGTCTTTCTTCTTCTTCTTCTTACCCTTGCCTTTCGACTTAGGTTGAGAAGTAGAAGCTGCAGCCATATTAGCATCAACACTAGAAGTACCAAGGATGCCTTTCGCCGCTACCAACTCATTCATCAATTCAGACAATGTATAGATCCTTTTGTTCATATTATAGTTAAGTCTGAATTCCTTGAATGATTCTGGTAGTGACTAGAGTATCATATCCATTTGGAATTCTCCATCAATATCGGCACCTAAAACTTCCAATGTATTCAGATTAGAGATCATCCTAAGACAATGCTCCCTTACTAAAGTACCTTTAGCCATTTTGGTATTATAAATCTACCTCATAGTTTCTTGCCTTGCAGAACGGCCTTGCTTTTCAAACATCTCCTTCAGACTTAGCATAATGTCCGAAGCTAGTTCTACATCCTGCATTTGATGCTGTAGAACATTTGAAATAGATGCTAGGATATAGCATTTAGCCATCTCATTAGATTTCTGCCAACGATCATATCGCTGTTTTTCCTCAAGAGGAGTATCTAATGATGGAAAGCTAGGACATGGTTGAGTAAGTACATATTTGTGCTTTTCAGCAGTAAGAACAATGTCCAAATTTCTTTTCCAGTCAACATAGTTGGATCCAGTCAGTTTGTTTTGATTACGAATAGCAACAAGTGGGCTAAATGATGCCATGATTTTAAATCTGAAAATAACAAACATGAATATAATAAGTAAACTAGACATTATCAATTTAGCATATAAACATATAATATGGAACCTTATAAAACCATAAAATAATATATGCAATGACAAACCAATCCATGTCTATAATTCATTGGTAGCAAGTTTATTATAAACACATTAATTGATTGAGGACTATTCTCATTATTAGTGCTATCATGATAACTCTTATCATACACTAATAATATGCCGTATTATCTTTAGCCTCTAAATGATAATGACATAGCTCCTTTGGGAGTTTAACATTACATTTAGTCTAGTGTATACCATTATCTAGAATCATATGTAGCCACATTTCATCTCCCTTATAATGTTTAAACTTGTAGTACCATGGAACAAAACACCCTCCTTTGGGATCGCGAGGCATATACGCCAAGATGAGGTGCTTGTCCACACTACTTTAAACAGGTTAGTTCAATCTTGTAGTACTTGAAGTAAACACACTCCTTTGGGATCGTAAGGCATATATGCCAAGATGAGGTGCTTACCCACACTACTATGAACCGATAATGGAGGCCGTGAGATCCAACCCTTGTATCTCTCTCCCACTAGATATTTTAAATTAAAGGTTTTTAAGATCAAGAACCATAATAATGCTAGAAACCCTTGAAAACATAATCCTAATCTCATTAGGAATAAATTTCATTAAATAAATAATTTAATCCTAGCATTAATATGATAGCATATATATCTCCGTGCATCTCCATATAAATTAAAACTTATGAAACACACATCAATATACGGATCCAAAACATCCAAAGCATGTAAAAATTTGAATGCATATGAAACCATATAAATAAAGATATATATGTAATATACGGATTCAAGGCATTTATCACATCTAAATAAAATGGTCACCAAGAATTCTCACGTACAAGATGGCTATCATGGCAACAACTTTCAATTAACACGTGATAACCAATTAAAAGCATGAATAGCCAAGGGGTAGAGTCAACATGGTTCGCGCACATGGTAGTTAAAAACAGTTACTTCAACAATCAATAACTACCATTAAGCATTGCAATCGGTGCAAAACATAATTCACATGCATGTGTCATCCAATCCGTATAAACAATTAACATTAAATTGTCATATGCTTATAAGATGACCAAGCGGTGCAATAACTAAATACATGCACATGACGGTTATTTCAATTCCATTCAAGAAGTCCATAGAAACTTCAATCTATATAACCGAATGGTCTTCAATCATTGTTATATAGCAAGGATTCAAATGAATCCTTTAAGACAACAATAAACAACCGTGGGCCAACATAAATGCTTTTGAAGATGGAATTCCATTTTAAAAGGAATTCACTTCACATCAATGCAAAGTCAATCTCCAAAAATAAATTATGAAATCAAAAATCCTATAAACGTGATTATATAGAACAATCACGGCAGATTCAAGAATCCCATAACATAAAGATAATGATATTCTTTGATTCTAAAATTCAATCACATGCTATACAATCATGATATGAAAACCTGGCTCTGATACCAATTGTTGGAAAAATCTGGTTTTGTATCTCATACAAAACACATAGCGGAAGCAACAAACAAAGATCTATTTCATTCATGATCGATAACTTGTACTATATAAATTTCAGAATTTAAGAACAAGATAGCGTACCTTGTTGTGGTGAAATTCAAAACAAAAGATTAGAAGTACTTGGGAACACTTTTAATCTTCACTCCAATTCCACTTTACGCCCGAGAAGTGTGGTCTCTCAATCAGTTTCTAAGGGAGAATAACGAGTGGCTTCACTCACACATACACACCACTTCACAATGGTGTCTCACTTTTTCTCTAATAAAAATTCTGTATGTCTCTCCCTTTATATATAACTGATTATCTAATTGGGCCGGCATATTGGGCCTTTCCAATTGGGCTTTAATGTGTGGCTTGGAGTGGGACCAAAAGGGACAAATAAGACACTAGCTCCAATGGGCCTTGGGCTTTTCTGTCAACTCTTGACAAGTCCAAAGTTACCATTAATTATATTTAATACCACTATATAAATATAATTGCACTCTAGGCTTTATTAATAAATTATATCCCAAAACTTTATTATACATGCAACTCCTTCATAAAATATTCGTAGTAATTCAAAGTCATAAATATAGACTGTCACTTTAAAGATTACTACATCTTAATCCTTGAGTACCCGGTTTAATCCTTTTTAAGTTATTCATCATATATTTATGAAATCCAATTTCATAAATATATACTTTAGTAATTTCTTACTAAAGTGGTTAGGCCTAACTCTCTGAATAACAAACCCATTCAACTTATCTCAAAGGAATATTTTGTATCTCCGTTAAGAGACTATGAATTCCATCTTGAAAATATATGTTCCATCAACACTAGATGTGGCTGCCCAACATACTGAGGTTTTGACCGTTACTTTAGATCTCACTCCTGATATATCAAAGCAACCTACATTTCATGATCAGGTCCATTATTCTCTCAGGATTAAGAGTTCATGCAAATATAAGTCGTGAGATTTATTATTCAATTGACAGTCATTAGGAGAATAATAAATCTCACAGCGGTCCAGTTCAATATGTCTTAACTCTTAAAACATATCAACATATCAACTAGAAGTCACCATTTCCATGATCAAGACAAATCATCTTAGTTAATATGTTATAGTCTTCGCAGATGAAATGCCCAATTTCATCACCGACTACGAACCAAATTCTGAGTTTACAAAGAACTTGTGACTTGTATCTTCTGTGACTAAATCACATAAATCACATACTATGCATCTCATGGACTATATGATAATGTCCAAATATTCATGTTACCATTATTTCAGATAATAATAAAACAACTTTCTTAATTTCAATATTAAGTCATACATCATGTCATACATAATGTCATACATAATATAATACATAGCATCATACAATAGGATTCTAGGGCACAAATCCCAACAAACTGGACATTATCAATTTAGCATATAAACATATAGTATGGAACCTTAATAAAACCATAGTATAATATATGCAACGACAACCCAATCCCATATTCAATATCCCTCAGCATAGAGTGAACATTAAATACTATGATTGATTGAGAACTCTTCTCATTATTAGTGCTATCATGATAACTCTTATCATACACTAATAATTTGTCATTATACATTTGTCCTCTAAATAATAATAGTAAGAACTCAGCATATAGGATACTATAATATTTAGTCTAGTGTGTACCATTTTCTAGAATCATGTGTAGTCACATTTCACCCCCTTAATAGGCTTATTTTGTAGTAATATGATACAAAACACCCTCTGCATGGAATGCAAAGCTCGAAGCTAAGACAAGGTGTTTGATCAAACTACTATAAACCAAGAAATTCAATCTTATAGGACCATGAAATAAATACTCTCCGCATGGAATGCTAAGCTCCAAGCAAAGACAAAGTATATATTTCACACTACTATGAACCAACAATAGAGGTCGTGAGATCTAACCCTTGTATCTCTCTCCTACTAGATGTTTTAAATTAAAGATTTTTATATTGTAAACATGCATAAACTAATTGCGTACAGCCTTGCACTTTTAAAACATGAAAACACTTAGAAAAATTCAAAAATTCCCAGGCTCGATCGATCCTCGATCACTGTTCGATCAATCGAGAAACAATCTTGCTGTCTCGACAGCTTCCTGAAAACACATAGAAAAATTCAAAAATTCCCAGGCTTGATCGATCCTTGATCGCTGTTCGATCGATCGAGAAACAATCTTGCTGTCTCAACAGCTTCCCGATAGTTGGTTGATCAATTGAGAAACAATCTGCTAGGTCGACAGCTGATCGATACCTAATTGATCGATTGAAGAAATCTCTTGTTTTCTCAATCGATGCTCGATCGCTTCTTGATTGATCGAGTCGCGTGAAATTTGAATTTTCCAGAATTTTTTAAAGACAGTTTTCAACTATTTTTTATGAACAAACAACCATCATTTAAACATGATAGACTGAGAATGATATTAAAACTAAATTCCATTGATGCTATAGCCTTAAAGTTCAATTTAACAAACTTAAATTCAAATTTAAACAACATCATAACATCAATATCATTTTTTATCAAATGGTATCAGAGCGGTCTTCAATTCCAATCTGTATAACATGTTTTGTGAGTTTTAGAATTAGAGATATTAGTTTCATTATGTTAGAAGATTATACATATTTAATTTTCTGCATTGTTGTTGAGTTAATTTTCCGTTGCGTATGTTTTGTATGCGATACAAACATGTTTTTCCATCAAGGTCTTGTGTAAGAATTGGATTTTTTTTCTTTTCTTTTCTTTACTTTAGGTTAGTTTGTTTAGGTATTTCAGCTTGATTTGGTTTGGGTATTTTGGGTTATATGTTTGCTACTTATCTGTGATAATTTAGGATCAAAGATCCAAGCACTGAAATTATATGAACCAAAACGGGTTGTCCCCCAAAATCTTCTCAAATTAAATAAGTAAAATTAACATTATGCATTGGCGGCTCTGCATGTAGTTCAGAGTGGTCACAGGACCACCCTAACCTGCCAAAATAATTAATTATTATATATAAATTTTAAAAAATTTATGATTTTATTATCCTTAAAAAATATTTGTGACCACCCTAAAATTTTTAAACCCAATATAATTAATTTTTGGACAAAATTTGGCAACAAATTTGATTGTAGACTAAAATTAAAACTTCATTCAATATTTTTTTATTGGATGTGAATTGTGAAAAATTCATCATTGGATTACATTTTCTTCTTATATCCCTCCATACTTGCAAAATTTTAAGAAGATCAATAGTTATGTCATCAATCAAATTTTAAAATTTTGGGTTTTTGTAGTCTAAAATTACATAAAAAATTTAAGTTTATAGATCAAATAATAAATAACATCCGATTAACATGAAATTTGACATGTGTTTTAAGAACATAAAGAATGTGCAATTCAACGGATAGATTTTCAAAATATATAGTAACGTTAATTTGTTTAGTAAGAGTTGTAGTCTTAGGCTAGAACTAAGTTTGTAGCCAAACTTTGTCTTTAAATTTTGGTCCCTTTGTTTCTCAAAAAAAAAAAAAAAAAAAAAAAATTGGTCCCTTTAACAATATACTAGGTCCTTACAAACAAAAGGAAAAATCCCAATAAATTTTTTATCTAACTAAATTTTTGAAAGAGATGTAACTTGCAACATTAATAATGAGAATATAATGCAAAGATTTCAAAATAAGAAAATTCCTATAAGAAAATTGTCAAACTATGCGTGTGTGTGTGTGTGTGTGTTTTGGTCAATATATGAAGTTTTTTTTTTTTAATTATTAAATTTTGGTCAATAATGACCACCCTGAAAAATATTCCTAGAGCTGCCACTGACATTATGTATGATTAATCATGCATGATAAAGTTTGCAACATTATAGTTCTGTCAACTTTAGGATCCCAATTATGACCAGTCTTCCCATAGATAGATATATATATTCTCAAGCTTTGTGCCTAAGTTTTCCCGACTTTTGGCAGGAATTTTGACAGTAAATATGTGCCTTGGCTTTTTCAATGATTACTTCTTTTATTTACAAACATGGTTTATTTTTTTGCAGGTGTTTACAACCATGCCTTCCACTTCCACTTCCACTTCCACTGCATCAGTCAATAGTTGAAAACTTGCCAAGTTTGCCCATTGGGTATGTACTATGTTTTATGGCAATCTATTAATGTATTTATTTATGCTTACAACCTTAGGTCATGAGTCTTAGGGCATTCAAACACTGGCAAGTTTGCCCATCGGTTATGTACTATGCAAGTTCCCATTTGAAAGTTTTGGATAACTTATACTTATGTTAGTCACACAGTTCCTTGAGTTATTTGGATTTGAAAATGTGCATGCTTGGAAGTCACCAACTTCAAAATGTGGTGAAAGTTCAATTTGGGTATGCAACACCCATGAACGTTTAGACCCTAATTACAAAATTATCAACTTAGGCTTAATATCAAACGATTAACGTGCGGAACATGAAAATAAGCCAAACACAGAATTGATAAACAATCTAAGTCAAATATAAACACATCCACATCAGTAAATATAAGGCAAAGATAAAGGAAGAAAAGATGCAAACACATGGACAACACACGATGTGTTATCAAAGAGGAAATCGAAACCCTCAGCGTAAAACCTATCCGCCGCCCTCCAAGTGGTCAAATAATCTACTAAAGAATGTAGTTGGGATACATGAACAGCAGAAGACCCTCAAAGCCTAATCTTCCCAAGTACCTAAGCCTTCCAAGCTTCTTGCTCCAACGAGGTTACACCGAACCTATTTCTTCTTTAGCTTCCTAGATTCCGCTACTAGACCATAGCATCAACCAATGTAAATTGGTTCCTTCCTAACTGCTTCCCAACAACACCAAATAAACCTTCTCACAGATGTGGGTGTGGTGAGATAAGGATTTGGTAAAAAGGTCTCTTAAAGGTATAACAATGGAAAGGAAGAGAGAAGAGGAATTTGCAGAGTCTCTAAGGTGAAGATTAGGGATGAGGCAATCTTGTTTTTCTCTAGGGTTTCTCTCACAAAATTCTCTCTGGAAGCTTTATTCATAACGTGGGAATGAGGGGTATTTATATTGGAATGAGAATGGAATGTGAAACGTCAGATTTTCCCAAACAGGGCATTTTGGTGACTTGACCTCGCGACTAGGTTAAGTCATGAGTTCAAGCCGCGAGCTAACGGCCTGGCCAGTCTGGGACTTTTGTCCTGTAGTGCAACAGCTGGAGCGACTCTTCAGCTTCTGACATGCTTGGCTCGTGTGCAGCTTCTGGCGACTTGCAAGCCGCGAGTCACCCGCGAGATCCAGTCGCAAGATTCTGTTTCTTTGCACAAACTTGAGCATTTCTTCACACTAACTCACTCACTACCCTTACAAGTTTCCCACCTAAATACAGGGTTACTAAGTGCTAAATTACAAGCAAATTGGCACGGAATAAAGCCAACAAGATGGTTGAATAAATTCAACCTTACAATCTCCCCCTTTGGCTATTCCGTGACAAAACCCTACAACAGACTCTAGACTTAAAGCGTGAGCTGGGAACAGTTGAATAAAACTCACTCACACCTAACTCTAGATTCTGTAAAGTTCTTGAACATATGAACAAGTAACTCCTGAAACACAACAACATAATAATATCACTGCATGTAGAAAACTTGAAATGCATATGGAGCAATAGAAGCATGATCAAGCAAAAATGAACTTAAGCATTAAAACAATAAATCATGGCTAGGTCAACCAAGCAGTCACTTAAACAAAAGTGATTACTATGCTCATTCACACAAGGAATGAACATCCGGACATGCAAAGTGATAAGCTCAATTGAAGAGTATCATTTGCAAGTCCAACACTCAACCAATGCATACAAACATATATGCATCTAGGAATAATCCTACAAGGGCACAAGAGTAACAATACTTAAACAAAAGGAATGCATAGCATTACATTAGAAGTACTGATTTAATAAAGCACAAAGGTTGCATAAAGCATGGTACAAACCACAAAGGCCTACAAGCGTGCAAAAAACCAAACCCTAAAAGCTTACAAAAGCATTATGGGTACAAATTGAACCATACAAAATATAAAATACTTCCCTTATCATATCACTCCCCCTATCATGAATCATAGGAGCTGTGATGAGCTTGGAACATATATACTTGTAACCTGAAACACTTGCACAAAACACATTAGACCCTCAAGGTAAAGCAATTAATAAACGAACAAGTACAATGTAACAAATAAATTGCAATCAAGAAAACATGATGTGAAACATGTGAGCAACTTGACCATACAAATTACACTAAAACAAAGTTTTCTGTAAGGTTGAATTTAATCAACCATCTTGTTGGCTTTTTTCCGTGCCAATTTGCTTGTAATTTAGCACTTAGTAACCCTGTATTTAGGTGGGAAAATTGTAAGGGTAGTGTGTGAAAAGATGTGAAGAAAAGCTCAAGAGTGTGCAAGAAAAACAGAGCTTCGCGGCTAGGGCTCGTGGGTGGATCACGACTGGCAAGCTGCCAAACACAGGCATGTGAGATGCACACGAGGAAGCTGAAAGGTCACGCCAGCTGTCACGCTACAAGACAAAAGTCCCAAGCTAGCCAGGCCGTTGGGTCGCGGCTTGAACTCGCGACTTGACCCAGTCGCGAGGCCAAGTCGCCAAAATGCCCTGTTTGGCAAAAACTGACGTTTTGCATTCCCTTCTCACCTTACTATATATATACCCTTAAACCCATCATATTTAGAGAGCTTCTAGAGAGAAAAATTGAGAGAGAAACCCTAAAGAAAAACAAGATTGCCTCATCCCCAATCTTCACTAAGAGACTCCTCAAATTCCTCTACTCTCTTCCTCTCCATTGTCATACCCTTGAGAGGTCTTTAGCCAAATCCTTGTCTCACCACACCCATGTCTGTGAGAAGGTCTATTTGGTGATGTTGGGAAGCAGTTAAGAAGGAACCAATCTACATTGGTTGATGCTATGGTCTAGTAGCGGAATTCGGTAAGCTAGAAAAGAAAAAGGTTCGGTGCAACCTCGTTGGAGCAAGAAGCTTGGAGGGTTTAGGTACCTGGGTAGATTAGGCTTGGAGGGTCTATTGCTGTTCATGTATCCCAACTACATTTTCTAGTGGATTATTTGACCGCTTGGAGGACGGCGGAGAGGTTTTACGCCGAGGGCTTCGGTTTCCTCTTCGATAACACATCGTGTGTTGTCCGTGTGTTTGCATCTTCCTTCCCTTTATCTTTGCCTTATATTTACTGCTGTGGATGTGTTTATATTTGGCTTAGATTAGTTATCAATTCTGTTATTAGCTTGATATCATGTTCTGCACATTATTTGTTTGATATAAAGCTTGAATTGGTATTTTTGTATTTGGGGTCCAAACGTTCAAAGGTGTTGTATACCCTTTTTGAACTTTCAATTGGTATCAAAGTGGGTACACTTGCAGTGGTTTTAATACCTAAGTGTGATCCTTGACCCCTTGGTGTGTTTTTGAAAAGTCATTTTGTATTAACCACCTTGAAGGATTGTGCAAGTGTTTGTGAAAATGACTCTGTGAGCATATTTGAAGACTGTTCTAGTGATGTGTTTTTAGAGTTATTTAAATCAAAGAAACATGCTAGAATTTTCTGTCACATGCTAAAATCCCTAGTTCATAGGAACCATGATATACATAACAGCCTATGTGAGTCAAAATCCTTAGTCTATAAGTATAAAAGGAGAAATAGACACCTGTGTGATGAACTTGATCATCTTAAAAGGAAACTACAATCATCCTTGAATGAAATAAAGGAAAATGAGTCCTACTTTGAAGGTCAAGAATGTCTCTCTTATGCATGTCTGTTTGTTCATACTGCTTTGAAAGTATTTAATTCATGTTTGTGGTACCTTGATAGCGGTTGTTCAAAGCATATGACTGGAGATAAGTCTTTGTTCAAAACTCTTAAAGAGAAGGAAGATGGCTTTGTGACATTTGGAGATGGTAGTCATTCACAAGTTCTTGGAAAGGGAACGGTGGACATTCCGGGACTGCCACTGTTGACAGATGTGCTATATATTAAGGGATTGAAGGTGAACTTGCTGAGTATTACTCAAATTTGTGATGACGACTTCTTAGTTCAATTCTCAAAGAAAGGATGTCTAATCTTGAATGAAGAAGGTGTTCAAGTTTTGAAGGGACTTAGGACCACAGATAATTGTTATGGGGTCATTCCCAAACCAAGCATAGCATGTCGGAGTGCTCGGGTAAATCTCATGGAGTTGTGGCATCAATGACTTGGACATGCCAATTATAAACAAGTGGCCAAAGTCTCGAAGCTTGAAGAAGTGGTTGGTTTACCAAAGTTTGGGAAAATTGAGAAGAATATTTATGGTTCGTGTCAATTAGGAAAACAGACAAAGTCAAGCCATCCAAAAGTGAATGTGGTTGCAACCTCTCGCCCTTTAGAATTACTGCATGTGGATTTCATTGGTCCAACAAGAATAGAAAGCATGGGTGGAAAACGTTATATTATGGTGGTGGTTGACGACTTCTCAAGGTATTCTTGCATGGACTTTCTAAGAGAGAAATCAGAAGCATGTGACAAGATGGAGAAGTTGTGCAAAAGACTGATTAATGAAAAAGGAGTACCTATTGTCAAGATCAGAAGTGACCATGGGAAGGAGTTTGAAAATTCAAAGTTTGAAGCATTTTGCAATGAACTAGGTATCAAGAAGGAATTCTCAGCCCCAAAGACTCCACAGCAGAGTGGAGTAGTTGAAAGGAAGAACCGGGTGATTCAAGAAATGGCTCGAGTAATGTTACTTAACAAAAACCTTCCACAGAAGTTTTGGGCTGAAGCTGTGAACACTTCATGTCACATTGTGAATAGGATTTATTTCCGAGCAGGAACGAAGAAGACATAGTATGAAATTTGGAGAGAAAAGAAGCCAAAAGTGAAGTATTTCCGAATATTTGAGAGCAAATGTTATATTCTCAATGATAGAGAGAATCTCGAAAAATTTGATGCTAAAAGTGATGAAGGGATATTTCTAGGCTATTCATTAAATAGTCGAGCGTATAGGGTGTTCAATAAGCGCACTAAGACCGTAATGGAGTCTATAAATGTGGTGATTGATGACACACTACCTGAAAAAGAAAGTGATGATGATGATGGGTCGAACTTGAAGAAGGGGGAGGTTGAGGACAACATGTCACAAGATGAAGATATTGAGAAAGAATCACCGGAAAAAGAGTCCACACCTCCTATACCAAGAAGGGAGACTAGATCGACACAAGGAACTTCTAGCCCTCTCACTCCTCCAGAAGTTCATCCTCCCCTTTCCCAGAATGATGAAGTCTCCACATCAAAGAAGCCATCATCAAGAGTGATTAAGAACCATCCGGATAGTAACATCATTGGATCATTAGATGAAGGCCTTCGACTCAGAAAAGGAAACGTACTCCTGGCTAATCATGTCACATACCACTGCTACCTTGCCCAATTCGAGCCAAAGAGGGTAGAAAAAGCTCTCCAGGATGAAAATTGGGTAGAGTCAATGCATGAAAAGCTGAACCAATTTGTGAGAAATGATGTTTGGGAATTTGCACCAAGACCTGAAAATGTTCATGTCATCGGCACCATATGGATATTCAAAAACAAGACAGATGAAGATGGAGAAATTATCAGGAATAAGTCTCGGTTAGTGGCTCAAGGATACACTCAAGTAGAAGGAGTAGACTTTGATGAATCCTTTGCACCCGTTGCTAGGCTTAAGTCCATTCGAATTCTCATGTCCATTGCTTACAGTATGAACTTCAACCTCTATCAAATGGATGTTAAATGTGCGTTTCTAAATGGATATCTGAATGAGGAAGTGTTTGTTGAACAACCTAAAGGCTTTGAGGATCCTCACTTCCCTGATCATGTGTTGAGATTGAAGAAAGCCCTTTATGGCTTAAAACAAGCTACTAGAGCTTGGTATGATCGGCTCACCCATTACCTCCTGGAAAGAGGTTTCAAAAGAGGTTATCCTGATCGAACTCTGTTTGTCAAGAATGATGAAGACTACCTTCTGGTGGCTCAGGTGTATGTTGACGACATAGTATTCGGTGCTACAGTTGATGAACGAGCAATAGAGTTTTTTGAAGAGATGAAGAAAGAATTTGAAATGAGTATGGTGGGAGAACTTACCTTCTTCTTAGGCCTTCAAGTCAAACAAAAGAAGGAAGGTTTATTTGTTTCACAAGAGAAATATGCTAGAAACATTGTCAAAAAGTTCGGACTAGACTCCAAGAAGCATGCCTCCACTCCTATGAGTTCGTCCACAAAACTGAATGTTGATTCTTCTGGAGAGGAAGTGAGTCCAACCTTGTATAGGAGTATTATCGAGAGCTTACTCTATCTTACTGCAAGTAGACAGGATATTGCATTTAGCGTTGGTGTTTGTGCTAGATATCAAGCCGCTCCCAAGCAATCTCACTTGATAGCGGTAAAAAGAATTATACGCTACATCAATGGCACTCCTAATTATGGGTTGTGGTATTCCAAGGACTCAAATGCCTGTCTTGCCGGGTATTCAGATGCAAACTGGGCTGGGAGTATAGATGATCGAAAGAGTACATCAGGAGGTTGCTTCTACCTTGGTAACAATCTTGTCTCATGGATGAGCAAGAAACAAAACTTGGTGTCTCTTTCTATAGCTGAAGCGGAGTACATAGCCGCTGGAAGTTGCTGCACACAACTTCTTTGGATGAAGAAACTTCTTCATGATTACGGGATTCCTTAAGATACTATGTGTGTTTTCTGTGACAACACCAGTGCCATAAATCTCTCAAAGAATCCTGTTCAGCATTCAAAGTCAAAACACATAGAGATATGCTATCATTTTATTCGTGATTTGGTGGAAGAAAAAGTTGTGTGTCTTGAATTTATACACACTAATAATCAAAAGGCAGATATTTTCACCAAGCCTCTCGATGGTCCTCGGTTTGAATCTCTCTGCAAGACCATTGGTGTTGGTACAATCCCTTAAAACTCATGTGTGCTGTGTGCTTTACCTCTTTATATTGAGCTACCTTATTTGTAGGGCACATATTCTCTTGTGGTCTTTTGTGTATTGCATTCATTGGTTAAAATGTTTTTACATTTTTTTTTTTTTGATCTATTCTTTACTGCTTTTGTGTCAAAAATTCAAAAACACATAAAAAGTAAAAAATCCAAAAAGTTTGATCAACTTTGTTGAGCTTTTGTCTCAAATCATGTTTTGCCTTATACCTTTGTACTAATGGCTTTGTGCATCTACGAGCTTAGCTTGTCTTCTATGCATTTATATCATTGTGGGAAAAATTCTGAAATCTATGTGACTATTGTAAATAGATCTTCAACCTTGTCATGAATGATTAGTGAATGGTTTTGTTGATCTTGAGACATGCATAGACTCTTGCCTATATATCTTCCCACTCTTTATTTTTGTTTTTGCTTAAAAGAGCTCTCTAAATGTAAATCTCCAAATGAAAAGAGATATAGAGCTACAAAAGCCTGTCGCACATACTTATATTTTACTAGGAAAAAGGGAAAGCGACCAAAATAAAATGTTTGATGCCCAAAAAGCCAAAGGCTAACTCATTAATTGAAATATCAAAAATTTCTGGCATCTATCTCACAATGAGATTTTCTTTGCTAAAAAAGTGCAAATGATATGTTGATTATGGAGCCAAATGAAAAGTTTCAAAGTATGCAATCAAGTTCTTGTGGGAGGTCATATATGCATGTTTCTATAATTGAGATAGGTCACATTATCTAGTGCTAATTGTGTATGCCTTGATTGAATTGATCATTGAAGCTTTACATTGGACCAAGGACTATTCTATTTTTGATATCCACACACAACACACAAGTCTATGTTCAATGAATGCCATATTCATTTGTGTGATTGTACTTGATTAAATGTGTTTTCACATGCTCAATCTTTGTTTGATCAAAACAAAAATAGATTTTTGAGTGTTTTTATTTGTTTTTGGAAAGTATTTTGTTTTTACAAAAATGTCAAAATTTCAAAAACTGTGTTGCCCTGCTTTGGCGACTAAGTCACGGGTTGTCCCAGTCGCATGTTCCAGTCGCGAGGACCACTCAGAGATTTTTCGAGGCTCACTTGCGAGTTAGCAACCAAGTCGCAAAAAAGACTTAGAAAATTTTTCAAAATTTGAGTTTTGCAGTTTTTCGCGGCTCTGTTTGGCGACTAGTTCGCGGGTGGAAGGTCCAATCGCGTAGGTTACTCAGAGATTTTCGCAGCTCAGGTCACGACTCCTTCGCGGGTAGACCTTCTAGTTGCGAAAAACACTTAGAGAAATTTTCAAATTTCTTACCTTCATAGTGTTTCACGGCTTAACCTGGCGACTTACTGGCGACTTGATCAAGTCGCGAAAAATGCGTGTTTTGCATTTTAAAGTCAGTTTTCAAAAAAAACTTTTCAGTTTTTCCCTCGTACTTTGTGACTGTTCATTGTCTTCCCCATTTCTCTTTGAAACTCACCGAGAAACGTTTTGAAAACCTCCATTTCTGCATCAATCTCACTTCATCCATCAAGAGAAAGGTATAGGTTTTCATATTTTCACTTCATTATCCATGATTTGAACATTTTTGTATGAGTTCAGTTGTTGACTTGGAATTTTTGAAATGGATCTTGGATGTTGATATAGTTTCTTTTCGCATATTGAACCTCAGTCTGTGTTGTGGCATTTGTCTTTGAGCCTATTTTGTTTTACTACTCTTGAGAGTTCATTATGTCTCTATTGACACCCACACACACTCATTATCATTCTTGGACCCAAAATTCTCAAATTCTTAGGGTTTCTCTACATTCACATGCTTTGATTCTAACCCTATTCTAATAGTGGTCTGGATTTTTTTTGGGTGTTTCCTTTTTGATAATCCATGTTGCATAGTGGACATGTCACCATTTAAGACTTCAGCTGTGAAAGGTGGCAACAACAAAGGGAAAGAACCAATCATTGATGTTGATGAAGATTCTCCTACACCAAAGAGAGCTCGTTTTCAAACAAGAATTTTTGATCCCAACTTGTTTAGGTCTTATGCTGCTTTTGAATCCTTTCAGAACCATTTTCAGGAAGCTACCTTGTTGGCTGAAAGAGTCATTGATCAGTCATCTCTGTTAGATACCAAAATTCCTACATGGTTTGCTACAAAAGACTGGAATTTTCTTCTCTCTGATCTTGAAGATGCCTATGAGAACATGGTGAAAGAGTTCTATGCCAATGCCATTGTAGAAGGAAAAGTGATCAAGTGATGGGTTAGAGGAAAGCGGTTCTCGGTAACTTCGGTTTATCTTTCCGAAATTCTTCACATCAATCGGCCCATACTTCCTATCCCACCTGTCTATGATGACTTGATTCCAAATGAGGGCATACTTCGAAGAGCATTAGGAGCTGATTTGGAATTCTCTTCCAGTGGAACATCAATCAATGTGGCATCACTTTCTCCAGAACTAAGACTTATGTCAACAATCATGTGCAACAATCTCTATCCGTTGTCAAGTACAGGTTACATCAACCTTGGACGTGCACTATTTCTTCATGATCTGGTATCTGATGTGGAAATTGATGTATGCTCCCACATCGTTCACATTTTGGCTAAGACAGTTAATCGAACTACTTCAAGGAATTGTATTCCTTTTCCTCGTCTCATATCTCGGATTCTAAAGCTCAAGGGCGTCCGTCCCTCTGCTAATAAGTACCCTCACTCCAGACCAAGTTCAATTAATGGTCGTACTCTTCAAGCAAGTATGAGTCACACCAAAAAGACTGTCAAGCAAGAACATCACCCACCTCAAGGAAGCTCAAGTTCTACCTCTCTTTCCAATGATGAAAAGTTCAACCTCATCATGGCTGCACTTCAAGACCTCAGTACCAATATCTCAGGGCTTACTCAGACCATGTACTGCCAACACTCACATCTTGATAAACAGTTAACAACTCTCGAAACTCAGTTGGATGAAATTCATCAGAAGCTAGAAGAGAATGATAACTAGCTATTCCATGACAAAAAGGGGGAGACGATGTCATTGGTAGGGGGAGTGCCGTGATAGGGGGAGTACAGTGATAAGGGGAGAAGTAGAAAGAAGTCTATGTTTTTAGTTTTTATAACTACTTAATTAAGTCTTTTGCTTTTGGTTTAAAGCTTTGATACTCTGTTATTATTTAGTTATTTCAGTACTTGTCTTATCTGATATTTTGTACCCATGTTGCTTATGTAAGCTTTAAGGGTTTGAATATGCTTATTTGTAGGCTTTTATGGTTTGTACCATGAATTTGCAATTCTTTGCTTATGCAGCCTTTATGCATTGTGCCTTTGTACTTGTTAATGCTTTGCATTATTTTAAGTACAACACTTTTGTGCCCTAGTAGGATTGTTCCTAGATGCATGCATGTTTGTATGCATTGGTTGAGTGTTGGTCATTCAAGTGATGTGCCTTGTGTTTGTCATCTTGAATGTCCAAATGTTCGTTCCAAGTGTGAATGAGCATTGTGATCACTTGGTTATAGTGATTACTTGTTTTGGTCTTGCCATGGTATACTAATTTATTCCATTTTGCTTGATCATGATATTTTTGCTCCATATGCATATCAAGTTTTTCTGCATACAATGATATTGCTATGTTATTGTGTTTCAGGAGTTACTTATTCATATGTTCAAGAGCTTTACAGAATCTAGAGTTAGGTGTGAGTGAGTTTTGTTCAATTGTTCCCAACTCACGTTTTAAATCTAGAGTCTGTTGTAGGGTTTTGTCACGGAATAGCCAAAGGGAGAGATTGTAAGGTTGAATTTAATCAACCATCTTGTTGGCTTTATGCTGTGACCAATTTGCTTGAAATTTAGCACTTAGTAACCCTGTATTTAGGTGGAAAAATTGTAAGGGTAGTGTGTGAGAAGATGTGAAGAAAAGTTCAAGAGTGTGCAAGAAAAACAGAGTTTCACAGCTAGGGCTCGCGGGTGGATCGCGACTGGCAAGCCGCCAAACGCAGGCACGTGAGATGCATACGGGGAAGCTGAAGGGTCGCGTCAGCTGTCACGCTACAGGACAAAAGTCCCAGGCTGGCCAGGCCGTTGGGCCGCGGCTTGAACTTGCGACTTGACCCAGTCGCTAGGCCAAGTCGCCAAAATGCCCTGTTTGGCAAAAACTGACGTTTTGCATTCCCTTCTCACCCTACTATATATATACCCTTAAACCCATCATATTGAGAGAGCTTCCAGAGAGAAAAATTGAGAGAGAAACCCTAAAGAAAAACAAGATTGCCTCATCCCCAATCTTCACTAAGAGACTCCTCAAATTCCTCTACTCTCTTCCTCTCCATTGTCATACCCTTGAGAGGTCTTTAGCCAAATCCTTGTCTCACCACACCCACGTCTGTGAGAAGGTCTATTTGGTGCTGTTGGGAAGCAGTTAAGAAGGAACCAATCTACATTGGTTGATGCTATGGTCTAGTAGCAGAATCCGGTAAGCTAGAAAAGAAAAAGGTTCGGCGCAACCTCGTTGGAGCAAGAAGCTTGGAGGGCTTAGGTACCTGGGTAGATTAGGCTTTGAGGGTCTATTGCTATTCATGTATCCCAACTACATTTTCTAGTGGATTATTTGACCGTTTGGAGGGCGGCGGAGAGGTTTTACGCCGAGGGCTTCGGTTTTCTCTTCGATAACACATCGTGTGTTGTTCGTGTGTTTGCATCTTCCTTCCCTTTATCTTTGCCTTATATTTACTGCTGTGGATGTGTTTATATTTGGCTTAGATTAGTTATCAATTCTGTTATTAGCTTGATATCATGTTCCGCACATTATTTGTTTGATATAAAGCTTGAATTGATATTTTTGTATTTAGGGTCCAAACGTTCAAAGGTGTTGTATACCCTTTTTGAACTTTCATTTTCTTATAAACACAATGTCTTCTCCCCCTTGGTATATGCATCTCCCCTACGGAATATCTCTCCCCCTATAAATGTGCACAAGAAATAGAATTTCTACCCCTATTAATGTGCACAAGTGTCATATAGAAATGACAAAAATTCTCTGGTATACTCTCTAGAGTATACTCTCCCCCTTTTTGTCAAGAATAGACAAATGGTCAAGGAGAAACAAGGGTAAGAGATAAAGGAATGAACAATGATAATAATGCATGAAAGGTGCAATGAAGCATGAGAAAATGAAGCTCAATCCTAAGACATGACAAGCTAGGATGAAGAAACAATGTATGAACCAATGCATGACAAGGGTAGCAAGGTGTGTGCAAGAGGTGGCTATGTGCAATGCATGACCAATGCATTAAAAATGCACATGTGGGGTAAGGTGTGTTAAATACACAACCAATGAACCAAACATGTTCCTAATGAGGAAACATGAGACACCCCAAAGTTTGATACTCATTGGAGTCCAAACAAGAGAGAAAATGCCTAAGAGACATTTTATCAAACACCTAGTATGCACACTGTGAAGAACAAAGTGAAACAATGCATGACCATCATGAAAACCACCCTTAATATATGTTCTTTTTGCCACAAGGGGCCAACATCCAAAGCAAAACATCAAAAGAAACTAATCCCATACAAAAATTTTGAGAGAAAAATAAGTTTTCCCAACCCTTATGATGAAAAACTCAACCAAGAGCACAAAACTCTCCAAAACATAGTGTAAGGATCAAAAACAATGAAAAGAGTTCATAATTACCTTAGAGATGTTAATGGAATGAAAAACCATTCAAATTGATTGAGTTTTGATGTAAAAATAGTGAAAGAGGGGTTTAACAGAGGATGGGAGAGGTTTAAAACAATTTTCCCACAAAAAAGTTCTTTAAATACTGATTCTGGGCGTTTCACAACTGGCGAGTCGTGAGCTGAGTCGCGAGAACGATTTTCATGAAATTTTCTAAGTCTTTTTCGCGACTTGAGTGCCCACCCGCAAGTAAGTCATGAGTAAGTCGCGAATCTCTGTGCTAGAGATCCAAAAAATGCAAGGAAAATGCATTTTTCCAGTTTTGCGACTCGCGAGTCAGTTGCGAAAAACTCTGATACCTGTTTTTCAACACCAAAACATGTTTAAACAATGAAAAACAATGTAAGCACTAACCAAGAACACAAAGAGTGATAAAAATCACTTCCAAAAACATATAAAATGATCAAAAATCTTTTTGGATTGATCCCTATATAGTAGAGCACACACACATCACATTTAAACAAGTACAATTGAACAAATGAATAAAGCATTCATTGAACATTAGGCATGTGTGTAGTGTGTGTGTATCAAATGTGAAACAGACCATAGTCTAGAGTGAAGCTTCAATGATATATTCAATCAAGTCATACACAACTAGTACTAAGTCAAGTGGTCTATCTCAATTATAGAAATGAACATATATAACCTCCTACAAGAAAATGATTACATAAAATCTCTTTGAAGCTTTTCATTTGGCTTCTTTACAAATCATAACATTTGATCATTTTTTATCTTTACATCTCTTTTAGAGATCGATGCCTGAAATTTTTTGATATTTCAATTTGATGAACAAGCCTTTGGCTTTTTAGGCATAATACATTTTCATAAAAGTTGCTTTCCCTTTTTCCTAGTCAACTACTAGTATGTGCGACGGGTTTTTGTAGTTCAATATCTCTTTTCATTTGGAGATTTACATTTGGTGAGCTCTTTAAGCAAAAACAACAAAATAAAGAGTGGAAAGATATATAGGCACAAGTCTATGCATGTCTCAAAACTAACAAGACTATTGACTAATCATTCATGACAAGCTTGAAGATCGATTTACAACAATCACACAAAGATGTTAAGATTTTTCTCACAAAGATATAAGTGCTTAAAAAACAAGCTAAGTTCGTAAATACATAAAGCCATTAGTACAAAGGTACAAGGCAAAACTCACATGTGATATGTGCTCAAACATATACGATCAAACTTTTTGAATTTTACACTTTTTATGTGGTTTTGGATATTTACTCACACAAAACAAAGAAAAAAAAAAGTAAGATCAAAAGCAAAAACAAACCAATGCAAATAAAGAGATGCATGATGCACATATGCATGACAATGAAGCATCTAATGTATAAAGGGTCCTACAAAGATCGAAAGAATTAGATCAAGGACCAAAAGAGCAAAAGCTCAATCATAGGAACCCTTCCTCATCCAAATGGAATGATTGTTTGGAATGAGTGTCTCATGAGAAGTGAGACGAGTGTTGGAAGAATGAGAATCGGAGATGCACATAATCAAGGAGTTAAGAGCATTAAACACTTTCTTTAACAACATGCTATTTTCACTCAAATCCAGTTTAGCTTTCATAGCATAGCTTCCAAGAAGCTCAAGTTTCTCTTTTCTTTTAATTCTTTTAAGAGCATGAAACTTAGAGCAGTGAGGTCTTAGATGGCCAAAAGCACCACAATGGTGACAAACAATGTGTCTAGGTCCACTAGGTTTTTTGGGAAGGGATCTAGCAACATGTTTTTATTCTCTCTTCAGCTTAGAACATTGAGGTCTTATGTGACCGATCACACCGCAATGGTGGCAAATTGGAACAAACTTAGATCCATCCAAAGCCTTAGGTTGAGACCTAAATGGAAGCTTTGATTTAATAGCCTTTCTCTCCACCTTTTGGTTTCTTTTATGTGGAGGAATGTACATCGATTTGTCCTTAGAGGTAGAACACACATTAGGCACAAAATCGGGTACCACAACATGATTGCAATATATATTATCATCCATTTTAGCAATAGGTTCAGCAATCAAACACTTAGCATGCATCTTAAGAGATTCATTTTCACATTTTATCTCATCAACAAGTTTGTTAGAGAAAACAAGTTTGGCAACCAAGTCCATATTCAAACATTAAAACTCTTTTAGCTTTTCAAGAGAATTTTCAGCAAGTTTCTTATATTTTTCAATCAATTTGTTTGCTTCATTGAGCTTAGCAATCAAATCATCCTTTTCACAAAATAACTTGCTCAAATTCTTTTGAAACTTCTTAGCAATTTTCTTCAAAGGTTTGATGTTAGGAATATCCACAATATCCAAAGATTCATGTAACATAGCATCACAATTATGAGAATTATCACTCATAGAGGCATTTTCATAAACACGTGGCATGTTACATTTATCACCAACCAAACCATACAAAGAGGCATACATAGCACAATCATGGCAAATAAACACAAGGGGTCAAGGATCACACTTAGGTATTTAAACCAAAACAAGTGAACCCGCTCTAATACCAAATGAAAGTTCAATTTGGGTATGAAACACCCTTGAACGTTTAGACCCCAATTACAAAATTATCAACTCAGGCTTAATATCAAACGATTAACGTGCAGAACATCAAAATAAGCCAAACACAGAATTGATAAACAATCTAAGCCAAATATAAACACATCCACAGCAATAAATATAAGGCAAAGATAAAGGAAGAAAAGATGCAAACACACGGACAATACGCAATATGTTATCGAAGAGGAAACCGAAACCTTCGGCGTAAAACCTCTCCACCGCCCTCCAAGCGGTCAAATAATCCACTAAAGAATGTAGTTGGGATACATGAACAGCAGAAGACCCTCCAAGCCTAATCTACCCAAGTACCTAAGCCCTCCAAGCTTCTTGCTCCAACGAGGTTACGCCGAACCTATTTCTTCTTTAGCTGCCCGGATTCCGCTACTAGACCATAGCATCAACCAATGTAGATTGGTTCCTTCCTAACTGCTTCCCAACAGCACCAAATAAACCTTCTCACAGACGTGGGTGTGGTGAGATAAAGATTTAGTAAAAAGGCCTCTCAAAGGTATAACAATGGAGAGGAAAAGAGAAAAGGAATTTGTAGAGTCTCTAAGGTGAAGATTGGGGATGAGGCAATCTTGTTTTTCTCTAGGGTTTCTCTCACAAAATTCTTTCTGGAAGCCCTATTCATAACGTGGGAATGAGGGGTATTTATACTGGAATGAGAATGGAATGTGAAACGTCAGATTTTCCCAAACAGGGCATTTTTGTGACTTAACCTCGCGACTGGGTGTCCTGTAGTGCAACAGCTGGCGCAACTCTTCAGCTCCTGACATGCTTGGCACGTGTGCAGCTTCTGGCGAATTGCAAGCCGCGAGTCACCCTTAAGATCCAGTCGCGAGATTCTGTTTCTTTGCACAAACTTGAGCATTTCTTCACACTATCTCACTCACTACCCTTACAAGTTTCCTACCTAAATACAGGGTTACTAAGTGCTAAATTACAAGCAAATTGTCACAGAATAAAGCCAACAACATGGTTGAATAAATTCAACCTTACAGTGGCAAATGCCACTGAAAGTTCAAAATGGGTATACAACACCCTTGAACGTTTGGACCCCCAATTACAAAAATATCAATTCAAGCTTTATATCAAACAATTAATGTGCGGAATATGATAACAAGCTTATAATAGAATTGATAAACAATCTAAGCCAAATATAAACACATCCACAGCAGTAATTATAAGGCAAAGATAAGAGGAAGGAAGATGCAAACACACAGACAACGCACGATGCGTTATCGAAGAGGAAACCGAAGCCCTCGGCATAAAACCTCTCCGCCGCCCTCTAAGCAGTCAATAATCCACTAGAAAATGTAGTTGGGATACATGAACAGCAATAGACCCTCCAAGCCTAATCGACCCAAGTACCTAAGCCCTCCAAGCTTCTTGCTCCAACGAGGTTGCGCCAAACCTTTTTCTTTTCTAGCTTACCGAATTTCGCTACTAGACCATAGCATCAACCAATGTAGATTGGTTCCTTCTTAACTGCTTCCCAACAGTACCAAATAGACCTTCTCACAGACGTGGGTGTGGTGAGATAAGGATTTGGCTAAAGGCCTCTCAAGGGTATAACAATGGAGAGAAAGAGAGTAGAGGAATTTGTAGAGTCTCTAAGGTTAAGATTGTGGATGAATCAATCTTGTATTTCTCTAGGGTTTCTCTCACAAAATTCTCTCTGGAAGCTCTATCAATATGATGGGTATAAGGGTATATATATAGTAGGGTGAGAAAGGAATGCAAAATGTCAGTTTTTGCCAAACAGGGCATTTTGGCGACTTGACCTTGCGACTGGGTCAAGTCGCGAGTTCAAGTCTCGAGCTAACGGCCTGGCCAGCCTGGGACTTTTGTCATGTAGTGCGACAGCTGGCGCGACTCTTTTGCTTCTGGCATGCTTGGCACGTGTGCAGGCATTTGGCGACTTGCAAGCCGCGACTCACCCTCGAGATCCTGTCGCGAGACTCTGTTTTCTTGCACACTCTTAAGCATTTCTTCACATCTTCTCACACACTACCCTTACAATTTTCCCACCTAAATACAGGGTTACTAAGTGCTAAATTACAAGCAAATTGGTCACGGAATAAAGCCAATAAGATGGTTGATTAAATTCAACCTTACAATCTCCCACTTTGGCTATTCCGTGACAAAACCCTACAACAGACTCTAGACTTAAAACGTGAGTTGGGAACAGTTGAACAAAACTCACTCACACCTAACTCTAGATTCTGTAAAGCTCTTGAACATATGAATAAGTAACTCCTGAAACACAATAACATAGCAATATCATTGTATGTAGAAAACTTGATAAGCATATGGAGCAAAAATATCATGATCAAGCAAAATGAAATAAATTAATAGACCATGGCAAGACCAAAACAAGTAATCACTATAACCAAGTGATCACAATGCTCATTCATACTTGGAATGAACATTTGGACATTCAAGATGACAAACACAAGGCACATCACTTGAATGACCAACACTCAACCAATGCATACAAACATGTATGCATCTAGGAACAATCCTACAAGGGCACAAGAGTGTTGTACTTAAGATAATGCAAAGCATTAACAAGTACTAAAGCACAATGCATGAAGGCTGCATAAGCAAAGTATTGCAAATACATGACACAAACCATAAAAGCCTACAAATGTGCATAATTAAACCCTTAAAGCTTACATAAGCAATATGGGTACAAAACACATAAAACATACTGAAATAACAGAATATACCATCATCAATATATATAAATAATTACCAAGGTTCCACAACCATCCAAAAGTTGTGAGTTTAAGCCAAACAAAAACCATAGTGTATCTAGCCTATACAAAAGTATAAGACAAGTGTACCACAAGTTTTCCCAAAAGTATAACATCATAAAAAAACTTAAAACAGCAACTATAAAAACACTCCCCCTTTCAGTATGCACCCTCCTTTTCATGATTAAGCTCTTTCTCCCCCTTAAGCTGCTCTCCCCCTTTTTGGCTTGAATAGCTAAAGGCTGTCTTTGAGCTTCTGTTGGATGTTATCTAATTGTAACTCAATGGTTTCGAGACGCATTTGAGTTTGATTGTGAAATGAGTTGAGAAGCCATTCCAAATCAGAAATCCGCTGAAATACATTTTCAATGAAGTGACTTTGTCTGGGAAATTGGAATCCAAGAGGAATAGATGGGGTGCTGGTTGACTGTACAGGAGTAACTGTAGCATGAATAGAAGGAGATGCCTGAGTGGATGGTTCACTCTTAGGTTTCTTGGAGGAGTGACTCTTGCTTGCTTGGAGAGAGTACAGAGATATAGCTCGAGGACGAGACAAGAATTTCTCATCAGATGAAGGACTAACACTTTCACGGAGAACAATCTTCATAACTAGACTGCAGAATGGAAGAATTGTTCGTGTTGCCGATCGAGCTTATGTTTTCCCAATGATTTGGAATATGTGAGCACAGATGTCATTTGGGGCACCAGTAATCAGATCATACAGAAATTGAGCCCTTCCAAGATTGATGAAGGTAGTATTTGACAGAGGGTAGAGATTGAAAAACATAATCAGCTTTAAGGTTGTCAGTTCGGGCGAAAACAATGTAGTGCTTATTGATGACCCTGTGCTTCCCACTGCATGTTCATTCCCAAGAACTTGGAGGATGTCTTGTGCCTGAAGCACTCTGTCATTGTATGGAGTTCGATCGACATTACTTGGTCTGAAAATGCTAAGTACCTTAGCAATGTAGTTTGCATTTAAGGAGAATTCTGTTCCTCGCACCCAGCATTTCAACTCAACACCTGTGAATCTGGCATTGGAGTAGAATTCCTTAACCAGTTCTTCGATCAGATCCTCAAAGTTTCCAAACAATTCAGCCCAATCTCTGTCCTTAAAAATGTTAGGAATGAAAGTTTTCTCTAAAGTATCAAACTTGACAACGCGTTCCACAATGGGAGACGACTCTTTGAAGATGTCTGCGTAGGTTTTTGAATCAGTAGAAGTCCTGAACCTCTCAATGGCAGAGTCCCTGGATGACTTAGATGACAATCGTGTCCATTTAGCAACTAGGGTTGACAAATCATCAGTCACAATGCCTTTACCTCTGGATGAACAACGAGTTAACTGCAACAAAATAGACACAGACACAGAAACAAACCAAATACAATACCACCAGAAGCAAACATCAGATTAGTTAGTTTCAGTAATAAGTCAGTTAAAGGGAAATGTACCCAGAAATGACCAAGAGGCAATGAAACAAGATATGAAGAGTAGGAAGTGAGCTTGAACAACCCAATGCAGTAGCACACCCAAAATATGAAAAACAATAACACAGGGCAAAACACATATTACACATAGATACTGAAAATCAAAACCAAAGACAGCATTCAGAGAGACCCATAGAGAAACCCCAAACCCCTATGCCCAAAGGCAATGCTCATAACATAACAAGTAATTAGAAGCATTAACAAGGTACTTAGTTAATACATCAAACAAGAGAAAAGCAATACTCAAACAATCAGACTCAACATTTTGAGCAAACCCATGTTTGAACCTAATATATTGCAGAACACAAATGTAACATACAAAATAGGAACAGAACAACAGAACCTTAAGAATAAAGTATAGGGAAGAAAAACCATACCTTTTCCTTGGAGTTTGATGCAGACATGATGCAAAAATGGAGTCTTTTTCAGTGAGACACGGAGTGTTTGAGTGAGGGAATGAAGAAGACAATGAACAGTCATTGATATTCGAGGGAAAAACTGAAATTTTTTTTGAAAACTGTCTTTAAAACGCAAAACATGCGTTTTTCGCGACTAGAGCAAGTTGCCAGTAAATCGCCAAAGTAAGCCGCAAAACATTGTGAAGGTAAGAAATTTGAAAATTTCTCTAAGTGTTTTTCACGACTGGAAATTCTACTCGCGAAGGAGTCGCGAGCTGAGCTGCGAAAATCTCTTAGTGGCCCTCGTGATTGGACCTTCCACCTGTGAACAAGTCGCCACTCTGAGCCGCGAAAAATGCAAAACTCAAATTTTGAAAAATTTTCTAAGTCTTTTTCGTGACTTGGTTACTGACTTGCCAGTGAGCCGCGAACAATCTCTGAGTGGCCCTCGCGACTGGAACTTGCGACTAGGCCAACCCGCGACTTAGTCGCCAAAACAGTGCAACACTGTTTTTGAAATTTTTGACATTTTTGTAAAAACAAAGTACATTCCAAAAACAACTAAAAACACTTAAAAATCTTTTTGCGTTTGATCAAACAAAGATTGAGCATGTGAAAACACATTTAATTAAATACAATCACACAAATGAATATGGCATTCATTGAACAAAGACTTGTGTGTTGTGTGTGGATATAAAAAATGAGATGGTCCTTAGTCCAATGTGAAACTTCAATGATCAATTCAATCAAGGCATACACAACTAGCACTAGATCATGTGACCAATCTCAATTATAGAAACATGCATATATGACCTCCCACAAAAACTTGATTACATTCTTTGAAGCTTTTCATTTGGCTCCATATTCAACATATCATTTGCACTTTTTGAGCAAAGAAAATCTCATTGAGAGATAGATGCCTGAAATTTTTGATATTTCAATTTATGAGATAGCCTTTGGCTTTTGGGCATCAAACATTTTATTTTGGTCGCTTTCCCTTTTTCCTAGTCAAATACTAGTATGTGCGACAGGCTTTTGCAGCTCTATATCTCTTTTCATTTGGAGATTTACATTTAGAGAGCTCTTTTAAGCAAAAATAAAAATAAAGAGTGGGAAGATATATAGGCATGAGTCTATGCATGTCTTAAGATCAACAAAACCATTCACTAGTCATTCATGACAAGGTTGAAGATCTATTTACAACAGTCACATAGATTTCAGAATTTCTCCCACAGTGATACGAATGCATAGAAGACAAGCTAAGCTCATAGATGCACAAAGCCATTAGTACAAAGGTACAAGGCAAAACATGATTTGAGACAAAACTAAACAAAGATGATCAAACTTTTTGGATTTTCTACTTTTTATGTGTTTTTGGATTTTTGACACAAAAGCATTAAAAGATTGATCAAAAGCATAACAAAACAATGTAAAAACGTTTAAAACCAAAGACAGATACACACACAAAATAACAACCTAAAAACTAGCATAAAGCACACAACCAAGCAAATTTACAAACATGGGAAGTATTGATGCATGGACATGTTGTAATGCTTATGTATGAGTACCCTTCGTCACCCACACGTCACGTGCGTTTGGGGTGATATCCTTAACGAATTAAGTACGGGAATTAGGACTATCAAACCTTCGTGTGAAGCTTTCAAGGCAGTTGGTGAAGGCACCGATCATCTTCATCACGTCCGTCATTCCTGGATCACAGTTTTGACTTCTTGATTGCTCACCACCCCAAGACCTTTTGTCATTTCTTCTTCCTCATGACCAAGGTGCACTTGCATTGTTATCTGCTCTCAACTTTTGATAGTTGGGTTTAGTATGTCCTCGCAATCCGCAATAGTGAGACACATAATCTGTTCTAGGACCCCGTTTTGGTCTTGAGAGAGATCTGGCTCTGGTTTCGTGTCTGCCCACAGATTGATTTCGAGGCTTATTCACCATCCTTTGCTCAATCATATTCTTCTTCTCAACCTTAACATTCTCAAGGATGGCCTCTTCTACAATCAGCTCTATGGCCTTCACAAATTTTACTTCTTTGGTAGCTTTGACTGATGAGCTACTTCCTCCGGTATAACCCAAATCAGATTTGTCACAGAAGTGTTTTTGAGAAGAGATAACATCTTCCAGCTTCTTGGAGGAGACCCTTTCTATCTTGGCTTGCGCTTGCACCACCTCTTGCTTAAGGAATCTTACTTTCGTATAAGCTTCCGATAACTCGCCATTTAGTGTTTCAATTTCACACTTTGCCTCCTTATATCTAGCCGGAAGACTTTTGTAGTCCTCTTCAGCCTTTTTCATCTTCTTCACAGCTGCCTTTGCAACCCTTACATACTCACCCGATTTCTCAAGGAGTAAAGTGTAATTCTCTTGGAGACTAGTTGTATTTCTATCCTCTTCGGCATCTGATTCTTCAACAACTCCAATAGACTCCAAATCAGAATGCTCTCCAAGCTCCTTCACAAGTGTATCCAAATCATCTGAGGATTCCACATGAGCAATGGTCATGAACGCAGAGAAATTTCCTTCTTCATCACAGCTCTCTTCAGAGTCAGAATTTGAAGAGTCAAAATCACTTAAAGTAGTGGCATAGGCCTTTCCCTTTGACTTCAAGTAATTAGGGCATTCCTTCTTAAAGTTCCCATGTCCGTTACATTCAAAACATGTAATTCCTTGTGAGGATTGGGAATCCTTACCGTCTTTTCTTCGGAATTCTTTCTTCTCCTTCCCGGAACTCTGAAAGTTTCCTTTGTCACCGAATTTTCCACTGTTTTTGAGCTTTAAGAATTTCCGGAAGTTCTTTACAAGATACGCCACATCTTTGTCTATTGTATCCTCTTCCGAAGAGTCATGAAACACCATTCTCTCATCAATTGTCTTAAGAGCAAGGGATTTGCTCTTCTTCGCTGAAGGAAGGGACAACTCATACATCTGCAAGGAACCAACCAGCTCTTGAACCTTGATGTCATTAAGATCTTTGCTCTCTTAAATGGCTGTAACTTTGGGCCGGAAACTTTCTGGTAGTGACTAGAGGATCTTCCTTACAATTTTCGAGTCCTCCGTCTTTTCTCCCGAGTTAAATTTGCCAACAACAACTTCGTTTAATTTACTGTAAAACGAATCAAATGATTCATCTTCACTCATCTTTAGCTCCTCAAAGTGAGTGGTCAACATTTGAAGTTTTGTGTCCTTCACTTTCTTAGTCCCTTCATAGGTTGTCTCCAGAATTTCCCATGCTTCCTTAGCAATGGTGATATGTGAAATCCGGTGAAATTCTTCTGGAGAGACACCGCAGAAAATAGCATTCAATGCCTTGCTATTTGCATTTGCCGCTGCAAGAGCAGCCTTATCCCAAGTAGACTTGGCAGCCTTTGGTCTTGTTCATCCTACTTCAACTGCATCCCACACAGCATCATCAATAGAACACAAAAACGCCCTCATACAAACTTTCCAAAATGCATAATTATTACCATCAAAGAACGGTGGTACATTAAGAGATTGAGACCTATCCATCTTAAAGGGGTCAAGGATCACACTTAGGTAATTTAAACCACAAGAAGTGTACCCGCTCTGATACCAATTGAAAGTTCAAAATGGGTATACAACACCCTTGAACGTTTGGACCCCCAATTACAAAAATACCAATTCAAGCTTTATATCAAACAATTAATGTGCGGAATATGATAACAAGCTTATAATAGAATTGATAAACAATCTAAGCCAAATATAAACACATCCACAGCAGTAAATATAAGACAAAGATAAGGGGAAGGAAGATGCAAACACACGGACAACACACGATGTGTATCGAAGAGGAAACCGAAGCCCTCGGCGTAAAACCTCTCCGCCGCCCTCTAAGCGGTCAATAATCCACTAGAAAATGTAGTTGGGATACATGAACAGCAATAGACCCTCCAAGCCTAATCTACCCAGGTACCTAAGCCCTCCCAGCTTCTTGCTCCAACTAGGTTGCGCCGAACCTTTTTCTTTTCTAGCTTACCGAATTCCGCTACTAGACCATAGCATCAACCAATGTAGATTGGTTCCTTCTTAACTGCTTCCCAACAGTACCAAATAGACCTTCTCACAGATGTGGGTGTGGTGAGATAAGGATTTGGCTAAAGGCCTCTCAAGGGTATAACAATGGAGAGGAAGAGAGTAGAGGAATTTATAGAGTCTCTAAGGTTAAGATTGTGGATGAATCAATCTTGTATTTCTCTAGGGTTTCTCTCACAAAATTCTCTCTGGAAGCTTTATTAATATGGTGGGTATAAGGGTATATATATAGTAGGGTGAGAAAGGAATGCAAAACGTCAGTTTTTGCCAAACAGGGCATTTTGGCGACTTGACCTCACGACTGGGTCAAGTTGCGAGTTCAAGCCGCGAGCTAATGGCCTGGCTAGCCTGGGACTTTTGCCCTGAAATGCGACAGCTGACGCAACTCTTCAGCTTCTGGCATGCTTGGCACGTGTGCAGGCATTTGGCGACTTGCAAGCCGCAACTCACCCGCGAGATCCAGTCGTGAGACTCTATTTTCTTGCACACTCTTGAGCATTTCTTCACATCTTCTCACACACTACCCTTACAATTTTTCCACCTAAATACAGGGTTACTAAGGGCTAAATTACAAGCAAATTGGTCACGGAATAAAGCCAATAAGATGGTTGATTAAATTCAACCTTACAGCCACTTATGCAACACTCTGCCTTTGTAATCAAGGTTTCTTTGATTTTGTTCTCTATCAAAGGGACTTTTTGAGTATTCTATCAATTTCAGGTTATAATTCTATTACAACACTTTTCGTTTTGTCATTTTATTACTAGTATTAAGAGCAACGTGCATGAAATTGTCAGATTGTAAGCAATTTGGCACAAGTTAAGCTTGGGGAAAGAGCTTAGATTCCATTACATGTTCATTTCCTCATAATTTATGGGTGTCACCCTTTGCTTCTCAATTGTTTTAGGTAGTTATGAAGAATCTGATATATAGTTTTAAATTTTGATAAGAGAGTTTTAACAATGATATCATGTATATTTGCCAAAGTCTCCAACCCCAATGAAGATGGAATATTATAGATTTATGGGCTAGTATCAATTATCTTTGTAACTAATAGAGAGATGATGAACTCCACTTAGTTTTACATATATATATATATATATATGGTAAGCATTAGTAGGTACAGCTTTGCAGTTTCCATAAAGATTTCATTTCTTTTCTTTTCATAATCATATCTTCATAAGATTATATGCTTTTTTTATTTCTTGGAAATTTGTTCATATGAAACAAAGAGAGCAAGACCCTCAGGCAAGTGCTGTTGAGAACATTTCTAATGCAACTAGTTATGTTTAGTGCTTAGTCCAGAGAGTTGATACACAAATAAAGTACAGAAATTGAAAGATACATATTAAATTTTAATTTATTTCCTGTAGTATTCTAAGGTCTAAGCATTCAAATGGATGATTTGTGTTTAAATTTTAATTAGGCAAGATAACTAAGAGTGAAAAAGAAAATTAACAAGAAAATTTAGAGCACTTCTGAACTAGTAAGTGCTGCTTACAAACTGTTTTTTTTTTTTTTCTTAACTAGTAAGTGCTTCTCTTTTGCTTTCTAACAAAATTTACATTTGGCTTTGTGTCCTGCCTAAAAACTGCTTGATTATGTCAGTGAGCCATTCATGTAACAATACTATTGATTTTGCTAACTGCAAGTGAACAGGTTAATTATTAGCTTTGCATATTCTTTTTATTTAAATTTGTATTGTTGAGTTTTCAAACATTGTTATGCAAAAGCAAAGTAATATTATTCTGTAGAATCTTGTGCACTTGTTGTGAAGCTCCAAAGTTCCTGATTTTAGTTTAATCTTGGAATGAGTATAATCTTAACATTGATCTATACATATTAGATGCATAAATATATTTTATTTTAGTTTTGCTTTTGGAAAGTATAGGAGATATTTGTGAAATTATCTGTTAGAAACTTTGAAGTGATGTTAAGCTATTTTATATGCATAGGAGATATTTTATATGCATGTTGTGCAGTCTTGAAGGTGATTCATCAGATTAAGAAATGCACTAGGTTGCTCTCCAAATTGGCTAAACAGAGTGCAGGAGCCCTCTCAAGCTTACTATGCTCCTATTGGACCCTTGGAACGATAAGCCAGGGAACTCTTGGATTTTGCACCGCCAAACCCGCCTACACCTTGTCTAATTATTAACTCTTTTTCAATTCCAACTAGTCAATTGCAGTTTTGGCCCTAGGGAATGCAAGAATCACTTGATGGCTATGTGAACAATAATTAAAATGGGGATGAACAAATTCTTGTATTTACTGCCATATATTTTGTAAAGAGGAAAAAAAAAAAAAAAAGAGGTTGAAGTATGGACTATGGAATAATAGACTTGTCACAAGTCATGACTATGACATTGTTTTTGCCTTTTATTGTTGCTATTGTATAATCAAATCAATGAGTAAGTTGTTGCATCTTTATGTTGTAGTTAATCTTTTGTTGATGAATATATAGTGTATAAAATTTTGTTTTGCAAATAACATAATTGTGAATAAGTTCTGTAATTAGCCTTCTGAGTCCTATTGCATTTTAAATTTTTATACAGTCTAAATGTTGTTCTTTATGTATGAATATGATTGGAGCAAGTTCTAAAATTGAGGATGAATTAAAAAGATGAATTATATTAAAGTGTCCACGTGACTTTTATTCTCTTGAAAACAAGGATTACATATCAAGAGTCTTCCATGAATGCCGAGCCAGTTTTACAAACAAAATTTGATCCAAGAGAATAGAAAAGAGCGGAACATGATCCCATTATGAACAAAATTTTATTAAAATGTACTCTTTGATTACAAAGCCATAAAATTTTATCAAATTTAGTGGTTCTTATGCTATTATTCTACTTTTCAAAGTTTGTAAGTATTTTAGTTATTTTGAAGGTTTTAGGGATGTTTACATCATTCTTAGTGTTTTAGGGTTATTTTATTTTGTTCATTTTTAGTGTTTTTTTTTTTTTTTTAATTTTATTACTTTTGAATGTTTAAAAGTGTATTTTAGTCATTTTTGAAACTTTAAGGGTTTATGGGTATCTTGGTTAATTCAAGGTTTCAGGGATAGTTTTGTCATTTTTTTAGTCATTTTATATGCTAACGAGAGAATTTCAATCATTGACCTCCATGGGTTTGTGGGATTTTTTGCATAAATTAATTGACCTCAATGGGTTTGTGAGTTTTTTTTTAATGAATTTGAAACAAAAAAATAAAAAAATAAAAAAAAGAAAAAAGAAAGAAAGAAAGAAAGATATGGCTGAGAGTGTTTTGGTGCGGTGTTGTATATATATAGTAGCGTTTCCGGTTTGCAACTCTCCTTTAGGTCTATACATTTGGTAGATTTATTTTTTAAATTACAAATGATAATGAATTCACACGTGCTGGGACTCAGGGAGAGTACTAAGAGTCCATAACAAACATGGTCTAATAAAATATAAAGAACATGTACAGGGCCGAAACCGTGAATTTTTATCTAGGGCACTGAGGTTTGGTACTAATAGATTAGTCAAGACAAACCTCTCACATACACGCATATGCATGTGTGTGTATACTAGATAGTATATATATATATATATAGATAGATAGATAGATAGATAGATAGATAGATAACTTATCATATTTTAAATTTCAATAAGTATACAACCAAAATACAACAACTTACTCGGTAATTTTAGAGGGTTTCAAGAGTATTTTGGCCATTTTAAGTTTTAGGGGGTATTCTTGGTCACTTTTTAAGTTTCGAAGGCACTTAGGTCATTTTTAGGTTTTAGAGGGTATTTTGGTCATTTTGAGGTTTCGAGGGGATTAGGTCATTTTTTAGGTTCTAAGGGTACTACAGTCACTTTTTAGGTTCTATGGATCTTTTGATCATTTTTTTAGGTTTCGATGGCATTACGATCATTTTTTAGGTTATAAGGGTATTTTGGTCATTTTTTAGGTTTCGGAAGTATTTTGATCATTTTTAGGTATTAAGGGTGTTTGGAAATTTAGACCTCGGTTGATAGAATTAACAAGTTTTAAAACCAAGTTGTTAATTAGATTTATTATGAATAAAACTTGTTAAAACCAACAAACATCAATATCATGTCAAAATCATGCAGCAGAAAAATAAATAAGACAAGATATGATGATCTAGGAAAACTAATGAAACAAACTAGTTTCACAATAAAAAACCTGAGGGGAAACCTTCCCGAAAAGCAATCCATTATAGTAAAGAGAAGTTTCAGATCTAGTACAAAACCTTTGTCCCTAAATTCTACAATCCCTGTAGATGAACTTACAGCAGAGACCTTTTACCGCTTCAGAACCTTTGAACTTTTCAATATATGAACGCCACCCTTTGATGCACGAATCCTAGTTCGTGACTAACCAATTGCGCGGATCCCAGTACGTAACTTAATCACCAACTAGAAGAAGATTGTTGGCTGCAAAGTTCTTTACTTCATCAACAATGAAGATCAAAAAGCACTTGGTTACAAAATCCTAAGGCGTAAAGACGTAGTAGCTTCTTTTAGAGAGAATAAGGCATCGGTCACCTTTTGCATATGTTTTCCTTGTATTCTCTTATGTGACGGCCTTTAAAATAAGCCTTATATAGGTCTAGGGTTGTGAGAAAAAAAAAACCCTGCACATACATGTCAGCATGGGCCGAAAATCAGATCTGAAAATTTGAATTTCATAAGGCTCAGTAATTCTCGATCGATCGAGGAGGTGTCGAGCCTATCTCTTGCGAGCTATCAAGGAGTTTTCAAGGGGACATAAAATTTCTCGATCAATCGACCTAGCTATCGAGAGGTGTAGAGATTGCGATAACAATCAATTGAAAAGCTCGATAGATAGCCTAACTGTCAAGCAGCTTTCGAGCTTTAAAAAATCAGCACTTCTTCACTTGTTTCTTGGACAGATTTGCATGGCTTCAATACTAGACTTGAACTCTGGTTCCTTAAAGTATTAAATACATCTTAGATCTACCCAAATACAAGTAAAGTGCATTTTGTCAAAGGATTAGCCAACCACATAAAATATTGACATATGTTCCTAACATGATCCACATATATCCTAACAAGGGGTATTTTAGTCATTTTTTAAGTTCTAAGGGTATTTTGATAATTTTTTAAGTTCTAAGGGTATTTCAGTAATTTTTTAGGGAATCAGGTGTATTTGGTCATTTTTTAGGTATTTAGGGTATTTTGGTCATTTTTTATGTTTCCAGGTATTTCAGACATTCTCTAGGTATTTAGGTCATTACGGTCATTTTTTTTTTTTTTTGTTCTAAAGGTATTTTGGTCATTTTTAGGCTTCATGGTTATTTTGGTCATTTTTTAGGTTTTAGGGTCATTTCAATCATTTTTAGGTTATAAGGGTATTCTAGTAATTGTTGATGGTTTTAGGGGTATTTGGTCATTTTTAAGTTTTATGAGGTACTTTGGTCATTTTATAGGTTTTAAGGGTATTTTAGAATAAAATTTATGGTTTTAGGGAATTTCAGTCATTTTTAAGATTCTATGGGTATTTCGGTCATTTTTCATGTTTTAGGTGCATTACAATCGTTTTTAAGGTTCTAAGGGTATTTTAGTCACATTTTAGACTACAAGGTCATTTTAGTCATTTTTTAAGTTTAATGGTCATTTAGGACATTTTATAGGTTCTAAGGGTATTTCAGTCATTTTTTAGGTTTCATGGTCATTTAGTACGGTCAGATTTGATGTTGGTACAGCTTAATGTGACGATGAAATTATCAAATATGAGAAAAAAAATAAGGGTACAATCGAATATGGCAAAAGTATAGTTATTATATGTGATGTTGGTACTGCGCAATATGACGATAAAATTGTCAAATGTGAGAAAAAGAAAATTAAAGTATCACCGAATGTGGGTAAGTGTTGATACCGTTTTTTGTTCGGCCTCAATTTGCATGCTGGACCCCGAAAAATCCAAAAACGTTATTTTCTCTCCATGGGGCCATGAGGACATCTAGAATGATGTGGCCCAACCTGTTCGGATGCTGGAGCACCCGAAGTACCTTTTTCAGCTAAAATGACCAAAATGCCCGCAGTCAACCTAGGGTTGACCGAAGGTCAATCGAGGTCAAAACCCTCACAAAACAACATTTTTCATAGTTTTACATCAAACCTGAACTTCTCAGAGGTTTTTGGCAACCTTGACCAAGTTAACCCAGAGTTGACTCTTAAAAGGGCCCCAGAAACCCTTATTTTGATCCAACCGTCATAAAGGGTTGAAACCAACGCCATTGCAAAGATAATCAAATCCTCATTCCAATGACTATTCACAGATCAAAATCGGAGTCAGAACACCCAAGATATCATGAAAAATCGGATAACATACTGATCGATGCACCATTAACTTCCGAGAGCCATAAGTTTTGATCTGACCATTGGATTTTTAAGTTCCATACCTTTTCAAAAACAAGAAGTCAAGATCTCTCCAAGGGTGTCAAGATTAACCCAATCCAAGACCTTTTGAAGGTGGCGGCCCTTGAAGGGTCGTCGCCTCGTAAATTGTGCTGGGGCTATAAAAGGCCCCAGTACCCTCTAGACCCAAAAAGAAAAAGGAGACTTTCTGGGGCCTTCTCTTTGCCTAGACGATTTCTGAGTTGTTCTCCTCTCTTCTAAACACAAAAAACATACCAAAAAAAAACACATCAAAACCTTTTGATTCTTCTCTTCACCAAAAATACAAGGTAGTGTTCAAACCTTCCATCTTCCTCTCCTTGATTCCATACCTTGGATTTGAGGTTTAAGGAGTAAGGATGTAGCTTTTTAACTACTATTTATACCCCTTTTTTCTTTAAAACTTCATCTAGCTTTTATCTTGCTTTTTCTTGTCTTAATAACAAGATTTATTGCTTTATCTAGCCTGTTTCTTGCTTTACCTTACTTGTAGCATGTTTTTGGCTTGTTTCCATATGCTTCCATGTTCGTTCATGTGTTAGTTGCCTTTTCTACATGTTTTATGCTTTATGCCATGCTTTAGATGCTTAGATCTTTTTGTTCCCATGTGTTGATGTTTGGGTCTACATGCCCACATGCTTAATATTATGTCTCCGGCTATACCTTGCTTAGATCTACATGTTTGTATGCATGTTCTATGCTCCTATGCCTATGTCTATGCCTTCACATGTTTGTATGCTTGGATTTGTGTTCTTCCATGCTTTTATGCTTACATCCACATGCTTAGATGTACATTCACATGCCTACATGCATATTTCCAAGCTTATATGTGTAGATCAGTGTGTTTACATGCTTGGATTGATGTTCTCTACATGCTTTATTCTATCTTCCATGTGCTCGTGCGCTCCATGCCATGTTTGTGTGCCTAGGCCTAGACCTTGTTTGTCATGCCATGTGCTATTGTAGCCTTTTTGCCGCTTTGTCTCTCTTTCTTATGTTTTGGCCATTTGGTGGGATTTAGATCTTAACCCCTTTATGGTCTTAATCATCATCTGTACACCTTGGCCTATATCAAAGGGTTTAGATCATCCTTATTTGCATGTCTATGTTTGCTTGCTTCTACACCTTATCTTCCATGTTAGCCTTTCTAGTTCTAGGCTTTGCCATGCTTGACGCCCCTAGTGGGTTTGTGGTTGTGTGGTTACATCCGATGCCCATGAGTTCTTGTTTAGATGTAATCATTTGGGAGGCATCTCCGGATACCGGGTTGCTCTGTGCGTACCCTTCCCTTTTCCGCTCTGCCATGTTATGCTTACCATGCTTATTTGTGCCACCCGTTGGCTTTCTATGCCTCTTTACACGCTTGCTTACATGTCCATGCGTGAGTCTTGCTTGCTAGTGTGTCGTCCATGCTTCTACACAATGAAGTTATGGACATTCAATCCAAACCTACATTTGTCCCTCGCGGACACCACCTTTTGTTTGCTTTCTTGCTTGTTTGCCTTCTCGCTTGTTTTCTGGCTTTCTTGTTTCTTTGCTCGCCATGTCTATCATACTTAATTGTCTTATGTCTATCATACATGTTAGTCCTACCTGAAGGCATTGTTTTTCACACATGTCGGCAGCCCTCTCAAAGGCGATTTTTCTATGGTGATACATTATCCCTTTCAAAGGCGATTTCCTAGAGCTATATGCATGTAAGTCCTAATCAGAGGCGTTTGTTTTCACATATATCAGTAACCTTCTTAAATGCACTTTTCCTAAAGTCATACATCGGCCCTCTCAAGGGCATTTTCCAGAATCATACATGTAAGCCCTAACAAGAGGCATTGTTTCGTACATACACCATGAAGCTACAAAGAGATAATATCATACATCAAGGCCTACTGTGGGACAATATAATACACACATGTCTAGGCCTATCAAGAGGCGATACATAATATACATACATAAATGGTCCACCATAGGGCAATGCCTACAAGATACATGAAGAATACATACATGCCCACACAGGGGCTACATCATGCTACAACAAAAGGCTAACCCTACTGAGAATCATCATCCCTAAAATACTAGTCGCCATCATCATCATCATCATCATCATCAACATTACCTACAAGGGAACCGGTAGAAGGACCGACTCCACCTAAAGTATCGAGAATGTATCCTGGGTCCTGAGAAGGCCCCCAAATCTGAGCAAAAGAGCCTCAACCGCCTAGTAGACCTGGAGGAGCGAGCATATACCTAGGCTCGTATGGAGAAACAATGGGCCCCCAGCCTAGAATATGAAGCGAAGGCAGAACATGAATACGAGCTGCCCGTAACTCTCCTGTCAAAACCATGGTATAGCCATAAAGCATGGCTAGCTCACTCTGAAGATGGCTTCGCTCTCTCTCTCTCTCTCTCTCTCTCTCTCTCTCTCTCTCTGTGATAGTAGCACAGGCTTCTCTATTCCTCTGCCAAAGTTCCCTTTCCCGAGCTAATGCATGAACAGTCTCCTCTTGCATGTGCACCTCTTTAGCGGCAGCAGTGGTCTCAAGCTCTGTCATCCTAGCTTGCAAAGCCTTTGTACGCAATCTCCACTCAGCTCTAGAGGCCACCTGAGCATGAACAATACCTCCCAGCACTTTACCTCCACTCATAGGAACAGCTCTAATGATAGGCCCTATGGAGGACTCTGCGAACCAAGTGGCATAATCCCTGCTGGTATCCACGTAGGCATCAAAAGAACCTATCGTGTAAGCCGAGTCATACATGATAATGGACTCAAATGACAAGCCTATAGGAGGTGGATCTCTAGGTACCCCAAAAATCGGCATAACCTGGTGGAAGGTCCTCTCTGCCAAAAAGAACTCCCAACTCAATAGGGCCCAGAACTAGCATTGTACCTTTGACTGGCCCATGGCAACAGTGAGCTTCAATCTCCCCAGCAGTAAGCCATCATAAGGGCAAACTACTATCTCACCCTAGGTGAAGCAATCTAAGGCCGTAGAGATAGTGACCGGCTGCACCAGGACAACCCTGGTGAATGTATAGAGAGACCAAGCATATGCTCGAGGATATATTTTCGCTGACAAACCCGAGAATCGTGGTCGCAAAGCTAGGATGTACTTATACGCCCACCATATCAAAATCTGCCAACACTCTTCTAGGCTTTTGAAATCCCGCTATGAAGCTCGCCTCAGGAAAGAAATGACAAAGCAGTAAGTGACAGACCCCCAGTCATATCTCCCAAAGTCGGAGACTACTCTCATGGCCCACAACAACTAGCAAGATAATACCGATTGGTTGTTGCCAAAGAAGCAACTACAGAGAAAACACATGAAGAATTGCTGAAGATGAACGTTAGTAGGTGCCACACCTAAGGGGATGCTACCTTGTAGCCCTCAGTGCGGATCTGTGGTGACGCTGTAGGCCCAAAGTATGCTCTCGTGTCCCTAGTCAATGGGAGAAGGATGCCCAAGAGCTCGCAGGCTAGCTTAAAGCTCATGTCATTAGTTGGGATCGGGTATCTGACAAACTTAATGCCCAGGATGGCCATCCAATCAAGAGGGAGGATCGCATACTCCCCACAACTCAAGTGAAAGGTGCTTGTCTCGACATGAAACCGCCGCACCAAAGGGGGAATCCTCAGAAAATCCTCAAACCCCTGCTTTCTCAGGAAATTCGCATATCGCCTATGGGTCCTAGGATCAGACAGCAGCCGAAGAAAGGTGGACCAGGCACACCGACCACGAATCTTGTCAGGCCCTTGCATTCAGAATCAGAAGTTATCCGTTAGCACATGCATATAACAAGAATCTAAATAACAAAAGAAGAAATACAGCATACCTGTCCCTTCCGCGCTTGGGCGGAAGGATGATCCTTCAGCCTGCGCTTAAGGTGAATGTCTCTAATACCACCGTCTACCACTCCAGTACAAGCATCGGCCCCAGCCTGACGTGGCGGGAATCTTGGCCTTAAACTGCGCCTCCAGGCACTCGGATAGATCTCCTCCTCTTCAATCAAATCATCCTTATGTCAAAAAGGAAATCCTCAGCTGGCGTCTCTCCTCTAGAGGCCTCTCTCCTTATAGCCAGCCTATGCCATGAGGAAGCCCTACTAGAAATAGGGCGAGACTCAGAGGAGACACTAAGTGTCTTGACTGAATGTCGTCTCTTAGATCGGATCTCCATAAGGATCCCGCAGGTGAGCTTGGTGTCATCACCCCCCCGGTCAAAATGGCTCTATAGAACTCGAGCTGCCTGCTTACCAACCAAAGCAGTCTTTTCATCAGAAGAAGTATCCTCTTTGGGACGTAGTGTAAATGGGGGCCTTCCCCTGATCTCCTCTAGAACTCGCCCTCCGAGACATGATCTACAAAACAGTAAGAAATTCAGACATAAATGGAAAACCTATGAAACAAATTGCAATACAAATCAACTAACACCATGTCCTAAACATGTGCAAATTCATTCTATAGTGGGTAAACTAGCGGTTGTGCCCTAGGCTCACATTCCATCTTAAGATTAAATAGCAACCGCGTCGTACACCTCACCATCACACAGCTACCAAGTCACTCAAAAGTTCAAGTTCTTGATCTACAGTGGGTAAACTAACGGCCACGCCTTAGGCTCACATTCCACCTTGAGGTTAAATAATGGCCGCGTCGTACGCCTCGCCATCACACAGCTACCAAGTTACTCAAAATTTCAAGTTCCTTATCTATAATGGGTAAACTAGCAGCCGCGCCCTAGGCTCACATTCCACCTCGAGGTCAAATAGCGGTTGTGCCGTATGCCTCGCCATCACACAGCTTCCAAGTTACTCAAAAGTTCAAGTTCCTAATCCACAGTGGGTAAACTACCGGCCGCGCCCTAGGCTCACATTCTACAGCGGATAAACTAGAGCCCTAGGCTCACATTCTATAGTGGGTAAACTAGCGGCTGCGCCCTAGGCTCACATTCTATCTTGAGCTTAAATAGCAGCTACGCCATACGCCTCGCCATCACACAGCTACCAAGTCACTCAAAAGTTCAAGTTCCTGATCTATGGTGGGTAAACTAGCGGCTGCGCCCTAGGCTCACATTCCATCTTGAGGTTAAATAGCGGTCGCGCTGTATGCCTCACCATCACACAGCTACCAAGTCACTCAAAAGTTCAATTTCTTGATCTATAATGGGTAAACTAGCAGCCGCACCTTAGGCTCATATTCCATCTTGAGGTTAAATAGCAACTACGCCGTACGCCTCTCCATCACACAACTACCAAGTTACTCAAAAGTTCAAGTTCCTGATCTACAGTGGGTAAACTAGCGGCCGTGTCATACGCCTCGCCATCACACAACTACCAAGTTACTCAAAAATTCAAGTTCCTGATCTACAGTGGGTAAACTAGTGACCGTGCCCTGGGCTCACATTTCATTTTGAGGTTAAATAGCGACCGCGTCGTACACCTCGCCATCACATAGCTACCAAGTCACTTAAAAATTCAAGTTCCTAATCTACAGTGGGTAAACTAGTAGCCGCGCCCTAAGCTTACATCCCATCTTGAGGTTAAAAAGCAGCCGCGCCATACTCCTCACCATCACACAGCTACCAAGTCACTCAAATTTCCAAGTTCTTGATTTACAATGGGTAAACTAGCAGACGCGCCAAACATCGTGCTAGCATTTTGATTCTAAATTCCAAAGATCTCTCAAGTTTCTACTGGACTGTTATTCAGATATCCTTTGTCTCTACCCAGATCCCCCCCCCCCCCCCAAATTTTGAGGCTAATTAGCGGCCGTGCCGTACGTCTCACCACTTCCACTATTCCTGACTACCAAGTAAGTTCCCTTACTTATATCCTGCATTTTATTTTTAGCATTTAAATTCCCATATATTTACACACCCATATAACACAGACAAAATATATATATATATATATATATATGCATTCCCCTAAAATAGCATGGCATAAATCATGGCAAAAATATATGCTTATGAAAATTCCAAAAATAAAATAAGCATTAGCATCCCTAGTAGAGTATTGCTACTAACATGTTGCAAAAAAAAAAAAAAAAAAAAAAAAAAGAGAAGAAGAAAGATAGACACTGACCTTAAGTGCAGAAAAGATTGAAATAGCAGACTGAAACTGAAAAGCCATACCCGTTAAGTTTGCAGTTGCTCCAGAGAATTTTTCAGAAGTGGGAAGTCAAAGGAAAGGGTAAAATAAGGTCAAAATAAGCCCAAAAGAGGTTTTTATAGACCTTTGGGTGGCCTAGCTACCTAGCGCACCTTCTTGGGCTAGCATGCATCCCTAGTAGTATTTCTACTAACATGTTGCAAAAAAAATAAGAGAAGAAGAAAGATAGACACTGACCTTAAGTGCAGAAAAGACTGAAGCAGCAAACTGAAGCTGAAAAGCCGGACCCACTAAGTTTGCAGTCGCTCTAGAGAATTTTTCAAAAGTGAGAAGTCAAAGGAAAGGGTAAAATGAGCCCAAAAGAGTTTTTTATAGGCCTTTGAGCAGCCTAGTTGCCCGGCGCACCTTCTTGGGCCGCCGGTCAGCGTTGACCAAGTCAACGTTGACTGGTTAACCAGGTCAAACCTCCAAAAGGGGGGGGGGGGGGGGGGCTTTTCCTCTCCTAGAGTTCAAAGACATGTCCAAAAAATATTTCAAAAGCAGCTATAGAAGAGCAGTCTAATTAGATAAAGTCCGGTCTCGATCCGTGAATAGTCTCCACACGCAATTTTGGGGGCAACAAAATTCGAAATCACGTTCTTCATTCGACACCTCTCGTTGCACTCGAGATGTCAGATAAAGAAAGGGCAGCTATTGATACTGTATTTTGTCCGCCTTCGATTTGCGTGCCAAACCCCAAAAAATCCAAAAATGTTATTTTCTCTCCATGGGGCCACGAGGACATCCAGAATGATGTGGCATAACCCATTCGAACGCTGGAGCACCCAAAGTGCCATTTTCAGGTAAAATGATCAAAATGTCCCTAATCAACCTAAGGTTGACCGAAAGTCAAACGAGGTCAAAACTCTCACAAAACAACACTTTTCATAGTTTTACATCAAATCCAAGTTTCTTGGAGGTTTTTGGCAACCTTGCCCAAGTTGACCCGGAGTTGACTCCCAACAGGCCTCAGAAACCCTAATTTTGATCCGGCTATTAGAACGGGTTAAAACTAATGTCATTGTGAAGATTATCAAATCCTAATTCCAACGACTATTTATGGGTCAAAATCGGAGTCAAAACAACTGAGATATCACAAAAACTAGGATAACGCACCGATCGATGCACCACTAATTTCCAAGAGCCATAACTTTTGATCCGACTGTTGGATTTTCAAGTTCCATACATTTTCGAAAACATGAAGTCAAGATCTTTCCAGGGGTGTCAAGATCAACCCAATCCAAGACCTTTCGAAGGTGGCGGCCCTACAAGGGCCGCTACCTCGTAAATCATAACGGGACTATAAAAGGCCCAGGCACCCTCCAGACCAAAAAAAAAAAAAAAAAAAAAAAAAAAAAAAAAAAAGGAGACTTCCTAGGGACTGCTCTCTGCTTGGAAAATTTCTGAGTTGTTCTCCTCTCTTCCAAACACGAAAAACACATCAAAGCCTCTTGGTTTTTCTCTTCACCAAAAATACAAGATAGTATTCATACCCTCTATCTTACTCTCCTTGGTTCCATACCTTGGATTTGAGGTTTAAGGGGTATGGATGTAGCTTTTTAGATACTATCCATACTCCTTTTTTCTTTAAAGCTTCATCCAGCTTTTATCTTGCTTTTTCTTGCCTTAATAACATGATTTATTGCTTTATCTAGCTCGTTTATTGCTTTACCTTGCTTCTAGCATGTTTTTGGCTTGTTTCCATTTGCTTCCATGTTTGTTCATGTCAAGTAGCAGACTTCAGATTCACATGAACTTTTGGCATAGTAGAACTCAAAACTAGGATTAGGCTATTTCTGGAAAAGTTGTAGAGAATCAAATTTCCCTTCAGTTGTCAAAATTTCATCTTAATCCGAATTTTTAGTATAACGATATGATCAAAATACTGAAGCTTGTTCGAATATGAAAAATCAGCTTACTCTTATCCAAATCTCCTTTTTTTTAGGATTTTCCCCCATACGTTTTTTTATTATTTTTTTAAGCATTCCAGCCACTACAAATAGGGGAGGCCTCCCAACAATCAGCACACTTTCTGACCCCATCTTTCTGGCTCTTCTCTTCTAATTTTTCAAATCCCCTTACGTTAAAGACGTTCTAGAGACTCTTGCCTTAAGAATTTCTTTTTTGTAAGTAAAGTATTTAGGCTTCAAATAGTTGAATAAATTTTTTTGAATCCTAAAATATTATTTCAACTAGAAGAGCACGCTCATGCAAGAGGTATTCGTTTTTCTTTTTTCTTTTTTTTCTTTTCTTCTCCATTGGTTTTGTTGATGATGCATGAATATGTTTAACATGTTAATTATTTCTTGCTTAACATTATTTCTTGCTCTTAATGTATAATTACCATGTTCTACTTGAATTTTTCTTTAACATGTTCTTAGATGATTGTTTATTGTGGTTCTCTTTCTTAAATTTCAAAGTCTGCTAATGTCTATCAAAGATTTCTTTAAAATAAAAAAATAAAATAAAAACTGATCTGATCTTTCAAATATGATTTTTCTAAACCAAAAATTAATCTGATCTTTTAGATTTTATTTTTTAAACCAAAAACTAATCTGATCTTTCAAATCTAATTTTTTTTTTAAACCAAAAACTGATCTATATTTTTCAAATCTGATTTTTCTAAATCCAAAACTGATTTGTATTTTTCAGATCTAATTTTTTCTAAATTTAAAACTGATCTGTATTTTCGTTAAATATTGATCTAATTTTTTTTAAAACACAAAACTGATCTGTACTTTCATTAAATACAGATTTGATTTTTTTTTAACTCCAAAACTGATCTGTATTTTCATTAAATACAAATCTGATTTTTTTCAAAAAGGTTTTCTTTGACACAAAACTGCAGATTTTGAAATTTAATGAAAGGACTGAAAATTAGGTTGTAGTTTTTTTTTTTTTTTTTGAATGTGATGCATGCATAATAAATTCATCATATGAATGTGGATCCTCTTTCAAAAAACATTTTTTTTTATTCATAAAAAACATATCTGATTTTTCTTGATAAAATCACCCTTGTTTAATTTTACACAAAAACAGATCTGTTTCTCTTTAACAAAAATCTTGTTCTTTCTTTTACATAAAAAAGATTTGATTTTTCTTTACAAATCAAATTTTCTTTTATGCACAAAAAAAATTTGAATTTTCTTAAAAAAAGAGGAGAGGACATATCCACAAGGTAAATTTATTTGAATTAATTTTAGTCAAGTGTCTATCACGTATGTTCAACATATCATTCACATTATGCAAAAGAGGGTATATTGGTCATTAGAGTCTAGAAGACCAGACTCTGTTTGGGCCTGAATGGGTGCCTAACACCTTTCCATTCCGTAACTTAGCCCCCGAGCTAGGATTTTTGGATAGGTAGATTAGTGTTTTGTCTTGCTTTAATTTTGGTAGATAGTAACTAGGACCAAAAGCTTTGCATTCTTTTGCATAGATTGTAACTAGGACCCAAAGTCTTGTAAGGTTTAATTTACCAAAATTGTACTTGTCTTTATTCAATCAATGACATTCAAAATATTTTAATCATGTAATTTGAATTTATTTTTTCTTATTTTTTTGTATAAAAAATAAGTGGCGACTCCACACCACTTACCCAAAAAGAGAGATGCCCTTAAAAGCACCCCAATCTCTTTTTTGAAAGCACTCGATTTTCCCGGTCTCTTACAGTTGGTACTGCCTAATGTGACAACTGAACCATCAAATGTAAGAAAAAATAAGGGAACCACCGACTGTGACAAAAGTACAATCAAATGTGATGTTGGTATTGTACATGTGAGGGTAGTACCATCAAATGTGATGTTTTGGTAACCAGATATAACAGGTTGCCTACTAGTGGATATTATACCCCAAGAAAAAGGGGGTACTGTAGAATTACCCATAAATTATAAAGAAAATAATACATTCTATTTGTGTGAATAAAAAGAGCCTCAGGTTACAGGAAATGGCCATTGTTGTTTCCACTATGGTTGGAGGCAAAGCCTAGCTAAATTGTTCATTAAATATAATAGAAGTTTTATTCACATGAGAACACCCTCACCCTACCCCCTCCCCTCCCCCAAACCATTTTTAACTATTTTGTGTAACAGTTACATACTACACATCCTTTTGTAAAAAAATGGCATTATGTGCTATAAGATATCACTTCCTACATAAGAAATGGATGTACAACTAATTTACTCAATTCTAAATTGCTTATGCAATAGACCCCTATCTTCATATAATTGTTCAAACATGAACACCTAACATCATATCAAGCAAAAGCAAGTGTTTGTGAGCTCAGCATACTACTTGAACGACCTTCGATCGATCAAGCTAAGCCTTCAATTGACTCTTGATTATGTCCCTATCGATCAAAAATCAAGGAATTTGGAATCTAACGTGTTTTAACTAAGTAGGTGTTGTGAGTGCAGACATCCTACAAAGTATACTATATAAAGACTCTTATATGCATGACTTTCCAAGAGTTTAGAGAGATAAAAAGCCTAAGGTATTTAGTGAGAAAAATCCTAACCTCCCCTTATCCAACTTGTAAATTAATAAGTAAATAGAAAAAATATTCAATGGTGTTGATATTGCCATAGTGTAGATCAAGGCTGAAGTAACAAAGTCGTCCCAAGGTTTGCTTTAAAGATCAAATCTTTAAGAGGTTCTTGAAGTTACTGACGTAGTTCATGAGAGAAATTCATGATAGAAGAGTCCAAGGCGTTTGGAGCAATCTATGGGGTCACAATTGTAAGTTCCAAAAGAGGTACCAATTAGAGGTAGGGGTCTATTTTAATTGTACACTTTTGTTCTTAAAGCAAAACTCATTTCTTTAAAGTAATAAATTCTCGTATGTTTTTGTTAAAGTTTATGAGAGAATCATGATATTTGATTCTCTATATGAAACTAATCTAGATTTGGTTAGTATTATTTCATCAAGTTATGTATTGAACTTGTCTTTCCTTGGGTAGGTTGAGGATATTAGAAGATTTTGTTGTTAAATGAAGTTGCAATAATACCTTTGATACATTAGACTAATGCTATGCTTTAAAAACTATTTTATTCTTGTCAAATCATAACTTTATATTGAGATAGTGTTTCTTATATTTGCAAATTTTTTTTTGTTATAATTATCTACTAGAAAATATCAATATGAATAAGAAAGAAAAAGAAGAATAGAAAAATTATTTGAATCTCAATTAGGAATCCATGATAAATTTGTTATTATCAATATAAAAATCTAACAAAATGAAAATATAAAAAATGAATAACAAACAAAAAATGAGTTAGAAGATATAATACAACAAAACGATAATAATGAAAAATAATTATAATGATGTTCAAACATGTACTATAACAATTATTTATTATAAAAAAGGACTAGATGCTTTTCTAATTGCACGTATAGCTTAAAATTTTTTATAGATAATAATTGTTAAAAATTTTTTGTAGAAAGAATTTTTTAAAATTCAAATAGATAGAATTTTACATAAGGTCAAATCTTTAAGAGATTCTGTATTATTCATCACATTCTTCTAGGCAATAATAAATAATAGAAAAAGAAAAATTATTGATAAAACATTGTAATAGAGCATAGAAAAAGAATAATTGTTTATAAAACTGTGTATTTCATTTAGGTAATAAATTTTGAGTTTTTGGCAATCATTTTCTCACTCAAAGCAAAGCTTTCTCTCTCTCTAAAATAAGATTTATCTCTTTGTCCTCCCTATTTAATGGCTACCAAAATTGCTTTATGAACAAGCTTTAGGTGAAGCAAGTAGGTTTATCAACAATTTACCCCTTTTTTTCTTTACTCCATTACTGCATAAATAAACATATATGAATAATGGAGATGAAGAAGTGCTTCAAATTGAAATTGTTTCATAAGTTTGAGACTTCATTATTTTAAGGACATAAGTTTGAGACTTGTGAGGGTCCTTTTTTGGACAAAGTCCAGGCCGAAGTAGAAGCAAGGACCCTGGGCCGTTTAGTTGTTGTTTTGAGGGACTGGGCTTAGTTCACCGCAGCTAAATGGGCTGATTACGAACCAAGTTGTGCACAGAGCAAGAATCCTACAACACATACATACTAGCAAACAAGAAATATATATATATATATATATATGTATGTATGGAATAGCAAGAAAACAATAAAGGAGCAACACAATAAAGAAAGACGCAAAATAAACGCCAAGGATCCTTAAAACAATGTGAGATATTTCATTACTTTTCTTAATTATGCATTACAATGTGCTCACTAAGACGTGTTACAAGGTTCCAATAAGCTCAAAAATTACAGACTTAGATGACTCTCTAAGCTTCCAAGACTTGCAAAGTTTGAATCCCTTTAAATCCAAGTATGTTCTATAGTGGCTATTTAAGGATACCGAGCGATATTTTCCTTTCTTTTACTACTTACTTTGAATTTTTTGACAGAGTTTTCTCAGTGATTCTATTCTGATTCACTGTTGCTAAATGTCCCTTCACTGTTGGCTGCTTCCCCCTTTTATAGTGTCATCTTGGGGTTTTGGGGTACCACTGATTCCCTCCTTTGCTACTCTAGGTACCAGAGCCAATGTTATACTAGCAACTTTGGTGGCTAGCCCCTTCCTTGTTTCTCATAATTTTCTTCTTTTGGTGCTTTCTCCCCAAAAAGCCTCTTGCTGACTTTCCATTTTGGGGCGTCCTTAGAGAGCTGACCTCTAATCTTTCTTCCTTCAAGGTTTTCTCACCTTTTCAGACTCAGCTTTTTGGCTGCCTTCCCTTTTGTCATTTTTCCAAAGTGAGCCAATTCCATCTCTGCCAGGTTAAAAGTTTTCCCAGCTACTTCCCTTCATGGTTCTTCTTTCTGGGTTCCCCGAGGTACCAACCCTTTGTTCATGAATTGTTAGTCTCCAAGCTTTCTGATACCTTTTTGCATCATTGGGTGGCTGATAAGGACATATCTGTCCTCCGTTTCTTGTGTTTCTTGGCACTCCTTTTGAGTTGTCTTAATCTCATCCTAGCTTTACTCCACGTCTCAAGGACCCTGAGCTCCTGGCAATCCCTGGGTATCCCAACCCAATTCTTATCACTGTATTCCCTAGTAATTTTCTAATCTTGGTGAGCTGAGCTTTCTTCTTTCTTCCCTTCATTTCATGGGCCCTAAGGCCTATCCATTCTTAGGTCTTGGGCTTAAATATTTTTTTCCTTGTTGTGAGCTCAAGCTTTTTATTTTTATTTTTTTTTATGGAGTTCAACTCATTGTGCCATTTTGGGCCTTGGTGTAGCATTGTAACTTTTTAGACCTCAACATTTAGCCCCCGGAGCTCATGGTTTGCCTGTAGCCCACGCGTGAGTAGACTAGAGCCTTTAATTTCCATAGGAATTCCTTTTTCGTCATTTTAATTAACCTTAGGGTCCCATTTCTTCTTCCTTCACGGTCCTGTCTTTCCCGCTACTTTCTAGTATCCTGGTATTCTTTGCGTGTTGCATTTCTTTCTTTTTTTTTGTAACTCCACCCTTTTGCACGGAACGTGGCAGTTAAATGCTAGAGTGAAAAATTCCCACCCATTTCTCACGTTCCCCGTAACTCCCATTAATAACTATCAATAACTCTCATCTATTAAATTAAATTTTGGCAACTGGTGTGCCTTTCCACACATCATCTTCTTCAATTGTTCTTTGCACCATAATTGTAGTCACTTCATATTTTCTTTTCACTTTCCAGAGTCTTCTATTCCAAAGCTTATCTTCTTTTTTCCAATTAGCCTGTTTCTCTGTTTTCTTCTTCTGTGTTCTTCATTTCTTTGATTTCCCTATTTTCCAGTATAGTTGTTGTTCTATGGCTTCTTCCTCATAAAAAAGGAGGGAGCGTACTCCCAGTCCTTCCGAGGGTGAAAGTTCCTCTGGGTCTGCACAAGGCGAGTCACAGGGGGTCATGGAGCGCCCAGCTTTCCCTTTATGGGACCCCTGGTACACCTCCAGCCTGTTTTTTCCTCAGGTGTCTCATGATGAGGCCCTTCCTTCCCCTCACATTTGGGTGTTCTCTGGTCCATCGAGTTTTGCTAGTTTCGCCCTGGTTCCAGATCCAAGAGAGATTTTAGATCTTTAGATTAGGCGGGGATCTCGAGAGGCAATTCCCATTTTCTTTGACTTTGTTCTTGGGAGAATCACCGGTTGGCCCATTTGGGTGGACAGGGAACTTTCCAATGGGGAATTTGTTAGTTGTCTGGAGCGCACTGGGATCCTGAAAGCAATGGCAATTTCCCAAAACCTTGAAGGTTTTAGAGACACCAAGGGCCTTAGACACTTGGTACGCAGTTGGTGCCCTTCTCTTCACACCTTCTTTTCTGTTGGTGGGCTTACTAGGGGTGTGCGCGGTTCGGTTGGGGCCATTTTTTCTTAAATTTATTACCGAACCGATAAAAATCGGTTTTTTCATAATTAAAACCGATGCACACCGCCTAGGTTCGGTTTTCTGACCTATAGCGGTGCGGTCTTTTCGGTTAGTTTAATCGGTTTGGGTCAGTTTAAAACATTAAAAAAATATTTTTTTTATTATAAAAATATTTTTTTTATTATAAAAAAATTTCAATACACAGCATGTTAAGCAAAATGTCTATTTGACAAACCTTTCTCACAAACCTGTTCACACATCAACTTATCTACCTATTCACACAAACCTGTTAAACATTTTTTTTTTTTTTTTGAGAGAGAGAACCTGTTAAACATTTAAATATGTTTTTTAAGAAAAAAAAAAAAAAAAAAAAAAAAACCACCTTTTCAACGGCACCTGTGAAACTGAAACTGTGAAACATAATGTTGCATTGTATTCTTCTTCAATACAAAGATAGTAACAAATCCCAAAATCATCCCCTTTTTGGTTTTATATCCTCAGCAACCAAACACACTAACACAGTCAAAATGTTTAAAGCAGTCAAACTTACTTTATCCTTTGGATTTCTCTACAATCAAACCTTATCTACAAATACCCAGATCAAGTTTTAACAAAAATAATATATAGTTACCTGGTGTCTGCCGCCGTCTGGTGAGACTTGAGAAGAGAGGCCTTCTGGTGAGACTTGAGAGGAGAGTGTTAAGATGAGAGGAAAAAAAAGGAATATATAGTATCCTAGACCTAGCATAAAACGACCACGTTTAGTGCTCTTTTTCTTTTTTCTTTTTTTTCTTTTTTTTTTTTCAAAACCAATAGAAACGACGTGGTTTGAATCGTTTGATATGTTTGTTTTTAAAAAATAGTTGCTACAGTAAAACACGTTGCTGCATATCAGTCGGTTCGGTTTCGATAGATTTCGGTTTTGGATTTGAAAATCCAATTGCTCCACCACACCGATGTCGGACTTCCCTTAGCCCTCCGCTCGCCGGCCTCGGCTTAGTCGGTCGGTCTCACCAACGGTGCGGCTGCATCGGCGCCAGTCGGTCCTGCCGATTTCGGTACAGGTTTGCACACCCCTAGGGCTTACTATCACCCTAGAGGATGTGATTAATAACTTCCTCCTCTCGATGTTCGGAGCTGAGAATCCTTTCGACATCAGTCTTTCCAATGAGGATCTCAAAGTGGAAGACAAACTATTCAGTTATTTTGGCGGGCGTACTGCTTATCCTGGTGGGAAACTGGCCAGAATGGGCAAATGGGTCATGCACCTTTCTTAAGGAAGGACAAAGCAGTTAGGCGAGCTAGGTTCTTGGCACTCTGGCTCAGTAAGTTTTTATTTAGTGAGTTCCCCGGGTACGGGGTTAAGTCTGTTTTCTTCCCTTTGGCAATTAGACTAGCCCGGGGTGTTCAGTATCCTTTAGCCCCCATGTTCTTAGGCCATGTTTACTTCCAATTAGATTTGCTCCATAGAGATGAAGTCAAGGGTGATTTTTGCTATGCTATCACCTCGTCTCCTCACTGTGCCATTCTCCAGGTATTCATGTGAGAACGCTCTTCTGTTACTTTGGCAAAGTGAAGAAATTTGAAATTTGTAAAAGACAAGTTCCAGGGATCTCCTAATATGATTAAGGGTCTGTGTGGTAGTTCTACTAACAGCCACCCCATCATTTTTCATTAGGCTAACTTGAAAGGTGACAGCCTCAATTTGGTTGAGTTATTCGATTAAGCAGGGCACTTGAGTTGGCGTTTTCCCCAAGAGTTCAGCCCCGAGTTTGCCTATGATTCTATATTGGCTTTTTTTCTCAACTTTCCAGGGAATACCTTTGACCTACGTCATGGTGATGAAGGAATTTTGGCCTACTTGGCTTGTATCAGTCCCTCATGACTTCTAGTGCCCTCCTCAAATGGTCCCAGGTACATCCATTACTCAGCACACCGGGTACTCCGGAAAGTTGGCTTTGATCAGGACATCCCACTAGTGTTTAAGGATATAGTACCTTCTCCTCCTTCTCTAGATCCATTCCTAAGGCTTCATGCCTTTTCTTATTGGTCGCAGAGGAGTTCTCAATTTGTTATGCCAAACTCCCAAAAGGGAGTCTTTGCTTCCAGTGGCTTTGCTGGTTACTGGAAAAGAGTTCAAAAGTCCTTCTTGAACTATGTTGGTTCTAGCAAAATTGGAAGGGCCCGATCCTAATATTCTCTTAGCTCCTACCTCTAACAGTCATCTGTCCCTTCCTGCTGCTAGCATTGTATCTACTGCCATAAGCAACAAGACAGGATTTGCGGAGTGGCATGCTTCTAGGGGTGGTTAGGTGCGCTATGCGCAAGATTTTCCGGAGACTTGGTCAAGATGTGACCTTCTTATTAGTGCCTCTTCTGGTGTGCCAATTAAGAAAGGGGTAGTAGAGGCAATTGGTGCTGCCATTCCCATAGGCAAAGGTAAAGAGAAAAAGATCAAACAAGAAATGGTTAAAAGAGCTGAGCTTGAAGAAAGTACCGAGGGTACTGAGACTGGCCCTGAGACTAAGAAGGGGAGGACTGCGAAATCCCAAAAGCAGTTAGTCATTTCCGAGGAACCCGAGAAAGTAAGCCCCCCTACAATTGGAAAGGAAGTTAGCCACCCCTTAATTCCAAGGACTTGAGTAAAGACTAAGGTAGAGTCTTCTCTTTCTCAGGTTCCTGTGAATTCCTCAGCCTAGGGTTCTTCGAGGTCCTTTGATTTTATACCCAAGTCTCCCTTAGGACCCTTTAGGCGTACCCGTAGTAGACAAAGGACCATTGGAGAATCTGTAGGGAGAGAGAGAAAGGCAAGACCTCTTTCCTTCTTCTCTCCTTTATTTTGTGGTAGTTCATTGTCTTGTTGTGTCTCTCCCTTTCTCTTTTTAACTGAAGATTGGTCGTTTCTTCCTTGCAGTCCAAACACAAGTCAGACCCCAAGAAAGGCAAGAGTCAGTCATCTAGTGATGATGTGGTATGACCTTCTTCTATTCGTGTCTTTTTCTATTTGCTTCCACTCTTTTCTGGTGATGTGTACATATGCATTTTGTGATGGTCTGCCACTTGCTCTTTTTTTTATTTGTAGGTGGAGGTAGCTTCTCCCACAACTGATGGGACTCTGGTGAAAGAAGTGATGACAGCTTCTTCTGCTGTTTCCCTAGGCGTGGAAAAGGAACCCCCTAGTGGTGATGTAACTGAGGAAGTTAGGCAGCTAGCGAAGGATGTCCAGCCCATTCTGCCTTTGTTCCCCTGGCTGCTCAGGACCCTGAAGCTTCTCAGCCTCCTGTTCCTTAAGATCCCCAGCCCGTGCAGACTTTCAGTCCTACCAAAACTGTGTCATTTGTGATGGAATTAAAGACGAACGCAGCGGAAAAATAAGTTTAAAACGAATCTACTTCATTCGATATTGATAACATGCACTAAGTAAATTTCAGAATTTGAGAACAAGAGAGCGTACCTTGAAGCGGTGAATTTCAAAACAAAGATCGAAGCACTTAGGAATGCTTTTAATCTTCACTCCAATTCCACTAATGCCCAAGATGTGTGCTCTCTCAATTGGTAATAAAGGGATGATTAGAGAGTAACAAACACTCACATACATACCATTTCACAATGATGTTACTTACATATATTATTCTGTATGTTTTTCCTTTTGTATCTAACCAATTATTTAATTGGGCTGGCCTTTTGGGCCTTTTCAATTGGGCTTAAGTGTGTGGCTTGGAGTGGGACCAAAAGGGACCAATAAGACACTAGCTCCAATGGGCCTTGGACTTTTCTGTCAACTCTTGACAAGTTTAAAGTTACCATTAACTATATTTAATACCATTATATAAATATAGTTGCACTTTAGGCCTTATCTATAAATTATATTCCAAGAATTTATTATACATGCAACACCTTTATAAAATATTCGTAGTAATACAAAGTCATTAATGTAGACTGCCACTTTGTAAATTACTACATCTTGATCCTTGAGTAACCGGTTTAATCCTTTAAGTTATTCATCATATATTTATGAAATCTAATTTCATAAATATATACTTTAGTAACTACTTACTAAAGTGGTTAGGCCTAACTCTCGGAATAACAAACCCATTAAACTTATCTCAAGGAAATATTTTATATCTCCATTAAAAGACTATGAATTCCATCTTGAAAATATATGTTCCATCAACATTAAATGTGGCTACCCAACATACTGAGGTTTTGACCGTTACTTTAGATCTCACTTCTAATATATCAAAACAACCTACATGTTATGATTAGGTCCATTATTCTCTCAGGATTAAGAGTTCATGCAAATGTAAATCGTGAGATTTATTATTCATTTGACAGTCTTTAGGAGAATAATAAATCTCACAGCGGTCTAGTTCAATATGTCTTAACTCTTAAAACATATTAACACATCAACTAGAAGTCTCCACTTCTATGATCAAGACAAATCATCGTAGTTGATATGTTATAGTCTTCGCAGATGAAATGCCTAATTTCATCACCGACTACGAATTATAATTCTAAGTTTACAAAGAACTTGTGATTTATATCTTCTGTGACTTTTCACATAAATCACATACTATGCATCTCATGGACTATATGATAATGTCTGAATATTCATGTTACCATTATTTCAGATAATAATAAAACAAATTTATTAAACATAATATTAAGTCATACATAATGTCATACACAATGTCACACTTAATATCATACATAGTATCATACAATAGGATTTAAGGGTACTAATCCTAACAATTTGAGCCTATGACTGGGCCTGCGTTAAAAAAGTCCTTGGGGGTGCGTATTCATCCATACAAGCAAGTGAGTCTCATCCACCCCTTATAAATATGCTTAATCTTAACTCTTTTATCTTTTCTTTATGAGATTTCTCATTTTCTCTTCCCCTTTTTAGGTCAAACCAGTGTTCAATCTGCCCTTGAGGCTGTTTCTTCCTTGAAGTCAGAGGGTTCTGAAGGTGCGTGTTGTTCACCCTCATTGTACTTCCCCCTCCTCTTTTTTTTTATTTATTTTTTTAATTTTTATTTATATATATATATATATATATATACTTCTCCCTTGCCTTTTCCTTCTATGGCGAAGCCCCTAGTATCCTTTCCTTCCTTCAGCCATTTTAAAAAGTTACTTCACCCTTTCTCCAACGTGCTATGTGTTCTTTCACAAAGTCTTCTAGGAAATCAAAGGGGCAAGAAGAGGAAGCTCAGCCATAGGAAGCTGATATTGGTTTTTTTTTTTTTTAGCTTTCCTTTACTTTCCCACTTTACGTTTCTTCCTTTGTTCTTTCCCCCTTTTTAAATTTTTGCCTACTTTTGCAAGTGTTGACATAAGTGTTAAGGGTCCTGAGCTTGTAGTTCCTAAGGTAGCTGTGGAATCTACTCCTGACGTGCAGATTGTTGGATCTCAGGTAGGGACCCCCCAAATCATCCAGAGGGCTGAAAGCTCTCTGATTCCTATGAGTGGAGATACAACAATGGGGGAGGCTCCAGAGGTGACTGTTTCAAATTCTGGCTTAGGGCTCCCTGCTTTCCTGGCCCGCTTTGATCTCCTGGAGTTCAACAGCCTCTCTGCAAGCTATTTTCATCGCTTTGGGCCTCCCTTTGGTAACTTCCTACGCTTTTCTGTGCTTGTGGAGGGTTTGCCATTGTTGGAAAGTTTGTTTAAGACCTATGGAGACTTCACTAGTGGGTTCAGGGCAGGTGTATTTCTAGGCAACATTCTGATGGAGCTGTTATGTGCTATGCTGATCTCTTTGAGGGATTGCTCTTTAGACTCCTTATCTAAAGAAAAGCTTTTGGAATGGAGGGGAGTGGTGCAAGACCTCATAGAAGCAAAATTCAATCTGTCCTTCTTACTAGAGCTTTTGCATTTTCACGTCTACATGCTATTCCATAGACAGGCTTCTAGGAATCTAGATGCAAAAATTACTGCTACTAAGGGGGCTTTAACTCGTGCTCACAAGGTTTTGCAGGACTTGAAGGTTAAAAGACAGCGAGTTCTCTCTTCCTCATCTGTTCTTGCTATTTCCCTAGATAGCTCTTTGCTAGCCGGCCTTATTCCTTAGCTCCTTACTTTCTTTTCTTTTTTAGCCAATTCAGATGTATATTTTTTTTATACAATTTGGGTTGAATAAGTTCTATCTCTTCCTAGCGAACACTATTTCTAACTTTTCCCTCCCCATTTTTCTGCAACATGGATCTATTTTTTTTTAAGATTGCTTCTAATTTTCAGTAGCATGTGGATCTGCTCTTCTCTCTCCTTTTTTTTTTTTTTTTTTTTTTTTACGCTAAGTCCTAAGCCATGGTCCCTACAAGTTTTGTTGTAGGTCCTGGATCAAGTACCCTGGTGGTTGTGTTGCTGCGCAGGTACTGAACTGGGCACATTGAATGCTTTCTTTTCTTTTTTTTTTTTTTCAAGTTCTAGGTCATGAACCAGGCAGACCCCTTTTTTCAAGTACTGGGCTAGGTATCCCGGGCACTTACTTCTGCCCGTGGTCCTACGTCATGTACTTTAAACTAATTGTGGTGTGAGTCTTGGGTCATGTGCCAAGGTTTTTTTTTTTTTTTTTTTTTGTGCTAGCCCAGGTACTCCCCCCCCCCCCCCCCACCCAAAAATCTACCCATATTTGGGTTATGTAATGTCTTGCAATTGTTTATTTTAGCTGTAGCTTAAAGAAAATAAGAAAAAGAGATTTCATTGAATCAAAGAAAAATTACCATCTAAGGAACACAAAAGGGTTGTCAAAGATAGTAAGGATCACAGAATGTCCTTCTACCATGGGTTCCTACACAAAAAGGTACTTAAACAAAATTTATAACAAAAGTAAAGATCGATGAAACACTTAGCAGGTTAGAGAGCTAGCAAAAAGGTCTCAGTGTACCGGGGTCTTTCCCTTTTCATGCGTAGTACTGTTTCAACCACTTCCCATTTATGGGATCTGTTAGGACTGTCCCATCTTCCTTTGTGAGATAGTAATACCCACTATCATGAGCTTTTCAAATGATGTAAGGTCCTTCCTATTTTGGGGCAAATTTGGAGGGTTTGGGGAGATTTTTCCTTACATGCTCTGCTATTCTTAACACCAGCTGCCCCTCAGTGAAGGCCTTTGGGTGTACTGTCTGTGCATACACCCTAGCCATCCTCTGCTGGTACCTATAGCTTCTCCCTCTGGCCATTTCTCTTTCTTCTTCTAACCCCTCCAGATCTACCAATCTTCTTTCACTATTTATGTCATCTGTGCCTTTTTGGTTTTCTTCAAGCACCACTCTTGGCGTAGAGATGACTAATTCCACGGGGCTGATGGCTTCTGTCCCATAAACAAGAGAAAATGGTGAAAATCCCATGGCCATGTTCAAAGAGCTTCTACATGCCCAGAGTACATCTGTCAAGTGGTCACTCCATTTCCCCCCATACTCATGTTTCATTTTCTTGATGATCTTCATTATCACCCTATTTGTAGCTTCAGCCTGACCATTTCCTTATGGATAGTACGGGGTAGACCTTCCATGCTTGATGTAGTATGCCTCGGTCAAGTTCCTCATGTCCTTGTTTATGAATAGGGTCCCATTGTCATTGATCAGTCTCTTGGGGATCCTGAATCTTGTAATGATGTGTTCTCGAATGAAATTTGCCACGGCTGCTCCAATGGCTTTTTTCAAAGGGATAGCTTCTACCCATTTTGTAAAGTACTCAGTGGCTGCCAAGATCCACATATAACCATTGGAAGGAGGGTTTATAGACCCTATAAGATCAAGCCCCCAAGTGTGGAAAGGCCACAGTGTTGTCATATCTTGCAACACATTTGGATGAGTGTGGATTGCATCTCCAAGTACTTGGCATGCATGATACGTTTTAACCAGCTCTTTGAAGTCCTTTTTCATTGTCGGCCAATAGTACCCCAATAGTAACAACTGCTTGTAGAGTCTTCTTTTCCTTGGGTGACTTCCACAGTCACCGAAATAGACTTCCCTAACTACTTCTCTAGCTTCCCTTGGCCCCAAGCATCTTAGGGAATCCCTACTATATCCCTTTTTGAATAGGATTCCATTCTGCAAGAAATATCTGACTACAAGTTTCTTAAGCTGGTGAGCTAATGTCTAGTCAGCTGGTAGGATCCCTTGAGCCAAGTATTCCATGAATAGAGTCCTCCAATCTTGCATAACAAATACAGTATAGCTTTCTTCCTTGTCTACTGAAAGTTGACATCTTTGACATTTCTCTTGTACAATTGTAGCCTCTTTGTTCATGTTTGGCCAGTAATACCCCATGTGCTGCATCCTCCTATATAGGCTGATTTTTTCTGCAACCCCACAAACTTAGCTGTGTAGTTCTTCCAATCTCAGCTTTCCTTCTTTCTCATTGATACATCTAGATAGGATCTCTCCGAGTAGCTTCTTGTATAGCTTTCCTTCTATCAGAGTGTAATCCTTCAGCTCCTTGATACTTCCTCTATGTCCTGCCTCTTTTATTTTTTCTTTGACCTCATTCCTCCAATCCTGCTACTCTGGTTCTTCAGGGAACATCTTTTTGAGGATCCCTATCACAGAATGTTCCTGCTTACTTACTTTTATCAGAGTGTTTCTTCCTTTAAATGGTACTTGGGATCCCACAGTGGCTAGTGCATCAGCGAACCTATTCTCACTCCTTTAGGTGTACTCCATACTAAAGATTTGGAATTCATGCTTCAGCATTTACGCCCAAGTTCTGTAGGCTACCAAACTCTGCTTTCTTAGTGCAAAGTCACCCTTTACCTGAAAGACCACAAGATTGGAGTCTCCTAAAACTCTTATATGTTTTACTCCTATGCTGAGTGGTATGGTCAACTAGTCAAGTACGCCTCATACTCAATAGCGTTATTTGAACAGGAAAACCCTAGCTTGAAAGATAACGGCATGGTGTCCCCATCTTTGCAACTTAGTACAATTCCTAGTCCATTTGAGGTTATCGCTACTGACCCATCAAATCTCATTGTCCACTTCTTCCTCAGGAGCTCTGCCATTGCCACCTCCCCGGGGATCTCCTCACTTAGTCAACATTCCTCTTTCCTTGGGAAATGGCTAGCAGATTTGCTATGGCTTGACTTTTGACAATCTTGGGGGTCTTAAGGCCGATGTTATATTGAGAAAGCAAGACTAGCCACTATGCTATTCTTCCTATCAGGAGAGGCTAATGAAGAAGTGCTTTTATGGGGTGTGACTTAGTTACCAAAAGGATCTAATGGGATGAGAAGTATCGTTTTAGCCTTTGGGATGAGTAGATAACCACTAGACATGCTCTTTCTATCCTGGGGTACCTTGTCTCGATATCCTTAAGTGTCTTGCTCACGTAATAAATGGGTTACTCATTCACATCATCGTCCTTCTATGCTAGCGGGGCTCCTATGGCCTGGGATTTTGATGCTAAATATAGCAACAGGGGTCACCCACGTACTAATGCTTGTAGGGTGGGAAGATGATTCATGATCTGCTAGACCCTCTAAAAGGCTTCCTACTGCTCAGTTCCCCAAGTGAACTTAGCCCCTTTTTTCAACAGTTTGGATAAACCGCTTGTGACTGAAGCCAATCCTGGCACAAATCTTCTAATGTAGGAAACCCTCCCTAGGAAGCTTTTGAGCTCCTTGCCGTTGTAGGCCTTCTCATTTTTGCGATGACTGTGGCTTTGGCTGGATCCACGCTTATGCCTCTGTGAAGTACTAGGAACCCAAGAAACTTTCTAGCAAATACTCCGAAGGCACACTTCATGGGGGTCATGCGTAGTTTGTACTTCCTGCACCTTTCAAAAACTTGTTCGAGTATCTGGAAGTGTCCTACCCTGGTCTTTGATTTTACCACAATATCATCCACATAGTCTTCCATTTCTTTATGCATCAAATCATAGAAGATAGTTGTCATGGTTCGCTAGTACGTGGCCCCTGCATTTTTAAGGCCAAAGGGCATTACAATGTAATAAAAGTTTCCGATTGGAGTCCTGAATGCTATCTTCTCTGCATCTTTGGCAGCCATGCAGATTTGGTTGTACCCACTGTATCCATACATAAATGAAAACATAGAGCTTCCTGCAGTTGAATCTACAAGGAAGTCAATATTAGGCAGGGGAAACTCATCTTTTAGACATGCCTTATTCAGATTGTGAAAGTCCACACAATACCGAATTTGGTCATTCTTTTTCTTTATGGGTACTATGTTAGAAAGCCATTTGGGGTGTTGGATGGGCTTGATAAAACCAACTGCTAACAGTTTCTTGATTTCTTGAGTTATTTGAGCTTTTACATCAATGTGAAAGACCCTAGCTGGTTGAACTATTGGCTTGATTCCTGGGTCTACGCTGAGAGAATGGACCACCAGTCCTGGATCCAGACCAGGCATCTCATCATGAGTCCATGTGAACACATCCATATATTTCTTGAGTAAGGCCACTAATTGCTCCTTTTCTTGTGCTGTTAGTTGACTACTAATGAAAACAAGCTTTTGGGATCTCAGCTCAACCCCCTAGTTTATCTCTCCCAATTCTTTCTCGGGCTTAATTTGCGCTTCCTTAACTGGGTCCTCTAGGATTTCTTCTTGAGCCATCATACAATCCGTTGGTCTGAGACCCTCCTGCATGATGCATTCAAGCCCCGCGCACCTTTATAAATGATAGGCCAAAAATGTATTGACCCATTGTGATGAATTAATTAATTAATTAGCTAAGTTTAATTAATTAATCAAATTAACATGCAAACGCGTGGTAGCACAAACAAATCACCAATTAAACTAATTATGTAGCAGAAAATAAATTGATACAGTGATTTGTTTACGAATAGGGAAAATCTACAGGGCAAAAACCCCACTGGGTGATTTTAAGGTCACCACTCCTAAAATTCCACTATTATCACAACAAGCAGTTACAAGTAAAGGAATCTCAGTACCTTATACCAACCTACAATTGAACCCTTACCTCAATATCCAATTGGACTTATTCTATAGTGACAATTTCTTCTTGTAATGCACGGCTCCCAGTACGTGACTAACCAATTACGCAGATCCCAGTACGCGACTTCAATCACTAACTAGAGAAAGTTGTTGGCTGCAAAGTTCTTCAGTTCATCCCACGATGAAGATCAAGAAGATGCTTGGTCATAAAACCCTCCGGTGTACAAACACGGCAACTTCCTCACAAGAATTATGAACTAGGGCAAAATTTCGTCTCCGGTCATAATTTGCTTGAACAGACTTTGCTCAATGCTTGTGCAACTTGTGTACTGTTTGACAGCCCCTAAAATAATCATTTTATATGTCTAGGGATAGAAAAAAAGAAGGCCCAAAAGACATATTCACGGATCTCAAGAAAATCATATCAGAATTCTTAAATTCTTAAATCTCGACAGTTAGGAGCTGTCGAGCAGGTGTCGAGCACACGGGCTGAAACAGCTTTCTTAAACTCGATAGATGCAGCTGTCGAGCCAGTTGTTGACCTTTAATGAATTTGCACTATTTAGCTTGTTTCTTGGACAGACTTGAATGGCTTTAACACTTGATTTTGAAACCTTGTTTCTTGAAGTATTAAAAACACCTAGATCTACCAAATTACAAGTAACGTGCATTTTGTCAAAGGATTAGCCAATTAGATTAAAAAAAAAAATGACATATGTTCTTAACAAGTGAAACACATATGTCCTAACAATCTCCCTCTTTGACAATCCGTGACAAAACCACAACAAACAAATGTGCATATGAGAGAAGTCATAAATCACTCAACTCATATTCACTTGTTGAATACAATAAAATCTATCCTAGCACAAACTCTTGAAAAACTTTGCAAGAAGAAAGTTTATGGCAAGTAGACTTTGACAACCTGTATTTTTGAAATACTTTAAACAAAACTCATCAAGGCATTTTTGTGTAAAACAGAAATAATAGATTGCATACAAGTAATAAGAAACATGTGCATAAAGAGAGAAAAGAAACAACATATGTAAGGGTAGGTGAAAGAAACATACATCAACATCTAAAGAAAATAAGTACAATGTATGTCAATAAATGGTCACAAGACCCAATGTACAAGAATAAATGTATCTAAAGTAGAGAAAAGAAAAGATACATAACACCCTCACTACATCCCTCATGTATCAAACACTCCCCCTAACAAAATGGTCCTATACTAACTCTCCCTCTAAGAATGACTACTCTTATATAACCCAAAACTACTTCCCATTTTTGTCACGAGTGACAAAGGGTAGAGTGTCAAGTAGACATCTCATCGGTAGAGCTAGCATCTCCATCATCATCATTAAAAGCATCATTGTCATCACCATCATCATCATCATCCTCAGCCTTAGAAACAAAAGCCAGTGATGGAGGTGGAGGAGAAGCCTCAGAAGCGAAGCCACCCATGCTCGCCTGCCACCGTGCAATATGGCCGACACGAACGTTCACCTGATACAACTCAGTAGAGAGTGTATCAAGGCGAGCATCCATGCGCTGCAACTACGCCATGATGTCTCCGAGTGACACATTGCCCATGGAAGAGGAAGGGGCAGATGTGGATGGAGCTAATCGAGATGGAGTTGAACGAGAGGGAGGAGTTGCTGAATCCAACTGTCGTGACCTAAACTGCGCCTCGCTACGTTTAACGATAGCGGAATCTATGGCACAAATATGAGCGAAATGGTTGGACATCGAAAAAGGGACGGAAAAATGGCGTAAAATCCTCATGATAGTGGAAGGAAAGATTAGCTTATCACGAGACGCCGAATCCTGATAAACATCTATAATGGAAAGAATGAAATGTGAAGGGAAATCTATAGTAAAATGCTCAAGAAGGGATAACCAAAACCAAGCACGAGACTTTATGATGGAGTTATAGTGAGAGAGTAGGTGCAAAACAAAAGTTATCACTATGTTAAAAAATCTAGGACCTTTAGCAAAAGGCTATATTGTAAACTGACGATCACCCCAATCAGAAGGGCGCTCACAGAAAGCAGACATGAGCTCATCCTTGGACACAGTTCTCAGACGCTCTCAACTAGGATAGTCAGGAAACTCTACCCTAGAAACCCGAAGCACATCCGCAACAAGTTGTAGTGTGACAAGAAAGGGCGAACCTCGAACGCAAGTGAAGAAGTGAGGTACTGAATGATCAATTCCATGCATATTGGAGTAAAACTCCTGTATAAGCACCGAAGGACAAGTGATCGGGACATCACACAGTGACTCCCATCCCCGACTGTGAATGACATCGGGAAACTCGATGTCGGCGAAGTCTGCTAGAATGACTTGGCATTCAAAATGAATGCCTCGTCTAGAAAAGTTCTCCGAGAAGGCCTTATGAGCATCCTCATCACAGAATTGAATATATGATGGAGTAGGATCAGATGAAGTCGATGCCCTAGAACGAAGAGGGTTCCGGGACGAAGCAGACTTACGTTTAAGTGCCATAAACATGACTAACGTAAATGGAAGAGAGAGGGAGAGAGAGAGACAATCAGAAAAGTCTTAAGCAATTCAAATATATCAAAAAAGATTGAAAAGAAAGGACGTATGCATAGGGAATGCATGAACATGTGACATGCAAAAGAAATTGCATCATGGGCTCAACCCAATCCAATCCTACTAGCACACAATCAATTTGCACACATCTAAATGCATGATAATACTATTATAATGCTAATGTGATGCAATGCATGAGATTTTAAACTCATTTAAGCAAAAACCCATCCTAAAATTTTAACAATAACTCGACAATTTTGAAAAACCCTAAAATTTTTCAAAAATCCAAAACCTAGGTTTCAAAACATAAAATGCATGAAGAATGAAAGATTAGAAGCTTACCAAGTGAAGAAAATCTTGAAAAAGCTTAAAGAAACCTTGAGGAAAGGATTTGGAGTGAGTGAGAGTGATTTGGGAGGTGAAAGAACAAAGCTATCAAGAAAGAGATCGAGAGAAATAAGAACTGGATCGCAAAGACCGTATATAAAGAGGATTAGTAAAGCTCGACAATGGAGGTGTCAAGAGGTGTCGATCAAGGTATCGAGACAGGTGTCGAGAATGTGTCGAGGAGCAAACCACCAGATACAAGAATAGAAGCTCAATCGATCTACCTAGCTGTCAAGAAGCTATTGAGAGGTCGGCAACTTTCTCGATCGATCCACCAAGTGTCGAGAAGCTGTCGAGATTGCGACAAGAAAAAACTTAAGAAGCTCGACAGATAGCTAGGTGTCGAGGAGCTATCGAGCTAGCTTTTTAAAAACAGTTTTTCGAGAAGAGAAAAACGCAGACATGAATGCAATCCAACATACAACTCAACTAATGATCCAATCAACATATTAAGCTCTCAAAATTATCTCTCAACAATAATTTTAAGCACATGGATCCCAAAAACACACACACACACACACACACACACACACTAAACAAGTCTAAAAAATTTTATATTTCAAAAACAAGTCAAGACAGTTTAGTAAGCATACATTAATACATGTAAACCTTGTGATGGCCAAATCACATTGTACCTACACATGTATCAAGAGTAGCAAAGAATATTGTATGTTGTGTGTGCAAAACATTGCAAGATTGCATAAGTGTCAACTTGTTATGACGATTTGAGATATGAGAAAATCACTTTAACTCACACACAATCATAACTGTTTGATGGGGACTATCACCTTTGAGGTACATCTTATAACTCCCACATCTCCTAGAATACACGCTTGCAATCATATTTAAAACACTTTGATCTTTTTGCTTTCTATTTTTCTTTGCATATTTTTCCTTTTAATAAGCATATCATGCATGGGCATATAAGAGATAGAAAAAAAATACCCAATGATATTTGATATTCCAATTTTGCTATGTCAAAACACACAAATGTCATTGACATTGCACTTTTGTTATGCCGAAGCATATAGATGTCATTTCATGATTGGCAGGCAATAGTAGTGAGATGGTTATTTATGCCTTTCTCTTAGGATTTTCTAGTCCTTCTCGTCAAAAAGAGTGATACGAGTGTTAAGTACTAGAGATTACTTAATATTACTCATCATAACCAAGAGCTACAAAACTCACTTGCTTAGTTGTGATAGATATGCTCATTTAAGTTACAAAAGATACAAACTTTAGAAAACTTTGTTTCAATGGCCATCCAAAGTACACAAATACCAATGTACACATAACACACACTGTTTTTATATTTTTCTAATTTTTCAAAATTTTTTTATTTTTATATCAAAAACAAAATAAATAAAATTGAAAACAAACAAACAAAAACATGTTAAACAAAGAAAAGCAAAAACTAGACTGACTCAAAACAGTAAAGCAAAACACACAAGCTATGCAAAAACAAAAACACGAAGAGAGAGAAGAAAGTGATAGAATCACTTGGAACCTTTTTCCTTCCACGCCTTGAAAGAACCTTTCCTTTGATTAAACCCTTGAACCAGTAGTGAGGGAGAAGAATTGAAACCGTTCAAGTTCGAAAGGAACATAAGGGCTTTGAGAAGATCTCTAAAAGGAGCAAGAGAGGATTAAAGCTGATTCTGACTTCCAGATGCTATCATGCCATTGCTCTGTTGAGTGGCTAACCACTTATAGCAATTTGGTCAAGTGTGACTAGCAACTCCACAATAATAACAAAGATGTTGCTTCTTCTATTTAGGCTTTTGAGAGTTAGCCCTCTTAGCCGTAGGGTTTTTAACATCTTTCTTATCTTGCTTAGGGGGTGCTTCTAAGATAGATTTATCCTTGTCTAAGTTTTCACTAGCTAATTCATTTTTAACAACATTGTTCTCAATTTCAACATTATTAGCTAGAGGAACAAAAACCGTAGTACTAGTAAAAGTAATATTAGAGGAAGAAAGACCATACCCTAAACTTGTTCGATCTAAAGCAGATTTTTGAATGCTGAGAATCTTGTCAAGTTTCGCATTTGAAGTCCTCTCCAATTGAGCTCTAACTTGAAATAGCTCTACTTCAAGCTTCTTAATCTTTTCAACAAGAAATTGTTCTCAAACCTTAGTGCACCAATTGTCTTATTAGCTTTATCAAACTTTGTGGAAAGCTCTTTACGCTCAAGCTCCACATCACTAAGCTTCTTGGTGGTTAACCTATACAATTTCTCATGCTTTTCTAAGACCTTGTACAACTTTGCATAAGCTATGTGGATGTCATCTTGTTCATCCATCTTCTCAAACTTAGACTCCATCAATTCCTCTTCTTCATCCACATCTTCAACAATCCCCTTAGTAGGATTGATAGTGGCGGTGAAGGCATTTAAGATTTTGTCATCCTCAGGCTCAGTGTCACTCAAAGTAGCAATAAGTGCCTTGCTCTTTCCAATGCTCTTGAGATATGTGGGACACTCTTGCTTCATATGACCGAAGCCTTGACACCCAAAGCACTTAGGTCTTGCGAGAATAGTGTATTGACCGCCATCCCTAGCATCCTTTTTCCCTTTATCTTGGCTCTTGTGTTGAGAAGAACTGGATTACCTACGGTCCTTGTCGAAGCCCTTCCCATTGGCATTCTTTATGAACTTCTTGAATTGCCTTGTAATGTAGGACTTCATCTTGGAATCTTCATCATCTGAAGACTCGTTAGTGTCACTGCTCTTGGCCTTCAAAGCTATGCCCTTGCCTTTACCCGACTTGCCAATTCTTGTTAATCCTAACTACTAGGTCTGCAAGTTTCCAACCAGCTCAGTCAAAGGAATCTTGTCAATTTCCTTTGATTCCTCGATTGTTGTAATCTTGGCATGAAATCTCTTGGATAGAAATCTGAGCACTTTTCTCACAATCTTGAGTTCAGGAATGGTTTCCCCAAGATTGAAAGCTAAGTTCACTATGTCCTTAAGCTTGGCATAGAACTCATCGAACGACTCATCCTCCTCTATCTTTATCTCTTCAAAGCTTGTAGTGAGCCTCTGAAACTTTGAATCCTTGACAGCCTTGGTTCCCTCATAGATTGTCTAGAGGATGGTTTATGCTTCCTTAGCAGTTTCAGTGAAGGATATCTTTTTAAACTCCTTATTGGTGACCGCATTGAATAAAACATTCAATGCCCTGCTGTTGAAGTTTGCCGCCTTGATCTTGGCATCATCCCAATCGGTTGGCGCTTCCTTTGGCTTGGTCCAACCAATTTCTACAGCTTGCCACACCTTCTCATCTAAAGACTGCAAGAAAACTCTCATGTGTACTTTCCAATATGCATAGTTAGTGCCATCAAATAAATGAGGTATAATTAATAACTGTCCTTTATTTATGACAAATAGGGGTCAATGGATCAACACAGCAAAGATTAAACCTAATCAGAGTGTGCCTGCTCTAATACCACTTGATAGGCCAAAAACGTATTGAACCTTTGTGATGAATTAATTAATTAATTAGCCAAGTTTAATTAATTAATCAAATTAACATGCAAACGCATGGTAGCACAAACAAATCACCAATTAAACTAATTATGCAGTGGAAAATAAATTGACACAGTGATTTGTTTATGAATGGGGAAAACCTACACGAAAAAAATCTCACTGGGTGATTTTAAGGTTACCATTCTTGAAATTTCACTATTATTACAACAAGCAGTTACAAGTAAAGGAATCCCAGTACCTTATACCAACTTACAGTTGAACCCTTACCCCAATACCCAATTGGACTTGTTTTGTAGTGACAATTTCTCATTGTAATCCATGGCTCCCAGTACGTGACTAACCAATTGGCCAGATCCCAGTATGCAACTTCAACCACGAACTAGGGAAAGTTATTGGCTATAAAGTTCTTCAGTTTATCCCACGATGAAGATCAAGAAGATGCTTGGTCACAAAACCCTACAGTGTACAAACTCAGCAACTTCTTCACAAGAATGATGAACTAGGGCAAAACTTTGTCTCCGGTCACAATTTACTTGAACAGACTTTGCTCAATGCTTGTGCAACTTGTGTACTCTTTAACGACCCTTAAAATAATCATTTTATATGTCTAGGGTTAGGAGAAAAGAAGGCCCAAAGACACATTCACGGATCTCAAGAAAATCATATCAGAATTCTAAAATTCTTAAACCTCAACAGTTAGGAGCTGTCGAGCATGTGTCAAGCACATGGGCTGAAACAACTTTCTTAAGCTCGATAGATGCAGCTGTCAAGCCAGCTGTCGACCTTTAATGAATTTGAACTATTCAGCTTATTTCTTGGATAGACTTGAATGACTTTAACACTTGATCTTGAAACCCTGTTTCTTGAAGTATTAAAAACACCTAGATCTACCCAATTACAAGTAACGTGCATTTTGTCAAAAGATTAGCTAATTACATAAAAGAATTACATATGTTCTTAACAAGTGAAACACATATGTCATAACAATAAACGATAAATTAATCTTCCTCCAAGTTCTCGTACTACCACGCATTCTCGGGATCCTGAGGGGCTGGGCTCCCTCTTTTGTCTTTTTCTGTCCAAGAGATTTCTCAAGTCGCGGGTACCCCCTTCTTTCTTCTTCTTCCAAGATAGGTGCTCCTGGGGTTCCCAGTATGGGGCTCTCATCATCTGGCTCCAACTCATTGTAAAACATTGTTTCCACAAAATTCACTTCTCCTTGGCTGAAAGGATTATGGTTGGCAGGGATCCTTACGAGCCTCCCATTCAATCTCCCTTTAACACATTGATGGTACGTGGAAGGAATAAGGCGGTGCTTATGGAGCCATGGGTGTCCCAATAGCACATGGTAAGAAACTTTTGAGTTAATCACGTAAAATCTGGTCAGGGCTACTATTGGGCTTACCCTTAAGGCCACCTGCACATATCCCTCTATTGATTTTGTTGATCCTCCAAATCCTGTTATCTATATGGGAGCCCCTAGGATCCTTCTGCCAGTCAAGCCCACGACTTCCAAGGTACTCAGGCTATGAGGTTAAGTGATGCCCTTGTATCTACTAATGCTCTTCTGACTTGGACACCGTTTACGGTGGCCATCAGATAAAGGGGTTTGCGATGATCTAGATGCTTAACCTCCATGTCCTCATCAGTGAAGGTTATTGCGTTAGTTGTCTTCAAGTAAGCTCGACTAGCATGAGATTCTGCGATGAAACATTCCATTCATGAATCTGTTGATATACTCATTAGGGACTTCATAGCCACCCTTCTTGCTTCTAGCCCAAATCCCAACTAGTTGAATAGCGATCTGAACTTAGGATTCTTTTAAAGAGTCCTGACTGTGTTTGGATAGAAGGATCTTTAAGATTCTTCTTCTTCCGCCGAGTTCCCATAGATCACTATAGCTACTACTCCCTTTCCCTTGTGGTTGGGTAGAAGGTTCCTTTACACTTCGGGTTCCTTTTGAGTGAGCTGCAGGGTTCCCTCCCTAAGCTTCTTGTGAAAAAGCCTACGGAGGGTCCAACAGTCCTTGGTAGAGTGCTTGACATAGTTATGAATCCTGTAAAATAGGGGATTCTTCCTTTCTTCCTCAGTTGGTAGTCTGGACATGGTAAATGGCCTGACAATTCCATCTCCAATTCATTTGTCCAAGACATGATTCAATTCCTCTGTAGTACATGTGATCACAAGTGGCTCCTCGGTCATTTTTCCTTCAAGCCACTTCCTTTTTTCTCCAATTGATGTTGTCATGGCCTGGGGTACTGGCACCCTTTTCGTTCTCATGGTCTGCGATGTCCTTCTAGTTCTTTGTAGCAGGTCAGCAAACTAAGTTATGCATAAATTTTCAAGGTTAAGCCTATAATTAAAGAGCATGTTGGATATGCAGGTCTCCACAAGCTCTTTTTCTTTATGGTCTCTATAACAGTCCAAAAAAACGTCTTCAAATCTCTTGATGAACTGGCCAGGATCCTCTCCAAGCCTTTGCCTTACCATCTAAAGGCTTTGGAAGATGACCTTGTCTTCCCCTGGATAGTACTTTACACAGAACCTCTCCATCATTTTGTCCTAGGTCTTAATGGACCCAAGCCTTAGGGTGGTGTACCATGTATATGCTCTATCCACTAGGGACTTAGCGAACTCCCTTAGACACAACTCCTTGTCTCCTACGTAAGGGCTCAAAGTATGAATAAACCTACTCACGTGTTCTACAGCACTTCCATTTCTTCCATCAAAAGGATGGAACTTCAGGAGTTCGTATCCTTTGGAATATGGCTTGCCAAGGAGCTTTAACGGGAATGGGGGATTCCTAGAAAATTGCTTAGGGATCCCCGAGAGTTTTTCCCTTTCCTGCTCCAAAAGGGCATTGACATCTGCTAGTGTTAGATACTGGGGGTTGGTTCCCCCTCATGTTGCTGACCCTCCCTCTGGTTGGGCTCTATCCTGGTAAACCACAATGAGGAGAGGTAGGATCTCTTGCCGCAAATCTTTTAGCATTTCTGCCATTCGAGTCACGGGTTCTGGCTCTTGTCCTGCGTGCCTTTGTCTTAATATGACCTCCTGTTCTACCAAAGGTACCTCGTTCCTTTGTTTGGAGGCCATTTCATTTTCTCCTATGGGCTTAGAGGCCGCAAGTGGCATATTGGCACCTTTGCTGTTCCTTGGTCTTAGAGTCATGCTCTACGAAGGGACTGCTTCTTCCCTCTCCTTTACCCAGTCTCTAGTGGAGTCGCCAAAATGTGAGGGTCATTTTTTGGACAAAGTCCAGGCCCAAGTAGAAGTAAGGACCCTAGGCCATTTAGTTGTTGTTTTGAGGGACTGAGCTTGGTTCACCGTAGCTAAATGAGTTGATTACGAACCAAGTGGTGCACAGAGCAAGAATCCTACAATACATACTAGCAAACAAGAAATATAAATATGTATGGAACATCAAGAAAACAGTAAGGGAGCAACACAATAAAGAAAGACGCAAAATAAATGCCAAGGATCCTTAAAACAATGTGAGATATTTCATTACTTTTCTTAATTATGTATTACAATGTGCTCACTAAAATGTGTTGCAAGGCTTAAATAAGCTAAAAAATTATAGACTTAGATGGCTCTCTAAGCCTCCAAGACTTGCAAAGTTTGAATCCCTTTGAATCTAAGTATGTTCTATAGTGGCTGTTTGAGAATACCGGATGATATTTTCCTTTCTTTTTCTACTTTCTTTGAGTTTTTTGATAGAGTTTTCTCAATGATTCTATTCTGATTCACTGTTGCTGAATGTCCCTTCACTGTTGGCTGCTTCCCCCTTTTATAGTGTCATTTTGGGGTTTCAGGGTACCACTGATTCACCTCCTTTGCTCCCTTAGGTACAAGAGCCAATGTTGTGCCAGCAACTTTGGTGGCTGGTCCCTTCCTTATTTCTCATAATTTTCTTTTTTTGGTGCTTTCTCCCCAAAAAGCCTCTTGCTGACTTTCCGTTCTAGGGCGTTGCTAGAGAGCTGACCTCTAATCTCTCTTCCTTCAAGGTTTTCTCACCTTTTTAGACTCAAACTTTTTGGCTGCCTTTCATTTTGTCATTTTTCCAGAGTGAGCCGATTCCATCCCTGCCAGGTTGAAAGTTTTCCCAACAACTTCCATTCATGGTTCTTCTTTTTGGGTTCCCTGAGGTATCAGCCCTTTGTTCATGAATTGTTAGTCTCCAAGCTTTCTAATTCCTTTCTGCATCATTAGGTGGCTGATAAGGGCGTATCTGTCCTTCATTCCTTGTGTTTCTTGGCACTCTTTTTGAGCTGTCTTAATTTCATCCTAGCTTTGCTATACGTTCTGAGGACCTTAAGCTCCTAGTAGTCCCTGGGTATTTCAGCCCAGTTCTTATCATTAGATTCCCTAGTAATTTTCTGATCTTGGCGGGCTGAGCTTTCTTCTTTCTTCCCTTTGTTTCATGGGCCCTAAGGCCTATCCATTCGTGGGTCTTGGGCTTAAATCTTTTTTTCCTTGTTATGAGCTCAAGCCTTTTTATTTTATTTTTATTTTTTTTTATGGAGTTCAACTCACTGTGCCATTTTGGGCCTTGGTGAAGCATTGTAACTTTTTAGACCTCAACAAGACTTTAGTTACTAAAATTAAAGACCTAGAACTTATTTCGAAGTATAGTATAAACTTTGAACCTTTTATTTAATTGCCTCATAATTTATAATATAAAAGTTAATAAAGTTGTTACCTTAAGGCTCATAGTCTTAAACCATACTAAGTTGACTCTATACTAGAAGCGGATTGGGTTAAGTTGGTTTTAAAGCTACTATAAGTTGGTTTAGGTTAGGTTAATAAATTCTCTTTGTTTTTGTTAGGTTTATAAAACTTGGGGTCTAAAACGACTAAATTGAAAAATTAGGATAAAGAGAAAACCTCTCTCTTAAAAATTATAACTAGACTATGAACTCAATAGGGCAATAAAGCCTTCAATTCATGACCCATGAATCGTAGTAGCTTAAATGTTAGTAGTATAAAATTTGAACAAGTCACTGTAGTTTTTTTAAGGCTTGGCAAACTTTGGACCACTAGCTTGACCCAAAGGAATATACTCGACCAAACTTGGGATTTTTGGACCTAAAGCAAAAACAAGTCAAACTAACTTGACCTGGAAGTTACCTGACCTGTACTTTTAAAGTAGCTTTTAAAAAAAGTAGATTATACGCTATTTGAAGGTAATTTAATTCATTCATAGAATAGTCATAGTTATAAAAATTTAATTCTTTATTGGCTTGCTTTTATTGTAAACTCAAAGATTTATTAAAATTTTGTATTATAGATGAAAATACTGACGGAATCACTTGCCAATTTGAGGTACAATTCTCCAGTATGGATATTTCAATGTTAGATCTACTATCAACGTTGAGTAGATTGAGGTACAATTCATATTAAATATTTATGTATTCTTCTTTACCTAATTTTAGTTATATTTTTATGTAATTTAACTTCATTCTTATTTTACATGTGACGGGAATGGATGCATTTGAGGAGGTAGATAACTTAACACGTACCATAACATTTATTTATTTATTTATTTATTTTTGGTGATGATGGTCCTAGTGAACTTTGAATGATGTAAATTTAAGAATTTATGTATTATTTAAATTTTATTTTTGAGTATTTTGTTATATTTTTTGAAAGGAAAAAAGACAAAGTGAATATTTTTTGCATTATTATTTATCTCTTTTACCCATTAACTCAACTTGCTTCCAACTCATTTATGATATGACATAAATGGAAGCCTGTCTGATCCAACCCAACTTGTTCGTTAGGTCTAGTTGTTTGTTGTTCTGTTTTTAAAGATAATTTGATAACTGAGAGGGGATTTGAACATTGAGTGTTGATTAGCAATTGGCAGCTATAAAGGAATTTTTAAATACAGTGGTGATGAGCGGAGTTAGAAATAGTAATTAAAGTTAACTAGCTCACAACAACAACAACACATTAAAAAATAATAATAATAAATAAAAAAAGAAGAAGAAAGAGAGTTACTGTGAGTGAATCCCAAAGAGAGAGAAAGACAGAAAAAGAGGGACAAAAAGAGAGACCTTTACCTGACCGTTGGTGCGACGACGCTTTGGGAAGACCTACAAAACCAGCGTCGTCTTTAGACAACCACCTTCTTCATTCACACTCCCAAAATCAAAATTACCCATTCAATATTTTTAATTATAAATATATTCTTATTCAATTTCATAACCTTTCTCTCTATCAATATATGTATGAATATATTTGAATGAATGTTAGCTTTATAGCTCTTCAAGTTGTAGATCTCTTTCAACAACCCTATTCTTCTTTCAGGTTAGTTTTTTTATTTTATTTTATTTTATTTTATTTTATAAAATAGACCTTTTACTTTGTTTCTGTGTTTTCTTTGTTTTATTGTTGATGTTATTATTCATGTAAGGTGGGTTTTGTTTTATTAGATTAGATTCAAGGGTCTTCTTGGTTTGGTTCTCTTGGGACATTGGCTATATAGACAGACTATACTTATATTCTTGAATTGTCCCTTCCTTTGTTGATCATGCATTCCTCTTTCTCTTTCTATGGATTTTGGCAATGGCGGCAGATTATCATCAATTTCTTTACTCTTCCCTCAATTGAATGCTGTTTATTTAAATCAACATGTGTTTTTTTTTCTTCTCTTTCTAAAAAAATTACTAGTTTGAAATCCGGGTAGGTGTTGAATTTAAATTTTAGTGGATAATCAGTATTGTGTTGATGTACATAATCTGTATCTTTCCACAATTACGATTTTGATTTACTTATTTATTTATTTTTCCAATTATTAGTTGGGATCTTGGAGTCCTCCCCTCCCTTTTTGCTTCTAGTATTATTATTATTATTATTATTATTATTGACATAATTGCTCTTTTTGTAATAACGAGGAAAACATGTTCTTCTCCAAATACTGTTTGATTAGGTCTTTGGAAATTAGTATTCATATATAATAATGTTAACCAAAAGAATTATCTTAATATTGTACTGTACCTTTTTACGTGTTATATATAGATGGCAGTTCAAATTGATGATTCATGCAAGACTTTGGACTGGCATTTGAGGTCCTCTAAAAAATAGGGCCTTTTACAATCTGTAGGATCAATTAACATTTTTTTTTTTATATAAAATTTGTTCAAGGCTTATACGACTTTTAGACTCTGTTCTACCTTGGTTAAGAACAATATTTCATGATGTGATGTGCTTTATCTGGTTCTGTGCAATTTTTATGTATTTAAGATTAGTACATCTATCTTGGGCATCAACGTCCCATTGTGGATTTCCATAGTAGATGTGTAAGTGATTTTGAGCTTTAATATCTTTGGACTTCAATGGAACTGCTAGATGGAATCTCGAATCTTGATATAAGTTTTCATTTTTTTTTTTTTGAAAATGGCATGAGGAGTACTTTTAGAAACGTGACCATGCACTTGAATTATTTCAGTATGAAGATGCATTTTATTCAATTGAATTTCTTAATGCTTCAAATATTTTTAACATACAGCTGATTACTTTTGAAAGATTTAGGTCATGTTCATAATACTTGCAATTCGTTGTAGACGCATAAACTGTGAAATAGTAATCTGTTGTTCTTGAGTTTCTTCTCTATACACTAACCATGTCCTTGTTTATGTGGTAATTTCCTATCTAAACTATATCATATGATGGGTATTTTTGAAATCATTACTTATCTGTGTTTGCCAAAATTTTCAGTGCTCATACATCAAAGCTCGATATGCATGGTACTGCAAAGAAATTAACCTTCCAAGAATCTAGCAGATCTTGTTATTCCAAGACCGAATCTGGGTCTAAGCTGATTGCATCATTCAAGTTAAAAAAGGGTAGCAAAATATCCAATGGCAAGAAACACAAACCAAAATCAATATCTCATGTAAACACAGTTGGTTCAAATCTTTCAAAGATGACAGTTACTGAGTCTGTAAGCAGGGGGCCCAAGAATGATTCCATAAGTAGAAAATTTATGAGTAAAAAAATTCTGCATAAAGCCCTTGATACAAAGTCTTCCAAGAAGCAGTCTTCATTAAAGCTTCAAGGTGGAAAATCCTCGCTTAATAGCTCTGAGGGAAATGGAAAAAATGCTAATGGGGAGGTCAAAATTACTAATCTTAAGAAGAGGAAGAAGAGAAGGCAAAAGGATACTGTGGAGCTGGATGGAGCTTCTCGTTTGAAGAGGAGAACAAGGTACTTGTTGATTAAAATGAAGCTGGAGCAGAACCTTATTGATGCTTACTCTAGGGAAGGTTGGAAAGGTCAGAGGTATGAAAACCTTATCTCACATATCTTTCCATTAAGAAGAAAAGTTCGTCTTTCTCATTCATCCTTAATGTCCAATGAAAATCAAGGATAAATCTGGCAACAAACATGGTTGTAGCCAGTCTACAATATCCTTTTTTATTTTTCCTTTTTGATAGGTAATAAAAGTTTTATTAATAAGAAAAGTACAAATGTGTTTACGATAGTAAACTCACTACACTTGAGACGAATACAAACAAATCAAAGGGAAGAGCTAATAGAAATAAAGAAATCAGATGTGGTAATACAATGCGTAAAACCCCAAATACGAGATCACTCAAACAAAGTCCTTGCTAGCAAAGACTTCAACAGATCAACTGGTTTGTCAATGTCCTCAAATGTTCGGGCATTATGTTCTTTCCATATTAACAACATAAGACACGTTGGTACCATGTTCCAAACCTTTGAAGAATAAGTCCCCAACCAATTCCTCCATGAAAAATTAACAAGAGGCAAGTTCTTCTTGACTAGGTTATCGATTGTAAGAATCCCACCCCTAGCGGCTGTTCATAAAAAGAAAGACACCCTTTTAGGTACCTTAACACACCAAATGCTCTGCCAAGGGAAAGAAACAGAAGGAGCTTCCAATAATGAGTTATAAAAAGAGTGCCGTAAAAACATCACTACAAGTCAATTGCCAAACCAAGATATCATCACCCTCCTCCCTTGGTAATTTGGAGGAGATATGCTTGAAGAAAGAGTAAAATCTCTCCAACTCCTAGTCTTGAAAGTCAAGAAGGAAAAGTAAGTTCCAGCTCCCACCTCCCCCATTTGGTGCAGTAAAACCAGGTCAGAAATCCGAGCTTCTTGAGCCACAACACATGCAAACAAATCTAGATACAAATCTTTCAAAGAAATAGGACCGCTCCAAGGGTCGTACTAGAACTGAATGCGAGAATACCCTCTCTTGCCGTATACACCACATGACCAAAGAAACTCTCTACATCTTTCCTAATGTTCTTCCACATCCCACAGCCATGAGTCCCTTTAACAACTCTAGTGCACCAACCTCCACTAGCCTCCACATATTTGGTGGCTATAACCTGACGCCATAAATGGGTGACTTCATTCCCAAAACGCCATAGCCACTTCCCAATCAAAGCTTGGTTAAATAGCCCAATCCTCTGGATTCCTAAACCACCAGTCTTCATTAGCCAAACAACCTTTTCCCAAAGTAACAAGTGGATATTTAAAAACTTTAGCAGATCTCCCACAAAGGAAATTCCTTTGAATCCTCTCTTATCTGTTCACCACATGTTGTGGAATAGTAAATAAAGAAAGATAATAAGTGAGAAGGCTTGATAGAGTCCTCTTCAATAAAGTAAGCCTACCCCCTTTTGATAGATATAACCGCTTCCAACTTGAGAGCTTTCTCCATTCTTTCTATAATAGGGTTCCAAATCAAAGAATCCTTATAATGAGCCTCAAGAGGCATACCCAAATAAGTCATGGGCAAACAACCAACAACATAAAGTACAAGCCAGAGCATCCAAATTCCCAACCTCACCAACTGGCACAATCTCACTCTTACCAACGTTTACTTTCAAGCTTGTGATAGCTTCAAAGAAAATCAACACCATCCGAATATGTAATAATTGTTCCCTAGATGCATCACAAAAAAGAATAATATCATCAACAAATAGAAGATGAGAAATATGCAAACCTCCTTGCGCATTGGGCCTTGCTTGGAAACCAACTCTTCAATATCCTATCAACAACTCCATCACCAATAGGAAAAGGAGTGGAGATAAAGGGTCCCCTTGATGAAGACCGTGAGGACTACCAAAAAAAACCAGCTAGAGTCCCATTAATAAGCACTAAAAAATGTATTGTAGAAATACAAGCCTTCATCCATCGCCTCCACTTCTCTCCAGAACCCATCTTCTCCGTAAGGTAAAACAAAGCACCACAATTCACATTATCATAAGTCTTCTCAATATCCAACTTGACAACCACACATGGAATACCACTCTTCAATCTACTATCCAAGCATTCGTTTGCAATGAGAATAGAGTCAAGAATCTGTCTTCCCCCAACAAAGGAATTTTGGGAGTTGGATATAAGTTTATCCTACACACATCATAGCCTATGAGCCAACACCTTTGACAAAAGTTTGTACAAATTGCCCACAAGGCTAATAGGACGAAAGTCTTTAATATTAACCGTATTGATCTTCTTTGGTATCAAACACAAAAAGGTGGCATTGAGAGATTTCTCAAAGATGGTCTATGAAAGTCTGCAAAGAAAGCCATAACATCCCTCTCAAGCACACACCAACACTTTTGAAAGAAAGCCATGGTAAAGCCATTAGGACCAAGAGCCTTATCACCCTCAGCCTCCCAAAGAGCTGCAATGATCTCCTCATTTTCAAACTCCCTTTCTAGTGAAAGTGGTGTGGACACGAGGTACAAGCCCCCAATTACACGCACGTATAGGAGGAAGAGCAGAAAGAAGACGGCCCAACCTGTGGCCTTATGGATGGAAGCCTATTAGTTATTGGGCTTGAATTTAAGCAAGCCCGAACATTTAATAATTAGGGTTTCTTTATGCCTTATTGTTGTTAGCTATTTAAACACTTTTTGGGATTATTGTAAAACAGTTTTGATGATTATTAAAAAAACGTGTGTTTTCTTTTACTGGTGTCGACTCCAGTTTTGCTTGGTGCTGACTCCAAGCAACCCTTAGGTGCTGACTCCTAGGGTTTTATCTTTTATTCTATTGTTTTTTTGGTTATCCTACGTCAGTTTTGGTATCAGAGCAAACATCGATCCGTTGAAGCATCCGTTGAAACATCACCGCAGGAAAGAGCCAGAAAATCTCACCCATTAAAAAAAAAAAAAAAAAAAAAAAAAAAAAAAAATCCTTTCATTGGGCTACAGTAAAACTGAATCACCAATCCCAGTACGCTACAATAACCCAGACTACCCAAACACAGAATCTACCAAATTCCCAGACCCACCGTGAATCACCAATCCCTCCTTCCTCAAGCCATATCTCCACCATTAACATAAACAACCCAGCCACTCCAAGACCCCAACCCCACTGCCAAATCCTAATTTCACACTCAAATCACCAACCCTTTGGAAGCACGAAGACAGAGACGAAGTCCTGTTGCCGCCGACCCGGTTCATCAAGTTTTGGTCTTCCTAGTGGTTTCCCCACTTGGTGCTGACTCCAAGCAAGGCCTAGGTGCTGACTCCTAGGTCATATCCCTTTATTTTTCTATTATTTAGTTTTTGTTCTACTTGTCCTGCGTCAGAAAGTCGATTGGAATCATCCAGACTAGCAAACTCTAACCCATCAACAGTAAGCTTCCAAGATTCAGACTCTTGATATAAATTCTATAAAACCCCACTGCCTGATCTTGAATATCTAACTCAGCCTCATACATAATGCCCTCAACCTGCACACCCTTCATAGTATTAGCATGTCTATAGGAATTAGCAAGCCTATGAAAAAACCCAGTATTATTATCCCCCTTTTTTAGAAACAGAGCCTTCGATTTTTGCCTCCAAGGAGGCTAAATACGTGATAGTGGCCTTGAACTTAGTTCTTCTTGTTCTAATTGTCAGAGACAAAACTTGCATCACTTCTCTCGAATCTAGAACCAAAAGCTCAGACAACAAACATTTTTTCCTAAAAGACACCTCCCCAAAAACAAGTTTATTCCAATGCTTCGAGTCTCCTTTAAAAGCCTTGAAATTATAGGTTAGAACATAACTAGGAGGCCCCCACAAAATGATATCCATTCCACCAACCCTGAACTCGATCCACAAAACCCTTAACTTTAAGCCACATGTTTTCAAATTTAAAGGAACTCTTCCCCCTTGACATACCACCTGCCTCCACAAGAAGAGGACATTGATCCGATACCACACGAGGGAGAGGCCTTTTGGGTCACATCCAAGAAGTGATCATCTCAGTCAGTTGACACCAAAACTCTATCAATTCTAGACATAGAAGGATTCTTAGAGTCTCGAAACCACGAAAACTTACCCCCCACCAAAGGTAGATTGACCAAAAAATTCCTCGCAATAAAGTCCGAGAATTTGAACATGGTTGGACTAAGAAATACAACCAAAGTTGCTCTACTAGATATCTGATGATGTTGAAATCATCAAAGACACACCAAGACGAACTCCACCTCGCTCTCACACTATCAAGTTCTGCCCACAAAGCATCCCTAAGACCAGCAATAGTCAGACCATACATGCCCATACAAATCCAAACAAACCCATCTGCCACACCCTTCAACAAGATAGAAACAGAAAAACTACCAACCACACAGTCAATTTTCTTATACACCCTTTTATCCCAAGTCAAAAGAACTCCCCCTACTGTGTGAATATCCAAAGTTACCCAATCTACAGAAGGGCTACTCCAAAGACTTTTTGCAATAGAAAAATTGGTACAGTCCAATTTTGTTTCTTGAAAACACACGACATCACACTTCCCCTCCTTGAGTAAATTCTTCACAATATCCCTTTTATGAGGATTGTTTAATTTTCTCACATTCCAAGATAAGAGTTTCAAGTTCATGGACAGCGATCTGGGGCCCATCCCAATGGAATTCACATTCCCTCTGGTTCGTCTACTAGATTGCCTAGCATAATTAACAGTAGAAACTAGTTCCTTAATTCCCTCATACCTTTTTTAGTTGAAGAAACAGTATGACAAAGACTACCTGCAGCAGCTTGTCTTTCCCACACTTTCTCAAGTTGTTGAAAGAAAGCAATACACTGCCTCTCACAAAAATCAATAGAAAAACCCACGAATTTACTAAAGCCCTTAATTATCCTTCCCATCCAAGCTGAAGGTTCCAAGTCATCCCCCACAAAAATGTTATCCAGTTCACCTTCCTCTGTCATTAAATCCAGACCCCCCTAGGATCCCATTTTTCTAGAGGTACAAAATCCAAAGAATTCTAATCTTCTTCAGCCTTACCTGACCCCATGGAATTGTCCCAATTCAACATTAGAGTGTCATCTTCATTTGAATCAGAAACCAGTTCATAATAAGGAGAGAATTAGTTTTGTCCCAACAATTGTTGATGGCAAAGCATATCGGAGAACTCAAAAACCGATTTGTCATCAAAGAACCCACTTTTGAAGAAGCATCAGGGTCAGTGAAGTAGGAATGCCCATCGGAGCTCGAAACCAGTAAACTCACCTCAGCCCCAGTGATTGGACAGCCCACAATTGGACTATCGATGGCTGTAGCAGCAAGAACTACCCGCCCCATCTCGGCACCACTGCTTGGAGGGTCCCCAGAAGAAGAGCTGCAAGCCACAGCCACATCGAGGCCCTTGTCAGACCTTGGAAATACCCCACCCACCTTGTTGTAACTCAGAGACACCATCGGTGGCTTCTCAGCTGAGTCATGGGAGCCCGATAATTCACCCATCTCCCACGAGCTTAGAAGGCTGTGTTTCTCCAAGTGTTTAAAAACAATAGGTTGGGCCTGTTGGGTTTTGGCCTGTTTGGTCATGTTGGTCTTGATTAACAGTAGGTCCGACCCCAGATGTTTTAAAGACTTGGGCAGCCTTTGCATATTTGGGCTGGACAAAATTGGCCCAACTAACCATACATTGACCTACTCCTTCTAAAGGTGCAGAAATTTTTAAAGAAAAATGGGCTTGGTCCATTTAACAGATGTTACATGCATGGGGCGGCCAAATTTGAAGTGAGTTGGAATATTTTATTTAAAAAAAAAAAAAATTAAATCACCCCAAATCTCTTCTGATTTAAATTGCCAGAAAGATTTGGAAATTGCTTCTCCAAACATAAATCACTTCTTGATTTCACGTTCCCATTAAATTCTTTCCAAACTTGATTCCTTGGATTGCCAATGGATTTTTCAAACCCACCACCACCGGCAACCACCTCCTTCCCCGGCCTAGAAGCTGATTTTCCCAAGAAAAAATCACGTAAATTCACTTCAAGCAAAGCCCAGCCACCCTTATTAAATCCTTCTGGGACACGCAAACAACCACGTCTTACCCCGTTATGATACTTTGATATTTACACAAAAATACCACCCTTGTTTGACCTACTAGAAAACTCCAAGATTTTATAATTCTCTTGAAACCGTTTGAAAACATGTTGCTTGCTAAAATCCCAACGGCATAACTCTATCAAGTATGCAATGATCCAATCCAAACCCAATCTACCAACCCGAATAGAACCATGATGCTTGCCTAATTTTTAAGTGATGGAATATGAATCCATACAACCCCGATAAAAAACCAAGAAGAATGCCTTTGAGTCAATATGAAAAGATGCAGAGTTCCCCACTGTCCAATCCCTCTCCAACAGTGAATGCCTTGGAGAGGAATAGGTACTGTTGGATCATAAGTTTTCATTCTTCTTAACAAGCATGCTAAATTTTGAAGCTGTAGATTAAGTATGTTACAGTAGATATACAAAACTGATTACTGGTGAGTAAAAGTGTAAAACTAACCCAGCTAAAAATGTTGAAGATATCTCAGAAATTTACTTTCCAGAGATAGTGTTTTTTTGGAGGATTGAGAGGATTATCACGTCAAAAACGTTGTTCTTAATTGTTTAGTCCAAAGGGTTGGAGTTGTTAGTTATGGCTTTTAGTATTCCAACCATGAGTCTATTAGACTGAGTCTACAGTCAAGTTTAAAATGGCAAGGTTCTGGTTTTTTACTAAATGTCCCAAAGAGATTTGAGCCTCTATGAAATGTGCTTGCTTGTATACATTTGATGTTGTGAATGAAATAATCATAATTTCTTTTTGGAACATTGTTACTATCTGGTGTAATTCTTGAAAATTGAAGGTTAAACTTAAACCTTTCAACAATCTCATCAAACTTTCAGTGTCATGATCTATCAAAGAACCGTCTCCCTATATCCTCCCACATTTTATATTATGCCTGTTAAGTCTAAAACCCTTGATGCCATCTGTAAAGAATCTGATTTCCTATAATGAATCTGCTTCTAGTTGATTTTTTATGGGCTGAATATAGAACACTTGTTGAAAACAAAATGATTATTGCACAAAAATTTATGAAGGGTAAATTTTAACTTTGCAAATGAAATGAAAAAGAATAACCTCTTTTTGTGACAGAGGACTAAGAACTCATATCTGGTCATTGCCTGCCTATCACATAGTATGGGGTCACAGAAGGCAATGGAGTTGACAGTTGACTAAAATAGCACAGAAAATCATTGTCAATTATTGATTGAAGGTTAAAATTGCTTGATATCCATAAATTTTTGTATTATTAGCTGGCGCATAGCCAGAACTGGGTTTTTATCAACTATTAGAATTTTTACCATAAAATAGTATGAGAGAGAAGTGAAAGAATGGTAAGGACTAGAAATTTCAAAATTCTGCTGTGCATGTGAGATGCATGAGGGTGTTATATGTAAAAGACATGCATATGATATACTATTGATAGTTTATGTTTGTGCTTATATTCTTCAACTCTTAATTGTGAGTAGGGGTTTGAATCAACACCCCCTAAGAATATTAGGTAAAACGAATCTCTTATAATTAATCACTTAGTTTTGATCTCAATGTTTTAGATGCACTTCAATGTGAAGATATTAGACTGCAAACTATTTTTTTTCATTTGATTTATATTCCTGCTCTAAATTTTGAAATGGTTTTATAAGTGTCAATTCTCTCCCTCCCCAAACCAAAAGAAAAAAAAGATCACAAGTGAAGTATGATATTTGTACAGGTTCCTTCTTATATAATTTTAGCTATTTTGTGATATACAGAACAGTGGTTTATTTATTTTTTGTTTTTTAATATTTATTCTAGTCGAGAAAAGATTAAGCCAGAAAAGGAACTGCAACGAGCCAAGAAGCAGATATTGAAGTGTAAACTTGGAATACGTGATGCAATTCGCCAGCTGGATTCACTTAGTTCAGAAGGATGCATTGAAGATTCTGTCATTGCTCCAGATGGATCTGTATACCATGAACATGTAAACACACATCACCACAGTCTGCTAAATATTAGCAATACAAATCTTTTTAAAGCAAAATTATCATCTCTCTCTTTCAAATAAGAAGCCCTTTAATATTATTTTTATTTAGTGATGGGTACGAGAATTCTTATAAAAAAATAAAAAGTGATGTGTACTGGAAGGGGCTGTTTGGGATTTCTTAATTCATCTCAAGCCACTTTTGAATGAGCATGCTTGCTTAAACTGAGAAGCAAAGACTGCGTCAGAAATTTAGTGTCTGTGCACTTGGGTACAGTGTTAACTCTACATCACTTCAAACGTAAAGGTGACTCTCATTTTGGTGGATTTGGACAACAGTTTGGAAGTAATTGATCTGGTAGTTTTCTCAAATCTTTATTAGATTTTGCATTTTGAAACAGGCTATAAGTCCCAACTAATAGTATCTTTGTTCTATTGTTTTACTAGGTAGTTTAGATGCTAGTGTGGTTAGTATCACGTGTTTTGAACCTCAGCCTCTGGTCTGGTACCTAACCTATGAAGGCTTTACCTCCAAGGCTTTTTGTTTAGAATATTTGCATGATTGTACACATGAAGACTCTGGCTACTACTACCTTTCAGATTTCATCTAGTTTTGACTTGTATTTTAATGTTTCTATTATTTGTTACATCTAGATATTCTGTGCAAAGTGCAAGTTGCGTGAAGCTTTCCCAGATAATGATATTATACTTTGTGATGGGACATGTAACTGTGCTTTCCACCAAAAATGCCTTGATCCTCCATTGGATACTGACAATAGTATGTTCTACTCTTTTCTGCTTTATGAATGTTCAGTAATTTATGGATCAGAAGGCTTCTTTAAGAAACTGATTTCTAGTGTAATTGATAACCTACAGTTCCTCCAGGTGATCAAGGTTGGTTTTGCAAATTTTGTGAGTGTAAGATGGAAATTCTAGAAGCAATGAATGCCCATCTTGGGACCCACTTCTCCATGAACAGTATTTGGCAGGTTAATTGCTGGAAATATCTTGTGGAATCTTTCTTTTTGCTGCTTCAGTAAATTAATGAAGTTTTTCTTACATGGAATAGGATATATTCAAGGAAGAGGCTGCTTTCCCTGATGGTGGGAATGCATTACTAGATCCAGCAGAAGAATGGCCCTCAGATGATTCTGACGATGATGATTATAATCCAGAGAGGAGGGAAAACAGTTGCACGATCAGTGGGGCAGAAGCTGATGAAAATGCATCAGATGACACCAGCAGTTCTACTAGCCTGAGCTGGTCTTTAGATGGTGAAGTTTTTTCTGGAAAGGAGAGCATGGGCTGTGAAAACCATTTTGCTAATACCAGTTTAGATTCTGATGAATCCACAGAGGGTGAAATCATATGTGGCCCTAGGCAGCGAAGAACCGTTGACTATAAGAAGTTATACGATGTGAGTATCTCAAAATTCTTAATTTCTTTTATCATTGAATTAGCTTGCTTATAATTGAAGATATTTATAAAAGAAAAAGAACCTGAAGTTGAAGCTGTAGTGGTCCCCTATCCTCCATAGTGATACTTTACCCACAAAAAAGGTGGAAAAAGAAAAGGAGGGGGCAGGATCATGGTGGCACATGGTTTGTTTCTGAAGACAGTTGTAAAATTAATCCTTGTTCATACATGGGTTTTTCTGGTACGAAATGAGCCACTTCAAATAGGTTCATTGCACTGGCCCATAATACGATTAATCCAGCATGGGCTACATGAGCTCCTAGTAATTTACCTGATAAATTAATAAGTCAGGCATTCCAAGAAACTTGTGGTTTCTTGGTCATTGCTGGTTAAGGCTAAAGTGCTATTAAAGAGCGTTTCCACAGAACAGAACCTCCCCAGGGAATATAAGGTTTTCATAAGGCTGATCTTGAGCTGCCATCTAAGCCATTAGCCTTGATTCTATGTTACCTGAGATGGATTGCTGTGGAATGCAAAAGTAGCATGCTGGTTATCCGGGAATATTGTATTAGGGGGTAGGCTTGCTTGTGTTATGTGGCCTTTTGTTGTCAAAAAAGTACATGTAATTCAATTCATTACCATCAGAAAGGGTAGATAAATAAGCAATATGGGGAAGCTTTTCACTTTTGGGGCACCAAATTTGTTGGGATGGATATAGGGAATGCAAATGCATTTTGATGGTGTAATAATGAATTGTGGATACATTTCTGTGATTGAAGGCTTAAATTCTTGGCTTAAGAAAGATACCTGTTAGATTTATTCCTAACTCATAAATTGTCCTTACAAATTATTATTTTTAGTGATAAATCATTAATTTCTAGATATTGTAGATAAAATAGTCTTGTGGAAAATTTGCATAAAACTTCACTATATTGATGAAGCAGAAATTTTTGAGGGAGTGTTGAGATTATCATTGTGTAATTAGATGTAATTAAAAAAAATTTCCCTATTAGGAAATGTTTGGAAAGGATGCTCCTCCATATGAACAAGTGAGTGAAGATGAAGACTGGGGTCCTGCTAAAAGAAAGCGGAGAGAAAAGGAATCTGATGCGGCCAGTACTCTTATGACACTGTATGAAAGTGAGAAAAAGTGTTCAAATTCTGACACCCGAGAGGTGAAAAAGAAACGTCCTCTAGAAACATCAACTAGAAGGGCATTTTTTAGAATACCTCGCAATGCAGTAGAGGTAGTAGAAGTTATCCCTTTTCTTTCTCATACAAAGCTTCCAAACAGAGCTTGTTTTTAAAATCTTCAGTACTGTAATCTGATATTACTATGCTAACTGTGTCCTTTTGCTTCTTCTGTACTGCGTCAGAAGCTTCGTCAAGTCTTCGCTGAGAATGAGCTTCCACCTAGAGCTGTCAAGGAGGATCTTTCAAAAGAGTTGGGCCTTGATCCTGAGAAGGTAATTATTTAAGCTATCAGATTGTATTTGTGGAAAGAAAAAAATGGAAAGTAATAATGGAAAACTACCACTACATTCGGTGCACAAGCAAATATGTGCTTTACTGAAAGCAAGGGTTATGGCTTTCCAAAGTATAAAATGTACCATTTGACCTGCAAATCTCTTATCAACTCTTCATACTTGTGAAATGAAGAGTTTTTCAAAAGTATGAAGAGTTGAAAAGAGGTTTTCAGGTCAAGTGGTACAATTTATGCACAATATTAGAATCATTAGATCACAATCCCTATTCCGCGTGCAATGTAAGTGGTTCTTTACTAGCATTTTTGTAAGAAAAGCTTTATACTGCCTCTTGATTTAGTATCAGGCATTATCAGCATACCATCAATGGCTACAGCAACACATTTATCACCCAATCGCATGTGTTCAATTTTTTTTTTCTTTGATAGATTTGACTTTTTAATATTGTGAATGTACATTTGATGGAGAAGTAGCCAATTTATCAGACATCTATTGATCTTTGTAGTATCTGATCTGTGAGGCTAGTAACAATTGGGGAACAGCAGGCATTGTTGGTGGAAATGCTGTTAATAGCTTATAGCTATTTATTTCTTCCAGCTTGAAGTTATAACATTTAATCAACTTTTTTCCAGGTTAGCAAATGGTTCAAAAATGCCCGGTACTTAGCACTTAAATCCAGAAAGGTAAGGTGGTACTCCATTTATTTTTGAAATGCGTATGTTCAATTCTCTTATTCTTTTACTGGTTTTGTTCTTGTTCCTTTCTTGTGTTGTCAGCTGTCACCTGCTTAGCACCCTGCACCTTGTACTGTCACCAATTTTTATCTTCTCATACAAATCTCCCACCTGTTCACCATTTGATGCTATAATAGCTTCTTTCTTGTACAAGTACTTCTGTATATCTTTGGAACTGATGAAGCAGTAGATTCCCATCAATTGTTAATTATGCGTTCTTATCTTTGTAGTGTTGCGTATGCTGTATAGAGTCAAGAAATCATTTTTTGTTTCATATGAATCCTTGATAGTTGAAACTTTAATCTGAACTCTTAATTATATTTAGTTTTCATTAAGACCCAACATTGGTTGATTCTTCTGTGCAACAGGGAGAGATTGGAACACAACTTCATAGTTTTAAGGAATCCAGATTAGAAAATGTGGAGAAAAGCGCTACCAATGTTGAGGCATCAGAGGGTACCTCTGCAGAGATTATGGGTCATATGCCAAAGAACGTTAAAAACCAGAGAAAGTGCTTGAAGTCATTAACCGGAACTTTAAAGACAAAACAGCATATAAGATCTTCACTTGGGTCACCTTCAAATGGCAACAAGGTACCTGTGGCTCTAAATCCTTTATTTCTTTCCTTGACTTTTGTTTCTCAGATTGATTTAAATTTATTATTGTATAAGAAGATTAGAAGCAGCTCTCTTGACAATGGATGTTAGATTTACCAACTTTGCCTTTGCTTCTGTGGCAAATTACATACTCTCTAGTAAGCTGCTCAAAATAATTCCTATAGCTATAAGTTATTCTTCCTAGGAGCTAGTTTTGAACAGTCACTAACCCTTCATGTGCAAGACTTGTACAATTCATCCAACCAGCTATAATAAGCTGACCTTCCCTATTGAGTCATTTAACTCATAATGAAGTCACCTATCAGTGCTATTTCTTCCCGCTAAATATTTCATGGAGGATCAATTAGATCTAATATCCTGCCCTTCAGGTATTCATTATAGTAGTGTTGGCACAGGAATAGGAAAGCTAATGCAAATAAAAGTTGTAAATCTCTCTCTCCCTCTCAAAAAATCCCGATAGATAAAGTGTAAAGCAGAAACTACTAAGACTTTAAAATGACAAAGCTAAGAATTCAGATAAATCCCATTTGTTTCAACAGACTGTGATTTATGTTCCTGTAGCAGAACTAATAATTCATATATATGTCTTGAGATCAGGTACAGATGGAACTAGGTTGGTTTTAACCAAGATTTGGCTGACCCACTGTTGTTATCTCATGTGTTGCATTCAGGATATCGTGGAGTTCAGCGATGATGTGAGCTTGAAGAAGCTTTTAAAAGCAAGAACTAAGGAGAGGAAGAGGATCAATGTAATGGCTGGAGGTGGTGGATGTCAAGTGGCAGAGATGGAAATGAAAAGACTTTGCAAAGTCAAGGATAGACTAGAGACCATAAAGCAGAAACTACTAAGACTTCAAAATGACAAAGATAAGAATTCAGATAGATGTCATTTGTTTCAACTGAATGTGATTTATGTTCCCGTAGCAGAACTAAGGGAAAAAGTTTGATCCTGTGCAATGTATTGAATTTTTTTTTTTTTTTGGCAGTGCCTTTAGTTTTAGTTGTAGCAAGTTCAAGTATACATCCAGAAGTCAAGTGTATACATATCTTCTTCTGGTTCACAAGTAAATATTTACTTTACATGAGAAATTTGTAGTCCAAATTTCTATTAGAGTTGGCTCTCCTGAGAGTTTCTAGCTCAAAATATGAGAACTTTGCAGAACCAAACCATGATGTTTTTGTTTCTTTCTCCCCTTCTCTTCATTTCAATCTTTACTCCTCAATAAAGCGTTTATATGCTCGAGTGGATCTCCCTCCCAAGAGAAGTCATTTTTCTATGCCGGAGTGGATCTCCCTCCCAAGAGCGGTCATTTTTCTGATTTTGGATTATGCAGCCCAATCAGTTTGGCATAGCCTTAAAATTGGGGGAACTGAAAATAACTGAACCCCTTCAAAGTTAAAATCCTTTCCTTGTATAATAAAATTTTGGTTAATTGGTGCATCTAGGGCATTTGTTAAGAGCATCAGTATCAGATGTTCTAAAAAATGTCATTTTAACATATCAAAAAGACTAATTATTATTTTAACACACAATTTTACAATTCACCATACATCACATCTATCATTCAATTCTTTATATTAAAATAATATATACAAATATTAAAATAAAGAGAGAGAGAGAGAGAGAGAGAGAGAGAGAGAGAGAGGTGGAGAGAGGCAAGATTGGCGGCAACGGCTCCAGGAGAGATTAGTGGTAGCAGCTCGAGATCAGCAGTAGTGGCTTGAGGATGTTATGATCTTAGTGTCTCATAAGTATAAGTTTAACCAGGTGTTTATAAGTTTTTGGGCACCTTCCCCTCGTAAGTCGGTTTTCAAGAGTGAGTTCTACCCATGGATTTGTAATATTTGGTATCAAAATCAACCACCACCTTGAGTAATCGGGTGTAGCTCATTGAGAATGGGATCAAATGAGTTGCGGCTTTGTGGTTGGATCTCAGAGGGGGCTACCATTGGGTCATTATCGCTAGAGTGAGTCGTTGTGGACGTGGGCTATGGAGCGTAATGGTAAGTTATGAACCTAGTGTCCCACATAGATTAAGTATAAGTTTAACCATGTGTTTATAAGTTTTTAGGCATCCTTCCTTTGCAAGTCAGTTTTCAAGAGTTAGTTTTACCATTGGGTTTGTAACAAAGGATGAGAGAGGAAGAGAGTGAGAGTTGCCAAAGAACGGGAGAGAGGGGGGCAAACGTGTGAGAGGAGAGAGGAGAGAGAAGAGTTGATTAAAAAAAGGAAAAAAATTACTTCTGACTGAACTCATTGGAGTGAATAAAAAAATAATAAAACTTTTAAGATTTTGCTACAGTGTCGTTCTATTATTAGAATGGTACTGTAGCATGTTGCAAAATATTTTGAGATTTGAAACACCTCATGAAGCAATGATTTTGGTGTTCACTAAATGCCAAAAACACCTGATGTCAATGCTCTAATGAACTATTTTTAAAAAGTTTTGATACTATTTTTATGGAAAATATAAAAAGTTGTAAAAAAAAATTAGTTGTTTTTTTTTTTTTCTTTTTTCATAAAAAGTTTTTGAAAGTATTTCCTAAACAAATGTGCTTGGGTATCCATTAACAAAATTCTAAAATTTGTACACCCAAACAAAGGGGATTTAAACCTCTACCCCTTTCTCTACTCCTCTCTCCTCCCATCCAAACATATGCTTAGGTGCTATAATTATTTGAGTAAAACGCTTGAGTTTTATTCATTTTCCTTAAAACCCATAGCAAACAACTATGGGCCCCTCCAAAGATAAATAGCCGGCTGCCCCCATTTGTTCCAAAGACTTCTCTCTGTCCAACAAGAAACAATATTACTTGGCCCATCAAGTTACCCAAATACTTAAAACAAAATTTGAAAGTTTCAATACGTGGTCTATCTAATTACCCGAGGACATCAAACAAAGTGTCCGTTTGAGAACAATTTATTTAACTGAAATTAAAAACTTTTTACTGAAAGTACTGTAGATAAAGGTAAAAGTTAACTGAATAGTATAATGAGATACATAAATAGTATCAAAAAGTGCAGTAGGACCCATGAATAATAGCAAAAAAAAGCTGAAATTTTCAGCTTGTCCCAAACAGACACAAAATTTGACTTTTCACCTTTATTTTCATTCTCTAGTAAGCTACGCTTTTTGTTCTTTTTCTCCTTTGTAGACTTATTGCCAACCTCAAATCTCATATTTCAATACACAACCAAACAAAACCCTTAGTCCTCACAGTTTGGGGGTAATATATATATATAGAATTGGGACTACGATTGGTACTGCGGTGAGTTTTCTTCTCTCTCCAACACAATAGCTTCATAATCCTTTTTTATGAGGGATTCATCATCCTTTAATATTTTCATTTGTTAATTCTTAATCAATCAATCTTAGTGTCTTTTGTTAATTTTCTCAACATCCCCTAACTTGACTTTTCGCAGGCTCTTCAATTTGATTTGTATAAGTTTTTTAATATCATATGAAATTTACATATAGGTGTTGTTAATTTGTTTGGTTTATGTTGTTTGTTTATACTTTTGTTTAAAATATTTCTTTTGTGGTTTTGAGGGGTTATTATTTAATTAAAGGTGAATTTATAATTTATGTAATAATAGATTCTAGTGTTGACTCTTCTAGTTTCTATAGCAACCACAAAACGAGCCTTTTCAATTATGAAACTTGTAAAAAGAAGACTTCGTAATACAATGGAAGATGAGCTTTTGGTTGATAATACAGTAGTTTATACAAAAAAGAAAATTGCAAAAAATATCACTACAAAGATGATAACGGATAAATTTTATTCTATGAAGGATGAGCTTTTGGTATAATTTTTATGCGATTTGTGTGTGTGTGTGTGTGTGTGTGTGTGTGTGTGTGTGTGGATATTTTTGTATATATCTATGGTGTACTAGGCACTCTTTTTATGGTAAACTAGATAGTTTTTGTATGTTCATTAATGTTTAAGAATATGATAGTATATCATAATTGATTGGTTTTTCTTTGATAGATATATGAATTATGATTATCATATCAATACCATAATTCGACCTCTCTAAGTGAAAATCCATGGCTACACCTTGGCAAAGTCTAAATAACCTTTCTTCTTTGAACCAGACTCTATATTCTCAATGTATGTTCTAACTAATGACTATTTTACCAATGGCAAGGAAGGTTGAAATTTGAAGAAATATGTGTTCCTTCAAAAGCTTTATTTGAGAGAATTAGATGACCCTCTCTATCCATAAACCAATAAACCCCTCAAATCACACTAAAAGAGGGATTTAGTACTATGATAAATTAGTTGGCACCTTCTAAAAATATATGTGTTTGTTCGTTTAGACCCCTAAAACCGGATTGTTTAACCTATTAAATTAACGAAGTGATTACTTGGATTAATTGTTCAAATCTAGGTTAAACACAAATAAATCATATCATGCTAAGATGCGGAAAAGTAAATAACACAACGATTTGATGACCTAGGAAAAGCAATAAAACAAACTGTTTTAAGGTAAAAACCTGGAGAGGATTTGACCTAGCTATCCTTAAGCTAAAACAAATCCACTATAAGAGAATTGAAGTTTTTACAATCAGATTTAACCCTAAATCTATTGCTACCTCCGGTAGTAACTTACTGACACAACCACGTGCAAGTTTCGAATCTACAGACTCCTTCTCTTCTTGGATTTTGCACCAACACAAGCCGCCTTACTTGTGACTTAGAGACCCCACTCAAAAGTTTCAGATCACCATCAGTAATGATCTTGATGTAGCAACTATGTTCTACCAATGCTTGATTTTAGTTTTGGATCCGGTAGATTCTTGTGTAGTTAGAAGGTACAAAAACCTCTTAGATCTCATAAAGAGTAACACACAAGTCTTATAAGAGTCTTCAAAACGTGGCTAGGGTTTCTCTTTTTTATGTGGAGAAGTTTAGATGAAACCCTAAACGTTTTCGCAGGCTTGGGCTTGTTCAAAAATTTTGTAGAAAAACTGTGCCTACGATTTTTGATCGGTCGAGTCTAATTCTCGATCGGTCAAGCAAGGTTGAACCTCACTTCCTTTCTTTGTAATCAATTGGACTTAAACCTTGAAACAACCACTTTTAAGCATTGCCAAAAAACCTAGACTAGACATGTTTTGTTCTCGGTTTGCCAACACAATAAAAATATGATTCTAAATATTTAAATCTAAATCTTTAGAACCTAACAATCTCCCCCTTTGGCAATCTGTGACAAAACACACATAAACAATGAAATGCTTAAATTTAAATACCAGCCCAAATACAGGATATTGCCCTAATACAATCCTTACACAACTACTAACTATTAGTTGCTAGTATAGATAGCAGTTGTTGAAAGAATTAACCTGTAAATTCCTGAAATACTGAAAACAAACCATAAATGTATGTGTTGAAAATACAAGTACCATAATCTAAGTTAAAAAAAAAAAAAACCGAACTTTAATTCACAAAACATATAAAGAGATAGTGAACACACTAATAATGAATAACCTCATAATCAACAAATATCATAACCAATAAGCACATGAAAGTTTGTGAATCAAGAACATAAACACTAAACAGATATAAACAACGAAACTATAAAACCAAAGAAAAAAAAAAACATCAAACCCCCCCCCCCCCCCCTAAATACAATAAATTTACTCCCCCTGTGTACAAAAAGTCCTAAAACTACTTCCCCTTTTTGTTACAAATTGCCAAAGGAAAAATTAGTCCTCAAAGGATGAAGGAGGTGGAAAGGCACTGCTATACTCCATAAAATTTGCTCTCAAGGAAGCAACCTTCGTCAACAACTCATCAAGAAGCTGTCCATGAGCCGCCTGTGTAGTCATGAAAGACTCCATCATGGCACGGAGGGAGAAAGGGGGGGCAACAGTAGGGTCTGCATTGTCAGCACCACCAGAAGGATCCACGGTAGCAGTCAGATCCACAAAAGTCTCCTCAGCAACATGCATAGCACCAAAGGTAGGAACTGTAGTAGGGCTCCTTGTGATCTCTTAGACGACCTAGTGCTTGGCTCAACACTCTTCATTTGTGTCTGTCGCTGTCTAAGATAGGTGGCTCCTACGGGGGCAGTGATGTGAACTAACTCTAAGGGAGGAAAATATGACAACCCTAGAAACCTCAAAATCCTATATATGTACATGGGGAAGAACAACTTTTGAGGTTTACTAGTACTCCTATAGATATCAACAATGGCTTGAATAAACATAGAGGGAAAACACATAGAACCATCAGTGACAAGAGCATAAAGAAATGCACACCTATCTATGGGAACAATATGAACATGAAAAATAGGATAGATGTTATGACAAGAAATCCTTAAGTACAAAGAATTAAGCTCAGTGAATTCACAAGAATTGATTCTTGGTTCAATACCCCAAGAAACAGGACGACCACAAGGAAGTGACATCATGTCATCAATAGCAGGAAAATTAGTGTATGGGTATGTGGGTTTGCGAACTACAAGCACTCCTAAAGCATCAGAAATTGTTTGCTTATTTATGGTAAACTCTTGACCTCTGATCTAGGAAGTCAAATAATGACCACCTGTCATTTTAGGATAGATAGAAAGATTTGAATAAAACTCTCTAATTAAAGCTGCAGGAGGAGGATCAAACACCTCACACAAAGAAACCCAGTTCTTAGATACAAAGTTCCTATGAATGGATGGATCTAGCTAACTTAAGATAATCTCCCTTTCACCCCAAATAGACCTATATTTAGTTAAGGTCTCATAAGTCTCTTCACACTTATCAATGAGAAACCTAACTCTATCAAAATAAGCTGAACCAGAAGAGGATGAACTAGGATTCCTATTTACTCTAGTTTTGAACTTCCTACCAACCTTAGGAGCCATGACTAAGGATAGAAACAAAGAAAACACAACAAAAACCAAGGGCAGACTTCATTAAGAAGGGTTAGAGACAAGATAACATGAAAATTTGAAAAACTATATGATGCATGATATTCGAATACATATGATGCATGATCTAATGCTCTAAACAGTCTAAAATCATCACAAGTTTGAAAATTGACCAAGAAATTTAAGAATTATAGAAAATCCCCAATTTTGAAAACCTAATTTTTAAAAACAACTTCATTTTGATCAATTGATCAACATAACAAGCACAAAACATGTTATAATCACTCAATCTATCAATCATACAGGTCAATTTTGTCCAATTTAACTCAATTTCACAAAATCCCCAAATCTCTCAAGAACATTAGAACCCTAATTTCAAAAATTTCAATCAACCACAAAAATTTTGAAATTAAAGCATGTGAATCATGTTTATATGATGCATGAAAAAAAAAACCCATGATTTAGTTTTCATAAAAAAGCCCAAAAACATTTAAAAAAGAAAAAAGAAAAAAGAAAAAAAAAAAAACCCCAAAATTTGAAAAGTGCAAAAATCCCTAAAAAATGCATGAAAACATGTAATATGATCAAAAAGAAGGGGCAAAAGTGTCTTACCTTAGGATTAGGAAGAAAACCTTTGAAACTTTAACCAAGAAAACGACAAAAAAGAAAAAAAAAAAAAATGAGAGAAGGGATCAAGAGAGGAATCGAAGAGATAGGCAAAAAAGCTTTTGGAAAAGTCAGATCTGATTCATATATGTTTTTGAAAATAGAAATTCGATCGGTCGAGAGGAATCGGGCAGGAATCGAAATGTACATGAAGAAAGGTTCGACTGGTCGAAAGGAATCGGGAAGGAATTGAATGGACCCGAGACTTTAAATCAAAAACTTGTTTTTCTTCTTTATATTTCAATTGGTCGAAAAATAGACTCGATCGGTCGAATTCTACAAGAACAGAAATTTTGAAAAATTTTGAAAATTTTTTTTTTTTTCTCTTTGCAGAATCATTTGAAAAACTGTTTTTGTGATATGACATGTGTGGTTGTGACTTCAAATGATTTTCAAAACCAGATTTTTCAAAGAAAATTCAACCTTTATCAAATTTCTTTAATTTTTTCTTTTCTCACTCCCCAAAATGCATTAAACACATCAAGAAGTTTAATTTTGGATGGCCACAAAACTTAACACACAATCACATGTACCAAATTTAATAAAGTTTTGCTTGTGGTGTGTGTACGAGATACTTGCAAGGTGATATGTAAACAAAGAATAAACACTTTCTACATTATTCATCACATAAGTTTGAAAGTGACCATCACTTAAAGAGTTACATCATATAACTCCTACATCTCCTAAAAAACATGCATGCAACCATGCATATTTATTTTATTTTATTTTATTTTTTTGCTTTTTCTTTTTCTTTTGAAGCAAATTTTTCTTTGTTTTTCATTTTGATATTTGTCTCTTTTAACTAACGTACAATAACACCTTAAGTGTTTTGTTGTGCAAGTGCTACACCTTATCGAGCACGACTTTTATGATTTGCACACAAGTGTTCATGATTGGCGAGTAATAGTGGTGAGATGATTATTTATGCCTTTCTCCTAGGATTTTTTAGTCCTTACAATCAAAAGAATATGAATTCAAAATCAAGAGCATGTGATTAAAAACTATAAACAACTCACACAATATAAGCACTACATAGCACAAACTATCAAAGTGCAAAAATAAAATAAAACTCATCAAAGCTAAACAAGGTACACAGTCATGAAATGTAAATTTCATAGGCTAACCTCAATTACACATCTTGAAGATGTATAATACAAAGACCCATTTTTTTTGTTTATTTTCTGATTTTGTAATTTTTTTTTTATTTTTTTAAAAAAAAAAAAAAACTGAAAAACACAAAAACACAAAAACAAACCTAGAATGCAATGTATGAATGTTATGCAAATGCAAACCTAAAGAAAAAAAATTTTGGTCACATGAGATAGAAAGAATTAACACAAGGACCATGTTAGACAGGCTCATTGAGGCTGAGTCTTTTCCATCCAAACCTTTTTAGATGCAAACTTGGGGTTAGGTTTTCTATTAGAATTGACCCTAATTTCAGCTCTAGTATTGGTATAAAGGTTAAGAACCTTTACCAGATCATGAATAAGTGCCATAGGATCTTGTACTTTTGGTACATGCACTTTTTGTTTGGAAGCTTGCTTTAAAGCTTGCAACTTAAAGCAATTTGGTCTAGTATGTCTTCTAAGAGTCTTCAAAACATGGCTAGGGTTTCTCTTTTATATGTGGAGAAGTTTAGATGAAACCCTAAATGTTTTCGCGAGCTTGGGCTTGTTCAAAAATTCTACAAAAAAACTGTGCCTGTGATTTTCGATTGGCTGAGCTTGATTCTCGATCGGTCGAGTAAGGCAAAACCTCACTTCCTTTTTCTGCAATTAGCTGGACTTGAAACTTGAAACAACCACTTTTAAGCATTGCCTAAAAACCTAGACTAGACATGTTTTGTTCTCGGTTTTCCAACACAATAAAAATATGATTCTAAATATTTAAATCTAAATCTTTAGAACCTAATATGATTTAGTACAACATTAAATTGGTTGACACCTTCAAGATATATCTAATTTTTATGAGCAAAGAGTCATTTAGAAAATCATCTTTATAATAAATTTATGAGAAAAAAGAAAAAGAAAAAACCTTCTCTACTACTAACATTGAAAACATTTATATTCAAAAATTACTCATTAAGTTGATGAGTAATGTCATTAGTGTTTTCATTTATAACATTAAAAATTTAATATAATTTTAGTATACAAATATACATTGAAAATGAGTAAATAAAAAAGGACAAAATTTGGCTACAAACTTGGTTGTAGCCTAGCTTAATGCTACAACTTTACTCAATATCTTTTTATTTGCTGTGAATTTTGACAAATCTACCATTGGATTACATTTTCTACTAATGTCCTTCATGCTTGCAAAATTTTCAGAAGATCAAAGATCTATTTATGTAATCAATTAATTGTTTAAATTGCAAGTTTTTATAGTTTAAAATTATGCATAAAAAATGAGTTTATGAATCATATAGTAAATAACATCTGATTGATATAAAATTTGACATATGTGTTAAGAGCGTAAAAACCATTCAATACAGGGATTAGATTTTTAAAATATGCAGCACTGTTACTTTTTTGAAAGAAGTTGTAATATTTGACTATAACTAAAAGTTTGTATCAGATTTTGTCCAATAAAATAATTTTGAAACTTTATAATAAAGGATTGATGAGGGGTCTAGTACGGGTATGGCCTAGTCAGGTCAAGTAAAAATTAGGTATGGATCATAAACTTACTGGATTAAAATAGATTGTTATTCCTATTATGGGTAACCTATTTTTTTCATTCGGGTTTAGACAAGTTAATAATCCTGTATCTAATTTTGGCACCCTATGCGTGATTTGGTATTGGCATATTGGTTTTTTGGGTTGTTGGCAAGTAATGGTGGAATGGTGTTAGAAGGTGACAATGTAAGTGGATATTTTTTTTCTTGACGTGTAAAATTTTTTTATCGGGGTAAACTTTTTGTACCAGTAAACTCATTCTTTTGTTTTCTTATCTATATATCTATATATACTATAAAACCGAAACTTTTGACCATTTGTTGACCTTCTAATATTTTGCCACATAAGCTTTAGTAGTCCCACAATTTTATACATCATAATTATTTTATTTATTTATTTTATGCTCCAATTCCAATTAAAACACGTCTCTATTTCTCTCTTTTTGTAACCCTTCTTTGCCAAAACCCACACTTCATCATTGACTCAAATAAAAGCTGCCTCCATAGACTCTAAACCCTTAACAACCCTAAACGTTGTAGCCAGCTTCTCTCTCTACCTCCAAGAAAGCTGCTATGCCTTCCAGAGGCTCTATTCTCTATTTGGCTACAATGTCTCCAAGTATATAATCCATTATAAAGTTTGCAACGGAGACTAAGGTACCAGTAAGAGCAATTTTCTCTTTCCTGTCGTTTTTTTTTTTTTTAATGATTTACAAAGTTTGGGATTGTTGGCTAAAAGGGTGTACGAGTAAAGGATACAGTCGTAGAGAAAAGGGAGGCTATGAAAGACACTACAATAAAGAAGGGAACGCAAGTAAGGGACACTATTGTAAGCACAACAAAGACAATTGCAGATTACATAGCATCGACCACAGAGAAAGCAAAGTTGCTCAACGTCCATATTGGGTTTTTAATTGTTTATCTAATTGTCATTAGCAATAGAGTATACAGGTCATGCGGCTACATAGCTTACAGTCAAGCTGCTAAGGATCCTATTGTAGTGACATGAGAGAGTGCAAAAGAGTAAACAGCTAGGAAGAAAGAAGAAACTGAGAGAGAATTGGATGCTATAAGATCAGCCGAAAGAAAGGTATGTGTGTACCAAAATTATATCTTTACTATTGCATAGACCTTCAATTATATGACTTTTTGAACATGAAATTCTACATGTTTATCTTCACAACTTCACAACACTAAATTGATGTTTGCAAAAGTAGATCACTAATTTAAATTTGCCATAAGACAGTATACATTTATTTAGAATTCCTAAAGACTAAGGTAATTTTAACTATATAGATGTATAATATAGATTATGAAAACATGAAGCATGGTAAGAGGAGTCTTGGTAATCATTTAGATTGAATTTAGTAACAACAGACAAAATCAGGCTACAATTAATTACTGAAGCATTCATTGGTTTGTTGTAGTTCACCCTTCAATAGTATACAAATATTCTCTTTGTTTGTGTTCTTGACTAATCTAGACATTAGAGACTTTTTATTTGAACTATTTTTCCTTTGTTATATTCTGCTTTATGGGTATTTATTGTAAAATATAGGTTAAAGCCCTGGGCTTATTTAGTAAAAAATTTGTAGTCTGTTATTATGATTTTCTTGTTTTGATACTTTTGTTGTAAGTGAATGGACAAGTGCTTGCTTTGTGAGTGTCCTAGCCAATGTATTCAATTATTTACAAAAAAATAGTTTATTCAAATAATTTTTATTTCATTGGTTACATCTTTCATAGTTTATAAATTATGTTTTTTTTTTTTTTAATTATTCGAATTATGCTCTTCTTGATTGGAGGCTTAGAGTGACTAAACTTATTGGGAATTTCTATTGAGACCTTGCATTGAAGATAAGAACGTTGGCCTAATCCCTTCATGACATTCAAGGTTTGCTCTTATCAAAATGAAAAATTTTCCAAGCAAGGTATGCTTTAGTTTCCTCACCTATCAACCAAAATCCAGCTGAATTTAATTGAGTCTTCTACCATCTTTGATGTTAGGGTGTGTTGTCAATTAGGGATTTCATTGTACATTTTTTTTTTCTTATTTTGCAAACTAATAATTAATGTACCTTCAAGCAAACTAAATATATATGATTATTATTGAATTATCCTGTGTATCACATGGGTTAGCGACTAGTTAACTAAATAGGCCAACCTCATATACTTTTATTCTAGTATTTTGACAAAGGAAATATGACAAATGACAAAATTGATGCATATGTCACTCTTTCAGTCAATTATGAATTTAAAAAAATTTAATAAAGATAATAATTATATAGTAGTTTAAAATTTGTATAGTAAATTGTACTAGTAATAATAAAATTAAAACACAAGAGGAGGACCCTTACATTCCTTCTCATATGTGATTAAAAAATTTCAACATGAAACTGGAATAGAATTCTACATGACATATTAAAAGGGAAAAGTTAACTAATACTCTAAAAGCATTTACATCAGTCTCTTTAAATGTTTAAATAAACTAAATGAAAAAATTCAAAATTTTCTAATTTAGTAATCCATGTTTTTTATGCATGTACAGCAAACTCAATACTTTATTTCTTATTTCATTTAATTATTTATTTTTTCTCTCCACTCTCTCTCTTTTTTTTTTCTTCCTACTTCGTATAAATATTTATTTTTCATCTCTTCACTTTCCTTTCTCTCCTCTCACCACCCCAAGTCCCAACCACCACAATGTTGCTACCACAATTTATAAGAAACTTTATGATTGGTTACTAAATAAATAAATAAACAAAATATGTGGTATTGTTATAAATAAATATTAACTAAGAAAGTAATTATATTTTATATAAAAATAGAGAAAACATACGATCAGGAGGTGGCGTAAAAGGCCAAATTTACGCCACTAGTTAGGGAATGCCATGTAAGACCTTTAATGAGAAACCAATACACTCAATCACACACAATTATAACTCAATTAAAACTAAAATCCTCAAACACGTATTAGAAGTAGACCTGGAGAAACAACACCAATGCCTAACCCATTCCATCTCCTCCTCTACTCTTACCACTGGAGCTCCGCCCCGCCGTTGGTGCCGCCGAACTGAACCTCAAGGTTTGTTTTGATTTTTGTTTATTTTTTTATTAGTTATTTCCCCAAACTTTGGGTTTCGAAATTTTGATGGGTTTGGGTTATATTTTTGGATATAAATCTGTTCATTTTGGTATGGGTTTTGCTGATTTGGAATGGATTTTTTTTTGGTATTTTCATGGGTTTTGATTGGATTATTAATTGGTAGGTTTAAACCTAAAAGAAATCTGATTGTGGTTTTTTTTTTCCTAGCAAGCCTAGGTGGTTTTTATTTCAGCTCCAAATCATGATTATTGTGTGCTTCCTTTTTAGTTATGAAATTTTTGTTGAAGTGTTCTATGTAATTGGATCCCCTGTATTACTCTGCTTGTTGTTTTGGAGTAAATACATAAAAGGCATAAATGCACTTTTGGTCCCTACATTTTGGAGTCATTTTTATTTTGCTTCCTACATTTTTATTTTTCCAATTTTAGTCCCCAAAATGAAAAATGCGTTCCATTTTGGTTCTTACTATGACTCACTTGAAAGGAAATATTCTACGTGGCAAACAGAGGTCCATTAAAATAATATTTAAAAATGCCACATCAACCTCTAATTAAAAAAAAATTTATCAATTTTAAAAATTAAAAAAATTTATAAAAAAGAAAAAAACATAATTAAAAACAAAAAATAGTGGAATTTAGATTTGTGTGTGTTTTTGTTTGTACTTGTTTCTTTTTCTTTTTCTTCCCCAGATCTCTCTCTCAGTTTCTTCGCCTCCATCAATCTCTGATTCAAGATTTGGATCTTTGCGACGACCTAGGGACTGCATGTTAGGAACTTGATGTTGATGGCATGTGGTACTCTAACACCTGCAACTCTTGTGGTTGCTGAGGTAATACCATTTCGTTAATGAGCACCTCTAGAAAAACCTTAATGCTAAAATAATGATACTAGTTTCTCCTTCTTTTTCTTCTTTCTTCTTTCTTTTTCTTCTTTCTCCCTCTATCTTGGTGCTTAACTAACTGGTGGGTTTGTGTTGGTATGGTTAAAGGATCGGTGGGTTTGTTGATGCAAACCTCAATTGACACGCTTTGAGACCTAACAAATAATATTGGAATACTTGCCCAAGAAAGCTAAAATTCAGATTTTGATAGAAACCTCGACCCAACGTTTATAAATAGAACGCGCAAACCAAAGGTATAAGTAACAGACCTCGACCCAATGATTATAACTGAATCACGAACCAAAGGTATAAAATTTGAATGCCACAAGGAAGAATCTCTAATAAGTTCATAGTTCTTGTAGAACCAAAAGAAGAAGCAAAACCTCACGTTTTTTTATTTTTTTATTTTTTATATTCAATAATCCTTCATTACAATGAGTGCATGCTATTTATAAGACATGATTGAAAATAGGAAAATATATTAAAAAGTACTAAATAATAAAAGCCTAAATTAAGGTTGATTTGGTCTGAAATTAGCAGCTTTAGAATAGGAAAAATAGCTATTAATTGGTATGAAGTTGAAAAGTCAATCAGCCATTAATCCACACCATAAATTATGCCCAATTAAGCTAGATCAGCCCAACCAACCATTAATCCACACCATAAATCACACCCTGTAGACACTCAATTTTGCACCCATATTTTAATCTTGGAAGATGACTAGAGTGACCCTTCATATACCCAAAATTTAGAGTTGCATTACATGCATTAATTCATTTATTGCATATCATAAAAGTGATCTTGAGGTTCTAGTGGTCGTGATGGTATGTCCAATTTCCAAATCAGACTGTCGGATTGAAAGATATCACAAGATAAAGTTTTCATGGTCTGTATGCATTTTGTTTGGGTGGAGCTGATCATGCATGATTAATTTAAATTAATTCTGATTAGTTAAAAAATTAAAATTAATTAAATAATTTTGTGATTGGTTGTTAGTTAGTGTCAAAAATAGGCCTGCTTGCATCAAAATAAAGTGGATAATCAGATAACAAAGAAGTTGTGGATAATCAAGTCTTTTTGGAATATTTATTTACAAGATAATTATCACTTTAAAGACCTGAATATCAAGAAAAAGGGATTAATTTTTAGAATACGGATTAAAAATGTGTCTAGGTATGGATTAAAAATCCTTAAAAATGTGTTCGCGCGGAGCTTCAGGTGCTCTCTCTCCCGGTGGAGGAAGGTAGGTCTACCTTTGGCGATATGGCCAAAAGTTGGGCCAATTTTTAGGTGATTACCAAAGGTGAGTGGAGTCGCCACCAATCATTGGGTTTTTCTAAGGTCTGATTGGTCACTTGTTTCTTGTTGATTTTATTACCAATTTTAGGCTAAGAAAAAGGGCATTTTTCCAAATCTAATGTGGATGGCAAAAAATCTTGATTCTTAGGTCCGGAAGTTTGGTTACGTGTGGGGAAGGTGTTAGGCACCCCACAATGCCTGTCCGAGGACAGTTCTTTGTTTTGATAAAACCTTAATTTTTGGAGATTGGTAGTAAAACCATGATTTCGGCATTAGCTATCGGGCTTTGCATGCATGGGGGCTTTGAGGTTTGGCTTTTGAAAGGGCATGGTCCCAATCTATGCTTTCCTATGGCATTTGAGCCGAGTACTAGATTTCCACTACAAAAATCAGGTGACGTGTCACTTTACTTTCGTAGTGAAAATTAGGCATCACTTTGTCTTAGGTGACATGGACTGTGATGATCACATCGAAAAGGGGGGAGCAGATATATATACATACATCATGCACAATGCAAGCACAAAGAGAAGGAAAGTAAATGCCTATATCCCTAGAGCATGACCCAAAATATAGGTGTAGAAAAGTAAACAGAGGTCACCATACTCTAGAGATGAGGATTAATATTACAAGGCATGATATACCTAATACAAACTATCTAAGAGAGAAAGGGAGGAGGAAGGAAGGGGTTTAAAAGAGTGCATAACCAAGGGAAAGACTAAACTCCTAAACCTACTGAACATAGCCACTTGGCTTATCTACATGCTTATGTCTATGCCTTTTTTGCTTGCGCCTGGGAGACCATGCCCTAGCTCCATGCGTCCTCGCATTATGTGTGTACATACAAAGGAAAAGACAAGAAACCAGCAGAGAAGCAATGGCAAAAGAGATGCGTGGAGTATATGAAAGAGGCATAAGACAGATGAGCATGATAGACATGGCAAGTGTAAGGTTGAATTTAATCAACCATTTTTTTTGGCTTTATTCCGTGCCAATTTGCTTGTAATTCAGCATTTAGAAACCCTGTATTTATGTGAGAAACATGTAAGGATAGTGTGTGAGAGAGTGTGAAGAAATTTTCAAGGGTGTGCACACATGTAAGGCCTCGCAATTGGATCTCGTGACTGGCTCATGGCTGGCAAGTCACCAAAGCAAGCACACATGCAAAGCATGCAGGGGAGCTGAAGAGTCACGCCAGCTGTTGTACTACAGGACACAAGTCCTAGGCTAGCCAAGCAGTTAGCTCGCGACTTAGACTTGCGACTCAGTCAAGTTGCGAGCCTAAGTCGCTAGTCCACTCTGTTTGGGAAAAACTAATATTTCTCATTCCAAACACCCACCAGTATAAATACCCCTTATACCCACATATTGTAGAGAGCTTCTAGAGAGAATTTTGAGAGAGAAACCCTAGAGAAAAACAAGATTGACTCATCCACAATCTTCATCCTTTGATTCTCCAAATTCCTCTACTCTCACCCTCTCCATTGTTACATCATTGAGAGGTACATTAGCCAAATCCTTTTCTCACAATATCCATATCTGTGAGAATGTTATTTGGTGCTTGGAAAGTAGTTAGGAATGGACCAATTAATATTGGTTGATGCTATGGGCTATAGCGAAAGCTTAGAGGGCTTAAGTATACTGGGTAGATTAGGCTTAGAGGGTCTTCTACTGTTCATGTATCCCAACTTAATTCTCTAGTGGATTATCGACCGCTTAGAGTGCGGCAAAGAGGTTTTATGCCGAGGACTTCGGTTTTCTCTTCGATAACACGTCGCTGTGTTGTCTTTGTGTTTGCATCTCTCTTCCCTTAATCTTTTCCATTTAATTTCTGTTGTGGTTGTGATTTTATTTGGTTTAGATTGTGTTATCAATTTTGCTTTAGCTTATTTACATTTTCCGCGTGTACATTGTTTGTTAATAAGCTTGAATTAATTGTTTGTAATTTGGGGGTCTAAACATTCAAGGTGTTTTACACACATATTTGAACATTCAATTGGTATCAGAGCAGGTACACTTGTTATGGTTTAAATACCTAAGTGTGATCCTTGACCCTTGTATTGATTTTCCATGGATAGTGATTTGTATGCTTCCTTGGTTGTTGATGAATGTAACATGTCACGTGTTTGTGAAAATGCCTCTATGAGTGATAATCCTCATGATTGTGATGCTATGTTACATGAATCTTTGGATGTTGTTGACATTCCTAACACCAAACTCTTGAAGAAAAAGGCTTAGAAGTTTAATAAGGATTTGAGCAAGTTATTTTGTAAAAAGGATGATTTGATTGCTAAGCTCAATGAATCCAACAAATTGGTTGAGAAATATAAGAAACTTGTTGAAAATTCTCTTGAAAAGCTAAAAGAGTTTGAATGTTTGACTATGGACATGGATGCTAAGCTTGTTTTGTCTAACAAACTTGTTGTTGAGCTAAAATGTGAAAATGAATCTCTTAAGATGCATGCCAAGTGTTTGATTGCTGAACCTATTGATAAAAAGAATGAAAATATTTGTTGCAATCATGTTGTGGTACCCGATTTTGTGTCTATTGTGTATTCTACCTCAAAGGACAAATCGGTGTACATTCCTTCACACAAAAGAAATCTAAAGGTGGAAAGAAAGGCTATTAAGTCAAAGCCTCTGTTTAGGTTTCAACCTAAGGTTTTGAATGGATCTAAGTTTGTTCCAACTTGCCACTATTGCGGTGTGACAGGTCACATAAGACCTTATTGTTCCAAGTTGAAGAGAGAACAAAACCATGTCGCTAGATCCCTTCCCAAAAAGCCTAGTAAACCTAAACGCATTGTTTGTCACCATTGTGGTGCCTTTGGTCATCTAAGACCCCAATGCTCTAAGTTTCATGCTTTTAAAAGAATCAAAAGAAAAGAGAAACTTAAACTTCTTGGAAGTTGTGCTAAAAAGGGTAAACCAGATTTGAGTGAAAATAGCATGTTGTTAAAGAAAGTGTTTAATGCTCTTAAATCCTTGTTTATGTGCATCTTCGGTTCTCATTCTTCCAACCCTCGTCTCTCTTCTCATGAGACACTCATTCCAAACAATTGTTCCATTTGGATGAGGAAGGGTTCCTATGGTTGAGCTTTTGCTCTTTCAGATGTTGAAGCATGGACGACACATTAGCAAGCAAGACTCATGCATGGACATGTAAGCAAGCGTGTAAAGATGCATATGAAGCCAATGGGTGGCACAAATAAGCACGACAAGCATATCATCGCACAGAGCGGAAAAGGGGAAAGGTATTCACGAAGCAACCAGCATCATGGCGATGCCTCCCAAGTGGTTACACCCAAACAAGGCCTCATGGGCGTTGGATGTAACCATATAACCACAAACCCGCTAAGGGTGTCAAGTGTGGCAAAGCCTAGAACAAGAGAGGCTAACACAAGCATAAAGCATAGAAGCAAGCAAGCATAGGCATGCAAAATGGGTGATCCAAACCTTTTGATATGGGACAAGGTGTATGGACGATGACAAATACCACAGGGTCTAGATCAGGTTCAAACCAATAGGCCAAAACACAAGAAAGAAAGATAAAGCGACAAAAGGACTACAATAGCACATGGCATGACAAACATGGCCTAGGTCTAGGCACGTGAACATGGCATAGAGCGCACAAGCACATGGAAAATAACGTGAAACATGTAGAGAGCATAGATCCAAACACACAAGCATGTGGAGGCATAGATATAGGCATATAGGCATAGGACTATACATCTAAACATGTAGAAATTTAGCACATAGACATGGTAGAACATGAATCCAAGCATACAAGCATGTGAAGACTTGGATCTAGACATAGGAGCATAAAACGTGCATACAAACATGTAGATCCAAGACATAACCATAGACATGATATCAAGAATGTGAGCATGTAACCCAGACATCAACATAGAGCAAAAAGAGGAACAAAACATAGAAAAACATGGCATAAAACCCTAAGCATGTAGATCTAAACATATGAACATGTGGGAATATGGATCTAAGCACGAAAATGGCATAAGACATAACAACAAAGAGATTCAAGGTAGAAACACAAATAAGGCAAGAAACATGCTAAAGAAAGCAATAAATCATGTTATTCAAGCAAAAAGAGTGAGATAAATGCTAGAAGAGATTTAGAAGGTGAAAGGAAACTAGGCAGAGAGCATAAATTCATAAAAATATTTTTTTTTTTTTTTTTTTTTTTGGTCTGGGGGTGCTTGGGGCAATTTATAACCCTGGCACGCATTACGAGGCGATGGCCCTTTAAGGGTTGCTGGCCTCAAAGGCCCTAAAAATGTGTTGATCTAGCCACCCCTGGAAAGATCTTGACTTCCTATTTCCAAAAAGGTATGGATCTTGAAAATCCAACGGTTAGATCAAAAGTTATGGCTCTCGGAAGTTTGCGGTGCATCGATCGGTGCTTTATCCCGGTTTTCGTGATATCTTGGTCGTTCTAAGTACGATTTTGACCCATGAATAGTCATTGAAATGATAAATTGATAATCTTCACAATGGCATTGGTTTCAACCCGTTCTAAGAGTCGGATTAAAATTAGAGTTTTTGGGCCCACCCAAGATCGTCTTTGGGTCAAACTTAGACAAACTTGGTCAAAGTTGTTAAAAATCTTTGAGAAGCTTAATTTTGATGTAAAACTGTGAAAAATGTTGTTTTGTGAGAGTTTGGATCCGTTTGGCCTTCGGTCAAACCTAGGGTTGACTAGAGGCATTTTGGTCATTTTAGCTGAAAAATGCACTTCGAGTGCTTCGATGCCCAAACAGGTTGCACCACATTGTTTTGGATGCTCTCGCGGACCCATGGAGAGAAAATGATATTTTTGGATTTTTTGGGGTCCGGCACACAAATCGAGGATGGACAAACTACGATATTAACAAATAGTAAATGCCAAGGATTTCTATTGAGAACTACACTATACAAAACAAGAGAAGATACTGATTGAAAGATTATATAGATGCGACTAATATACAGTAACTGGGATTTTTTTTCAAAATAATACTAAAACTCAAACAATTACATTAGTTAGCTCGTTTTCAAAACTATTTAGAAACTAACAACTCGATTGGGAAAAACTTGATTTTGCTATGCTAAATCGAGTGTAATGAACTCGAGTACCACATTGTGACAACAGCTGAGGTGAAAATTTTGCCCACGCAGGCACATAAATCGAGTCCATTGGACTCAAGTTCTGTTATACTGAAATTGAGTCCAACAGAATCGATTTTGTTTAAATGGAAAACGAGCCTTACAAACTCGATTTCAATACCTAGTGGACAGCCCTCCACGTGTTAATATACCCAAGCCATGCCTTTTTCCCATAATTTTCTCTATCACTCACTCACTCACTCTTCTTCACACAACACTCTTCCTCAACAAAATTTCATTAGCTCTCACAGTCTCACAACACTTTCACAATCTAAGGTAATGTTTTATAAATTTGTAATTGAGTTAACTTATGTTATTTATTTCTCAAGTAATGTTTTATAAATTTGTACTTGAGTTATGCTATTTAGTTGTGTGAAGTTTTTTACTACAACTTATTTAAGATATTATTCTAATTATTGGGAATATTTATTTAGTTTTGTTAGTGTAAATATTGTGATTAATTATTTTCTTGGTTTGTTTTTTTAAATTTTATTTAAGATATTTAGTATTGTTAAGTTTTTTTATCTTGGGTACGAAATGGATTATGATTTTGATACCTAAGATAGTATTGCTAGGCTTTTTAGCATAAATTATTTCAAGATATATTTGTTTAAGATTTGTAATGGAGATGAAATGGATAATGAGTGGTTCGGTATAATATTTTGTTCATCATAAATTTTTTGAATGGGTTTTGAAAGTCATGCCCTTAGAATGATTTGGAATTTTAAAAGAGTATGAAATAGGTAATGACTATTTTTGTATGTGATGTGGGGTGAGTATATGCAAATTTGGTTAAGGTGCTGGGACATAATGTCATAACTGTGTAGTAGGTTGTAACAAGTTGTTGGCATTTCATACGCAAAGTTTTGTAATTGATGTTGATTGAGAGTTATAAATTTGTCACTAACATATTACACTTGATGATCAATAGGTTGACAATGATTGATATAAATATATACTATGGTGGACCCCTTAGCAATGCCAACTCCATTGTCACTAAGATATAAATTTGTCACTAACATATAATTTCAGCATATTTAATTATTAGGTCACAAATGAAATCCTATCCCATAGACAAAAAATAGACAGCCCTAAATCAGTCAAGTACCCTCAGCTATGGATATATATATATATATATATATATAGAGAGAGAGAGAGAGAGAGAGAGAGAGAGAGAGAGAGAGAGTCGTTACTTGTGATTGACGAGGAGCCACCAAGAACTAGGACCCAAATGAGAAAATACCCAGCAACGTAGGCACACCTAAGAAAATACTCTGGCACTGTGTTTGCTTCAAGACAGAGATGAAAGTGTAGAGTGAGAGGGAAAATCAGTAGCAGAGATGAAATTGTTTGAGAGGGAAGAGTGTAGAGTGAGAGTGAATTGATCTTCAATAGCAAAGTGTTTGAAGAGTGAGTGAGAAATTAGTCTTTGAAGAGTGAGAGGTAAGCGTGTTGTTGTTATGATGAAGAGTGAGTGAGTGAGTGACAGATTGAGTGAGAAAGACGGAGAGATAAAGGAGAAGAGCATGGCAGGACCCACATTAATCACATGGAGAGCTATCCACCAAGTATTGAAATCGAGTTTGTAAGGCTCGATTTCAATTTAAAACAATCGAGTCCCACAAACTCGAGTTCAATACAATAGAACTCAAGTCTAACAAACTTGCTTTTTGTGGCTATGTGGATGAAATTACCACCTTAGTTATTGCCATGATGTGGGACTTAAGTTCATTATACTTGATTTAGCATTGTAAAATCAAGTTTTTCACTCTCGAGTTGTTAGTTTGCTAAATAGTTTTGAAAATGTGCTATCTAATGAAATTTTTTGAGTTCTATTGTTATTTGGAAAAAAAAAAAATCCCAGTTATTGCATATTGTCACATTTGTATAATCTTTCAATCAGTATCTTCTCTTGTTTTGTATAGTGTAGCTCTCAATAGAAATCCCTGGCAGTTACTTTTCACACACACACACACACACACACTCTCTCTCTCTCTCTCTCTCTCTCTCATTCTCCAAATCATAGTTGGCCCAGTTAGTCATATATTATATTATGAAGAAAAGTTATCTGGAGAATATGATGTAATTATTATTTATTTATTTATTTTTTTACTTTTGGGCTGCAAAGATTTGTTTTTCATACTTAGTCCACAGTCAATGAGGTCAAAAAACAAAATATGCAAATAAATAAAGTGGAATGGTTCAAAGCATTGCATTGCAGTTAGCATTTTTGTATTCCTTTAAGTGCAAAGGTATCTTTGTTGACCTTGTGAAATGTTAAACATCTTGATGGTTTGCTTCTCTGGTAACCTATTTTTTTACCTTCTTATTCTATGTTGATTTCAAGATGAAGGTACAATTGTATACATAATGCAATTACAAATGAGCTGCTACAACAGTCGATGAAGGTAGGAAATACTCCTAGGCCTTTTAACAACCAAGAAACCGTGCTTCACTTTTCCTAACTGTAAGGAATTTCATCTAACCAAAAACTCTACTCACTCACACTTAATGATAATTTAGCCAACTAAAACTCCACTAGCATGCCTTGCACATAAATTTTAATATCACTTAGTATTCAACTGTGTAAAGTTGTGATTTACAACTATTTTGTGTCGGCTTTAATTCTGTGCCAAATTTTATTGTAATTTTGTTCAATCTTATGTACCCTGTATTTTATGTGGGATTTCATTGTATGGGTTGTATGCGAGAGAGAGTGTGAAGACTCAAGACAAATTGAAGATCCAAGGAATTTTTGTGGGTAGCTCGCGAGAAGCCTTCCCGTGAAGTGAAGCCATGTGCTCAGCACATGTCTGGAATGCGAAGAGTCATGACAGATGGTGACAGCTGGTTTTCGCAAGTATTTCGTGGGTAAGGCCTTCTTGTGAGATACTCGCGAAACATTTTGTTTTGGTATTTTGTCATATCTGATACACCATGTCTCTACCCACACTATATATACCATCATTACCCACGTATTGAGAGAAGTGCTTTTTAGAGGGAAAACCCTGGACATAACCCTTGAGAGTTAGAGATTGTTATACCCATAATCCTCTACACAATCCATTGTGGTTTTCTTCAACTCCTACCTCTCCATATCCAAATCCTTGAGTGGTTGATAACCCAAACACTTATCACACCCATCCTGAGTGTAAAGTGAGGTTTTGGTGTTGCTAGGAAGCATTGGAAGAAGCCATTTGTTTGGTGGATGCAATCAGGCTGAATTGCATGATATGGAGAGCTAGAGAAGACAAGGCTTCATCAAGTCAATTGGTAGCAAGATCTTGGAGGGCTTAAGTACATGGGGTAGACTAGGCTTGGAGGGTCTTTTGTCATTTGTGTATTCCAACTCATTCTCTAGTGGATCAATTTACCGCTTGGAGGGTGGCAGAGAGGTTTTTTGCCAAGTTCTTTGGTTTCCTCTTCGATAAAACATCGGCATGTTATCTTTTGTTTACATTCTTCTTCTCTACTCTTTTAGCTTTCATCTTATTGAGCTTTCAATTGGTATCAAAGTGGGTGCACTTGCTTTGGTTTCATTGCCTAAGTGTGATCCTAGACCCTTTTTGAGATGGATCGATCTTAATCACTTAATGCTCCTCCATACTTTGATGGGAGCAATTATGCTTTTTGGAAAGTCCGTATGAGGGAATTTCCATGTTCTATTGATGATAGTGTTTGGGACGCTGTTAAGATAGGATGGACTAGGCCAGAGGCCGCTAAATCCACATGGGATAAGGAAGCCCTTGCGGTAGCTAATGCTAATAGTAAGGCTTTAAATGCTATTTTCTGTGGCGTTTCTCTTGACGAATTTCATAGGATCACTCATGTTACAGTTGCTAAGGAGGTGTGGCAAATCTTGGAGACGACCTATGAAGGCACCAAAAAGGTGAAGGACACCAAGTTGTAAATGCTTACCACACGCTTCGAAGAGCTGAAAATGAGTGAAGACGAGTCATTCGACTCATTTTATGGGAAGCTAAATGAAGTGGTGATTGGGAAATTTAAATTGGGAGAAAAGACGGAGGACTCTAAGATTGTGAGGAAGATTTTATGATCATTGCCGGAGAGTTTCCGTGCAAAGGTCATTGCCATCGAAGAGAGCAAAGACCTTGATGAGATTAAAATTCAAGAACTCATCGGTTCTCTTCAAACCTATGAGCTATCTCTACCAACTCAAAGGAAGAGCAAATCTCTTGCTCTTAAGACAATCAATGAGAGATTGGAAGCTTAAGACTCCTCGAATGACGATGAGGTTGAAAAGGATGTGGCGTACATTGCTAAGAACTTCCGTAAGTCCTAAAGTTCAAGAGAGATGGAAAGTCTTTTGAGAAAGGCAAATTCTCAAATTTCAAGAAGGACAAGAAAGACTTCAAGAAGAAGGATTCAAGAGATTCCTTACCGTCTCAAATGGTCACGTGCTTTGAGTGCAAAGGACATGGGCATGTGAAGAAAGAATGCCCCATATATTTGAAAGCAAAGGGTAAAGTCTTTGCAACTACCCTTAGTGACTCAGATGGTTCAAATTCTGATTCAGAAGAAAGTTGTGACAGAGAAGGAAATTACTCTGCATTTATGACCATTCCACCCGTGGACTCATCGGAAGATTTGAGCCTTCTAGTGGAAGAACTCGGTGAGCACACCGAAGTAGAGTCTATGGGAATTGGGGAAGAATTCGATGATAAAGATGAAGGAACCAAGGAATTGCAAGAATCCTATAATTCTCTTCTTGAGAAAACTGGAGAGTATGCTAGAGTGGCTAAGGTAGCCATAAGAAAAATGAAAAAAGCTGAACAAGACTACAAGAGCATTCTCATAAGGTACAAGAAAATGAAGTGTGAAGTTGAGGCGCTGAATGGAGAACTAACCAAGGCCTACTCTAAGATCAAGTTTCTTGAGCTTAAAGTGATTCAAGCTAATGCCAAAGTGGAGTGTGTTGCCTCCAAAAAACGTGACAAAGTGCTTGCACATCAAAAGCCTTTTTCTAATAAAAGTGGCTTAGGATATTTTGGAGAGATTAGTTCAAGTGTCGATGTGTCCAAGGAGATGAAATTTGTTAAAGCTAAGAAACCTATGGTAGTAACGCCAAGTGTTGAGAATGTAAAAATGGAGAAGAAGCCAAATGAAACTGCTCAAAAGGTTTTAACACAACCTCAAAATCCATCTGTGGCCAAACCTAAGGCTAAAGGGAAGTCTATCCCAAAGCCTCAAAGAGGTCCTCAAGTTGAACACTTTTGCCACCATTGTGGAGTTCGAGGACACACAAGACCTAACTGCTATAAACTTCACACATTGAAGAAAGCGGATTCTCAAAGGCTAAGAGGACAAGGAAAGGGGAATTCGAATGCAAAGCAGTCAAAAGGGCGAGAAGCTAATTCCGGTTTTAGTGATGTGGTGAAGATAATAGATGTCATCACTTCTTGTTTGGTAAGTTTCAGCCAAAGGTTTGAGAATCACAGTTCTAGTACCCAATCCTCTTGGGATATCACCCTAAAGCAAAGTGCCATGTGGGTGAAGAAGGGTACACATGCATAAGCATTAAACCATGTACATGCATCAATTCTTCCTATATGTTGTGACTTTGTTTGGTTGTTTGCTTATGTTTCACATTTTAGCATGTTTCTTTTCAAGTTTGTTTTGTACTTGTTGTTTTTGTTGATCTTACTTTACATGTTCTATTTTTGAGTGTGTTGAAAAAATTCAAAAACCCATAAAAAAAAATTGAAAAATCTGCAAAAAGTTTGATCGCTTGTATTGTGTATATCACATGTGAATTTGGCCTAGTACCTTCGTACTAATGGCGTAGTGCATTTTTTAGCTAAGCTTGTCATGTATGCACATCTATCTTTGTGGGAAAAATCTTGAAATTTATGTGCGATTGTTGTAAATCGATCTTCAAGTTTGTCATGAATGATTTGTCAATAGTCTTGATGGTTTTAATACATGCATAGACTTGTGCCTATATATCTCCCCACTCTTTTATGTTTTTACTTTATAGCTCAACAAATGTCAAATCTAGAAAAGAGATAATGAGCTGCAAAATTCGTTGCACATACTAGTATTTGACTAGGAAAAAGGGAAAGTGACTTATATTGATTTGTATGGTGCCAAAAAAGCCAAAGGCTTTTTCTCAAAAATTAAATATCAAAAATTTCAAGCATCAATCTCAAAATGAGATGTATTGTTCATAAATGATCAAAAAGTTAAGAGTTGAAAGAAGCCAAAAGTAAAGCTTCCAAGATATGTAATCATTTTCCTGTGGGAGGTCATATATGTTCATTTCTATAATTGGGATAGACCACTTGACTTAGTACTAGTTGTGTATGACGTGATTGAATTGATCATTAAAGCTTTACTCTAGACTAAGGACTATTCCACATTTGATACACACACACAACACACAAGACTTTTGTTCAATGAATGCTTATTTCATTTGTGTGATTGTACATGTTCAAATGTGATGTATATACTCAATTGCTTTTTGATCAAACCTAAAAATATTTTTGAGTATTTTATATGTTTTTGAAAGTGTTTTTACACTTTCGTGTTTTGAGTTTTTGTTCAAATTGCATTTTTCATGTTTTTCATCAAAAACTCCTTTAGAGGCATTTTCGTGAGAAGCTCACGACTAAGCTGTTCCTGTGAAAATGGGTTAGGCAAAAAATGAAAACACCAAATTTCAGACAGAAATTTTCGTGACTGTCTCGCGACTGTTTCGCAAGTAAAGTCTTCCCGCGAAAAGTTTTGTGCTTTAGAGGCGTTTTTCACGAGTAACTTTGCGAGAAGCTAACCCACAAAAAACACGTGTTTTCAGTTTTAAAGGGCTGATGTAGACAATTTTTCAAACATACCCTATTTCCTTCATTTTGCCTCCCTTGTGCCTCTCTCTATCCTAATCCTATTTTCACACAAAAACCAAACCAAATCTCAAAAGAAAACTTCTTCAAATCATCTCTAAGGTATGCTTGTTCATTTTTTTTTTCTCTCTATTTACTTAGATTATGCTATAGATTCTAGGTTTTCTTAAGTTGGGTTCATTTTTGAAAAAAGGTTGGGAACTTTAAATTTTGGGAAATTTTTTTCAATTTCTTGATTGGCCTTTGTCCCATTTGGTTTGTTTGTGTTTGTGTTGGCCAATTGTGGCATTTTAACATGTATTTAGGCAAGATTCACTCATGTTCATGCATTGCTTATATGTTAGTTTTATAGGTGCATACCAAATGTTTGATAAAATGCCTAAATGACATTTTGGTGTTGTTTTGAACTCCAATGAGTACCAAACTTTGGCGATTACCATGACATGTTTACCATGTTTTGATTATTGGTTGTGTGCTTTACACATTTTGACCCAAATGTGCTTAGTCATGCCTTGCACATGCATCATATATGCACACCACATGCACACTTGATGCACACAGTTGTGCACTTGTCATGTTTTTTCATCTCAATCATGCTAGTTATGTCTTATTACATGTTTAGCACTTATAACATGACTGTGTGACATTGTTTATATATTTTTTTGGTTGTTGTGTTTGTTTTATGGACTAACTTGGTTCTAATCAAGTTTGTGTTCTTGTTTTGTGTTTTTACACTTGTTCCTTTATGATTTGTGTCTGTTTTTGCAGATGTCTCCTACTAAGCACTCTGCCTCAAAGAAGGGAACAAAGCATCCACGCTCTGATTCAAAAAACTTCTGAAGCATTGAGGTTGTCATGGCCTAGAATGATTTCTATAAGAAGGCCCCGATCATCATGGAAAAGGTTGTCAATATGCATACCCTTGAAGACACCTTCATACCGGACGTGTTCAAGGAGAGAACATAGACAAAGTTGCTGAATCCAAGTGGAAATGTTTTCAGTGAAATCATAAGGGAATTTTTTGCTAATGCCCTTGTAGAACGAGAGCACATCAACTGATGGGTGAGGCAAAAAGAATTTGTTATCATGAGGGACTCAATTCAAGAAGTGTTGGAAGTTCATCCACCGTCTCAACAAATTTCTATCCAATACGAAGATAGATTGGATGCTCTTGAACCAATGGTAGTAGTCCTCGGTGGCACCTTCAAAAAGAAGTCATTGAACACAATTCCGTTCAATCCGAAGATGAGGACTTTGGCCTATATCATGCTCTCCAACCTCTACCCGGTAACAAATTTGACCACATTGTCCAGGCTAAGAACAATGTTTCTATATGATCTCTTCACACATAAGGAGATTGACATATGCGGTCATATATATTACCTTTTGAACAAAAGTATCACCAAGAGGAACTCAAGAACAATCTTGCCATTCCCATTCCCAAGTCTCATCATGGTTCTTATAGCAAGAACAAGGCTAAAGTTTTCGAGTGGTCTTACCATGGTGCAAAGAGACTATCCAATTAGTGCTTAAACCGTGACCAAAAGCAAAGCCCACATCACTGGACCAAAAACCAGCATTTATCAAATCCCAAGGGATGATATTGAGAAAGAAGGTGGGGATATGGAGGAAGAAAATGATAGATACACATTAGCCCTGAAGGGCTCTGCACAGTTATCATCCTCCCAAGCACCTGCACGGGGACCCAATTGCCTTGATCGTCTCATGGCAAGAGTTGAGCAAATGTATGACATGCTAGAAAGGCATGTGAAGAACACCATAAATCAGTTCACCTATGTCAAAGGCCAAATCACTGCACTTTCATCCCAAATCGATGACATGAGGATAGAGCAACAACAACAACAACAACAAGATGGCTCCGAATCAGAATCTAACTCATTCTAGCCTCTTTGGCCATTCCAGTCAAAAAAGGGGAGTAGTTTGAGGGGGGAGCTGCTCGGTTTGAGAGGGAGCATAGCATTGCACTCCATAGACATTGGTTTATTTTGGTGGTGTTTTTAGTAGTTTACTTTGTTTTTAGTAATCTATCTTTATAGTTTTTATAAGTTTTTAAAGTACTTTGGTTTAAAACTTTTAGTTTATATTCAGTATTTTGTTTATGTATCCTAGCTTTGTAGTGTTATTAAGTACTTTTAGATTATGTTACATTATCTTTAGTACACACCTGTGCCCTTGTTGGATCTTGTATCCTTGATGCAAATACTTCTTCAATTTCGCATTGGTTGTGTGTTGGACATGCAATTGATTTTTGTGTTGCTCTTAATTGCATTGCATGTCCGAATGATCATTTACTAGTTAAATGATCATTGTAATCATCTTTTAATGACTGCTCTTGTTTGATTAAGTTAAGCATCATAATTTATATCATGTTTATTACCTTGATTGCATTTTACTTGCTCATATACATACTATGTATTCAACTTGTCATAAGCTTAATGAACATTTTATTTATGTGCGAGTGTTTCAAGTTACAGGTGTATACGTGCAAGTGCTTCACAGCTTCTAGATTAGGTCTGAGTAAGTTTTACCACTGTTCCCAAAGTCACGTTTAGGTCTAGAGTCTATTTTAGGGGTTTTGTCATGGAATAGCCAAATGGGGAGATTGTAAAGTTGTGATTTACAACTATTTTGTGTTGGCTTTAATTCTGTGCCAAATTTGATTGTAATTTTGTTCAATTTTATGTACCCTATATTTTATGTGGGATTTCAGTGTATGGATTGTGTGTGAGAGAAAGTGTGAAGACTCAAGACAAATTGAAGATCAAAGGAGTTTTCGCAGGTAGCTCGTGAGAAGCCTTCCTGTGAAGTGAATCCATGTGCTCAGCACATGACTGGAATGCGAAGAGCCATGATAGATGGTGACAGCTGGTTTTTGTGAGTATTTCGCAGGTAAGGCCTTCCCACAAGATACCCACAAAACATTCTGTTTTGCTTTTTTGTCATATCCAATACACCATGTCTCTACCCACATTATATATACCATCATTACCCACATATTGAGATGAGTGCTTTTCAGAGAGAAAACCCTAGACATAACCCTTGAGAGTTAGAGATTGTCATACCCACAATCCTCTACATAATCCATTGTGTTTTTCCTTAACTCCTACCTCTCCATATCCAAATCCTTGAGAGGTTGATAGCCTAAACATTTACCACACCTATCCTGAGTGTAAAGTGAGGTTTTGATGCTACTAGGAAGCATTGGAAGAAGCCATTTGTTTGGTGGACACAATCGGGCTAAATTGCGTGATCCGGAGAGCTAGAGAAGACAAGGTTTCGCCATGTCAATTGGTAGCAAGAGCTTGGAGGGCTCAAGTACATGGGGTAGACTAGGCTTGGAGGGTCTTTTGTTATTCGTGTACCCCAACTCTTTATGAGGTCTAAATAAGTACTAGGTTGTTAGCATTTAGAGACTTTCAAAACCAAATGAAGGATATGATGACTAATAGATTTAGCTTCATACTTGATTCTAAGTGATAACCATATTATCCAATTCATTATTGTAATTAGTTATGAGGTGATTGAATAAAAAGGTAAACTAGTACCTACCATTTATCTATTATAATTTAACCATAATCCTACGTTGTCATGCTTGTGAGGCTTTTGAGATAATGAAAATGCTTGTGAATATCATGTGAAATGTTATCCCAAGGGCTATACTCATATAGTGTACAAATTAAAGATAGTCCAGTATGCACTTTCATGCTTGGAAATTATATGGTATAGTCTATTTTTATAGCTAAATACTTAATTAGTCCTAAACTAGGAATCTAGGATTAAAGTCAAGTTTACATGTGAAAGCTCAATTAGTGTAAAACAATATAGCTTGTTTAGACCCCTAATTTTAAAATTACGGCTAGATTGCTTTTACTCTAACTTATCTAAGTATAGAACGAGAGTAAATAATACACAATAGTAGGAACTACTCTCTAAGCCATAATCACAAGCAAGCAACAACAATAATAAAGCTTAAAGAGTAAGAAAAGAGAGATGCAAACACAAGATAATACGACAATGTGTTATCAAAGAGGAAACCAAAGAACTCAACGAAAAACCTCTCTGCAACCCTCCAAGTCAAAATTGATCCACTAGTGAATAAGTTGGAGTACACGAATATCAAAAAGACCTTCCAAGCCTAATCTACCCAATGTACTTGAACCCTCTAAGCTCTAGCTACCAACAGACTTCTCGGAGTCTTGTCTTCACTAGTTATTCGAATCTTGCAATACTGCCCAATTGCATCTACCAAGCCTCATTGGCTTCTTTTGGGCAAATCTCAAATGCTTCCCAAGCTCCAAAACACTCTCTACACTCTGAATAGGTGTGGGTTATGTTTGGGTACAAATCTCCTCTCAAGGTATAACAATGGGAGAGGGTAAAGAGAAGAGATTACTAAGGAATTCTCACTCAAGAATGAGTAGCTCTCTCTAAGATGGTGGGTGTGTTGTAGAACCTCTCTAGGGTTTTCTTTTGAATAACCTCCTTACACTTTTGTGGGTAATGGGGGCATATATAGTATAAGTAAAGAATTTAGGAAAGCACTCTTTATTTTTGCCAAATAGAGAGTTTGGCTAGTACCTCATAAGACAGCCTTTCTCACGAAGTACTCACGAAATGACAAGCTGGCATGACTCTTCAGCTTCTAACCATGTGCTTCACACATGGCCTTTTCGTGAGAACCTTTACTCGCGAGCTTCTCACGAGATAGTCACGAAACTGCACTGATCTTCATTGCGAGCTTGATTCTTCACCAATCTCTCACACTCATCACTTACAATTAAACCCACATAAATACAAGGAAATAAATTAATGCAATTACAAACCTTTTTTTCATGGAACAAAGCCAACACAAATGTTATGTGAAAAAACATAACTTAACAACATGATTAGCCGAATTTCATATTGCATGCATATAATCAAGCTAAGGCATATATATAAAGTAAACCAAAAAAATAGATTGACAGCCCATAATTAGTAATTAAACACCGAAATCCCAAATCTAACATACCCAAAACAATTCTCATATACAAAAATGGCAAAGCACCACGTGACCCAAAAAAATTCAACAAATTTAACATACCTAAAACACCACCATAAGTTCTATAGTTTTCTAACATGCCCAGAATCCAAAATCTCCCTAAAAATTCATCACATATCGTCTAATACCTTTTGTTACAAAAGAACCTAGATGCTAAAAACTTAGTTTTACATATTTACTCCAAAACAACAGGCAGAGCAATACAGGGGATCTTATTACATAGAAATCCTCAACAAAAACTTCATAACCTAAAAAGGAAGTACACAATAATCATGAATTGGAGCTAAAATAAAAACCATAAGAACCTAGGCTAGCTGGGGGGAAAAAAACCCACAATCCAATAAAAATGCATGAAAATACCCACAAAAAAAAAAAAAAAAGAAGCAAAATCCATACCAAATCAACAAAAACCATACCAATATGAACAGATTGATATTCAAAAAATAACCCAAACCCATCAAAATTTTGAAACCCAGAGTTTGGGGAAATAACTAATCAAAAAATAAATAAAAATCAAAACAAACCTTGAGGTTCAGTGCGACAGCGCCAGTGGCGGGGCAGAGCTCTGGTAGTAAGAGGAGATGAGGATATGGAATAGGTTAGGTGTTGGTTCTGTTTCTCTAGGTCTGCTTCTAATATGTGTTTGAGGATTTTAGTTTTAATTAAGTTATAATGGTGTGTGATTGAGTGTATTGGTTTCCCATTAAAGGTCTTACATGGAGTTCACTGATTGGTGGCGTAAATCTGGCCTTTTACACCAACTCCTGACTGTATGTTTTCTCTTTTTCTTAGCCTAGGACTGGTAATAAAATCAAATAAATTTAGGTGACCAATCACAACATAGAAAAAGCCCAATGAATCGACAATCCCCATGACTCCTCTTCGCCAGAAATGACATCTTTACTCACCACTATTTTATTGGTAAATGGATTGTAGTGTTTGTAAGCTTTTGACTCCTCACTATACCCAATGAGGAGGCACTTCTCCCCACAATCATTCAACTTCTTTCTTTTAGTCTGAGGCACTTGAGCATATGCAATACACCCAAAAATTCTTAAGTGTGACACTCTTGGTTTGTAGCCACTCCACGCCTCTTATGGTGTCATATTCTTGACACTTTTTGAAGGGTATTGATTGCGTTAATAGGTTGTACATACCACTGCTTATGTCCAAAAATTCTTTGGCAAATCTTTTTCCTTAAACATGGTCCTTGTCATATCAAGGATAGTTCAATTTTTCCTCTCTACAATGCCATTTTGCTATGGTTTGTATGTGATGTGCTATCACAGGCAACCAAAAATAAAACCTATACTCCTAAAAATATATGTAGTAGTGCAAGTAAGGATCGTTCCCATGGAGAGTATCTAGACTAATTTTATGCTATGTGAACAAGGATGGGGGGGGGGGTTGAGTATAATGAAATTTTTTTTAAGAAAAACAACTAAGGAAAATTTCAAATTAAAGTATCGAAATCAATCAAGAGAACAAACCTTGGTCCAGGTCAACATCCACCATCGAAATTTTACAACTGATCATTGATGTAAGTATATAACAATTCACACTTTGAACATTCACCGTTGGAACTATTTTCCTATCACTCCTTAGTCGTAGTTAATTAGAAAACAAGCGATCTAATTAACCCTAACTACTAAACAACCCAAGACAAGCGCTAAAGGTTTAATCTAGTAGCAGCCTTAAGAATTAGAGAGATAGATGAAGCTAAACAACACAAACACAAGCGGTTGCATTTAATTTAGTCAAGCGTTCTTCCTAAGATCTAATAATTTTCTGACGCAACAAATCATTAAATCTTGGTTGCTTCACAAGTTAGAGAGATCAAACAATTATGGATTTGATATCTAACCTAGTAGTAGATTGCAACGAATAATAAACTAGTAGGCCTCCTAGTAATTAAACGAGACAATCATGAAAATAGGCACAAAAGAACATCCGATATTCAAGGCATAAATTGAACAATAAAAAAAAAAAAAAAAAAAATTAGATCTCACAGTTTTATTGATTCCGAGGCTTTAGTTTCCTTCGACCAAGTATAAAAGTTTTAGCCATGTAGGGCCATGACAAAAAACTCGAAAGAGAAAATTAGAGAAGAGGGGAGAGAGAGGCATGTGTGTCCAATTCTGATTTCTCCTCCGCCTTTTACACGTTAATTCCCCCATTCCCAAGCCTACAAAATCTCCTAAAAATATTCTAAATAATAATATCCAAATCTGACTAATTAAGGAAAAATATTAAAAATAAAACAAAGTCCTAATATAACTAGGAAAGTGGTGTTTTTCAGCTGGAAATTTCATGCACCAGATTTGGAAACTTCCGAAAATAAACCACATCAAATCCGCGTATTAGAATTGTAGGCAAAGGAACATTCCAGAACGTCAGTAGTGCAGGTGCAGCAACTTCAAGCCCTATTTCGACCTTGATGCGGCCCGTATCTCTTAAAACTCAAAAAATGAAAGTTTTATATCTTTGTCTTGGTGTTCCATATCATTTTGAATTATCTCAATCGGAGCTCAGATGAGAGAGTTATGCCCAGATTACGAAGCGATGTCAAAGCTGTCCAGAATCACCCAATTAACTACGTTTTGCACTTAATGCCTCTATTTGCATCCTAAATCAAAATATAAGAATAATGAGTACATTTAGGCACCAAATCTAATACTATATATAATAGCAGAAGCCTTTAAGGAGGTGCTACCACGTTAGGAAAAAAAAAGCCTATCTAGAATTCAGCCACGTTTAAGTTAAAAAACGATAAATTACATTGTCTGGTAATGTTACAGCACCGTTTAAAAGCCACACTTTATAAATAAAAAAGTCAACTGGTTAAAATACAATTTACATGGAGATAGAAATAGAGAGAGGTGATGAGGGTTGGGACACGGAGAAAGAAACAGAGAAAGAGGCATAGTTCCTAAGGCGTCAAGAGAAAGAGAGTCCATTGTGTGTTACAATCAAAAGGGAAAGATAGTAGACTTCGTCGGAACCACTCACCGAACAGAAAAAACAATCCCTTTCACTCCATATTCAGAAGTTACGCATTGAATTTTTCTGGAACTTCTTACTAGCGAAGAGAGAAATATCTAAGGCTGGCCATCACCATCAGTTTCCCCATCACCGTCCGATTCCTTATCAAATTTAGACCACCAGATTGCCAGAACCAACATCGACAATGGTACATTTTTTTCTCAATTTTGTAGGTTTGGGTATAAAACGTTACTTTTAATTGAGTTTTTTTGTTGGGTAGTTTTAGATTTGATTTGTTTTTGTTTTGGGTTTTTGGATTCTCTATCAAAATGTTTGTTTTCTCAATTTTAGATATTTGCTTTTGTTTTGTTTTTTGTTTGTTTTTTTAGATTACAGAAATCACTAAATATATTGATTTTAGTTTGGGTACATCTGTATCTAATCTTAATGAAATCGTTGGGATTAAATAATTATAGGATTGAATGTTGCATTGATATTTATTTTAGGTTTTTTTGCTGTATACCCATAACCTGTAAAGTTTTTGTTTTTTTTGGTTTTTTTTTTTTCCTTCTCTTTTTCAAATCTGGGGATTAAATATGATTTAGGTTTAGATTTAGGTTTTAATTTTTTGGTTGGATTGCTTTAGATTTAGTTATTTGAGTTAAAAACTTAAAATGCAATCGAAACTCGAAAGGCTTGAGATGCAGAGATAGGAGAGACAGAGTTCGTAGGGCACTAAGAGATAAATATTTAAGGCCGGCCATAACCATCAGTTTTTCCTCTACCATCCATTCCCTTGCCAGACTTAGGCCACTAGAACCACAATCACAAAGAGAAACAGTTTGAGAGAGACTCAAAGTTCTAAGGAAAAAAATCAGTTCTAATTCTTATTTTTTAGATTTGTATATTCATTTTTTTTTTAATGCTATTGTTTAAATAATGTGGTAAGTCCATCCAAACCTGATCTCCTCCTTTTCTTTTATCCAAAAAAAAATCTATTTTTTTCTTTTCAATTTCCCGTAATTTTCATTTACTCCTCATTCTGTCACAAAAGGGGAGAAGAATTTAGAAAGTTCTCTGCAAGCATTGCAAAGGATTGATATTCAAGACTCACCAAATTTGGGGAACTGCAGATTTTTTGGTATCTCCTTTCCTGTCAATAAAAAATGGCCCAAGAGAAGATTGCCCATTTTCCAATAATACAGAAACAAAGTGGTAAGTTTATCTCCTACTCTTCCTCTTCTCTTATAGATTACTCTTTTTCTCTATTTTTGAAACCCAAATTCCAAAGGGCCTACTATTTCTTTCCCAGTATAAACCCACTTCATAGTATAATTCACAAATTTTTCAGAAGATGGATGATCATGAAAGTGAGTAAATAATAGAAATTCAAGAATCAACAGTATTAAAATGGTTTGCAAAATATAAGATACTTCCAGCTAGAACGAATCAAACAACCATAGGAATTTAAAAGGTGTTCTTTATTGGTCGTGTCATCGCATGCTTAGTATTTTAAAATTTTTAATCCACTGGTAGCTTTTGATTTGGCATAGGATTCTTCTGCATTGTCAAGGATACTTGGACACAACCTGTATTTGGGGTCTATTCTTCTTATAGTGACCTAAGCCATTCTTCAATCAGCCAAAACTTTGAAACAAACACATTCTTAGTTGGTGGCTTCATATTTTGTGGATCTTAAAGATTTGGTCGAGTGGTGGGTTAACTTTTATCTCTCCTAAAGAGCTAAATTTTGGGTACAAGAATGCTATTTCCTGGCAGCAAAAGAAGAGGTCCAGGTCCTTCCTAACAACATGCTCTTTGGTGGTACTTAAGTGTAAGGTTTGTCAGAGTGGTTGAGAATTTTTTAAAGTTATTTCCATAATCTCACTGTAATAGCAACAACTGGATAAATCTTATTTCTTGCTGCCATAGTGGTTAACAATTGCACATGGCCCAAATGGGTTTTAATTTGAATGCTATGTGATTAGAGTTCATTAAAATTTATAGTTATGACAACTGGAAAAGTTAAAGAAGTATTCAATCTGACTCAGAAGCATACTAGAGTGAGATGACAAGGCAAAAGGGTGTTAAACAACCTTGAGAAAACATGTAAGAATCTACAACCCATTAATATTTTGCGTAAGATCTACTTTTGACGGGTTTAAAAATCTGCACTTATTACAAAGAATACAATTTTTGTCTGGTGTAAAATCAATATTTTTCATTAACGCTATGTTAGATACCTACTTGACTCTTTTTTTTGTTCTTGATTTAGTTTTGGTTGATTGGATGAGGTTTGATCCTTCAGTAATTTCAGATTTTGTTTGTTCATTTCTCCAATGCATTTTAATCAATGATTATTTCTATGTGTGAAAGAATCCTCTTTTGTAAATAGATCAACTGTTTCTATGACGTCATATGGCAATTTGCTATTTTTTTGGAACCTGTTTTTGGTGGTTGAGTTTTGGAGTTGTTAGCTAAATCTTATTTGCTAATACAATTTCAGTTGTGCCTTTTCTCTGCATGTAATTTGGTCTTTGCATTATGTGGGAGGCATGTCTTTATATAAAAGAAGCTAGATTACTTATGAAACTAATGCTTTCTCAGTGTCCTAATTTTTCACAGTCTGTCAGTGTCACATGAAAATTATAAGCACTGCAACATTTCTATTTTTTTCCCCTAATGACCAAAAGTGAAGTGCAAATTCAGTGTGCATAAAAAGGGAAAAATCATAACCAGCCTGGGATTCTGCTTTTAGAGATTTAAAGTCAGTTTGGTGTGATCCTCAATAGTCAAGTACTCTTTGTAAGCCTTTTGTTATTTTGGCTATTGAATTGTTAACATTCTAATGTAGGTTTAGACAAATGGCTATCTACTTAAGTTGGTCTCAAAGCTTAAGCAAACAATGATTTTTTCTGCATTTGCATCCCTTAATGATCATTTGAAGTAAAGAACAACATGAATTTCCTAAACAAGTGTAGAAAGATCACATGCTAGATAGAACTAGACAAAAGGTATACCAGTTGCAAGGAGCTTTAATGATTTTATATTCTTCAATAGATGGGGAAATTCAAACATTGCAACTATGTACTAGATATTGAGAAAGAGTGGCAATAGGAGAACTTACAAATTGTGATTTAAGGTTTTAAACTTACCTTATTTGATTTAATATAATTCCACCTGTTCTTTAAAAGAATTGAATCAATAAAACTTTTAGAAATTGTTGTTTCCTTTGAGACACGAGTTTAATAATATGAACAATTTTGAAGAAACCTTTACTCTTTTGCTATGGAATTGTTGTTTTAAATTTTAATTCATTATCCTTTCTTATTTATCCATTTTTATGAATTTAGTTTCGTGCTCTTTTCATGTTTGGTGCATCTTAATTTGTTATAATATTTTGCCATCTTGGAGAGTTAGTCATGTTATTCAAGTGTGTTCCACTAGAGTCACTATGTACTTCCTCATGTCTGTAAGATTTCAACTTTGTCCTTCTTATTATATGTATTTTAAAATTTTATGAATTGACATTTAATGGGATTTTTCTCTTTAGTTAAATATGGATGATAGAAAAGGTTTAAGCAAACGTGAAGATGGGAGACATACTTAGGTTTATGGTGGCCGATTGTTTCAAGGATTGCATGTTGGTGCACACATAAGTTAAAAGAAAATTGACTTATGTGGGTGAGGTGTAACCAATATATATTACAAAGGTAATTGTAGGTATTTTAAATTAATTATTGTTACTTTTTTTTTTTCCTTTATGATTTATATGTATAAATATAACCAAGCTAAAATATTACATTCACTTTTTATGTGTATAACTATAACAAAGCTATCTTAGAATTTTTATCATATCATGTTCACTTTTAATTTGTTTTTCTTATTTATTGGATTTTCCTTGGTCAAGATTGAACTTGCATTATGTAAGCTTTTCTAGGTTTAGGAATATTTTTTATATTGGCTGATGATATTTTTGATATGTTTAGCTGATGAAGAAATTACAAGATTAAACGCAATGTCCAAAGGCATGGTTGTTGACAACTTTGGGCCTACAAGATTTAGAGATGAAGCATGAAATCATTAATTATTATTTTTGGATAAGTGGATTTCTTTATTTCTATTATTTATATGTATTGTTGTATTATGCGTTTTGTATTATTTAAACTAACAACAAAACACACTTACTGATTTCTTTATAAACTGTATACTATAATGCATTCATTGAATATTATAAATGTTATTTTTAACTTTGAATATGATGCAAGAAATCTACTTGAGAAAAATAGTTTGTTTCCATTGCTTTAAGTTTTACATTTTGTTTGCGATTTAAGGTTATAGTAACAACTGATGCTTTTTGATTTTTTAACAGTTTCGAAATTGAAGAGAGAAACAAATTAGAGAAAAAGATGTAATTTTGGATCTAAGTCTATCAAGTTGCATGGGCAAATATATCTAATGTATAGATATAGATTCCTAGCTTATTGTAGAGAAGATTGATACAATTTATATTTACTATGATTGATTGAACCATTTTCATTTAATATCTATTGATTGTAATTATTAAGAAACATTGTCCAAGACATTATGTGTATACTACCCTGTTTCTTAAATTATACTCAACTGAATATCCCTACCAAAAAAGCATGTAGTAGTATTGCTATATATTCAGTTAGTACTGAATCATGTTATGATTTCATAATCATAATTGGATTGGTCGAAGAAAGAATCATCATTCAATTGTGTGTGTGTGTGTGTGTGTGTGTGTGTGTGTGTGTATAAAAGTATTATTTGTGTGGTGTTTTTGTAAATAGCTTTTAAGTTGATTGTCTTAAAATGATCCCGCGCATTGTGCGGATTAAATGCTAGTAAATATAAAAGACTAAACATTAAGGGAGAAAAATATGACATTTTGCATTCTCATCAGTATGTAGTTGTAAACTATTCCTCAATGCAATTTTCCCTGCAATAATCTCAAAATTCATTTGAGGTGTACTCACCACCTCTGTCAGATCTAAATATTTTGATCCTATAACCACTTTCCACTTCAACATGTGCCTTGAAGCTTTTAAATATAGTGAAAGCTGTGGATTTTTCTTTGATAAAGGGCAAATTAAAACTTACCCGCCTGTAGTTTAGCCAAAATTTAAGTTACTTACCTGTAGTTTAAAAGTTGGCACTTTGCCCACCTAAGGTTCACTCCGTTAGGCTTTCGTAACCCACCACCGTTAAAAAAATAATAATAATAATAAATAAATAAATATTAAAAGAAACAAGATCAAAAATGGTTTTTATAAAAAAAATTTGGAAGCTTCAAGTGCTATAACAAGAACACAAAAGCAAGATCAAATTTTTTTTTTTCATGGTGCTTGGCTCAAAATTGTTTATGTATCTCCTTAACTCTCTCTATTTCCTTTCTCCAAACCCTTAATCCAGATCAAGGCAAGCAATTATTGTACTTTTTTTCTTTGGCTTTCAGAAATTTATTTTAGATCTGGGATTTAGATTCTGATATGATTTGGCTTATGCATGTTTATTGTAAGGTTGAATTTATTCAATCATTTGTTGGCTTTATTTTGTGCCAAATTTGCTTGTAATTTAGCAATTAGATACCCTGTATATAGGTGGGATTCATGTAAGGGTACTGTGTGAAAGAGTGTGAAGAAATCTCAAAAGTGTGCAATTCAAGGGAGTCTCGCAACTGGATCTCTCGAGTGGCTCGAGACTAGCAAATCGCCAGAATGGCACACATGTGAAGCATGCAGGGGGAGCTGAAGGGTTATGCCAAATGTTGCACTACAAGACAAAACTTCCAGTCTAGCCAGGTAGTTAGCTCGCAACTCAAATTCGCAACTCGTTCCAGTCGCGAGCTCAAGTCGCCAGAATGCCCTGTTTGGTTGTAATTGACTCTTCGCATTCCTCATACACCCTACTATAAATACCCTTATACCTACGAAATGTAGAGAGCTTCCAGAGAGAATTTTGAGAGAGAAACCCTAAAGAAAAACAAGATTGACTCATCTACAATCTTCATCCTTTGATTCTCTAAATTCCTTTTCTTTCACCCTCTCCATTGATATATCCTTGAGAGGTACATTAGCCAAATCCTTATCTCATCAAACCCATATATGTGAGAAGGTTTTTTGGTGCTTGGGAAGCAGTTCAGAAGGGACCAATTCGTTTTGGTTGATGCAATGGCTATTGCGGGATCCAGTAAGCTAGAAAAGACAAGGTTCGGCGTAACCCTACTGGAGCAAGAAATTTGGAGGGCTTAGGTGCACTAGGTAGATTAGGCTTGGAGGGTCTTCTGCTATTCATGTATCCCAACTTCATTCTCTAGTGGATTATTGACCGCTTTGAGGGTGGCGGAAAGGTTTTACGCCGAGTACTTCAGTTTCCTCTTCAATAACACATTGCCATGTTATCTTTGTGTTTGCATCCTTCTTCCCTTTCTCTTTACCTTTTAATTACTCTTGTGATTGTGATTAATTATGGTTTAGAGTGTGTTACTTGTTTGGGTTTGGTTTATATTCATATTTCGCACATATATTGTTTGATTATAAGCTTGTGTTGGTAATTTGTAAATTGGGGGTCTAAACGTTCATAGGTGTTTTGCACCCTATTTGAACTTTCATTTATTACTTTACTGTTGCCTTGGTTGAACCATAGAGAGATGGTTGCTGTTGTGGGCAATGAGGTGGTGGTGTGATAGTGGAAGTTTAAGTAGTATGTGAACCCTTAATTGTTGTTGCTTTTATCGTCACCACCGCCCTTAGTAGTAGCTCTTGATTTCTCCACCATTGACCTTGACTTGAGGAGGTTGAGGTTTATTTTTTGGGTTTCATTGATGGTGGGCTTTGATTTTATTGAGATGGTGGTTTTGGGTTTTATTTTTTGTAGGTTGCTATGTTTATGGGTTACTGGGATTTCTTTGAATGTTCTTGAACCTTTGATTGAAACTTTGGCTTATATATATATATATATATTCAAACACTATAAACTTTCAATCCTAGCAAAGTTCTCATAGCTACACTCAACAACTCAATTCAACTCCATTTATCTCAATTTTTAGAGTCATAATTTCTTTAACCAAGCCAATAAAGTAGCAGTAAACTAAAACATTCAAACATTGTAGTAACATTTGTGCAATTTTTTAGCTAACATATTGCAAAGATACAAGTGTAAATGGATTTGGATTTTCAGCCTCCCCATAATACGGTTTAAGGCTTTGCATTAACAATAGAATGTACATATGCAAGAGTTTGAATTATATTGAATACAAATGAGTTTGAATTACAAATGACCCTATTTATGAACCCTTATCTTATCCCATGCCAAAGCTTTACCATTTTTAATAAATATGCTTTTAGATCTTCATTTTTATATTTTTCTTATGTGTTTTGTATTTTTAATGGTGAAAGTATAGAGATGGGTTACGAAAGCCTAATGGAGTGAACCTCAAGTAGGTAAAGTGCCAACTTTTAAACCATAGGTAGGCAATTGAACTTTCAGCCAAAACACAAGTGGGTAAGTTGTAATTTGCCCTTGATAAAATATACCTGTTGATACTGTATTTTTTCTACCCTTGATTTGCGTGCTGGACTCTAAAAAACCCAAAAATATCATTTTCTCTCCATGGGACCGCGAGAACATCCAGAATGACGTGGCATAACCCGTTTGGACACCGGAGCACCCAAAGTGCCTTTTCCAGCTAAAATGACCAAAATGCCCCTAGTTAATCTAGGGTTGACCAAAGGTTAAACAAGGTCAAAATACACACAAAATAACCCCTTTCATAGTTTTTCATCAAACCCGAGCTTCTTGGAGATTTTTAGCCACTTTGACCAAGTTTGATCAAGTTTGACCCAAAGTTGACTTCAGGTGGGCCTAAAAACCCCAATTTTGATCCCGCTAATAGAATGGGTTGAAACCAATGCCATTGTGAAAATTATCGAATTCTCATTCCAACGACTATTCATGGGTCAAAATCGGAGTTAGAACAGCTGAGATATCATGAAAACTGAGATGATGCACCGATTGACACACCATAAACTTCAGAGAACCATAACTTTTGATCCAACCGTTGGATTTTTAGGTTCCACACCTTTTCAAAATTAGGAAGCCAAGATCTTTCCACAAGTACCTAGATCCACACTTTTGAGGGCCTTTAAAGCTGGTTTCCCTTCAAGGGCCGTCGCCTCGAAATATGCACAGGGGCTATAAAAGGCCCCAGGCACCTTTAGACTAGGAAAGGAACACATTTTTTTTGAATTTTTGCTCTCTACCTAGTTTCTCTGTACGTTTTTCTCTCTTCCTAACACCAAAAAAACACACACAAAACACCCAAAAAATACATCAAAGCCTCTTGATTCTTCTCTCTTCACCAACAACACAAGGTATTGTTCTTATGCCCAATCTTCCTTCCCTTGGTTCTACACTTTGGATTTGGGGTTTAGGGGTGTGAATGTTGCTTTTCTAGCTATCATCCACACCCCTAACCTTCTAAATCTTCTTCAAGCATTAATTTTGCTCTTTTTGCTTGAATAACATGATTTATTGCTTTCTTTAACATGTTTCTTGCCTTTTTTGTGTTTCTAGCTTAAATCTCTTTATTTTTATGTCTTATGCCATGTTTCGTGCTTAGATCCATGTTCCCACATGTTCATATGTTTAGATCTACTTGCTTAGGGTTTTATGCCATGTTTTCCTATGCTTTGTTCCTCTTTTTGTTCTAGGATAATGTTAGGGTTATGTGCTCACATGTTTGTATGATGTTGTTGGCTATGCCTTGCTTAGATCTATGTGTCTATGTGTTTATTTCCATGCTATATGGTTAGATCCTTGTCTTCACATGCTTGTATGCTTGAATTCATGTTCTTCCATGTTTATGTGTTAGCTTTCTTCATGTTTGCTTACACGTTTTTTTATGCTTATGTGTCTAGATCTATGTTTCCACATGTTTGTGTGCTTAGATCTATGCTCTTTACATGCTTTATGCCATCTTCCATGTGCTTGTGAGCTCCATGGCATGTTTGTGTGCCTAGGCCTAGGCCATGTATGTCATGCCATGTGCTATTGTAGCCCTTTCGTTGCTTTATCTTTCTTTCTTGTGTTTTGGCCTAATGGTTAGGACCCGATCTAGACCTTATGGTCTTTTTCATCGTCCACGTACCTTGGCCCATATCAAAGGGTTTGGATCATCCTATTTTCATGTCTATTCTTGCTTGCTTCTATGCTTTATGCTTGTGTTAGCCTCTCTAGTTCTAGGCTTTGCCACGCTTGACGCCCTTAGCGGGTTTGTAGTTGTGTGGTTACACCTGACGCCCATGAGGCCTTGTTTGGGTGTAACCACTTGGGAGGCATCGCCATGATGCTGATTGCTTCATGCATCCCTTTCCCCTTTTCCGCTCCTTGCAACGATATGCTTGTCATGCCTTTCCCCTTTGCCATACTTGACGCCCTTAGTGGGTTTGTGGTTGTGTGTTACACCTGATGCCCATGAGACTTTGTTTGGGCATAACCACTTGGGAGGCATCGCCATGATGCAGGTTGCTTCATGCATACCTTTCCCCTTTTTCGCTTCTTGAGATGATATGCTTGCCATGCTTTTTTGTGCCACCTGTTGGCTTTATGTGCATCTTTACACGTATGTTTACATTTTCATGCATGAGTCTTGCTTGTTAGTGTGTCGTCCATGCTTCAACACAATGAGGCTATGGACATCCAATCCAAACCTACATTTGTCCCTCACGGACACCACCTTTTGTTTGCTATCTTGCTTGTTTACCTTTTTCTTGTTGTTTGCTATCTTGCTTGTCAACCCTTTTGCTCATATGCTTGCTCGCATCTTGTATGCTATGCTTGTCATTGCTATCTTGCTTGTTCGTTTTGCTCCCTTTTGCTATTATCTATGCATCTCTCCCTTTCCATTGTTCGTCTGCTAGTTTCTTGTCTTTGCCTTTGCATGTACACACATGGAGTGAGGACACATGGAGCTAGGGCGCGATCTCCTAGACACAAGCAAAAAGGGCGCGGATGCAAGCTTGCCAACATTACTCTAGTGGCTGTGTTCAGTAGGTTTAGGGTTTAGCTTTTCCCTTTGGTTATGTACTCTTTTAAACCCCTTCCTTCCTCCTCCCTTTCTCCCTTAGATGGTTTTTATTAGGTATATCATGCTTTGTACCATTCATCCTCATTTCTAGAGTATGGCGACCCTTGTTTATTTTCTTGCACCTATATCATGCTTTCCTGCTTTGTGTGCTAGCATTGTGCGTGATGCATGTATATAAATACCTGCTTAGCCATTTCTGGTGTGATTGTCATGATCCTTGTCACTTATGGCTAGCGGTGCCTAATTTCCACCGCAAAAGTAAGGCGACTTATTGCCGGATTTTCGCAGTGGAAATCTAGCACTTTGTTGAAGTGCCTTAGGCAAGCATATATTGGGAACACACCCGTTTAAAAGCTAAACCTCAAAGCACCCCCCCCCCCCCAATACATGCAAAGCCCTGAAAACCAATGCCAAAATCATGTTTTTATTGCCAATCTCCAAAAATTAATGTTTTATCAAAACAAAGGACTGTCCTTGGATAGGCATTGTGGGGTGCTTAACACCTTCCCCACACGTAACTAAACTTTCGAACCTAAGAATCAAGATATTTTTGCCATACATATTAGATTAGGAAAAACACCCTTTTTTCTTAGCTTAAGATTGGTAATAAAATCAATTAGAAACAAGTGACCAATCACATCTTAGAAAAACCTAATGATTGGTAGTGACTCCACTTACCTTTGGTAATCCCTTAAAATTTGGCCTAGATTCCTGCCATAACGCCAAAGGTAGACTTACCTTCCTCCACTAAGAGAGAGAGCACCCGAAACTCCACGTGAACAACACACATATACATCGAAAAGGGCCTCCAACAGGCCTCGCGTGTGGGGGAGCTGTCACCACGACAGGTGGTCGAACGAAGGCATGGCGATGGCGGTCTTTTCAGTTTAGCCAGTCGAGGCCGGGCATCGACAATACCCTTAATTTTTTGCTAAAATCATCAATAAAGGAGATGAAATATTTGTTATCTCCAATAGAAACTAGATCAATTGGACCACAAATATCCGTGTTCACCAGCTCTAGTGGTTTAGGTGCTTTCCATGATCTCCCCTACTTGGAAAAGGACTTCTTTGTTGCTTGCCAAAAGTACATACTTCACATACATATTCTTTCTTTTCAATACTTGGCAATCCATGCACCAAGCTTGGTGTGGATAATAGTTTAAGCCCAAATGCCACTTCCATGACTCATATTTTACAAGCCCACATAAACATTTTTCCATTGTTGAGTTAAGATGGAGTGGAAATATACAATTGTGACCCATTTGAATTTTTGCAACAAGCCTTCCTTCGGTATCCATGTGTATAATATACCCCTTTTCTAGGATTTCTCCAAGATACTACACCTCTTGCAAATTATTTGCCTCTTCTTATGCAAAAAGAAGTGTACATTCTTCTTTTTCAACATTGGATTCCTCAACAAGATTATATTGTTCATTGTGCTCCTCAAATTTATTGTACCAACAGTCTGATGCATATTATCCAAAATTATTGCAATTGAAATATTGGACATTTTTATTATCTCCACGTCCACGAGCAAATCTGCCTCTAAATGTTCCTCTTCCATGACCTTTACCATGGTTGCTATTGGTATATCCTCCAAGGGAGCCATTATACTTCTCTTTTTTTAGAGTCAATTTTGACTCTAATGCTTGCTCAATGATTACAGGGCTAGAATTCTTTTCCATATGTTGCTCATGCACTTGAAGAGATCCCATTAATTCCTCAATCAAGAGAGTCTCCAAATCTTTGGACTCTTCAATAGCCACCACCACATGCTTAAATTTATTTGCAAGAGATCCTAATATTTTCTCCACTACACAAACATCTTCAATACTCATTCCATTACTTTTCAAATGATTAAAAATTACAAGTAATCATGAAAAATAATCAGAAATAGTCTCACCATCTTTCATGTGAGCAACTTCAAACTTGGCATGGAAAGTTTGCAAATGAACTCTTTTCACTCGATCAACACCATTGAAGAAAATTCCAAGGATCTCCAATGCTTTTTACTTGAATTTTCTTTGGCAATTTTCTCAAAAGTTGACTCATTCACCCCTTGATAGAGTAGAAACAATGCCATCTTGTAGGTGGCTTCTTGCTCACTTATGGGTTCTACATACCCATCAATGACAAGATCCTATAGCTCTTGTGGTCCAAACAATGCTCTCATTTAAATCTATCAGCTCTCATAGGTTTCTTTTGTCAATTTAGGAATTTTTGTTTGCACCATATTAGAAGCCATCTTCATTAACAGTGTAGACAAAGACTTCAGGCTTTAAGAACTTGGCTTTGATACCACTTTGCTGGCGTTTCAAAGCCTTCATTGAAATTTTAACAAAATTGAAAACTCAATTAATGTGAAAGCATTAATGCTTGTTTAGACCCCTAATTTTAAATTACAACTTAATTGCTTTTACTCTTACTTATCTATGTGCGGAACAGGAGTAAAGCGTGCGCAATAAACTGGTAACACTAATCTAAGCCATAAGCAAGTACAATATGCAATAAATGTAAAGCTTAAAGAGTAGGGAAGAGTGATGCAAACACAAGATAACACCGAGACTGTTGGTAAATCTGGTTTTATATCTCATACAAAACACACAGTGGAAGCAACAAACATGGATCTATTTCATTCATGATTGATAACATGTACTATGTAAATTTCAGAATTTAAGAACAAGATAGCGTACCTTGGTGTAGTGAAATTCAAAACAAAAGATTATAAGTACTTGGGAACACTTTTAATCTTTACTATAATTCCACTTTATGCCCAAGAAGTGTGGTCTCTCAATCAGTTTCCAATGGAGAATAATTGAGTGGCTTCACTCACACATACATATCATTTCACAATGATGTCTCTCTTTTTCTAATAAAAAATTCTATATGTTTCTCCCTTTATAATTAACTGATTATCTAATTGGGCTAGCCTATTAGGCCTTTCCAATTGGGCTTTAGTGTGTGGCTTGGAGTGGGACCAAAAGGGACTAATAAAACACTAGCACCAATGGGCCTTAGGCTTTTCTTTCAACTCTTGACAAGTCCAAAGTTACCATTAATTATATTTAATACCACTATATAAATATAATTGCACTTTAGGCCTTATTAATAAATTATATCCCAAGACTTTATTATACATGCAACCCCTTCGTAAAATATTCGTAGTAATACAAAGTCATAAATATAGACTGTCACTTTGAAGATTACTACATCTTAATCCTTGAGTACCCGGTTTAATCTTTTAAGTTATTCATCATATATTTATGAAATCCAATTTCTTAAATATATACTTTAGTAACTCTTTACTAAAGTGGTTAGGCCTAACACTCTGAATAACCAAACCCATTAAACTTATCTCAAGGGAATATTTTATATCTCCGTTAAGAGATTATGAATTCCATCTTGAGAATATATGTTTTATCAACACTAAATGTGGCTGCCCAACATATTAAGGTTTTGATCGTGACTTTAGATCTCACTCTTGATATATCAAAGCAACCTACATTTCATGATCAGGTCCATTATTCTCTCAGGATTAAGAGTTCATATAAATAGAAATCATGAGATTTATTATTCATTTGACAGTCGTTAGGAGAATAATAAATCTCACAGCAGTCCAGTTCAATATGTCTTAACTCTTAAAACATATTAACACATCAACTAGAAGTCTCCACTTCCATGATTAAGACAAATCATCTTAGTTGATATGTTATAGTCTTCGCAGATGAAATACCCAATTTCATCGCCAACTACGAACTAAAATTCTGAATTTACAAAGAACTTGTGACTTATATCTTCTGTGACTAAATCACATATTATGCATCTCATGGACTATATGATAATGTCTAAATATTCATGTTATCATTATTTTAGATAATAATAAAACAAATTTATTAATCACAACATTAAGTCATACATAATGTCATACATAGCATCATACAATAAGATTTAAGGACACTAATCCATCCTAACAAAGACATGTTTGTAGACACCGCATTTTGTACCCCTTACAACTCGAGTTCTCGTTCCCCAACAATGCTCGAACTTTAAGGCCCAAGGCTAGTTTAGAGCCCAATTAGATATTAAGTTGACTTAAAGAGTGTTAAAATGGAAAATATAACCTTTTAAATGAGTAAAAATCTATTTTTGGAAAATTAAATGACCAAAGTAGCCCTCGGCCAGCATACGTGACCCGCAACTTGTGTACGCGAGCTAAAGCATGCATACACAGGCACGTTCTTGTGTACGCAGCTAAGGTTTCAGAAGCATATGAAAGACAAGTTTTCTACAATAATGGCTGAGGTTTGGAACAAATCTCACATCCTCTGGGAGCCATTCCAAATCCCATTTTTTCAACTATAAAAAGCCTTATATGGTACATTTTCAAAACACACAGAAATCCGATGGGAAAAACCTAAGATTCACTAGAAAATAGTGAATCAAAAGGACGTTTCTTACAAGACACCCTCAAGTCTCTTTTTATTTGATTGTGACCTTTTCTAGTCCTTATCCTTTGAGTTTAAGATTACTAATCACTATTTCATTGAATTGTGAATAGATTTGACTGAGGGAAACGGTTACAAATCAAACCTAGGAGCTTTTTCTTTAAGGTATGGTTTAAATTTTTTTTTTTCTGCTTTAATCTTCTTTTTTTTTTTTTTAATCTTTCTTTCAGTCTTTAAGCATGATAGGTTGCTAGATTTTTATGTTTTTGGTTTCTGCCCTGTTTCTGTGTTGATTAGGGTTTCTAGGTAAAGATTTGCGTACGCATGATCTATCCTGCGCACGCAAGCTGAACTCATACATATGTAGACCTGTTTTAGCGTGTGTGATGCCATTACCCAGAAAACCCTAATTCTTTGTTTGTTTTGTTCTGCCTTCATATGTATTTTTGTATAAGCCTCTTTTCCATATGTTTCAAGCCCCATGACCGTTTGTTTGCCTTTTAACATGTTTGTTGTTATCACATGTTTAGATTAGGGTTTAGGTTAGGGTTTTCTTAGTTTTAATGCTATTCCATTCATTCACATGTTCATGCATTGATGTCATAGGTGTTGTGTTGCTAAGAGGTAAGTAATGGGTAAGTTATGCATTAGCAATGTTCATGCATTTGTGTTAGGGTTTTTAGATGTATGATTAGGGTTTCTAGTATGTTAACATTTTGTTTTTGATATGTTTTTTTTTTTTTTTATGATATGCTTGCTACCATGTTTAAGTTGCTGTTTTGTTTTAGATGAATGCTAGGGTTTTCTTTTATATGTTGGGCTCTCTTTTGTTTGGATAGATGGATAAGTATGTGTTTAGGGTTAAAGATGCCATGTTGTTTGCTAGATGCATGTTAGTGTGTGTGTGTGAGTCTAGAATACAAGTATTTGAATGGTTTTTTAATAGGGTTAAGATATAGAACACAATGATGGGAGGCCAACCTTAGGATTGGGTGATCTTGGGTGCCTAACACCTTCCCAAGAGCGTACCTAAACTCCGAACCCAAACTCTAGTAGTAGGATCAAAGGTCCTTCTTTGAAATGGTGCTATATTCATGGTTCATAGACTATATAACTAGGTGGCGACTCCAATTTTAATCCTCTCTTTTTCCTTGCGGCCACAGTGTTATCGAAGAGAAAACTGAAGTACTCGGCAAAAAACCTCTCTGCGGCCCCCCAAGCCTAAATTGATCCACTAGTGAATAAGTTGGAGTACACGAATATCAAAAAAAACCTTTCAAGCCTAATCTACCCAATGTACTTGAGCCCTCCAAGCTCTTGCTACTAACAGAATTCTCGAAATCTTGTTTTCACTAGTGATTCGGATGTAATGGCCCAGCCCACTAAAAAAAAAAAAAAACTTTGGTCAGATTTTTAGTTGCTTTCACACATGCCCACTTACCCCACTCACTTCCCCACCACACAAATATCATCTCACACTCTTACTCTCTTAGCTGGTCACTTATTCTTATTCTTCTTTTCTTTTTCTTTTTCACTCAACACAGCACATATACACACACTCCTCTCCCTCACTCTCCCACCGATACACTACTCATCACTTCCACCATCTTTTTCGGCGAAGTTCATCGGAAAGCTTTCTAAAAACCTCTTAAACTCCTACATCTCATATTATTTAAGGTATGAGCTTTTACACTTTTTGTGGGTTTTCATATTTTGTTAGAGGTTTTTGTAATCTAAGTTTTGGAATGATATTCTTGTGATAATGTTTATGGGTTTTGCTTTGGTGGAGCTATTTGGGTGAATGGTTGTGGATTTTGTGCAATGGTATCCAGATTTACCCATAGTAAAGATTTGGGGGTTTTTACTTTCTAATGTGAAACAATTGATGAATCTAAATTTTATTGTGTATTTGGAGCTAGTGGAGGAGTTACATTTGGGGTTTGTAATGGTGGGTATTGTTATAGATGTTGTTGCTTTGTGGGTCTCTTGAAAATGACATGTATATTGAGGAAGAAATTCATAAAGTGTTAGGATCTCTTATGGTAAAGGAGAAGCTTGGAATGACATGATGATAAGTTGGAGTCTATGCCTCGTAATGAAATTGTTGAGAAACTTTGGAAGTAGAATACATTAATTGTGAGGTTAAATGCTAGGCTTGCCTAATTAATTTCTTAGTTAGCAATTTCTAATTCGTGGCTAGATGCAATGTCAAGCTTTATGCCTATTTTGATAAGTTTGCTTGATATTGTTTAGGTTCTAGCTAATCTTATTTGGAGCTTGGAGAATTAGGCCTTTTTGTGGGTTGCAAGGTAAGTAGCTTTTTAATGGGATTTTTTTGGAAAATAATCACATTGCATAAACTTTGTTTTTGGGTCAAACACATTTTGGAAAATTATTTGTAGAACTATGTTTTCTTAAAAAGTATTGTGCTGTGATCCTGTTATATATGATTATATATGAAAAGCGCATCATGTTTAATATTACATGTGGGGAAATGCATGATTTGTTAGTATGGAAGAGATAAGCATCTTTGATATAATTCTTGGGAATGGATTTTATGGATTAATTGCATTATTTGCAAATTCTAAAGATGTTTTATCTTAACTTGTGATATTTGGGAAATTGATAGAATGTTATTGACAAGAAATGATTTTGAAAAACCTGAGAACCTTGTGGTGAATATATTGGGTATTTCAAAGGTTTTTGTGAAACTACTTGAAATTGAACAGTGTTTTAATTTCAAGTAAACTGTGAGCTTTTTATGCTTTTACCCTTGGGTTGTGACATGTGATTACCTGGTGATTACCCAGCCACATGTCGTAGTCTTTGTGACATTGGTATCTTGGCACCCCGTCTTTGCGGCAGATTGATGTCTTCGTGGCATAATTGATGTCTTCGTGGCATACCTAACGTCTTTATGGTGGCTTATCACGTGGTCTTAGGTTGGATTTCAGGTTTTAAAAGGGTGTTTTGATAGCTCACAATAAATAGTACGTAGTTTCATATTGGAATACTTTGAAAAAGATTAGTGCTACATTCTTTTAATCATTCTTGTCATTTTATTAAGAAAAATGGATATGTTGGATTTTCATGGAAATTCCCAAATTATAACACATTTTGTAAAGTGTCCATTATCATGAAACTTGCATTTCCCCCACCCCCATTAATTGTACTACTTACTGGGCTCTGTCTCATCCCATTATTTTTACAAAATTTTCAAAGTAGGCAACGACCATTTTGGGACAGCTTTTTGGTGGCTAACAATAGTTAGACTAACTACTGATGAAGGTTGAACTTTTGTAATGGAGATATTAGATGATGTACATCTTAGAGTAGGCTTGACTCATTCTTTTGTATATTATAGTGGTTGTGACTTTATTCCCACTGATGGGACAAGCTGATGATATGTAATTGTATTTATTCAAGCCTCCATTCTTTTGTGGCCAATGGTCCTTGTAATTATTGCATAGAACTCTGACTTACTTTGGGAGTATATTTAATAGAATTATTATGATAATTCTTAATGTTGGTACTTGATATGATTTAATTGGATTCAATTGTTAATAAGGAAAAATCTACAGGTACCCTTAAGATGTCTTTCTATGCTTTGTACCCTTTTAGGTTAGAGGCGTGACATCAGATCCTGCAATTCCGCTCAATTGCATCTGCCACTCAATGGCTTCTTCCAATTGATTCCTAAAGGCACCAAAACTTCTCTCAACACTCTGGATAGGTGAGGTAAGTGTTTGGGCTAAGAACCTCTCAAGGATGTGTAAATCTCAGTGGGAGTATGTGGAAACTTTAGAGAAATGATGTAGAGGAATGTGGATAAAACAATCTCTAACTCTCAAGTGTTTGGCTAGGGCTTCTTTCTTAGACGTTTCTTCAAAAAATAATCCTTCTTCTTCTTACATTTCTTGGGTAATGAGGGTTTATATAGAATTGGTAAAGAATGGGGAAACTCACACTCCAAAAAGCAACAGGCAGTGGGTTTCATGGGTTACTTGCGACTTGGCTTGAGTCGCGAGTCACTCGTGAAAACCAGCCTATCAATGACTCTTCAAATTCCAGCATGTGCCTCTCAAGTGGCTTGTTATGCGGGTCATCAGTCTCGAGTCAGTCGCAAGTCCAGTCACAAAAACCATTTCTTCACAGATTGTTCACCAAACTCTCACACACAGCCCTTACATTAAATCTCACAAAAATACTGGAAAATGATTTAAAAAAATTACAATCAAATTTGACATGGAATTAAAGCCAACAAAATACATAGTTGTAAATCACAACTTTATAATCTTCCCCTTTGGCTATTTTGTGACAAAACCCCTAAATAGACTCTAGACATAAAACGTGAGTTTAGAAACAGAAGTAAAACTTACTCACACCTAAATCTAAAATCTGTGAAGCACTTGAACCATATACACCTGTATCCTGAAACACTTACACATAACAAATAACTTCATTAAGCACGTGACAAGTCGAATACAAGGCATGTATAAAGAACAAGTAAAATGCAATCAAGATAAACAAGAGATATGAGAACATATAGCATAACTTGATCGAATTGGAGCAGTCATTAAGAAATGACCACAATGAACATTTAACTAGTAAATGATCATCTGGACACGCAAGCAAGTAAAAGCAGTGCAAAAATTAATTGTGTGTCCAACAAGCAGATGATGCATTAAAGAAACTAAAGCAAAAAGCAATAGATAACTAAAAGCATCTAGAAACGGCTATAAAAACTAAGGTACACAAAGTACTAAAGTACTGAAAGTTTTAAAATAAAGCACTGTTAATAAAGCATAAAGCAACTAAATAAAATTATAAGAGCAGTAAAAGAGTCTCAAAATTCTACTCCCCCTTAAACTATACTCCCCCTCAACTACTACTCCTCCCCTATTTTGACCGAAATGGCCAAAGGTGCTAGTCCTTGCTTGCTAGGTCTCTAATCTGAGTGGAGAGAGCAATAATCCACTCTTGAAGATACGTCATCTATGTGGTGCTGTACGCATGATTGTCCAATGATCCTAGCATAGCTTCTGTGAACATTGGAAATGGTCGAATCTCTCAAGAAGCATATCAATGCGGTCGTGAGCTTTAGGAGGTGAATGAGGCTGAGCTTTTGGCTATAGTTGAGGCTGAGTAGGTGTGGCTTCCATGTCTTCAGGATCGAGGGTGAAGTTATCAATATCCTCATCAGTGTTACCACCCTCAGGAGTAGTGTCCTCACCTTCTACTCTCTTTTCTTCTTCTCTAGGAACTCGAAGACGAGCTTTGCTCCTTGTCATTATCTAAGCAGAGATCTGATCTTCCCTCTTCATCACTGGCAAGCCATGGGGAAACTGAACCCTTTCATGTCACATGATGGATATGCTCAATCCCGGGAAAGGTACAATCATCCAGGATGTCCTCTTCCTTACACACTTTGCAAGCAAATGGTAGATGTGAGCACAGATGTCTATGTCCTTCTTCAGAAAAAAATCATGAAGGAATAGAGCTCGAGGATGAAAGAGGTTCGTCAAATTCTTCACTGGAAAGAGGTTGAACATCATGATGTATGCCAATGTTCTCATTTTAGGAGGGAAACTGGTGGTGAGTAAGCACTTCTTGTACCAATCTCCCCCAAGTACTTATGCTATAGCTAATATGACTGGCGATGTCTTCTTATCATATGGAAGAGAAGATTCTGGAATCATTAGCCTGATCTAAAGGAAGTTCTAAATAGACAAAGCTAACACTGTAAACTCCTTCCCTTTCACCCAACAGTTTAGGTGATCTCCTTCAACAACTACATTCAAGAAGAACTTCCAAACCAAAACATGGTGCACATCTACTGAGCTTGAGAGGAGTGGAGTCCATGTGCGATCTTTGAACACATCAGGGATGCAAGTGCTCTCAAGAAATGGAAGGTCCACCTCTCTGTCCACAATAATGACGACATCCTTGTAGAATTCCGAGAATGCCTCAAATGCGTCTCTATTTTGGAACCGATCCTCTTCAAACCTTTAACACTTAAGAGGTTTCTTGGATGTGGTTTTCTTGTGAGGAGACATCTACAAAATGAGCAACCACACAAACCATACACAAACATGGGAACAAACTCGATTAGATACAAGTTAGTCCAAAAACAAGAAAAAAAATAGAAACTAATGTCCTAAAATAGAAAAAAAAAAAAAAAAAAAAAAAAAAAAAAAAAAACAAGCATAACTATGACACAAGAACATGTTATATGTGTTACAAGGTCAAAAAAGACTTAACTAGCAAGAATGTATGGAAAACATGTCAAGTGATAGAGTGTGTGCATCAAGGGAGCATCAAGTGTGCATGAGCAATGCAAGATCAATGCATGAACAAGCACTCATGGGGCAAAGTGTGTAAAACACACAACCAATGATCAAAACATGATAAACATGAATAATTATGGTAATCCCCAAAATTTAGTACTCATCGAAGTCTCAAAGAATGAAAAAAAAACCATAGAGGCATTTTATCAAACACCTAGTATGCACACACTACACATATGTGATGAACAATGCATGAACATGTGAAAATCTTACCATAATACATGTTATTTTGTCACAAGGACCCAACATTTTCGTCAACAATACAAATGGGACACAGCCCAATCAGGAAAAATTGAAAAATTTTGCAAAAAATGAAGTTTTCCAACCTAAACACAAAAAATAAACCCAACCCTAGGTTTTGAGAATTCAAAGACAAAATCAAAGAATTGAAAGATTAAAAGAGATTAGAAATACCTTGAATGAGTCTTAGAGATGAAATCCAATAGGGTTTTGAAGGTTTTTGAAAGAAAATATGTGTTTTGGAGGAGGGGAATTGCGGAGTGCAAAAAGACAAGATGTTTTGAAAACTAAATTTTTGAGCCTTTAAAAAACTGTCTTTTTCTACATTTTGCAAGTCAATGACTTGCGAGCCAGTCATAAGCCTACTTGCGAAAAATGCAAATGCACAGGGTAGATTTTCATGGGCCAAGTTAAGTCGCGAAACACTCGTGAGGGACTCGTGAAACACTATGCCTAAAATTTTTAAGAAATTAAAATTTCTTAAGAATTTTGCGACTAGGGGCCACTCGCGAAAGCACTTGCGAAAAGGCCAAAATTAGAGTTTTCCAACACTAAAAATTTTGCAATTTGAGAAAAAAATTTAGGAAACAAAGTGACAAAAATCACTTCCAGAAACACATGAAACACTCAAAAATATTTTTAGGTTTGATCATCAAGCAATTGAGCATACACAAATCATATTTGAACACGTACAATCACACAAATGAAATAGGCATTCATTAAACATTAGACTTGTATGTTGTGCGTGTGAATCAAGTATGAACTAGTCCATAGTCTAGTATGAAGCTGCAATGATCAATTCAATCAAGTCATACACAAATAGCACGAAGTCAAGTGACCTATCTCACTAGTAGAAATGAACATATATGACCTCTCGCCAAGTTGTTTACATTGATTAAAAGCTTTTCATTTGGCTTCCATTTTTCATACTTATTAATGAATACAACTCAATTTTTGAGCAACGATGCCATGAAATTTCTGATATTTCTTTGAGGGATAAGCATTTGGCTTTGGCATCATACATTTTTTAATACATTTTGCTCCATCTTTTCCTAGTCAAACTAGTTTTTGAAACAAGGCTTTTTCAGCTCTTACTCCTTTTAGAGATTGACGTTTGAAGAGTTTTTTGACATAAAAATAAATGTGAGGAGATATACAAGATCAAGTCTACGCATGTATCAAGATCAAACAAGACTATTGACTAGATATTTATGACAAGTTTGAAGATCTATTTACAACAATCAAATATAGATTTCTAGATTTCGCCCATACTTAAAAATGTGCATACATAATAAGCTAAGCTCGTAAATGCACTACGTCATTAGTATGGAGATACTAGGCCAAACTCAACATGTGATATGACACAACATAAGCGATCAAACTTTTTGAGATTTTATACTTTTTATAAGTTTTTGGATTTTTTACTCACTCAAAATAAAGCAATAAAGTAAGATTAACAAAACAAAGTAAACAAAGCAAAAAGCATTAAAAGAAACATGCTAGAAATGAAGCAAGAAGAATACATATGATTATGTTTGCATTGAAGCAACGAAGCATTGAAGCAAGCAAGAAGAACACACTACACATATGTGTTTGCATTTTTCTTCCCTACTCTTTTTGCCTTCATTTTGCTGCTATGTTTTGATGATTATGGCTTAGAGTAGTTATATTGTTTGTCCACTCGCATTTACTCTATTTTGCACGTAGTTTAAGTTAAAGTAAAATCAACCGAGCCGTAATTTTAATTTGGGGGTCTAAACAGCTCTTGTGTTTTCACACAAATTCAAGCTTTCAATCAGTGATTTGGCCTTGAAGGTATATGAACTACCTTGTGGAGTAGTCAATGTGTGAAGCCAACATGGCATGCAACTCTTTAACCCTTCCAAGTAGAAGATTAAAGCGATCGAGTGCTTTAGATTGCGCATGAGAAGAAGGTTGTGGAGTATTCTCCGATACTGAAGTGAAATGATCAATTTCTTCATCAGTGTTGCCTTCTTCTTCTGCGTCTTCAACTCTCAAAATTTGAGATACACCGATGCTTGATCCGGGAATGTGAGCTTTACTTTGGATAATAGTCTGCTCACTAATAGGTTCTTCCCTTTGCGTGACTATGTTAGGACATATGTGTTTCAATGTTAGGTACATATGTCACTATCTTATGTAATTGACTAATCCTTTGACAAAATGCATTTTACTTGTAATTGGGTAGATATAGGATGTATTTAATCCTTCAAGAAACAAGGGTTCAAGTTCAAGTGTTAAAGCCATGTAAGTTTGTCCAAGAAACAAGTAAAGAAGTGCTGGATTTTAAAGCTCGACAGCTAGCATCTATCGAGGTTTAAAAGCTGCTGTAGCCTGTGGCTCGGCTCGACAGCTAGCTCAATAGATGCCTATCTATCGAGGTTTATGAAACTTAGTTTTTCAGAGCTGTTTTTCATCTAATCCGTGAGTGTATGTTTGAGATTTCTTTTCTCACAACCCTAAACATATATAAGGATTATTTTAAGGGCCGTAAAAGGTTACACACAATTGCACAAGAGCACAATTCCATAAGTGTGAAGAAAAGTGTGACTAGAAACCTAGTTTGCCATAGTTCTTCTTTCTCTTGAAGAAGCTACTGTGTTTGTACGCCATAGGATTTTGTGACCAAGCAACTTCATGATCTTCATTGTGTGATGAACAGAAGAACTTTATAGCCAACATCCTTCTCAAGTTGGTGATCAAGTCGTGTGCTGGGATCCGCGCAATTGGTTAGTTACATACTGGGAGCCGTGCATTGAAAATGAGAGATTGTCACTACAGAAAAAGTCCTATTGGGTATTGGGATAAAGGTTCAACTATAGGTTGGTATAAGGTACTAAGATTCCTTTACTTGTAACCGCTTATTTTGATAATAATAGATTCTCGGGAGTGGTGACCTTAAAATCACCCGGTGGGGGTTTTTGCCGTGTAGGATTTCCCCATTCGTAGACAAATCACCGTGTTAATTTATTTTTCGCTGCATACTTTAGATAATTGGTGATTTGTTTGTGCTACCACGCATTTTGCATGTTAATTTGATTAATTAATAAACTTGGCTAATCAATCAATTAATTCATCACAAGGGGTCAATACATTCTTAGCCTATCAAGTGGTATCAGAGCAGGCACACTCTTATTAGGGTTAATCTTTGCTGTGTGATCCATTGACTCCTGTTCATCATGGATAAAGGACAGTCTCTTATTGCACCTCCTTTATTTGATAGTACTAACTATGCATACTGAAAAGTACGCATGAGAGGTTTCTTGCAGTCTTTGCATGTTAATTTGATTAATTAATAAACTTGGCTAATCAATCAATTAATTCATCACAAGGGGTCAATACATTCTTAGCCTATCAAGTGGTATCAGAGCAGGCACACTCTTATTAGGATTAATCTTTGCTGTGTGATCCATTGACTCCTGTTCATCATGGATAAAGGACAGTCTCTTATTGCACCTCCTTTATTTGATAGTACTAACTATGCATACTGAAAAGTACGCATGAGAGGTTTCTTGCAGTCTTTAGATGAGAAAGTGTGGCAAGCTATGGAGATAGGTTGGACCAAGCCTACAGAAGTGCCGACCAACTGGGATGATGCTAAGATCAAGGCGGCAAACTTCAACAGTAGGCCTTTGAATGCTCTATTCAGTGCAATCACGAATAAGGAGTTCAAAAAGATATCCTCTACTGAAACTGCTAAGGAAGCATGGACAATTGTCCAGACAACCTATGAAGGAACCAAGGCTGTCAAGTATTCAAAGCTTCAAAGGCATACTACAAACTTTGAAAAGATCAAGATGGAGGAGGATGAGTCGTTCGATGAGTTCTATGCCAAGTTCAAGGACATAGTGAACTCATCTTTTAATCTTGGGGAAACTATTCTTGAATCTAAGATTGTGAGAAAGGTGCTCAGATCTTTACCCAAGTGATTCCATGCCAAGATCACTGCCATTGAGGATTTAAAGGACATTGACAAAATTCTTTTGACAAAGTTGGTTGGCAATCTGTAAATGTATGAGTCGGGTTTGACAAGGATCGGGAAATCGAGCAAGAGCAATAGCATGGCATTGAAGGCCAAGGGCAATGATACTGATGAGTCTTCTGATGATAAAAATTCTAAGATGAAGTCCTACATCACCAGGCAAAGAATGCCAATGTAAAGGGCTTCGACAAGGACCGTAGACAATCGAGTTCTTCTCAGTTTAAGAGCCAAGACAAAGGGAAGAAGGATGATAGAGATGGTAGTCAATACACTGTTCCCTCAGGACCAAAGTGCTTTAGGTGTTAGGGTTTCAGTCACATGAAACAAGAGTGCCCTACTTATCTCAAGACCATCAGAAAAAGCAAGGCACTTGCTGCTACCTTGAGCAACACCGAGCCTGAGGATGACTTTGATAATGAGGATGATGGAATCCTAAATGCCTTCACTGCCACTGTAAATCCTACTGAAGGGATTGTTGAAGATGTGGATAAAGAAGAGGAATTGGTGGAGTCTAAGTTTGAAAAGATGGATGAACAAGATGACATCCACACAGCCTATGCAAAGTTATACTTAAGAAGTTGTATAGGTTGGCCACCAAGAAGTTTAGTGATGTGGAGCTTGAGCGAGAAGAAATCTCCACAAAGTTTAATGAAGCCAATTAGAATATTGGAGCACTGAGATTTGAGAATAATTTCTTGGCTGAGAAGACCAAGAAGCTTAAGGCAGAAATGTTCCAAGTCAGAGCTTAGCTAGAAAGGACTTCAAGCGCTAAGCTTGATGAAATGCTCAGTCTTCAAAAATCTGCTTCTAATCGAACCGTGACAGGGTTTAGACCCCTTAAACCACAAACAAATTGCGTAGCCTAGATTAATTAGCCAAGTTTTTACTTAGTCAAATTAAGCAATTCTAGGTTAAAACAATTACAAAATCATATCATGCATGTAAACATATAAAGCAGCGGAAAGTAAATAACACAATGATATGATCACCCAGGAAAACCAAACCGGTAAAAAACCTGGGGAGGATTTTACCCACCGATCCTCAAGGCAAAACGGAATCCACTAAGAAAGAATTGAAGTTGTTACAAAAGGACTTACAAGCAACCCCGCTTGACTTCCTAATGCTACCCACTAGTAGTAACTTCCTGACACGACCACGCGCAGGCTCCGAATCCACGGACTACTTCTTTCTTTGTCTTCCTTCAATCAGGTACAAGCTCCTCACTTGTTAATCTTTAAGTTCCAATGGCAGCAACCAAGTTGATCATCAAGATGTAGAAGAATCTTAATCTTGAAAACCCTAAGTTATGTGTAAAGGAAAGCTCCTCTAGATCTCACAAGAGATTTACACAAAACCGCAATGTATGAGCAACAACACAACTTGTGCAACTCTGAAAAACGTAGCTAGGGTTTGCCTTATATACCTAGGGCAAAAACATAAAAACCTAGACGTTTAAAGAGTTAGGGCTGAGTTGGAATTCTACAGAAAAACGCATCTGGGCCGATTTTCGATCGATCGAGAATTACATTCGATCGATCGAGCCAGGCCGAGAAGCTCCAATGCTTCTGCAGTCTCTCGATTCCAACTTTACAAAATTAAACCAACTTTGAGCAAGCTTAAACAAGACTAAATACATTGTTTTGATCATGGTTTGCCAACATTACAAATTAGGTTCTAAATACATAAAATCCTAAGACCTTAAAACCTAACAAACTCCCCCTTTGGCAATCCGTGACAAAACACACATCTAAAGCTCAAAGTTTACAAGTATAAAAGCCCTTTACAAAATAATGCTCAGTTCAACCTAACTACTATCCATCGGTTGCAAGTGTAGACAGCAGCTTTGTTGAATCAACCTGTATATTCCTGAAATACTCAACAAACACATAAACGCATGTGTGGCAGAAAATAGTATATAAACAGGTATAATATTCTTGTAAGATTCACACAACTTAAAATAAAGATATATATCAATGAATCAACTCATGAATATAAATCAATAAGCAATGAATCATAAGTCAACAAGAATCAAAAGAAAACATGTATATCAATATATCAATCAATGTTACTATATCAATGTTACTCCCCCTAACATGAATATCCCCAAAAATGATATACAAAGTGAAGCACCTAGATACAATCTACTAAACTCCACAAAAAAATATCCCATGCTAAACATATGTCTCCCCCTAACTATATGTCTCCCCCTAACTACAAAATCTCCTCAAAAAGTACAAAACTCCTCTACAAGTCCAAAATCACTCCCCCTTTTTGTGACAGAATGCCAAAGGGCAATCAAAAGTCGCCATCAAAAGGTGGTGGTGAAGGTGAATGAAGACGTGCAAGATCAGCTCGTAGAGCACGCATCTCGTCCAGCAAGTCCACCAAAATCTGACCATGAGCCGCCTGAACGGTCATGACAGTCTCCAAAGTACGACGAACATCAAAGTCGGCCGCAGGAGGTGGAGGAACAGCAACAGCAGCAGCATCCGCATCAGCACCCGCATCAGCACCAACTGGATCAGGAATATCCTCACTAGCAAGACCTGTAGAAGATGAGGGAGGAGGAGGAGCGCTAGAAGAGGGATCAGACCTAGGGTGTTTAGAACCAGCTCGAAGATGAGCAGCCCTCTATCTAAGAAAAGACGTACCAATAGGACCGATGACATGAACAGGCTCAGAAGCAGGGAAGTCCTCTAAACCTAGATACAATAAAATCCTATGAATGAAAATAGGATGGACGAGAGCATGAGCAGTAGATGAACTCCTATAAACTTCGTTCAAAGAACGAAGAAAAAGATGAGGAAAACTCATAGGAGCATCTGTAACAAGAGCGTACAGAAAAACACACCTCTCAAGAGGAATGGTGTGCAGATGAGAAATGGGCCAGAGTGAGTGACATGCTATCCTAGAGAAAAGATAAGTAGTCTCAGGAAGCTCAGCAGAAGTGATCCGAGGATCAGAACCCCACTGGATAGATGACCCAGTGATGTAAGATATGACATCACTCAACTCGGGTGACTCATCATAGGGATAGAAAGGATCCCTAACTAAAGGTACCTCAAGAGCATCAGCCACTACCTGAGGAGTAATGGAGTACTCTACGCCTCGTATCCAACTCCGAACAAGGGTGTTGGAATCATAGACGCGGATCGAGATGTTCGAGTAGAACTCTCGAATCAAGGTAGCAGGAGGAGGAGGGTCAGACACAGCAAACAAGGGAAGCCAACCCTTACGCTCAAAATTTGCCCTAATGGCAGGATCAAGCTCATCTAAAGAGACAGACCGCTCAGCCCATATCTTCCTCTTAATGTTCAAAGTGTCATAAAGTTCTTGGTTTTTCTCAGTAGGGAACCGCTCACTATCAAAGGAGGGAGGGGAAGGAGTAGGAGAGGGAAGTGTCCTACGAGCTCTAGTTTTCCTAGGCATAGTGCTAAGGAAAAGGACAAAGACACAAAGAGAAAACCAAAAAGAACAAACACACAAAAACCAAGGGCAGACTGCAAGTTTGCACACAAAAAAATATAGAATTAAAATTCTATATGATGCATGAACATTAACAATGTTATGATGCATGAACTAATGCAGTAATCAGGATCAATTGAAGTTCTAATTCATAAAATTGACTTGAACATAGAGTTTCTTAACAAAAACCCTAAAAATTTGAGAACAATTGAAAATTTTTGTACCAAATTGATGAACCAATCATTATAAACTATTGCAAACAATTTATAATAACCAATTGCATCAATTACACAAGCCAATTTCATCAATTAAACCCAATTGCACAAAAAGCCCCAATTCGGATCAATTATAAACCCTAGAAATTTAAGTTTTTCATAAAACACAAAATTGATCAAATTAATCACTCAAGAACATGTCTAGAGGGTGTCCCCAACAGAACCCAATGATCAATTGCAAACAAAATGGTCCGAATCAACAAAAATCCCAAAAAGAAAAGTTCCGAAAATCTCCCTAAAAAATGCATGAAAAATGCATGAAAACTTGAAAATAATTTGAAAAGGAAGGGTAAAAATGACATACTTGCTTGAGAAGAGAGAGATTGTGCAAAAAGTTCGGAGGAAAACGACAAAAACTTGAAGAATTTTGGGCTGCCTTGTCGGAGAGAGAAAAAAGCTTTGAAAAAGATTTTGAATAGTTCTTTGAAAAGTCAGAATTCCTCTTTTTAAAAAGCTTATTCACGATGTTCGATCGATCGAAAATTACATTCGATCGATCGAATGTGACAGTCAATTTTGCACATTCTGAAGCACTTTTTCGATTGATCGAAAAATACATTCGATCGATCGAAATAGGCAGAGGCACACTAAATTTTGGGGAAAAACATAGTTTTGAAAAATTGCAAACCCAATTTTGAAACAACTCCTCAAAGCACTTGTACAATGAAAACAAAATGCATGAGTATGAAATGGAATGCATCTTCAAAAACCCAAAATTTTAAACCCAATTCTCTCAAACACAAGTTTCAATTGTCTTCCAAATTAATTTTCTCAAGCAGCATGTATGTTGTGCACAAATCTCAAGATATTTTTAAAGTTGGTTGGTCAGACCAAGGACACACACACTAACATGTACAGTGTTTAACAAAGAGTAACTTGTGAAGTGTGTGAAACTAGCAAAGACTTGAGATACATGTGAGGTGATATATGAATGGCAATCAAGCACAAAGTCTACACAATTCATCACATAGAATTAAAAGAGACTATCACCTAAAGAGTTACATCCTATAACTCCCACATCTCCTAGAACAAAAGCTTGCAATCATGTAAGTTTCTTGTATTTTTGCCTCTTATTTATATATGAATTGGCATTCAGCCTAATAGTACACACCGGTTTGAATTAAGTGAATTGGCATCAAGCCTAATAGTACACACCAGTTTTTAATTTAATTTGAGGCTACACCTTATGTTCTTTTTGTGCATGTGCTACACTTTCTCGAGCACCAAATCTTATGATATGCACTAAGGTGTTCATGATTGGCTAGTGAATAGTGGTGAGATGGTTATTTATGCCTTTCTCAAAAGGATCAAGTCCGACAGTCAAGTAACATATGACTTCAAGATCAAGACAAAGTGATTAAAAACCACACACATCTTTCCCACACAACATGCACTACAAAGTTTCAACTAGTTAAGTGCAGTAAATAAGCTCATCCAAGTTAAACAAGGTACACTAGACATGACATGTGTAAAAAGAATGACCATCCTTGTTTTCAAGAAATCAAGAAAAATAGTGTTCAACAAAGATTTTGCTTTCCCTTTTTTTTTTATTTTTTTTTTTTATTTTTTTTTATTTTATTAAAAGAGAAAACAAATAAATCCTAGAATGAAATGCATGTATGTAATGCAATGCAAGTCCTAGAACAAAAGAAAAACACAAAAACCAAATAACAATGGTCACAACAGAATAGAGCAATGAAGCACAAGGACCATGTCAGAAAGACTCAGTTAGTTCGAGTCTTTTGCATCCAAAACTTTTTAGATGCACCCCGAGCATTGGAGTTCTTATTCACATTAGAGTGATTCCCAACTCCAGAATTGGAATAAAGGTTTAACGCCTTTACCAATTCACCAATTAGTGCCATAGGATCTTGTGCTTGAGGCACAGGCACTTTTGGTCTTTTTGCTCTCTTATCAGCTTGAAGCTTGTAACAGTTAGGACGAATATGTCCAGACTTACCACAATAATGACAAACCCAAGCAGGTTTACCATGCATCTTGTCCTTAGGTTTGGTAGGCTCCTTAGGTTTGGATTCTTTTAAGTCTACCCTAATCTTCTTTGGTGGTGAAACTCCTACAGGTTTAACAACCTCACACACAGGGGGTTTAATGGTTTCACTCACAACCTCACTCACAAGAGGTTCAGAAGAAGAAGAAGAAGGAACAAAGACAGTAGAATGGGGTCCAGAATTAAAGATGCTTTCAACATATCCTAACCCAGCTTTATCAGAAGGATACTTTTGAACATTCAGCATGTGATCAAGTTTAGAACTAGCAGATCTAGCAATAGATAAATCATGTTCCAAAGTTCTAACTTTATCAAGTAAAAGCATGTTTTCAGATTTAACATTATTCAAAAGATCATTAGCATCAAAAAGTTTTACAAGCAAGTTCTTCTTTTCAAGCTCAAGAGCAACAATTTTCTTCAGGCCAAGATCAACTTTCATAGCATCCTTTGCAGTAATTTTGCAAAGTTTGTTATAGGCCTCTTGAAGATCTGCATCTTCAGAGAGTTCCCCATCAGCAGGGTTCTCCTCAGCAGATATGCTTTCATCTACTTCAGCAGTAGCAGTGAAAGCAATGAAGTTTCCATCCTCGTCACAACTGGACTCATCATCAGAAACCTCATTATCACTAAGGGTTACAGCCATAGCTTTACCCTTATTCCTCAAGAAAGTAGGACATTCAGATTTGACATGACCATACCCTTGACAACCATAACACTGAGGACCCAAAGAGTTATTAGAAGATTGACCTACTTGTTCTCTAGGTTTTTCAAAGTTATTAACCTTAATGGGATCATTCTTCCTAAAGTTTCTAGGTTCAGCAGTGTTGGTATTCCTTGCCTTCCTGTTTGTATTTCTAAGAAAATTTCTAAAGTTCTTGGCAAGGTAAGCTATCTCCGTGGGAGAGAGCTCATCATCAAATCCACCAGCTTCAACATCATCAACAGACTTAAGAGCCATTGATTTGGATTTGGCAGTCTTGGGAAGGTCAGACTCATAGGACTGAAGAGATCCTACAAGCTCATCCACAGGGATGGAGTCAACATCCTTACTTTCAGTAATGGCTGTCACTTTGGGTCTAAAGTCTTCAGTTAAGGATCTAAGTATCTTCCTAACAACTTTAGGTTGATCATAGACTTCACCCAAATTATAAGCAGAATTAACAATGTCATTAAGTTTAGCATAAAACTCATCAAAGGTTTCATCATCAGACATTCTAATGCTTTCAAACCTAGAAGTTAATTGCTGCAATTTATTTATTTTAACAGCCTTTGTGCCCTCATGCACAGTTTGGAGGATTTTCCAAGCAGTATGAGCAACCTCAACATTAGAGATCTTCTTAAATTCCTCCATTGAAACAGCATTAAAAATGGCATTCATAGCTTTGCTATTAAATGCAGCTGCTTCTTTCTGAGAAGTTTGCCACTCACTCACAGGAGTAGTGGGCTTCTCCCAACCATATTCCACAGAGTTCCAAACTCTCTCATCAATGGATTTCAGGAATGCTTTCATCCTTACTTTCCAGTAGGCATAATTGTTCCCATCAAAGTGTGGAGGAACAAACAAAGAGTGTCCATGCTCCATGACAGCAGGGGTCAAGGATCAGCTCAAAGATGAAAATATCAAACAAAAGAGCAACCCGCTCTGATACCACTTGACAGGGTTTAGAGCCCTTAAACCACAAACAAATTGCGTAGCCTAGATTAATTAGCCAAGTTTTTACTTAGTCAAATTAAGCAATTCTAGGTTAAAACAATTACAAAATCATATCATGCATGTAAACATATAAAGCAGCGGAAAGTAAATAACACAATGATATGATCACCCAGGAAAACCAAACCGGTAAAAAACCTGGGGAGGATTTTACCCACCGATCCTCAAGGCAAAACGGAATCCACTAAGAAAGAATTGAAGTTGTTACAAAAGGACTTACAAGCAACCCCGCTTGACTTCCTAATGCTACCCACCAGTAGTAACTTCCTGACACGACCACGCGCAGGCTCCGAATCCACGGACTACTTCTTTCTTTGTCTTCCTTCAATCAGGTACAAGCTCCTCACTTGTTAATCTTTAAGTTCCAATGGCAGCAACCAAGTTGATCATCAAGATGTAGAAGAATCTTAATCTTGAAAACCCTAAGTTATGTGTAAAGGAAAGTTCCTCTAGATCTCACAAGAGATTTACACAAAACCGCAATGTATGAGCAATAACACAACTTGTGCAACTCTGAAAAACGTAGCTAGGGTTTGCCTTATATACCTAGGGCAAAAACATAAAAACCTAGACGTTTAAAGAGTTAGGGCTGAGTTGGAATTCTGCAGAAAAACGCATCTGGGCCGATTTTCGATCGATCGAGAATTACATTCGATCGATCGAGCCAGGTCGAGAAGCTCCAATGCTTCTGCAGTCTCTCGATTCCAACTTTACAAAATTAAACCAACTTTGAGCAAGCTTAAACAAGACTAAATACATTGTTTTGATCATGGTTTGCCAACATTACAAATTAGGTTCTAAATACATAAAATCCTAAGACCTTAAAACCTAACAAACCGATTTAGGGTATGATTTCTCTTCTCCTAGTATTGCTACCTCTAGTTCTTCTGTTTTTGTTCCTTCTACTAATAATGTTGAAACTTAGAACAATAATGTTAAGAATGAATTAGTTAGTGAAAACATAGACAAGGGTAAATCTATCTTAAGAGCACCCCCTAAGATTGATAAGAAAGAGATTAAGAACCCTAGGGCTAAAGAGGGAAATACTCAAAAGCCAAAACAAAAAAAAGCAGCATTTATGTCATCACTGTGGTGCAACTAGACATACTTTTCCTAATTGCTATAAGTGGTTAGCCACTCAACAGAGCAACGGCATGATCGCGTCATGAAACCATAATCAACTTCCATCCTCTTTTGCTCCTCTTGAAGATCTTCTTAAAGCCCTCATGTTCCTTTCGAACTTGAACGATTTTCACTCTTCCCCCTCACCACCGAATCAAGGGTTTGCTAAACGGAAAGGTTCTTCCAAGGTTTGGAAGGGAAAGAGCTCCAAATGATTTTGTCACTTTTTCTCTCTCTCTCATTTTCTTGTTTTTGGTTTTGCATTACTTGTGTGTTTTGCTTTCTAGTTTTAAGTCAGTCTAGTTTTATGCGTTACTTTATTTTTGTTTAACATGTTTTTTGTTGTTTTCTTTTCAGTTTTGCTTTATTTTATTTTTCATATAAAAATTTAAAAAAAAAATTGAAAAATATAAAAACAGTGTGTGTTTGTGTACATTGGTACTTGTGTACTTTGGATGGCCATTGAAACAAAGTTTTCTAAACTTTGTGTCTTTTGTAGCTTAGATAAGCATCTCTATGCACAGCTAAGCAAGTGAGCTTTGTGGCTCGTGTTTATGATGAGTAAGATTAAGTAATCTCTTACACTTAACACTTGTTTCACTCTTTTTGATAGGAAGGACTAGAAAATCCTAAGAGAAAGGCATAAATAACCATCTCACCACTGTTGCCTGCCAATCATGAAATGACATTTGTATGCTTCGGCATAGCAAAAGTAGAATGTCAAATGCTTAACATTATTGGGTATTTCTTTTCTCTCTCTTATACGCCCATGCATGGTTAGCTTAAAAGAAAAATATGCAAAGAAAAATATAAACAAAAAGAAAAAAATGCTTTATATATGATTGCAAGCGCGTGTATTCTAGGAGATGTGGGAGTTATAAGATGTACCTCGAATGTGATAGTCCCCATCAAACAGTTATGATTGTGTGTGAGTTAAAGTGATTTTCTCATATCTCAAATCGTCATAACACGTAGACACTTATGTAATCTTACGATGTTTTTTACACACAACATGCAATATTCTTTGCTACTTTTGATACATGTGCAGGTACAATGTGATTTGGCCATCACAAGAAATACATGTGTTAATGTATGCTCACTAAATTGTCTTAACTTATTTTTGAAATATAAAGTTGGTTAGACTTGTTTAGTGTGTGTATGTGTGTGTGTGTGTGTGTGTGTGTGTGTGTGTGTGTGTGTGTTTTGGAATCTATGTGCTTAACATTTTTCTTGTTGAGAGATGTTTTTGAGAGCTTAAAATGTTGTTTGGATCTTTGATTGAGTAGCATGCTTGATTGCATTCATATCTTTGTTTTTCTCTTCTTTAAAAAAACTATTTTTAAGCAATCTCAATAGCTTTTGACAGCTAGGCTATTGATTGAGACACTTCAGCCTTTTTCTTATCGCATTCTCGATAGCTAGTTCAATCAATCGAGAAAATTTCTGTCTGCTCAATAGCTACCTCGATCCATTAAGCCTTAGTGTTGAGAAAACCTCTCGTTAGATCCTTGATAGCTAGCTCAATAGCTAAAACACACATTTTTAAACTTCGATAGCTTCTCAACATCTCTCGATCGATCGAGATTTATAAAGTTTCTATATATACGCGCCTTGCAATTTTAGATCTCATTTCCTCGATCTCTCTCGACTGCTTCTTGTCTTTTCACCTCCAAACACCTCTCACTCACTCCAAACTTCATTCCCAAGCTTTCTTCGACCTTAATCTTGCTTTTCTTCATTGGTAAAGTCCTTAATCCCTCTCTTTATCATGCATTTCATGTTTTCTGACCTAACTTTTGGGATTTTTGGAAAGTTTTGGAAATTTTCAAAATCAATGAAGTTTTTGCTCAATTTTTGGGATGGGTTTTGTTAAAATGATGTTTAAAACTTCATGCATTGCATCATATGTGCATTATAACAATGTTTCATACATTTTAGATGTGTGTTTACTTTATTGCTATGTTGTGTGCTGGTAGGTTTAGATTGGGCTGAGCCCATGATGCATTTAAATTAGCATGTCACGTGTTCATGCATTTTCATGCATACGTACCTTCAAATTTCTATATTTATTATATTGTATCTATTTGGTACTTTTTTTATTGTCTCTCTCTCTCTCTCTCCCTCTCTCTCTGTTTATTAAATCCATTCCGTCCCGAAACCCTCTACATTTCGAGGCATCTTCTTCTTCTTCTCCTTCTGACCCCACTCCATCTCACGTCCGGTTTCGTGATGAGATGGCCAAGTCGGACTTCTTGGAGAACTTTTCACGACAAGGCATTCATTCGAAACACCAAGTCATTCTATCAGACTTTCCTGACACTGACCTGCTCACTGTCATCCACAGTGGGGGTTGGGAGTCACTATGTGGCGCCTCAGTCACGTGCCCTTCCATGATCATACAAGAGTTTTACTCTAATATGCACATATCTATTTGTCACTTGCGTTTGGGGTATACGCATGGTAGTTACTCCGGATGTTGTATTCGATGAACTACACATTCCCAAGGTAGCGCATCCTAACTACTCTAGCTGTGAGCATCTGAGTACAATGTCCAAAGACGAACTCGCGTCTCTATTTTGTGAGACACCATCTTCTTGGGGTGACCGTTAAAACACCCCTTGCTCGGCCTTTGCTAAAGATCTGAGATTCCTAAACATGGTGATGACATTTAGCCTCCATCCATTGTCTCACTATAACACTATCACAGATCCTCGTGTTTGGTTTTTCTTATCCCTCATTGAGGATATCTCCATTAACTTCCCTTCTCACTTCATACTCTCCCTTATAAATGTCTGTAAGGATACGATGACAAGTGATAAGCTCATCTTTCTTTCTGCTATCACGCGGCTCCTTTGCCATTTTTATGTCTCTTATCCCGAGTATACCCACTTCTCTTTCATGTGTGCCATTGACGCCGTTACAGTGAAGCGGAGTCTTGCACAGCTTCGCTCGAGGCAGCCCCGGACCGAGACCGCAGCTCCTCCAGCTTCTACCACACCATCCACCTCCACCTCTTCGTCTTCAGCGGGTGGAGTGACTCTTGAGGCCATCATGGCACAGCTTGTGCACATGGATGCTTGCCTTGACACTCTTAATGATGAGTTGTGTCAGGTGAACAACTCGTGTTGGTCGTATCGCACGACGACAAACTGTCATGGGTGGTTTCACTGTCACTTCCTCTCCATCTCCGCCAGCCTCTAAGGATGAGAGTGATGATGGCTCCAGCAGTGTTGATGCTGATGAGGATGATGATGATGGCTTTGTTGGGATTTATGCCCTAAAATCCAATTTATTGGCATGTCATAAATAATTAAATTGTTTAATTATATGAGACTGTCTATTTATGAACTAATGGGACATTGTCATAGTCCATGAGATGCATAGTATGTGATTTATGTGAAAAGTCACAAAAAGATATAAATCACAAGTTCTTTGTAAACTTAGAATTTTAGTTCGTAGTTGGTGATGAAATTGGGCATTTCATCTGCGAAGACTATAACATATTAACTACGATAATTTGTCTTGATCATGGAAGTGGAGACTTCTAGTTGGTAGGTTGATATGTTTTAAGAGTTAAGACATATTGAACTGGACCGCTGCGAGATTTATTATTCTCCTAATGACTGTTAAATGAATAATAAATTTCACGACTTCTCTTTACTTCAACTCTAAATCCTGAGAAAGTAATGAACCTGATCATGAGATGTAGGTTGCTTTGATATATCAGGAGTGAGATCTATTAGTTACAGTCAAAATCTCAGTATGTTGGGCAACCACATTTAGTGTTGATGGAACATATATTTTCAAGATGGAATTCATAATCTCTTAACGGAGATATAAAATATTCCCTTGAAATAAGTTTAATGGGTTTGGTTATTCAGAGTGTTAGGCCCAACCACTTTAGTAAGGAGTTACTAAATTATATATTTATGAAATTGCATTTCATAAATATATGATGAATAACATAAAGGATTAAATCGGGTACTCAAGGATTAAGATGTAATAATCTTCAAAGTAGCAATCTATATTTATGACTTTGTATTACTACGAATATTTTAATGAAGGGGTTGTATGTATAATAAAGTCTTGGGATATAATTTATTAATAAGGCCTAGAGTGCAATTATATTCTTATAGTGGTATTGAATATAATTAATGGTAACTTTGGACTTGTCAAGAGTTGACGGAAAAGCCCAAAGCCCATTGAAACTAGAGTCTTATTTGTTCCCTTTGGTCCCATCTCAAGCCACAAACTAAAGCCCAATTAGGTAGGTCCAAAAGGCCAACCCAATTAGATAATCAATCATTATTTAATAAGAGTTATTAAATAAAGAAACTAGGAGAATAGTTTTAACGTACGTATGATGAAAAGAAAAGAAATAAGTTTTTCTCTACATGGAGAAAAAGAAGGTTTTTTCTTTGAGAGTCAATGTACAAAAGACTAATTGAGAAACCACACATCTTAGGCACCATGTGGAATTGAGATGAAGATTAAAGGTTTTCTCAAGTTTTTTTTTTTTTTTGTTTTGAAATTCACTGCATCAAGGTACGCTTCCTGTTCTTTGTTCTAGAATTCAAGATTACGTGTTATCTTTCATGATTGAAGTAGATTCGTGTTTGTTGCTTCCGCTGTGTGTTTTGTATGAGATGCAAAATCAGATTTTCCAACAAATGGTATCAGAGCGGTCTTCAATATCATGCTTGTATAACATTTGATTGAGTTTTAGAATTAAAGAAAAATCGTTTTCTTGGTGTTCTAGTTTTTTGCAATAAAATTTTCTGCATATTTTTGTTTTGGAACTGCTGTGATTATTATATGAGATATATACCGGTTCTTGTTAATCATCGTGTGACTCATGATAATGTTGTTTAGAGATACATGGCATCGGTTCTAAAATAAAACTGAAATAAAAGTCAAGCGTGAACTTTTGTTATGCACTGCTTGGATATCGTTGGCAGTTGGGAATAGTTATTGAATTTCATTCAATAACTATCAGTTGATGCTTTCAATGCATATATTGGCATGATATATTTAATATATGTCGTATTTTGCTAGTCTTTGTGATTAGAATGAATGCATTAACCTATATTGCTAACATTGATTTCTTTGAATGCGTTGATATATTATTATTTATATTGGTTCATATGCATTCGATTTACTGATATAAGGCAGTGATACGGCCCAATTTAATTTAGTTCCTTTTAATGTTTGCATTCTTGGAATCTTGATATATTAATTTTGGCCGTGGGCATGTTGTTTCTTTGGAAAAATATGTGTAAACTTCAAGGAATTTTTTTTTTCAGTTTACTGATATACATGCTATTATGTTAATGCTAGGATTATGAAATTTATTCCTAATGAGATTAGGATTGTGTTTTCAAGGTTTCTAGCATTATTATGGTTCTTGATTTTGATATTGAAAACCCTAATGTTTGATTTGAAAATCTTCATTGATAAAATCAAAAAGTGTTTTTTGGAAGAAAACAATGAAGATGTTAAATACGGTTATTTGTTTGTTCAAGAAAAATCGTAAAAAACTGCCTTAGAAAATTTCTGGAAATTCGAGTTTCACGAGTTTCGATCGATCGAAAATCACTTTCGATCGATCGAGTGAAACAGTGATCAGATTTTTTAAATAGATTGATTTTCGATTGATAGTTGATCGATCGAATTTATTTTTCGATCGATCGAGAGGCAATCGAGTATCGATCAAACAAGTCAAGTGGTCAAGTTCGAATTTTTTAATTTTTTCGATCGATCAAAAGAAAGAAAATCAGAATTTTTTCTAATTGTTTTCAAGTTTTTTAAGAGCAAGGTTATGTGTGATTAGATTACACATGGTTCTAACTAATAGACCTAATGAGATCAAAGATGTTAGTTAAATAGAACTCTTGGTACTAAATCATTTTATGATTAATAATCCTTAATTTATTTTAATTAGAGGTTTTTAATGAGATTAAAATTCTAATTAAAGCTATATATAGTTTCTAATAAGATTAGAATACTTTATCTAGTAAATTAAGGATAGAGTTCTATATAACTAATTTTTGATTCATTAGTGTTTAAGGAATCCTAAATAGTTTAGGACTTCCATTTTAGTTAGTGATTCTAATGAGATTAGAGTCTTTATCAAGTGCAAGGTTACTAGTTGTGATGGGATCACAATTATTTAAGAAAAACCCAAATAATGAGTGAGAGTTCTTGAAATAACCCTTTTGTTAAGTTTATTGTAATGTGAGTAGATACCTTGTCTTGACTTCGAGTCTTGCATTCCATGCGGAGGGTATTTACTTCATGGATTACAAGGTTAAACTTCTTTGTGATTGCGCGAATGTTCGTTACGCTATTGTGACGTGACTTAGTTACATCACATTGAATTTAAACAATTAAACACATTTAATGTGTAGGGTTAAAATTGTGATTAGATCACAATGATTTCAACACAATCCACTTGTTTTAAAATTTCTAGTGGGAGAGAGATACAAGGGTTGGATCTCATGCCTCCATTGTCGGTTCATAGTGGTGTGGGGTAAACATCTCGTCTTGGCCTCGAGCCTTGCGTTCCATGCGGAGGATGTTTATTTCATGGTACTACAAGATTGAATTTCCTGGTTTATAGTGGTTTGATCAAATACCTTGTCTTAGCTTCGAGCTTTGCATTCCATGCAGAGGGTGTTTTTATCATGGTACTACAAAATAAGCCTATTAAAGGGATGAAATGTGGCTACACATGATTCTAGACAATGGTGTACACTAGACTAAGTTTAATAGTATCCTCTATGCTGAGTTCTTGCTATTATAACTTAGAGGCTAAAGGAAGAGTGGCAAATTATTTTTGTTTGATAAGAGTTACCATGATAGCATTAATAATGAGAATAATTCTCGCCTGATCACAGTGGTTGATATTCACTCTATGCTGAGGAATATTAATTGCGGGATTAGGTTGGCGTTGCACCTAGTATAGTATGTTTTTCGAGTTCCATACTATATGGTTATGGATGCAAAATATAATGTCCCTGTAATTAAGTTCATAGTCTCAATATAAAGTTGTCATAAATTTTGTCCTCTAGCTACTATTTTAGTTGAATCACATTAACTAAGAAATAATTTTGGACATAGTGCTTAAAGGAGCTGAAGTACATATTCATGTTTGGATTCAGTATTGTTATAATTTCCTATACATGATGCATTTATGGAAGATAGCTTATGATATGATCATAGTCTCCATTTAAATGCTAATATGTTACCTTGGCTTCTATCTCAATTGTGCTATAGCATGAGATGCAAGAGTTAGTACTAAACTTAGACTTTATATCAAGTCTAAATGAGATGTTTGGTATGAATCATATTGAGTGCTAAGAAAAGCTTAAGGAGTTCTAATTCTATATCATTTTATGAAAATATTTTATTTTTAAAGTGAATTGGAATTCTTGGATGTAGAGATTAAATGTTAATCTCATGTGGATATGATTTACAAATCCTTGTTAGAATCATTTGATTAATTCAGATTGTTTTGAAAATAAATTCTTTTATATTATCTAAATTGATGAGTGAGTTCTACGCAACGGAAGACATCCTAAAAGCTAAGGCTAGGATCAATATGATTTAATTCAAATTTTTAGCTTGAACCGAAAGGTAAGGGTGATAAGAAGAGGAATTAAAATACCAAATAGTTGGACAAATTAGTTGCCCTAGTAATTGCCAAAAGGAAATTAGTCTTAAAAGCATGACCAAAAAGAAATTGTTTCTGTTTTGGTAAAGCTAAACATTGTCCATGATTGTTTTCTAGATGGAAATTTACATGTTTTATTTTTAAAGAGAAAGTTTTCATCCTTTTGTATTGTATGTTTTGGCACTTATGTCTAGATCTTATTAATCTAAGTGTTATTCAAGATTAGTGAAAGATGGGCTTTTAGAACCATTATTTTGTTATATTCACAATCTATGAATTCTATTTAGAGGATAATATGATCTAGGATTCCTTTTCGAAAAGGAATAAAATTTCAATGACTTCTTTAAGTCAGTGCATACGTAAAGGAAGAATAGGACTTTTTTAAAGTAAAAGTTAATTGTTCTAGAAGAAAAATGTCAAAATTTGTTATAGGACAACTATAAAATACATTTTGAAATGAGATGGGGTTGTATTAGATACACCACAAGACATTATTCTGTAGATAACTATTACAGCGGTACAATATTGTAGTGGGAGGATTACTAAATAAATTCATACTTTTGGAATAAACTTTTGAAGTCATTCCACAAGGATATGAATTTGATCCTTGGTCCTACGTAAAGACAATAGATGATATAAATATGGGTTACTGGTTCAAGTTTATGTGAATAGAATTAGATTCTATTTAAAGTCTAGAACTTGTAGAAGCGCTTAATTGCATTAAGCCTGTTGTTTTCAAATAGGTCTACAAGTAAATGAGATTGATAGATTTGAAGGTGCAAACCTTCAAAGTCAAGACTAGTGGAGAAAAGATTTATTCAGAAAGAAACGGTTCGACTATGAAAAGATCTTTTCACCAATAGTCAAGTTTAACTCTATCTAGATTCTCTCATCCATTATATTTCATTTGGATGAAATATGGCAATGGATATCAAGAAAGCTTCTTTTAGTAGCAATCTTGAGGAAGACATCTATATGATGTAACTAGACTTGTTCATAGCAAAGAACCAGTGGTGATTAGCATGCAAGTTGCTTAAAGTCTATTTTTGAACTAATGCAAGCATCTAGGTCATAAATATCATCTTTGATCAAGCAATCAAATTATTTGATTTTGATCAAGTATTAAAAGACCTTAAGTGTGTAAAAGTTATATAGAATAATAAATTTCTTAATGTATGTTGATGACATTCTAATCATTTAGGATGATGTAGAGTTATTGTCATCAATAGAGTTTTGGTTGTCTAGTCCAGTTTGATATAAAGTACTTAGAAAAAACTAGTCACATCCTAAGAATTATAACTTTGTTAAAATTCAGAAATTAGGATGTTGGGTCTATCTTAAACTGCTTAAATAGATTAGTTTCTAGCCAAATATAGCATGTATTATTTCAAGAAAAGGATTCTTTCCTTTTAAGCTTGAAGTTCCTTTATATAGGACTATAGTTCTAAGACATATAAAAAGAAGAGCAGATTAAGATGGTTCCTTATACCATATCAAAAGGAAGTCTTTATGCTATGCTATATACTAAGCTAAATATCTATTTTGCAGTGGGCATGGTAAGCAAATATCAATTGAATCAAAGATCACTTAATTTAGCGGGAGTAAAGCATATACTCAAATATCTTAGAAGAATGAGGGAATATATGCTTGTCCACAAAAGTGAAGTTTTGATGGTTACTGGATGTACAAATACTGACTTGTAGTTTGATTGTGATTCATGAAGTTGGACTTCAAGATATGTGTTCATCCTAGATGGTGAAGATACACATTAAGGCTACATTTGTTTTGGGTAAAAACCACTTCCAGAAATGCTTTTCTGTAAATGTGGGTGTTTGGTTATGCATGGAAAATCAATTTTTTAGAAATTCTTTTCAGTTAACCATGAGTCAAGGGTGAAAATCACTTCCGTTTTTATTTTCACTTCAAATATCCTTTTCCGGAAAACAGAGAGAAAGAGAGCATGAAGAGAGAGAGAGAGAGAGAGAGCACGAGCCGTGAGCTCGAACCGCCACTCCAAGCCCAGAGCCCATCGCCGGTGACCTTCGACCCACAAACCCAGAGCCTTCGACTTTCGACCCAGATGCGTCGCCTTCGACCTAGACCAAGACCCATCGCCACGAACCCACAAACCCATCGCCTTCGACCTTCGATCCAGACCCAGCGAGTCGCACCGCGCCACGCCAATCGAACCCAGTCACCTCACCACAACGATCTAACTAGATTTGATGATTTTTTTTCTTTGGTTTTGTTTCTTTTGTGGCTTTTGATTGCCGAAGTTTGCTGCCGTAGGTTGAATTGGAGTTTCGGTGGTGTGTGGTGTTGGGATTTGGCTGTGATTTTGAAATTTTTTGTAATAAAATTTGTTTGGATACTGAGAAAATAGCTAAGAAAATGTGAAAAATGTGTAGGAAAATAGCATTTTCAGAATAGAAGCAAACACATGAAAATATTTTCTACAATAATTTTCATAATGCAACAAAACACTTGAAAATATTTTCCTTTCCTGAAAATAGTATTTGTTAGGACATATGTGTTCACATGTTAAGAACATATGTCATATTTTATGTAAATTGGCTAATCCTTTGACAAAACGCACTCTACTTGTAATTGGGTAGTTCTAGGTGTTTTTGATACTTCAAGAAACAATGTTTCAAGATCAAGTGTTGAAGTCATCAAGTCTGTCCAAGAAAAAGCAAGTCGAAGTGCAGAATTTTCAAAGCTCGACACCTGCTCGATAGCTACCTCGACACCTGCTATCTGTCGAGATTTAAAAAGTCAGAATTCCAATCTGATTTTCTAGGGATCCGTGAATGTGTTTTTGGGCTTTCTTTTCTTCTAACCCTAAACATATAAAAGGATTATTTTAAGAGCCGTCAACATAGACACAAGTTGCATAAGCATTGAGCAATCCTTGTTCAAGCAAATTGTGATCTAAGACGAAGTTCTTGACCTAGTTCATCTTCTTCAAGAAGTTGCTGTGTATTTGCACCGTAGGGTCTTGTGACCAAGCATCTTCCTGATCTTCATTGCATAGGATGATCTGAAAAACTTTGCAGCCAACCTCTCTTCCTAAAGTTGGTGTTTGAAGTCGCGTACTGGGATCCGCGCATCTGGTTAGTCACGTACTTGGGAGCCATGCATCAAAAGGGGGAACTGTCACTACAGATCAAGTCCGATTGGGTATTGGGGTAAGAGTTCAACTGTAGGTTGATAAGGTACTTGGGATTCCTTATTTGTAACTACTTGATTTGATAATAGTGGAGTTTCGGGAGTGGTGACTTGAAAATCACCCGGTGGGGTTTTTACCGTTAGGGTTTTTCCCCATTCGTGAACAAATCACCGTGTCATTTATTTTCCGCTGCATATTTAGTTATTCGGTGATTTGTTTGTGCTGCCACGTATTTGCATGTTAAATTGATTAATTAATAACTTGGCTAAATTAATTAATTAGTTTAAATCACAAGGGGTCATTCAGTTTGTGGCCTATCAAGTGGTATCAGAGCAGGCACACTCTGATTAGGTTAATCTTTGTTGTGTTGATCCATTGACCCCTGCTGTCATGGATAGAGGACAATCCCTCATTATACCTCCTTTATTTGATGGGACTAACTATGCCTACTGGAAAGTACGCATGAGAGCTTTTTTGCAGTCCTTAGACGAGAAGGTGTGGCAAGCTGTTGAGATTGGCTGGACCAAGCCAAAAGAAGCGCCGGCCGATTGGGATGAAGCCAAGATCAAGGCGGCAAACTTCAACAGCAGAGCGTTGAATGCCTTATTTAGCGCAGTCACCAATGAGGAGTTCAAGAAGATATCCTCAACAGAAACTGCTAAGGAGGCGTGGACCATCCTCCAGACAACCTATGAAGGAACAAAGGCTATCAAAGATTCAAAGCTACAGAGGCTCACTACTAGCTTTGAAGAGATAAAGATGGAGGAGGATGAGTCGTTCGATGAGTTCTATGCCAAGCTTAAAGACATAGTGAACTCAGCCTTCAATCTTGGGGAAACCATCCCTGAACCCAAGGTTGTAAGGAAGGTGCTCAGATCTCTACCTGAGAGATTTCATGCCAAGATTACGGCAATTGAAGAATCAAAGGACATTGATAAAATTCCTTTGACTGAGTTGGTTGGGAACTTGCAGACCTACGAGCTAGGGTTATCAAGAATAGGCAAGTCAACCAAGGGCAAAAGCATGGCCCTGAAGGCGAAGAGCAGTGATACTGATGAGTCTTCCGATGATGAAGATTCCAAGATGAAGTCCTACATTACAAGGCAGTTCAAGAAGTTTATGAAGAATGCCAATGGGAGGAACTTCGACAAGGACCGAAGGCAATCCAGCTCTTCACAGTTCAAGAGCCAAGATAAAGGAAGGAAGGATGCCAAGGATGGCAGTCAGTACACTGTTCCGGCAGGACCAAAATGTTTTGGGTGTCATGGGTTTGGACACATGAAGAATGAGTGTCCTACATATCTGAAAAGCATTGGAAAGAGTAAGGCTCTTGCTGCAACCCTGAGTGACACTGAGCCTGAAGATGATTCCGATAGTGAAGATGACGGAATCTTAAATGCCTTCACTGCCACAGTTAATCCTACTGAAGGGATTGTTGAAGAAGTGGAACAGGAAGAAGAATTGGTGGATACTGAATGCGAGAAGATGGATGACAAAGATGATATCCATTCAGCCTATAAGAAGCTGTACAAGCTCTCAGAGAAGCATGAGAAGTTATACAGGCTGGCCACCAAGAAGCTCAGTGATGTGGAACTTGATAGAGAAGAATTGTCCACAAAGTTTGATGAAGCAAATCAAACTATTGGAGCACTGAGGTTTGAGAACAACTTCCTGGCTGAGAAGACCAAGAAGCTTGAAGCAGAGCTGTTTCAAGTCAGAGCTCAACTGGAGAGGACTTCAAGTGCAAAACTTGATGAGATGCTCAGCAACCAGAAATCTGCTTCAGATCGAACAGGTTTAGGGTATGGTCTTTCTTTCTCTAACTCTGCTTCTACTAGTTCTACTGTTTTTGTTCCTCCTGCTGATACTGTTAAAATTGAGAACATTGATGTTAAAACTGAATTAGCTAGTGAGAATGTAGACAAAGGTAAATCCATCTTAGGAGCACCCCCTAAGTTAGAAAAGAAAGGTGCTAAACTCCCTAAGGATAAGAAGGCTAACTCTCAAAAGCCCAAACAAAAGAAGCAGCATCTCTGTTATCATTGTGGAGCAGCAGGTCATACTCGACCAAATTGCTACAAGTGGCTAGCCACCCAACAAAGCAATAGTATGACAGCATCTGGAAGCCAAAATCAGCTTCAATCCTCTCTTGCTCCTCTTGGAGATCTTCTAAAAGCCCTCATGTTCCTTTCGAACTTGAACGGGTGTAATCCTTCCCCCTCACCGCCGTTTCAAAGTCTTAATCAAAGGAAAGGTTCTTCCAAGGCGTGGAAGAAAAAGGACTCTAAGTGATTTTATCACTTTCTTCTCCCTTCTTGTTTATCTTGTTTGTTGCATTGCTTGTGTGTTTTGCATTTTTTTTGAGTCAGTCTAGTTTTATGCATTGTTTTTGTTTTTCTTAACATGTCTTTGTGTGTTTACTTTCAGTTTTGTTTATTTTTTTTTTCATATAAAATAAAAAAAAAATTGAAAAATTGAAAAATACAAAAACAAGTGTGTTTTGTGTACTTTGGTACTTGTGTACCTTGGATGGCCAATGAAACAAAGTTTTCTAAACTTTGTATCTCTTGTAGCTTAGATGAGCATCCCTATGCACAACTAAGCAAGTGAGCTTTGTGGCTCTTGTTTGTGATGAGTAAGATTAGGTTATTTCTTAGACTTAACACTCATATCACTCTTTTTGACGGGTAGGACTAGAAAATCCTAAGAGAAAGGCATAAATAACCATCTCACCACTGTTGCCCGCCAATCATTAATGACATCTGTATGCTTCGGCATAGCAAAAGTGTGATGTCAATGACATTTGTGTGCTTAGGCATAGCAAAATTGAAATGTCAAAATATCAATGGGTATTTCTTTTCTTTCTCATAAGCCCATGTATGATATGCTTAAAAAAAAAAATATATGCAAAGAAATAAAAGTAAAAAGATTAAAAATGCTTTAAAATGGTTGCAAGCATGTATTCTAGGAGATGTGGGAGTTATAGGATGTACCTCAAAGGTGATAGTCCCCATCAAACAGTTATGATTGTGTGTGAGTTAAAGTTATTTTCTCATATCTCAGATCATCATAACATGTATACACTTATGCAATCTTGCGATGTTTTTCACACACAACACGCAATATTCTTTGCTACTTTTGATACATGTGCAGGTACAATGTGATTTGGCCATCACAAAGGTTTACATGTGCTTTTGTATGCTCACTAAACTGTCATGACTTATTTTTGAAATATAAAATTGGTTAGACTTGTTTAGTGTGTGTGTGTGTTCTTGGAAGATTCATGTGCTTAAATTTTCATTGAGAGATGATTTTTGAGAGCCTTTTATGTTGGTTGGATCTTGTTTGAGGTGTTTGTCTTGATTGCATACTTGTTTGTGTTTTTCACTTCTCGAAAAACTGCATTTCATAGCTGGCTCGACACCTTCTCAATACCTCCTCGATACCTGGTCAGCTGTCGAGCCTCTAAGCCTTTTCTTTATCGCAATCTCGACACCTCCTCGACACCTGGTGGATCGATCTAGAAAATCTCTGTCTCCTCGATACCTCCTCGACACCTAGTCGATCGATCGAGATTCTCTAGTGGATCAGCTGTTTGGTTCCTCGATACCTCCTCGATACCTTAGCTGTCGAAGGCATATTTTCTCGACACCTTTCTCGACAGCATCTCGATACCTCTCAACACCTCAGCTGTCGAGATTTACTGAAGGTTCTATATAAGCTTCAGTTCGCGATTTTTCTCTCATTTCTCGATCTCTCTTCGATCTGTCCGAGGCAGTTCGTCTTCCTGAGAACTTTTCTTCACTCCAATCTTCATCCCAAGTGATTTTCAGCTGTTCTTGCTTCAAATCAAGTGGTATGATCTCCTTTTCCATTCCTTTTCATGCATTTCATGTTTTGAATCTTAGGTTTTGGGATTTTTTTTGAAAACTTTCGGTTTTTCAAAATTGAAGAGTTTTTCTTGAAATTTTGGGTTAGTTTTTCACTTAAATGTGTTTAAAATGTCATACATTGCATTCCATGTGCATTAGAATGATATGTTCATGCATTTAGTTGTGTGATTCTTGTCTGTGTGCTGATAGGATTGGATTGGGCTGAGCCTATGATGCTTTTTATGTTTGCATGTCACATGATCATGCATTCCCATGCATACGTCCATTTTGTTCAACTTATTTTGATATTTGAACTGTTTGGGACTTTTCTGATTGTCTCCCTCTCTATCTCTTTTCTCATTCTTTTACGTTAGTTGCATCTATGGCACCTAAACGTAAATCCACTCCGGCTCGGAACCCTCTACGTTCTGGAGCTTCTTCATCATCTGATACTGCTCCTCATAATCTTCGGTTCCGTGATGGAGATGCCTACAAGGCATTTACTGAGAACTTTTCTAAACGAGGTGTTCATTCGGAACGCCACGTTGTTCTGGCAGACTTTGCCGACACTGACCTTCCCTCTGTCATTCACAGTAGGGGATGGGGGTCACTGTGTGACATCCTGGTCACCTGTCCTCTCGTGCTGATTCAGGAGTTTTACTCCAACATGCACGGGATTGATCGTTCAGTACCTCTCTTTTTCACTCGCGTTCGAGGTACGCGCATCCCTGTCACACCGCAGCTAGTGGCGGATGTGCTTAGGGTTCCTAGGATAGAGTTTCCTGACTATCCTACATGTGAGCGACTGAGGACTGTGTCCAAGGATGAGCTCATTTCTGCTTTTTGTGAGCGCCCTTCTGACTGGGGTGAGCACCAGTACACATCATGTAGACCTTTTGCTAAAGGTCCTAGGTTCCTTAACATGGTGATGACTTTTGTACTTCATCCTCTCTCTCACTATAACTCTATCATAGAGCCTCGTGCTCGTTTCTTGCTATCTCTACTTGAGCATCTCACGATAGATTTTCCTTCTCACTTCATTTTCTCTATCATAGATGTTCATTTAGATGCGGCGTCCCGTGATAAGCTCATCTTTCCTTCCGCTATCACGAGGATTTTACGCCATTTTTCCATCCCTTTTCCTTCGTCCGACCACTTCACACACATCTCAGCCATAGATGCCGCTACCATAAAACGTAGTGAGGCACAGTTCAGGGCGAGACAGCCGGATTCCACTCCTCCCTCCCGTTCGGCTCCATCCAGATCTGCTCCATCTACATCGGCTCCTCCTTCTTCTTCAGGCGATGTATCTCTTGGAGACATTATGGCGCAGCTGCAGCGCATGGATGCTCGCCTCGATACACTCACCACTGAGTTGTATCAGGTGAATGTTCGTGTTGGTCGTATTGCACGACGGCAGGCGACCATGGGTGGTTTTGCTTCTGAGGCTTCTCCTCCACCACCTCCTCCAGTGGCTTCAGATTCTGACTCTGAGGATGATGATGATGATGGTGATGACGATGATGCTTCAGATGATGATGATGGAGATGCTAGCTCTACTGATGAGATGTCTACATGACACTCTACCCTTTGTCATTCGTGACAAAAAGGGGGAGTAATTTTGGATTATGAGAGTAGTCATCTTAGGGGGAGAGTTAGTATAGGACAGTTTTGATAGGGGGAGTGTTCATATTTTTGAGGGATGTAGTGAGATTTTGATGTATCTTTTTCTTTTCTAGTCTTGATAGATACATTGATCTTGTATATGAGGTCTTATGACCAGTTTTACATACATTGTACTTATCTTTCTTTATATGTGGATGTATGTTTTTCTTTTTCACCTATCTCTTCATGTGTTGTTTCTTTTCTCTCTTTATACACATGTTCTTTATATTTGTAAGCAATCTATTTAATTTCTGTTTCACACAAGATGCCTTGATGAGTTTTGTTTAAAAGTGTTTCAGAAATACAGGTTGTCAAAGTCTACTTGCCATAAACTCTCTTCTTGCAAAGTTTTTCAAGAGTTTGTGTTAGGATAGATTTTATTGTATGTAACAAGTGAATATGAGTTGAGTGATTTATGACTTCTCTCATATGTTCATTTGTTTGTTGTGGTTTTGTCACGGATTGCCAAAGGGGGAGATTGTTAGGACATATGTGTTCACATGTTAAGAACATATGTCATATTTTATGTAAATTGGCTAATCCTTTGACAAAACGCACTCTACTTGTAATTGGGTAGTTCTAGGTGTTTTTGATACTTCAAGAAACAATGTTTCAAGATCAAGTGTTGAAGTCATCAAGTCTGTCCAAGAAAAAGCAAGTCGAAGTGCAGAATTTTCAAAGCTCGACACCTGCTCGATAGCTACCTCGACACCTGCTATCTGTCGAGATTTAAAAAGTCAGAATTCCAATCTGATTTTCTTGGGATCCGTGAATGTGTTTTTGGGCTTTCTTTTCTTCTAACCCTAAACATATAAAAGAATTATTTTAAGAGCCGTCAACATAGACACAAGTTGCATAAGCATTGAGCAATCCTTGTTCAAGCAAATTGTGATCTAAGACGAAGTTCTTGACCTAGTTCATCTTCTTCAAGAAGTTGCTGTGTATTTGCACCGTAGGGTCTTGTGACCAAGCATCTTCCTGATCTTCATTGCATAGGATGATCTGAAGAACTTTGCAGCCAACCTCTCTTCCTAAAGTTGGTGTTTGAAGTCGCGTACTGGGATCCGCGCATCTGGTTAGTCACGTACTTGGGAGCCATGCATCAAAAGGGGGAACTGTCACTACAGATCAAGTCCGATTGGGTATTGGGGTAAGAGTTCAACTGTAGGTTGATAAGGTACTTGGGATTCCTTATTTGTAACTGCTTGATTTGATAATAGTGGAGTTTCGGGAATGGTGACCTGAAAATCACCCGGTGGGGTTTTTACCATTAGGGTTTTTCCCCATTCGTGAACAAATCACCGTGTCATTTATTTTCCGCTGCATATTTAGTTATTCGGTGATTTGTTTGTGCTGCCACGTATTTGCATGTTAAATTGATTAATTAATAACTTGACTAAATTAATTAATTAGTTTAAATCACAAGGGGTCATTCAGTTTGTGGCCTATCAGTATTTCCGAAAAATAGGCTATTTTACGGGAACCAAACACAGCCTAAGTGTAAGTATTATCTCATTAGAGAGATATGAGTACGTGAGAAGTAGTAGTAGAAAAGATAATTTATGCGATAAATCTGGCTGAAACTTGTTTCCAAACCTTGCCTTAGAGTGACTATAAATTAGTCTAAAGAGAGATAAGTGTCGGATATATGGTAAATTGTCTTTGAGGGCAAGTGGGAGAAGGTTGGGATTTATGCCCTAAAATCCAATTTATTGGCATGTCATAAATATTAAATTGTTTAATTATATGAGACTATCTATTTATGAACTAATGGGACATTGTCATAGTTCATGAGATGCATAGTATGTGATTTATGTGAAAAGTCACAGAAAGAGATACATCACAAGTTCTTTGTAAACTCTGAATTTTAGTTCGTAGTCGATGATGAAATTGGGCATTTCATCTGCGAAGACTATAACATATCAACTACGATGATTTGTCTTAATCATAGAAGTAAAGACTTCTAGTTGGTAAGTTGATATGTTTTAAGAGTTAAGACATATTAAACTGGACCGTTGTGAGATTTATTATTCTCCTAACGACTGTCAAATGAATAATAAATCTCACGACTTCTATTTACATCAACTCTAAATCGTGAAAAAATAATAAACCTGATCATGAGATGTAAGTTGCTTTGATATATCAGGAGTGAGATCTATTAGTTACGGTCAAAACCTCAGTATGTTGGGCAACCACATTTAGTGTTGATGAAACATATATTTTCAAGATGGAATTCATAATCTCTTAATAGAGATATAAAATATTCCCTTGAGATAAGTTTAATGGGTTTGATTATTCAGAGTGTTGGGTCCAACCACTTTAGTAAGGAGTTACTAAAGTATATATTTATGAAATTGGATTTCATAAATATATGATGAATAACATAAAGGATTAAACCGAGTACTCAAGGATTAAGATCTAGTAATCTTCAAAGTGGCAATCTATATTTATGACTTTGTATTACTACGAATATTTTAATGAAGGAGTTGTATGTATAATAAAGTCTTGGGATATAATTTATTAATAAGGCCTAGAATGCAATTATATTCTTATAGTGGTATTGAATATAATTAATGGTAACTTTAGACTTGTCAAAAGTTAACGGAAAAGCCCAAGGCCCATTGGAGCTAGAGTCTTATTTGTTCCCTTTGGTCCCATCTCAAGCCACAAACTAAAGCCCAATTGGGTAGGTCCAAACAGCTAACCCAATTAGATAATCAGTCATTATTTAATAAGAGTTATTAAATAAAGAAACTAGGAGAATAGTTTTAACATACATATGATGAAAAGAAAAGAAATCAGTTTTTCTCTACAAGAAGAAAAAGAAGGTTTTTTCTTTAAGAGTCAATGTACAAAAGACTGATTGAGAGACCACACATCTTGGGCATCATGTGGAATTGAGATGAAGATTAAAGGTTTTCTCAAGTTCTTTTTTGTTTTGAAATTCACTACATCAAGGTACGTTTCCTGTTCTTTGTTCTAGAATTCAAGGTTACGTGTTATCTTTCATGATTGAAGTAGATCCGTGTTTGTTGCTTCCGCTGTGTGTTTTGTATGAGATGCAAAACCAGATTTTCCAACAGGCTTGCCGAGTGATGATGAGATGTCTACTTGATGTACTTACCCCTTTGTCACTCCTGACAAAAAAGGGGAGTAGTTTTGAGATGAGAGTAGTCGTACTCATAGGGGGAGGGTTAGTATAGGAGATAAGGGGAGTGTATTTTGAGGGATGTAGTGAGGATTCTATGTATCTTTTTTCTTTTCTCTCTATTTCAGATAAATTATTCTTTGTATATTGTTCTTGTGACCATTTGACATACATTGTACTTATATTTGGTTTATATATATATATATATATATATGTATGTTATTTCACCTATCTCTCCATGTGTTGTTTCTTTTCTCTTTTTATACACATGTTTCTTATTTAACGTATGCAATTCACACTAAGATGCCTTGATGAGTTTTGCTTAAAGTGTTTAAAAAATACAGGTTGTAAAAGTCTACTTGCCATAAACTCTCTTCTTGCAAAGTTTTTCAAGAGATTAGGATAGACTTTACTGTATTCAACAAGTGAATATGAGTTGAGTGATTTATGACTTCTCTCATATCTCATTTGTTTGTTGTAATTTTGTCACGGATTGCTAAAGGGGGAGATTGTTAGGACATATGTGATTCAATATTAGGTACATATGTCACTATTTTATGTAATTGACTAATTCTTTGACAAAACGCACTTTACTTGTAATTGGGTTGATCTAGAATGTGTTTAATGCTTTAAGAAACAAGGGTTCAAGTTTAAGTGTTAAAGCCATTCAAGTTTGTCCAAGAATCAAGTAATGAAGTGTTGGATTTTAAAGGTCGATAGCTAGCTTGACAGCTAGCATCTATCAAGGTTTAACAGCTGTTGTAGCCTGTGACTCGACAGCTAGCTCGATAGATGGCTATCTATCAAGGTTTATGAAACTCATTTTTTTAGAGCTGTTTTTCATCTAATCTGTGAGTGTATGTTTGGGCTTTCTTTTCTCACAACCCTAAATATATATAAGGATTATTTTAAAGGCCATAAAAGGTTACGCATAGTTGCACAAGAGCACAATTCCATAAGTGTGAAGAAAAGTGTGACCAAAAACCTAGTTTGCCCTAGTTCTTCTTTCTCTTGAAGAAGCTACTGTGTTTGTACACCATAGGGTTTTATGACCAAGCAACTTAATGATCTTCATCGTGTGATGAACAGAAGAACTTTGCAGCCAACATCCTTCTCAAGTTGGTGATCAAGTCGCGTATCGGGATCCGCTTAATTGGTTAGTCATGTAATGGGAGCCATGCATTAAAAAGGAGAGATTGTCATTACAAAACAAGTCCAATTGGGTATTGGGGTAAGGGTTCAACTATAGGTTGATATAAAGTACTGGGATTCCTTTACTTGTAATCGTTTGTTTTGATAATAGTAGATTCTCAAGAGTGGTGACCTTAAAATCACCCAGTGGGGTTTTGCCATGTAGGTTTTCCCTATTCGTAAACAAATCTCCGTGTCAATTATTTTCCGCTACATACTTTAGATAATTGGTGATTTGTTTGTTCTACCACGCATTTTGCTTGTTAATTTGATTAATTAATAAACTTGACTAATTAATCAATTAATACATCACAATGGGTCAATACATTCTTGGCCTATTTGACTAGAAGCCTACTTGGAATCTTCACCCTTGCCCTTGATATGGGAGACATGACAAGGCTTGGAAATGGTAGAGTTAGCCTTGAATTTCTCTTCGTGATGTTTTTGATGAAGAGATGATAAATGTGACTATAGATGTCGATCTCTTTGTGAGTGAAGAGATCATATAGGAACACAGTCCTATATGAACTTGACATATAAGAACTTGACAAGGTTGTCAAGTTCTTCACCAGATGAAGGTTGAAGATCGTATAAGAACTTGACAAGGTTGTCAAGTTCTTTACTAGATAAAGGTTGAAGATCATGATGTAGGCCAAAGCTCACATTTCGAGGGTGAACTCAATCGTGTGTAAGGCCTTCTTCTTGAGTTGTCCTCTAAGAAATTGCACAAGAGGCTCAAGTTTCTCCTTTCTCTCGTCATAGTGTAGAAAGGTGTTTGGAGTCGTTGGTTTAATCTCCAAGACATCTTTTATTAACTCCCTTGAAACTATGAACTCTCCCCGCCTTACCCTACAGTTGATGTGGTTACCTTCCACAAATGCATTAGTAAAGAATTCCCTTATGATGTCTTCAAACACATCACCTCTAGGATTCAGCAACTTGGTCCATGTCCTTTCCTTGAACACTTCCAGAATGAATGTGTCCTTTAGGGACTCAATGTCCACAGTCCTCTCTAAGACGATTGAGGCCCATTTGTAATTATCAGTGAAGGCCATGCTAGCATCATCATTTCTAAATGAATCTATGGAGAGGCGAGGATGCTTTGAAGACTTCTTTGCTGCTGTTTTCTTACGAGGAGACATCTACAAAAAGAAACACATAAGCAAACAAAGCAAACACACACATGGTAACAAACTTAATTAGATACAAGTTAGTCCATAAAAATGAACAAATAGTCCTAAAATGGTCACAAGATCATGTTTTAAGCGCTAAAGGTCTAACAAGACTTACATAGCATGAGTGAAATGCAAAACATGTTAAGTGATAGAGTGTGTGCATCAAGTGTGCTTATGGTGTGCATGTGAGATGCATGAGCAAGCATGAAAAATCACTCATGGGGCAAACTATGTAAAACACACAACCAATGGTCAAAACATGTTAAGCATGTATAAACATGGTAATCCCCAAAAATGTGTACTCAATAGAGTCCAAAGCAACGAAAAAATACCATATAGGCAATTTATCAAACGCTTAGAGTGCACACATAACACTTGTATATGAAAGAATGCATGAACAAATAAAGATCTTGCCTAAATACAAGCTAAAATGCCATTTAGGGCCAACAAAAACACAAATAAACACAATGGGACAGCCCAATCAAGAAAATTAAAAAAAAAAAAATTGATAAGAAAATGAAATTTTCCCAACCCCTTTCAAAATATCCCAACCCTAGAAATCCAAGAATCTAAGGCTTAATCTAAGGAATCAATGATGAAAAAGTGTTAAAACATACCTTAGATGAGTCTTAGAGTTGAAGTCCATTGAGTTTTGGTTGAGATTTTGAAGAAAATGGAGTTTTGGGTTAAGAGAGGCATGAAGGAGGCAAAAAGAAGTTTTTCAAAAACTGTCACTGTTTGGCCTTTAAAACTGAAAAATCCGCTCATTTCGTGGGTAAGGTACTTGCAATGTACTCATGAAATGCCTCAAATGCACAGGCTTAGTTTCGCAGGAAGCTATATCTCATGAAAGAGTCGCGAGAGAGTCATGAAACTCTCTGTGTAAAATTTAGGAAGAAATAGAAATTATCATCCCCATTTTCGCGGATAGGCTGTGAGATGGCTTACTCGCGACTTGCTTGCGAAAATGCCTCTAAAGGAGTTGTTTAACAAAACAGGTTTGGCTTTTTGGAAAAACTCTTAAAACACAGACAATGCTACACAAAAACACTTTCAAAAACATATAAAATACTCAAAAAAAAAAATTTGGGTTTGATCATCAAGCAATTGAGTATACACAAATCACATTTGAACATGTACTATCACACAAATGAAATAGGCATTCATTGCACATTAAACTTGTTTTTTGTGTGTGTGAATCAAGTATGAACTAGTCCATAGTCTAGTATGAAGCTTCAGTGATCAATTTAATCAAGTTATACACAATTAGCATGAAGTCAAGTGACCTATCTCACTAGTAAAAATGAACATATATGACCCCCCACCAAAGTGTTTACATTTGATTGAAAGCTTTTAATTGACTTCCATTTTTTATGCTTTTTGTTCTATACAACTCAATTTTTGAGAAGCGATGCCTTTGGCTTTGGCATCATTCACTTGAAAACATATTTGCTCCACCTTTTCCTAGTCAAACTAGTTTTCGAAGCAAGGTTTTTCAGCTCTTTCTCTTTTAGAGATTGACGTTTGTAGAGCTTTTGACATAAGAATAAATGTGAGGAGATATATAGGTACAAGTCTACGCATGTATTAAGATCAAACATGACTATTGACTAATCATTCATGACAAGCTTGAAAATATATTTACAACAATCAAACATAGATTTTTAGATTTCGTTCACATTTTAAAAATGTGCATACATAACAAGCTAAGCTTGTAAATGCACTACGCCATTAGTACAGAGGTACTAGGCCAAACTCAACATGTGATATACACAACACAAGCGATCAAAATTTTTAGATTATATACTTTTGATGGGTTTTTGAATTTTTCAACACACTCAAAAACAAAGCAATAAAGTAAGATCAACAAACAAAAAGGTAAACAAAACAAAGACCTATAAAAGAAACATGTTAGGACAAAAGCAATGACATAAGAAGATTGCATATGTCATGATGCATGAAACTATAACCCTAATATGTTAGAAGTATTAATGCATGGGCATGGTGAGTGATCATGCATGAGTACCCTTCTTCACCCATACTGTATGAGTGTTTTGGGTGAAATCCTTAGAAGGAGAGGTATGACCGACATAACTTTCAAACCTTGGGGTGAAGCTAGCTAGGCATAGTGAAATGTTTTTCAACATCTCCATAACGTCTCCAATGAGTTGTCCCTCATTTTCTCATTTAGCTTGATTTCCCTTTGGCATTCTTCTTGAGTTATCTTGACTACGCAAAGAGTTAGCCCTCTTGAGTGCTTGAAGCTTGAAGCAATTTGACCTTGTATGTCCTCATACACCACAATGATGACAAGAATACTTCACATGAGGTTTCCTTTGATTTTTGGGTAATGACTTCCCTTTTTCCTTTGGTCTTGGACCAATAACTTTCTTCTCAACAGTAGGGATTCCGACCTTAGGCTTCTCTACATTCTTTGCCGATACAAACTTCATCTTCTTCTTAGGTCCGTTACTTGAGTTTCCATCACCGGTATAACCCAAACCGATCTTGTCATTTGAAGGCTTTTGAGATGAGAGCATGCTATCAAGTTTCTTGATGGAAATGCGCTCCACTTTGACATTTGCTTAAATTATTTCAAGTTCAAGAAACTTGATTTTAGATTATGCACTCAACGACTCTTACTTCAGCTTTTCAACTTCACATTTAGCTTCCTTAAGTTGCACAAGAGTGGATTTGTGCTCTTCTTCAATTTTCTTCATCTTTTTAACAGTACTTTTTGCAACTTTGGCATATTTGCCACAATCTTCACGCAACACATTGTACACTTCTTGAAGATTCTTTTCACCCTCGTTGAGGTACACATCCTCATCATCTAAAACATCAAGTACTTCTTCTTCAGAATGTACACCAAGATCGTCAACTAACTCGCTCAATTCATCTCTAGAATCAACCGCGGTGATTACCATGAAAGCTGAATAATTTCCATCACTATCACATTCTCCTTCTGCATCAGAATTTGAGCTTTTTGAATCACTAAGGGCAGTGGCAAACACTTTACCCTTTTCTCTCAAGTAGTTTGGACATTCTTTCTTTAAATGTCCATGCCCATTACATTCATAGCACACAATTCCTTGGGTTGATAATGATTTTTTCCCATCCTTCTTCTTGTATTCTCTTTTATCATTTTTGGATGATGAGAATCTCCCTTTGCCAAATGACTTCCCATTATTCTTCATCTTAAGAAATTTTTGGAAGTTCTTTGCTAGAAATGCCACCTCCTTTTCAACATCATCTTCATCAAAGGAATCACCTGTTCTCTCGTTTATGGTTTTGAGAGCTAGTGATTTACTCGACTTGTGGGAGGGTAGTCCGAGCTCATAAGTTTGAAGAGAGCCAACAAGTTCTTGAATCTTGATCTCGTCCAAATCCTTACTCTCCTCAATGGTGGTTACCTTAGCCTAGAAATTCTCGAGTAAAAATCTCAAGACTTTCCTCACCACTTTGGCGCTTTCAATCTTCTCTTCGAGATTTAGCTTGGTAATAACAATCTTGTTGAGTCTCCCATAAAATGAATCAAATGATTTATCGTCACTCATTTTCACTTCCTCAAATCGAGTAGTGAGCATTAAAGCTTGGTGTCCTTAACCTTCTTAATACCTTTGTAGGTTGTCTCAAGAATGGTCCACGCCTCTTTGGCAGTCTTCACATGCAAAATCCTATGAAACTCATTAGTAGAAACACCACAGAAAATAGCATTAATAGCTTTGCTATTGGCATTTGCCAAAGCAAAAGCAGCCTTATCCCATTCAGATTTGGCTGTTATGGGTCTTACCCATCCATTCTCAACAAAATCCCACACCATCTCATCAATAGCACAAAGTAAAGCACGCATATGTAATTTCCAAAAAGCATAGTTACTCCCATCAAAGTAGGGAGGTGCATTACGAGATTGAGATCTATCCATCTCACACGGGGTTTGGATCACACAAGGATATTGAAATCCGACAAGTGTACCTACTCTGATACCAATTGAAAGTTCAAATTTGTGCTAAAACACAAGAGCTTTTTCAGACCCCCAAATAAAAATTACGACTAGATTGCTTTCACTCTAACTTAAACAAAGTGCGAAACAAGAGTAAATAAGCACAATGAATCGATAACACTACCCTAAGCCAAATTCATCCATCATCAACAATAAAATGAAATCTTAAAGAGTAGGGAAGAGAGATGCAAACACAAGATAACACCAAGACATGTTATCAAAGAGGAAACTAAAGAACTTGGCGAAAAACCTCTCTGCGACTCTCCAAGTCGAAATCGATCTACTAGAGAATAAAGTTGGAGTACACGAATAACAAAAGACCCTCCAAGCCTAGTCTACCCCATGTACTTGAGCCCTCCAAGCTCCTGCTACCAACGAACTTCTCGGAGTCTTGTTTTCTCTAGCTTTTCGAATCCTACAATTCAACCCGATTGCATCTGGCAATGAATGGCTCCTACCAATGCTTCCCAACAGCACCAAATTCTCACTTAACACTCAGAATGGGTGTGGTAAGTTTTTGGGCTAACAACCTCTCAAGGATCTAGAGATGAAGAAGTAGGAGTTTGAGGAAAACCACAAAGAAATGTGTAGATGATTGTGGGTATAACAATCTCTAACTCTCAAGTGTATTTGCTAGGGTTTTCTTTCTGGAAAACACTCTTTACAATTTATGGATAATTAGGGTATATATAGTATGGGTAAAGAATTTGGGAAAGCAACTTAACTTTTACCAAATAGAGAGTTTCGCAGGTATTCCGCGAGATGGCCCTTCTCACGAAACACTCGCGAACATCATAGCCTAGCATGACTCTTCAATTTCCAATCATGTGCTTCACACGTGGCCTTTTTGCGAGTTGCTTCTCGCGAGCTACTCGCAAGCTAGTCACAAATTCCACTGATTCAGCTTTTGAAACTTGATTCTTCACCAATCTTTCACACTTATCCCTTACAAATAAACCCACATACTTATAGGGAAAATGATTGAAGAAATTACAATCAAATTTGGCACGGAATTAAAGCCAACATAAGATAGTAGGAAATCACAACTTTACATGATGTGCTTTACTTTGACATTGGCTTGAATCACTTCAAGTTCGAGAAACTTTATCTTAGAGTAGGCATTCAGTAGCTCTTCTTTCAACTCTTCAACTTCACACTTGGCATCTTTAAGTTGTGCAAGAGTAGATTTGTGTTCTTCAATTTTCCTCATCTTCTTGACTATACTCTTAGCAACTTGAGCTCTTTGAGTCACTAAGGGTAATTGTTAGCACTTTCCCTTTCCTCTCAAATAGTTCAGACACTCTTTCTTCAAATGCCCATAACCATTGCTTTCATAGCAAACAATCACTTGGGATGGTGATGAGTCTTTTGCATCCTTCTTCTTAAAGTCTCTTTTGTCATTCTTGGAGGATGAGAATTTTCCATTGCCAAACGACTTCCCATTGTTTTTCATCTTTAGAAACTTTTGGAAGTTCTTTGCAAGATATACCACCTCTTTTTCAACGTCATCCTCATCTGACAAATCACTAGTTCTCTCATTTATGGTTTTGAGAGCAAGTGATTTGCTAGACTTGTGAGAGGGCAATTCGAGCTCATAAGTTTGAAGAGAGCCAACAAGCTCTTGGATCTTGATCTCATCCAAATCTTTGCTTTCCTCAATGGCGATGACTTTGGCTTGGAAGCTTTCAGGTAAAGATCTCAAGACTTTCCTTTCAACTTTGGCATCCTCAAAATTTTCTCCAAGATTGAGCTTGGCAATGACAATCTCATTGAGTCTCCCATAGAATGAGTCAAATGACTCATCTTCACTCATCTTCACTTCCCCAAATTGGGTAGTGAACATTTGCAATTTGGTGTCCTTAACCTTCTTGGTTCCTTCGTAGGTAGTCTCGAGGATAATCCACACCTCTTTGGCAGTCTTCACATGAGAGATCCCGTGAAATTCATCAATAGAAACACCACAAAAAAAATTGCATTAATAGCTTTGCTATTGGCATTTGCCAAAGCAAGTGCAGCCTTGTCACACTCGGCCTTGGGTGTTGTTGGTCTCACCCAACCATTCTCAACCGAATCCTAAACGGTCTCATCAATAGCACATAGAAAAGCACGAATACGTACTTACCAAAACGCATAGTTACTCCCATCAAAGAAAGGAGGTGCTTTGAGAGATTGAGATCTATTCATCTTAAACGAGGTCTAGGATCACATAAGGCTAACAAAATCCAAAAAGTGTACTCGCTCTGATACCAATTGAAAGCTTAATTAGTGTGCAAACACTAATGGTTGTTTAGACCCCCAATTTTAAATTACGGCTTAATTGTTTATACTCTAACTTATCTAAGTGCGAAACAAGAGTAAAGCATGTGCAATAAACCGGTAACACTACTTTAAGCCATAAGCAAGTACAATATGCAATAAATGTAAAGCTTAAAGAGTAGGGAAGACAAATGCAAACACAGGATAACATCGAAACGTGTTATCGAAGAGGAAATTGAAGTATTCGGTGAAAAACCTTTCCGCGACCCTCCAAGCCAAAATCAATCCACTAGTGAATAAGTTGGAGTACACAAATATCAAAAAGACCTTTCAAGCCTAATTTACCCAATGTACTTAAGCCTTCCAAGCTCCTGCTACCAACAAACTTCTTAGAGTCTTGTCTTCACTAGTTATCCAAATCCCGCAATTCTGTCCGATTGCATCCGTCACTTAATGGCTTCTTCCAATGATTCCTAAATGAACCAAAACTTCTCTCAACTCTTAGGATGGATGAGGTAAGTGTTTGGGCTAAGAACCTCCCAAGGATGTATAGATGGAGAGGTGGGAGTATGTGGAAACTTTAGAGAAATGATTTAGAGAATTGTGGGTAAAACAATCTCTAACTCTCAAGTGTTTGGCTAGGGTTTCTCTCTCAAAAGTTTCTTCAGAAAATACTCCTTCTACTATTTACATTTCGTGGGTAATGAGGGTTTATATAGCGTTGGTAAAGAATAGGAAAAGTCACACTTCAAAAAGCAACAGGCAGTGGGTTTCCTAGGTCACTCGCGACTTGGCCTGAGTCGTAAGTCGCTAGCAAAAACCAGCTTGTCAATGACTCTTCAAATTCCAGTACATGCTTCTCACATGGCTTGTTTTGCGAGTCATCAGTCGCGAGTTAGTCGCAAGTCCACTCACAAAAACCACTTCTTCACAGATTGTTCACCAAATTCTTACACACAGCCCTTACATTAAATCCCACAGAAATAGAGGAAATGATTGAACAAAATTACAATCAAATTTGACGCGAAATTAAAGCCAACAAAATACATAGTTGTAAATCACAACTTTACAAAAAATACTCACAAGAAAGAGGGGAATAAAAATTTTATTAGAGTACTTCAAACTCACAAACAAAGAGATAAGACTGCTACCTTGAAAGCTCACAACAACTTTTTCTCTCACACACTTTCACATCATACCTCTATCCCATTTTATAGGGTGAAGATACAAGAGCTGTCATTATTGTCATGACTCTTTATTTCATAACAAAAAATTCTAGAATGCAGAAGACTCAGAAACACAAATGTTATGGAATGACAATAAAAATAAACAGTTATGGAAAAACAAAAGACACAAAATGGTATGAAATATCAAGAGGCACCTTTCGGTTTACCACTTCCAACAGCCTTGAGGTTTGCTCATTTGCTAGATCCCAAAGACCACTACTTTCATTCTAGAATAATCACCAATGATGATACTGTTAGGATTAGTGTCCTTAAATCCTATTGTATGATGCTATGTATGATATTAAGTGTGACATTGTGTATGACATTATGTATGACTTAATATTGTGTTTAATAAAGTTGTTTTATTATTATCTGAAATAATAGTAACATGAATATTCGAACATTATCATATAGTCCATGAGACGCATAGTATGTGATTTATGTGAAAAGTCACAGAAGATATAAATCACAAGTTCTTTGTAAACTCGGAATTATAGTTCGTAGTCGGTGATGAAATTGGGCATTTCATCTGCGAACACTATAACATATCAACTACGATGATTTGTCTTGATCATGGAAGTGGAGATTTCTAGTTGATGTGTTAATATGTTTTAAGAGTTAAGACATATTGAACTGGATCGCTGTGAGATTTATTATTCTCCTAAAGACTGTCAAATGAATAATAAATCTCACGACTTATATTTGCATGAACTCTTAATCTTGGGAGAATAATGGACCTGATCATAAGGTGTAGGTTGCTTTGATATATCAGGAGTGAGATCTAAAGTAACGGTTAAAATCTCAGTATGTTGGGCAGCCACATTTAGTGTTGATGGAATATATATTCTCAAGATGGAATTCATAGTCTCTTAACGGAGATATAAAATATTCCCTTGAGATAAGTTTAATGGGTTTGTTATTCAGAGAGTTAGGCCTAACCACTTTAGTAAGTAGTTACTAAACTATATATTTATGAAAGTAGATTTCATAAATATATGATGAATAACTTAAAGGATTAAACCGGGTACTCAAGGATTAAGATGTAGTAATTTACAAAGTGGCAGTCTACATTAATGACTTTGTATTACTACGAATATTTTATGAAGGGGTTGTATGTACAATAAAGTTTTGGGATATAATTTATGGATAAGGCCTAGAGTGCAACTATATTCATATAGTGGTATTAAATATATTTAATGGTAACTTTGGACTTGTCAAGAGTTGACAGAAAAGCCCAAGGCCCATTGAAGCTAGTGTTTTATTGGTCCCTTTTGGTCCCACTCCAAGCCACACACTTAAGCCCAATTGGAAAGGCCCAAAAGGCCAGCCCAATTAGATAATTGGTTAGATACAAAGGGAAAAACATACAAAATTTTTTAGTGATCAACATCATTGTGAAATGGTGTGTATGTGAATGTATGTCACTCTCTAATAATTCCTTTGTAACCGATTGAGAGTCCACACTTCTTGGCCGTTAGTGGAATTGGAGTGAAGATTAAAAGTATTCCAAAGTGCTTCAATCTTTGTTTTGAAATTCACCACACCAAGGTACACTCTCTTGTTCTTGAATTCTAAAATTTACATAGTGCATGTTATCAATTGCAAATGAAGTAGATCCGTTCTAAATTTTTTTTTTCCGCTGCGTTCATCTTTAATTCCATCAAATGGTATCAAAGCGGTCTTCAATTTCGAATTGTATAACATGTTTTGTGAGTTTTAGAATTAGAGATGACAGTTTCATATTGTTAGAAGATTGTGTTTTTAATTTTCTGCATGTTGTTGAAACTATGATTTGATGAAAACTGAAATTGATGTTATGATGTTGTGTAAGTTTAAATTTAAGTACGTTAATTTGAATCTTAAGGCTATAGCATCAATAGAATTCAGTTTTGACATCAATCTCTGTCTGTAATGTTCATATGTTGAATGTTTGTTCATGAAAAATGAAGAAAACTGCCTTAGGAAAATTCTATAAATTCGAATTTCGCGATTTTCGATTGATCGAATGAGACAGTGATCAGACTTTTTAGATCGATTGATTTTCGATTGCTAGTCGATTGATCAAATTTGTTTTTCGATCGATCGAGGGGCACTTTCGATCGATCGATGGGCACTTTCAATCGATCGAAAGAAGGAAAATCAGAATTTTTTCTAAGTGTTTTCACATGTAAAAAGAGTAAGACTATGTGTAATTAGATTATACAAGTTTTATAATTAAAAAACATTTTCTTTAAAACATCTAGTGGGAGAGAGATACAAGGGTTAGATCTCACGGCCTCCATTGTCGGTTTATAGTAGCGTGATTAAGCACCTCACCTTGGCGTATATGCCTTACTCCTTTCAAAGGGTGTTTAATTCATGGTACTACAGGTTAAACTTCTTAATGATAGATGAAGTGTGTTTTTACATTGAGAACAACCACGCTTTCATGGAGTTACTTGGTTATTCACATTGATTCTAGGCAATGGTGTACACTAGACTAAGTGTAATGTTAACCTCCCTTTGGAACTATGTCATTATTACTTAGAGGCTGAAGGAATAGTGGCAAATTATATTTGTTTGGTAAGAGTTTCCTTGATAGCATTAATAATGAGAATAATTCTCACCTGATCATAGTGATTGGTATGACCTCGCTTCCGATGAATATTAATTGCGGGATTGGGTTGTCGTTGCATATATTATATTATGGTTTTATTAAAGTTCCATACTATATGTTCATATGCTAAACAGATAATGTCCAGTTTACTTATTATATTCATGTTTATTGTTTTCAGATTTGAACATGGCATCATTTAGCCCACTTGTAACTATTCTTAATCAAAACAAACTGACTGGATCCAACTATGTTGATTGGAAAAGAAATTTGGACATAGTTCTCACTGCTGAAGAGCATAAATATGTGCTTACTAAACCATGTCCCAGCTTTCCTTCATTAGATGCTCCTCTTGAGGAAAAACAACGATATGATCGTTGGCAGAAATCTAATGAAATGGCCAAGTGCTACATCCTAGCATCTATTTCAAATGTTCTATAGCATCAAATGCAAGATGCAGAACTAGCTTCAGACATAATACTAAGTCTGAAGGAGATGTTTGGTGAGCAAGGCCATTCTACAAGACAAGAGACCATGAGGCAAATTTATAATACCAAAATGGTTGAAGGTAGTTCAATAAGGGAGCACTGTCTTACAATGATCTCTAATCTGAATACATTGGAAGTTTTAGGTGCCGATATTGATGGAGAATCCCAAGTGGATATGATACTCCAGTTGCTACCAAAATCATTCAAGGAATTCAAACTTAACTATAATATGAACAAAAAGATTTATACATTGTCTAAATTAATGAATGAGTTGGTAGCGGCGAAAGGCATCCTTGGTACTTCCAATGTTGAAGCCAATGTTGGTGAAGCTTCTACTTCTCAACCTAAGTCAAAAGGCAAGGGTAAGGAGAAGAAGAAGGACTTCATCAAGCAAGAGGGTAAACAAATTGCCCTAGGGGTTGTTGAGAAAGGAAAGAAGATCAAAGGAAAGTGTTTCCCTTGTGATGAGAAAGGATATTAGAAGAGGAATTTTCCAATATTCAAGACTGCTAAGAATAAAGGTATAAATAATACATTCCTTCTTGGAATATGTTTGGTACAGAATCCCACGAATTCTTGGTGTGTAGATTCAGGTTGTACTAATTATATCTTCAATTCCTTGCAGGGGTTCTAGGAGACCAGAAAGCTTAAAGAAAGGGAGTCGTTTCTTACTTTGGCTGATGGGAGCAAGATTCCAGTTGTAGCTATAGGTGTTTATAATTTATGTTTTGAATCTAGAGTTCTAATATTAAAAGACTGTTTGTATGTACCTAATATTCGTAGGAATTTAATTTATGCTACTTACTTAAGTAAACATGGATATTGTGTTATCCTTAAAGACAATGTTGTAATAAAGAAGGATAAAGTGTTTATCTGTTCTGGCAATATTATGGATGGTCTTTATATTTTAACTCCTGATACGCATGGATTATATATTTCTGAATTAGATAATGACTCTCATGTAAAATCATTAAAGAGAAAGTTTCCTTCTACTAGTGATGCATATCTTTGGCACTTGCGTTTAGGTCATATTAATTCAAATTGGATTCAAAGACTGATCAAAGATGGACTCTTAGAGCCCATGGACTTTGATGAATTTCCAGTCTGTGAATCTTGTTTGGAAGGTAAAATGATCAAACAACCTTTTAATGCAAAAGGTAGAAGAGCCCAAGATTTGCTAGAGCTAATGCCCTCAGATGTATGTGGTCCTATGTCAACCCAAGTAAAAGGAGGTTATGAGTATTTCATCACTTTTACCAATGATTACTCAAGATATGGTTATGTGCACCTAATGAAACGGAAGTCCGAAGCCTTTGAAAAGTTCAAAGAGTTTAGGACTGAAGTTGAGAGTCAATTAGGTAAACGCATAAAAGCCATTTGATCTAATCGTGGTGGCAAATACCTTCTTGGGGATTTCAAGGATTACTTAACTGAAAATGAGATTTTATCCCAATTGGCTGCACCTAGAACTCCCCAACAGAATGGTGTAGCAAAAAGAAGGAATAAGACTCTTTTAGAAATGGTTAGGTCCATGATGAGTTACTCAACTTTACCGATTTCTTTTTAGGGTTATGTCTTAAATACAGCAATACATCTTTTGAATTTAGTTGCATCAAAATCTGTTCCCAAAACACCCATGGAATTGTGGAGTGGGCGTAAGCCTAGTATGAAATATTTCCATATTTGGGGTTGTCCTACACATGTTTAAAAAAGGGAAGCCTGATAAATTGGAACCAAAATCAGAAGTGTTTTTGCTTGTAGGTTATCCAAAAGAACCTAGGGGTTATTTATCTTATAGTCGTAAAGATAACAAAGTTTTTGTTAGTACAAATGCTAAATTCTTAGAAAATGACTATATGAATAATTTTACTCCTAGAAGTAGAGTTGTGTTGACTGAAATAAATGAACCTGTAAATGAACAACCAATAGATGAAACTTGGGATGATGTGGCTGTATTAGATACACCACAAGATACTACTCATGACATGTCTAATACTTAGGTGACTCGTCGTAGTGGGAGAATTGTTCGGCCTTCTATAAGATTCATAGGTTTGGGAGAAACCTATGAAGCTATCTTAGAAGAGGTTGAATCGGATCCCTACACATATGATGAAGCAATGAATGATATAGATGCACATCTTTGGGTCCAAGCTATGAAATTTGAATTAGAATCCATGTATTCCAATCAAGTTTGGGATCTTGTAAAGGCGCCTAACGGCATTAAACTTGTTGGTTGCAAATAGGTTTACAAGAGAAAGAGAGGGATAGATGGAAAGGTTGAAACCTTTAAAGCAAGGCTAGTGGCGAAAGGGTATACACAAAAAAAATGTATTGATTATGATGAAACATTTTCTTCAGTAGCAATGCTTAAATCTATCAGAATTCTCTTATCTATTGCTGCTCATTTTGATTATGAGATTTGGCAAATAGATATCAAGATTGCATTTCTTAATGGCAATCTTGAAGAGGAAATCTATATGATGCAACCGAAAGGTTTCATAGCAAAGAACCAAGAGCATATGGTATGCAAGTAGAAAATGTCCATTTATGGACTTAAGCAAGTATCTAGGTCATGGAACATCAGATTTGATCAAGCAATCAAGTCATTTGGTTTTGAACAAAATCTTGATGAACCATGTGTGTACAAATGACATCGAGATAAAGTAGTAATGTTCCTAGTACTTTATGTTGATGATATTCTACTTATTGGAAATGATATAGGGGCAATGTCATCAGTAAAGGTTTGGTTGTCAAGCCAATTTGATATGAAAGACTTGGGTGAGGCTAACTTTATTCTAGGGATCAAGCTTTGGTGAGATTGTAAGAATAAGATGTTAGGTTTATCACAAGCTAGATATATAGATAAGGTTCTAGAAAGATTTAGCATGCAAAACTCCAGGAAAGGATTGCTTCCTTTCAGACATGGAGTTCCTCTGTCTAATGACCAAAGGTCTAAGACTCAAGAGGAAGAAGATATGATGATACAAGTTCCTTATGCTTCTGTAGTAGGAAGTCTCATGTACGCCATGCTTTGTACTAGACCAGATAGCTGTTATTCAGTTGGCATGGTCAGTCAATATCAATCCAATCCAAGACCAAAACATTGGCAAGCTGTAAACCATATTCTCAAGTATCTAAGGAGAACAAGAGAATATATGCTTGTTTACCGATGTGATGATTTGATTCCCATTGACTATACAAATTCAAACTTTAAATTGGATCTAAATTTCAGAAAATCTACTTTAGGATGTGTTTTCACCTTGGGAGGTGGAGCCATTAGTTGGCGGAGTATTAAGCAATCTTATATTGCAGACTCCACTATGGAAGCTGAGTATGTTTCTGCTTGTAAGGCAGCAAAAGAAGTTATATGGCTCAAGAAATTCCTTTCTGACCTTGGTGTAATAAGAATGGAGCAAGTTCCAATCACATTGTTTTGTGATAATAGTGGAGTAGTTGCACAATCTAAAGATCCAAGGAATCATAAGAAAGGAAAGCACATTAAGAGGAAGTACCATATCATTCGAGATATTATTGCTCGTGAAGATGTGGTGGTAGCAAAGATTAAAAGTGCAAATAATCTAGCAGATCCATTTACCAAAGCCTTGCCTCAAAGGACTTTCGAGTCACATTTGGAGGGAATGGGAGTTAGATTAGTGCACAATAGTCTTTAGGGCAAGTGGGAGATTGTTAGGATTAGTGCCCTTAAATCCTATTGTACAATGCTATGTATAATATTAAGTGTGACATTATGTATGACATTATGTATGACTTAATATTGTGTTTAATAAAGTTGTTTTAATATTATATGAAATAATGGTAACATGAATATTCGGACATTATCATATAGTTCATGAGATGCATAGTATGTGATTTATATGAAAAGTCACAGAAGATATAAATCACAAGTTCTTTGTAAACTCAGAATTATAGTTCGTAGTCGGTGATGAAATTGGGCATTTCCTCTGCGAAGACTATAACATATCAACTACGATGATTTGTCTTGATCATGGAAGTGGAGACTTCTAGTTGATGTGTTAATATGTTTTAAGAGTAAGACATATTGAACTGGATCACTGTGAGATTTACTATTCTCCTGAAGACTGTCAAATGAATAATAAATCTCACGACTTATATTTGCATGAACTCTTAATCCTGGGAGAATAATGGACCTGATCATAAGGTGTAGGTTGCTTTGATATATCAGGAGTGGGATCTAAAGTAACGATCAAAACCTCAGTATGTTGAGCAGCCACATTTAGTGTTGATGGAACATATATTCTCAAGATGGAATTCATAGTCTCTTAACGGAGATATAAAATATTCCCTTGAGATAAGTTTAATGGGTTTGTTATTCAGAGAGTTAGGCCTAACCACTTTAGTAAGTAATTACTAAAGTATATATTTATGAAATTAGATTTCATAAATATATGATGAATAACTTAAAGGATTAAACCGGGTACTCAAAGATTAAGATGTAGTAATTTATAAAGTGGCAGTCTACATTAATGACTTTGTATTACTATGAATATTTTATGAAGGGGTTGCATGTACAATAAAATCTTGAGATATAATTTATAGATAAGGCCTAGAATGCAACTATATTTATATAGTGGTATTAAATATATTTAATGGTAACTTTAGACTTGTCAAGAGTTGATAGAAAAGTCCAAGGCCCATTGGAGCTAGTGTCTTATTGGTCCCTTTTGGTCCCACTCCAAACCACACACTTAAGCCCAATTGAAAAGGCCCAAAAGGCCAGCCCAATTAGATAATTGGTTAGATACAAAAGGAAAAACATACAGAATTTAGTGATCAACATCATTGTGAAATGGTGTGTATGTGAGTGTATGTCACTCTCTAATAATTCCTTTGTAACCGATTGAGAGTCCACACTTCTTGGGCGTTAGTGGAATTGGAGTGAAGATTAAAAGTATTCCCAAGTGCTTCAATATTTGTTTTGAAATTCACCACACCAAGATACACTCTCTTTTTCTGGAATTTTAAAATTTACATAGTGCATGTTATCAATTGTGAATGAAGTAGATCTGTTATAAATTTATTTTTTCCGCTGCGTTCATCTTTAATTCCATCAGATAAACCTGCTTGTTGTCTTGATACAAAGAGTCTTGACCATGTGTTTCTCATTGTTGATGATAATAGTGCGGTTTGGCCAAACAATCAAGGCAACTTGAATATTTTGCTTTAAATTATCATAGAAGATGTGATGACACCTACAAATCTCCGGCTGAGAAGAAGATTGATGAGAGTGAGACCGATGGAGGGCTTGCACGAATTCTTGAAGTTCTTCAACAAATCCATACATTATTTTTTCATCCAAAGTGAAGAGGAGAAAATTTAAGTCCTCAAGATCTAAATCGAACCATCACCCCATGGGTCCTTTCACTCCGAGATCACGGACCCATAGGGTGAAGGGGGCAACTGAAGAGGAGAAAATACGCTGACGGATCCAAGCAATGTTGATGGATGGGCCCATTAGGTGCAAGACTCAGTGAGAACGGATTTGCTGGCCACATGTCAGACAGAATCCCTATATGGGGAATACTTGCGGCACACCCCCTAGATTCTAGGGGTAATTAGAGTCCTAGCACAATTAGGGTTCTAGAAGCTGCGTGCATCGATGGAGATCTTCTTTATAAGGAATATGACTTGTCCATCACGTTGGGGACTCCTCAAGAGGATTTCTACAAGGAAAGACTTCGACTCCAAGTAAAAAAGGTCAACTTTCGACTACTATAAAAGCCTCAATACCCTCACAAATCGAGGTACGCATAATAAACCCCTCTCTAGCACTCTAGAGTTGTGAGAATCTTTCTGACTTAACCTTCGGAGGGTATTCGGCCGGCACCACACCGGTGCTCCTCGAAAGGTTCTCTCTTCTTTTGTTGTGCAGGTTTATTTTCGAGCATACAAGCATCGTGCAACTCACTAGTGAGATTTTCGGCATCATCAGTTGGCGCCGTCTGTGGGAAACGACGTATTGCGCGATTCGTAAGCCATATTATTGTTTCAAGGACAAAAGGGTTGCATGGTACTCACACGCTCGATGGCAACCACCAACGATGTTCAAGGGGAGGAACCACCTACGACTGCCCTTGAGAGACAAGTTCGAACTCTGGCGGCCGCAGTGGAGCGCCTCACCAAACAAAATTTCGATTTGGAGGAACAGCTACGCCAGAAAAACGCAGTACGAGACGACCAGCAAGAAGACCAAGAGGGGACCAGCGGCGCAAGAAAAAACCAGGAGAGACCTGAAGGCAGCCACGCCCCCAGCAAACCAGAGAGGCAGAACATGAGCATGCCATCCCTCACGGATGCCACTCCACCACATATCGTCGCAGAGATGCAGGCGATAAAAGAGCAGATGGAAGTTATGATGAACGCACTCAAGGGGCGAGTTTCCAGTGACCTTGACGATCTCGTCAACCGCACAGATTCACCCTTCACTGCAGCCGTGAACTCCTTCCCCTTACCGCACAAGTTTCGGATGCCACAGATCGACAGTTATGACGGAATAAAGGACCCTCTAGATCATCTAGAGACGTTCAAAACTCTGATGCACCTTCAGGGGGTCGCGGATGAAATAATGTGCAGGGCTTTCCCTACAACATTGAAGGGAGCCGCGAGGATCTGGTTCAGTCGGTTGACACCGAACTCCATCAGCACATTCAAGGAATTGAGCGCCCAGTTCACTTCTCACTTTATCGGGGGACACAGGTACAAGAAGTCGACGGCTTGCCTAATGAGCATCAGACAGCGAGAAGACGAGACGTTGAGATCTTACATAACCCGTTTCAATAAGGAGGCACTTTCGATTGATGAGGCCGACGATAAAATACTCGTAGCAGCATTTACGAATGGGCTGAGGAAGGGTAAGTTTTTGTTTTCACTATATAAAAATGACCCGAAAACTATGCCGGACGTGCTCTACAGGGCCACAAAATATATGAATGCCGAAGACGCTCTACTAGCTCGCGAGGAAAAGCCTAAGAAGAGAGAAAGGCAGGAAGATGCCCGAGAGGAAAGAGGGCGGAAGACGGCAAGAACCGGAGAGCGAAGGGATGATAGGCGCTCCGAGCCCCCTACGGGGAGATTCACAAGCTTCACTCCACTGACCGCCCCTATCGACCAAGTCCTCATGCAAATCAAGGATGAGGGGACATTAACTTTCCCTGGAAAGCTGAAGGGAGATCCCAACAAACGGTCCAGAGATAGGTACTGTCGCTTCCATCGCGATCACGGACATGACACAGCTGACTGCTATGACCTGAAACAGCAGATTGAAGCCCTCATTAGACAGGGAAAGTTGCAGAAGTTTGTCAGTAAGGAAAGGACGGATCATCAACATCAAGAGCAGCCACCCCACCGAGATAATGAGCACCCCAGACCACCTATAGGGGATATAAGAATGATCACAGGGGGCACGACAACTATAGGGTCGTCCAAAAAGGCCAGAAAAACATACCTCAGGATGGTTCATAATGTCCAGCTAACGGGCTCCGTACCAAGAATAGCACGGATGGAAAGCCCGATCATAGGATTCTCAGAAGAGGATGCCCGACGTCTTCACCACCCTCATGAGGACGCGCTTGTTATCACCTTACAAGTGGGAGACTTCAATATGCACCGAGTGCTAATCGACAATGGTAGCTCAGCGGACATCTTATACTACCCGGCGTTCCAGCAGATGAGGATTGATAGAGAACGGTTAATACCGACAAATGCTCCGCTGATTGGCTTTGGAGGTACGAGGGTATTCCCATTAGGCGCGGTCACACTTTCGGTAACAATAGGTGATTATCCTCAACGGATCACAAAGGAGATGACTTTCCTTGTGGTCGACTGCTCATCTGCTTACAATGCTATCATCGGACGACCCACCCTCAACTCATGGAAGGCGGTAACGTCAACATACCACCTAATGATCAAATTTCCTACGGAGCACGGGGTAGGAGAGCTGCGAGGAAATCAGCTGGCCGCACGAGAGTGCTACATTGCTATGATGGAGATGGAAGGGAACTTACCACTTCAAGACGCTGGACGGGCAAAAGCTGTAGCAACCATGGAGCACGGAGCACCTACGGAGATACCACCAGTAGAGACGACATGAAGAGCATCGACGCCCCCCTCCCCCCAGTTTCCAGTTTATTACTAAGTTTTTATTAGTTTTTTTACTACGAACAATTTTTGCTATTATTTAGTTTTGCTATCACAAGTTTTTTCTTCAAACGATTCTTTCTACAAGTGCCTTTTTAAGCCCAAGGGGGCAGGTACCTTTTTTGTTCTACATGGTTTTCTTTCAATAAGAGAAATAGTCAGACATGCTTGTGTTCTTCCTACTTGATAAACTAAGTCCAAAAAATGGACGGATATAAACTAAGTCCACAAGATGGACGGACGACCATCAAGGTGACGAGGCAAAACTTAGTCACCTCAATAAGTCCGCGACCCCAAGTGGACGACCATCAAGGTGACGAGGTAAAACTTAGTCACCTCAACAAGTCCACGACCCCAAGTGGACGACCATCAAGGTGACGAGGTAAAACTTAGTCACTTCAACAAAGTCCACTACCCCAAGTGGACGACCATCAAGGTGACGAGGTAAAACTTAGTCACTTCAACAAGTCCACGACCCCAAGTGGACGACCATCAAGGTGACGAGGTAAAACTTAGTCACTTCAACAAAGTCCACTACCCCAAGTGGACGACCATCAAGGTGACGAGGTAAAACTTAGTCACTTCAACAAAGTCCACTACCCCAAGTGGACGACCATCAAGGTGACGAGGTAAAACTTAGTCACCTCAACAAGTCCACGACCCCAAGTGGACGACCATCAAGGTGACGAGGTAAAACTTAGTCACTTCAACAAAGTCCACTACCCCAAGTGGACGACCATCAAGGTGACGAGGTAAAACTTAGTCACCTCAACAAGTCCACGACCCCAAGTGGACGACCATCAAGGTGACGAGGTAAAACTTAGTCACCTTAACAAAGTCCACAACCTCAAGTGGACGACCATCAAGGTGACGAGGTAAAACTTAGTCACCTCAACAAGTCCACGACCCCAAGTGGACGACCATCAAGGTGACGAGGTAAAACTTAGTCACCTTAACAAAGTCCACAACCTCAAGTGGACGACCATCAAGGTGACGAGGTAAAACTTAGTCACCTCAACAAGTCCACGACCCCAAGTGGACGACCATCAAGGTGACGAGGTAAAACTTAGTCACCTTAACAAAGTCCATAACCTCAAGTGGACGACCATCAAGGTGACGTGGTAAAACTTAGTCACCTCAATAAGTCCATGACCCCGAGTGGACGACCCACAAGATGACGAGGTAACTCTTAGTCACCTCAAGAAGTCCACGACCTCAAAGTGGATGACCAACAAGATGAGAAGGTCACACTTGGTATCGACAGCAAGTCCATAACCAAAGTGGACGGACAAAAAATAAAATAATAATATGAAGTCCATGACCAAAGTGGACGGACAAAAAATGGATGAAGGCCCATGAATGTCCACAAGAAAGTGGACGGAGGTCCACATTCAAAAAAAAAAAAAAAAAAAAAAAAAAAAAAAAAAAAAAAAAAAAAAAAAAAAAAAAAAGAAGAGGGACGGAGCCATGAATGTCCACAAGAAAGTGGACGGAGGTCCACATTCAAAAAAAAAAAAAAAAAAAAAAAAAAAAAAAAAAGAAAAAAAAAGAAAAGAAGGGACGTAGCCATGCATAGTGGACGGAGGTCCACATTCAAAAAAAAAAAAAAAAAAAAGGGACGTAGCCATGCATAGTGGACGGAGGTCCACATTCAAAAAAAAAAAAAAAAAAAAAAAAAAAAAAAAAAAAAGAGGGACGGAGCCATGAATGTCCACAAGAAAGTGGACGGAGGTCCACATTAAAAAAAAAAAAAAAAAAAAAAAAAAAAAAAAAGAAAAGAAGGGACGTAGCCATGCATAGTGGACGGAGGTCCACATTCAACAAAAAAAAAAAAAAAAAAAAAAAAAAAAAGGGACGTAGCCATGCATAGTGGACGGAGGTCCACATTCAAAAAAAAAAAAAAAAAAAAAAAAAAAAAAAAAAAAGAGAAGGGGACAGAGCCATGAAAGTGGACGGAGGTCCACATTCAACACAAAAAAAAAAAAAAAAAAAAAAAAAAAAAAAAAAGAGGGGGACGGAGCCATGAATGTCCACAAGAAAGTGGACGGAGGTCCACATTCAACAAAAAAAAAAAAAAAAAAAAAAAAAAAAAAAAAAAAAAAAAAGAAGAAGAAGATGGACGGAGCCATGCATGTCCACAAAAAGGTGGACGGATACCCAAAAAAAAAAAAAAAAAAAAAAAAAGAGAGAGAAAATAAAAAAAGAAAAAGAAAAGTGGAGGCCCATGCATGTCCATATATATATATATATATATATAAGATGGACGCACACACACAATAAAAAATAAAAATAAAATAAAAAAAATAAAAAAAACTATATATATATATATAAAATAAAAAACTTTGATGATGAGGTAACACTCAGTCACATCAGCAAGTCTATGATCCAAAGTAGACGGATAAAATGCCTTAAGATTGGGGCGCTAATAGAGGACTACAACGTGTCCCAAAGGTTGAAAGTTCCATTATGCGTCTCGGGGGGCAGTGTATCAATGGCTTACCGTGCAAAAGGATGCCCAATACTATGGATAAGCATAAGACAAACGACAATACTTCAAAATGACCTTAGAGGGTTAAACACTACAAAAAGGAAGCCGACGGACACCTAATCCTCATCCCAATGGGATGGATCGACAACCAAGGATACCAACGATCAAGGATGCTAACGGTATTTGATTCTCATTCAAAATTTAAGTCTTGCTACCTACGGGTGGAAGGACGGACCAAGTCACTCACAAGTGCCTTGGTACAAAATTTAAGTCCTCAAGATCTAAATCGAACCATCACCCCATGGGTCCTTTCACTCCGAGATCACGAACCCATAGGGTGAAGGGGGCAACTGAAGAGGAGAAAATTTAAGTCCTCAAGATCTAAATCGAACCATCACCCCATGGGTCCTTTCACTCCGAGATCACGGACCCATAGGGTGAAGGGGGCAACTGAAGAGGAGAAAATAAGCTGACGGATCCAAGCAATGTTGATGGATGGGCCCATTAGGTGCAAGACTTAGTGAGAACGGATTTGCTGGCCACATGTCAGACAGAATCCCTATATGGGGAATACTTGCGGCACACCCCCTAGATTCTAGGGGTAATTAGAGTCCTAGCACAATTAGGGTTCTAGAAGCTGCGTGCATCGATGGAGATCTTCTTTATAAGGAATATGACTTGTCCATCACGTTGGGGACTCCTCAAGAGGATTTCTACAAGGAAAGACTTCGACTCCAAGTAAAAAAGGTCAACTTTCGACTACTATAAAAGCCTCAATACCCTCACAAATCGAGGTACGCATAATAAACCCCTCTCTAGCACTCTAGAGTTGTGAGAATCTTTCTGACTTAACCTTCGGAGGGTATTCGGCCGGCACCACACCGGTGCTCCTCGAAAGGTTCTCTCTTCTTTTGTTGTGCAGGTTTATTTTCGAGCATACAAGCATCGTGCAACTCACTGGTGAGATTTTCGGCATCATCACAAAGTTAGAGGTTGATGTTGCCTATAGAGATGTAAGGCTGATACTCAAACTGATTAGACCGAAGGTACATGCTGGGTGTGCTTTATATTTCATCCAAGTTATGCTTTCTAGTCCACCAGAGGAATCACGTATCTGGGGTACGTATGGCAGAGGAGTTAGGAGCAATGTGCTGTGTTGATCTTGGCCCAACAGTGACACGTGGTGACAGTGGACATGGAATCAGAGGATGCTCAGTGGGCAGCGCAAAAAGAGAAGTTCTTGGTTCATCCAAAGTGGGTGCAAGCTGCCTATCATTCATTTCAAAGGAACCCAGAAGATAATTTCCCAGTTGAAACATTCTGATTGTGTATTCTTTGAAAACTTTAGTTTCAGTTGCATACATACATATATATATATATATATATATATATTTTAAACATTTTGATATGTATTCTTTGAAGGCTTAATTCTAGTTGTTGTCACATTTCTTTCTTAAACACTCGGATATGTATTCATTGATGACTTAATTCTAGTTGTTTCTATTTTTTTGTTTTTCTTTCTTTCTTTCTGTTAGTATTCCTTTGAATTAAACTGCATGAGAGTGTCCTTTATTCATTATTTTTAGTAATTTTATTTTTCTTTGAAATAAAAATCCTCTCTTCATTTCCCCTCCCCCCACCCCCACTAGACTCCCACTAGCATCATGTTTTCAATTAGATGTGATATGTAAAAAAGGAAAAAAGACAGATTTGCAAGGAAAAGGTAGTTTATCATGTCTTCTGCCCCCATCTAACAAATATTTCTTTTTCGAAGTGTATTCTTTTTTTCATAATTTAGAAAGTTAGGGCTTGTTTGGATGCTTTTTTTTTCATCACTCAATTTCCGTCACTCATCACTCATCATTTATCACTCATCACTCATCACTTTAAAATTCTCTACTCGTTTGACACCATCACTCACTTGCCATCACTCAATATTTTTCACACTGTTTATGGGCCCCATATCTATCACTCAGTGCAGCTTTTTCTTTTTTTTTTTTAGTACCCAAACTCACCGAACCCAGTGAAAAAAAAAAAAAAAAAAAAAAAAAAAAAAAAAAAAAGAACTGAAGACCAAAAATTAGAGGTGATGAAGAACCAAAAAAGAAACCCAGAAACTCGAACCCAGTGAAAAAAAAAAAAAAAAAAAAAAAAAAAAAAAAAAAAAAAAACCTGAAGACTGAAAATTAAAGGTGATGAAGAACCCAAAAAAAAAAAAAGGTCAAAAGGTGCGACTGACCTGACTAATGGGTCCCTACATGTATGTTTAATTACAAAAATGCCATTGAAAATAGAGTTATGGAAACTGAAAATAGCTAAAATATGTTTTCAGTTTCCATAACTCATAACTCAAAAATCAAAGAATTGAGTGATGAAAACAAAAAACTGGAAACAAAGTTATGTGGTGCCAAACGGACTTCTCAGCTATGGGTCCCACCATTTTTGAGTTATAAGTTATGAAAACACAGTTATGAGTTATGGAAATTACTCTTCCAAACACCCTCTTAATATCCAAACTTATCTTTTCCAGTGAAGGGAAAGTCACAACCAGCCCACCTATTAAAAACAAATAACTTTTTTTTTTCTTTTTGCTAAGCATTAAAGACAAATAACTTTTTTTTGTCTCTCTTTCTCTCTCTCTCTCACTCTCATTATAAACAAATAACTTTGTACTACGATAGTCCTTGACCTTTATACTTAGCCTTCTTTCCAATTTGAAGATGAGTTCTACAATTGATTCTCAGCAACCCATCATTTATGAAAGTTGGATTAAAAATAATCTTGCTACATGATTGACCATGAAGGTAGGGACTAAAAGGCATTCTTTGCAGTACATTTTTAAAATAGTCACTAGAGAACCCCATGTCCTTCAAATTGCTCCCTAATTGGTGCAATTTGATTATCCTTTTTTTTTTTTTTTCTACAATTGATTCTCAAGGATCACACTCTCTCTATGTATCACGGTTCTAAATTTTTTTTAGGCGTAAATGCACTTTTAGTCCCTATATTTTGGCTTTTTTCCATTTTAGTCCCTACATTTTAATTTTACCACTTTTAGTCCCTAAATCAATTAACGTATTCCATTTTGGTCCTTTTTGTTAACCCACCAACAGAAATTGCTTAGGTGGCAAATTGATGCTAACGTGGCCAATTAAAAAATAATAAAAAATTTTAATTAGCATTTAAAAAAATGCCATGTTAGCTTCTAAATATAAAAAAAATTTATTAATCAATTTTAACGAAATTAAAAAAGAAAAAACAAAATTAAAAACAATAAAATACATCAATTCAGATTTAATTCATTTTGAACAAGAACACAATCACAGATTTAAACATTAACACAAGAACATAAAGCACAAACCCAAAACCGAACACAAAAAACTAAAACTAAAATTTAAACATTAACACAAGATCACAAACACAAAGAACACAATAACAAACATAAACTAAAAAAAAAAAAAGAGTAATTAAAATTTTTTCTTTTTTTTTCTTTTCATTATTTTCAAAAGAACAAAGTGTTCTTCATGTTCTTTGGGAAAGAACATGAAGGTTGCCCAGAAAATTAAAATAATCAATATTTTCTTTTGTTTTTTTACATTTTCTCAACAAATAAACATGCAAAAATTCATTCAAAATCTCTTTTCTCCACTGAATCCTCCAATAAATCAAACCCATAAACTAAAATGGAAATCTAAATATTATTTCCAATTAATATGTAACAACAATCCAACTGGTATAATTAAAGTGACGATGATATATGCATCTTATATGGCTGGCTTTGTATACATATGTAGCACTTCTACCTTGCCAGAAATCCAAAAGATGAATTTCAGCTACAAGGACGAAGCCCACCGGAGGCAAAAAAAAACCCACAAAACCTCAACCACCATGAACCCCCTATGACCCATTCCAAACGCACCTAAGACCCACAGCCACACCATCTACAATCCATGAAACCTCACCTGAGACCCTCAACCACACCATCGAGCATGGCCAAATGCACCACCGTACCTATGAACCCATAACACCAACCCAAAATGCCAACACCGTACCCACCCACGAATCTAACCACCAAAAAGTTCAAACCCATATCACAACCAACAAAACCCACCCACCATACTAAAACCCAGCAACCACAAATCACAAAACCACGAATCCGATCTAACCTCACCAAATCAAACCCACGAATCCAATCTCACCTCTTGACCATGAGTTAGACCCACAAATCTGATCTCACCTCTTGACCAAGAGTTAGACCCACGAATCTGATCTCACTTCTTAACCACAATCTTTGAACTACTAAGCATAAACAAAGGCACAGGAGAGAGCGAAGAGAAAAGAGAGAAGTGAGAGAAGAAAGAGAAGGGAGAAGAGTTTATGTTTGTTATTATGTTCTTTGTGATTGTGATCTTGTGTTAATGTTTAAATTTGAGTTTGTGTTTTTTGTGATTGGTTCCGGGTTTGTGTTCTTGTGTTGATGTTTAAATTTATGTTGTGTTCTTGTTCAAAATTAATTAAATTTGAATTGATGTATTTTATTGTTTTTAATTTTGTTTTTTCTTTTTTAATTTCGTTAAAATTGGTTAATAAATAATTTTTTTTTATATATTTAGAAGCTAACATGGCATTTTTTTAAATGCTAATTAAAATTTTTTATTATTTTTTAATTGACCACGTCAACATTAGTTTGCCACTTAAGCAATTTCCGTTGGTGAGCTAACGGAAAGGACCAAAATGGAACCCGTTAATTGATTTAGTAACTAAAAGTGGTAAAATTAAAATGTAGGGACTAAAATGAAAAAAAGCCAAAATGTAGGGACTAAAAGTGCATTTACGCCTTTTTTTTACCTATATTTCATCTTTTTTTTTTGTTCAAAACGACAGTGTTTTAATCTGTCATCAAACATTCCAAAACCGGTCTAGCTGCATCGGTTTTCGGTTTTTCCGATTGAACCGACGGTTTCTAATTTTTCATTCTTTTTTCTTAATTTTCAATTTTTAATAATAACCAAACCTGATTGGTGTCTAGTTCCCGTTTGAACCGGCAGGTCCGGCCTGGTTTTTATAACCATGGTTTTCCTCTTTGTAAAAATCAAATTTGGTTCATTATCACTCTTACTGCACACCATAGCCTTTGCTCTCCCTCTCCCCCCCCCCCCCCCCCCCCCCAAAAAAAAAAAAACTTCTATTTCTAGCGTCACCACCCAACACCGGAAGCTTTCTTCCTGCTTCCAACACCCAATGTCACAATAAGATTTTTTTTTTTTCCTCATTTTCTGTTTCTTTTTTTTTTTTTTTTTGTATTTTTCACATATTTTTTGTATGCTTTTTTTCTTCTCAAATTACAAATGTTTAAAAAAACAAAAGAAAATCCAAATGAACATTTGAGTGTAGAAAGGAAACTTGTACTTGTTTAATAAAATGTCTCAATGAAGATGGATGCAGTCCTTTGTTCTTAAACTACTATCAATCAGTCAAAAAAAAAATATACAATATACAGTAAAGGGTTTTCTTTTTCTTTTTTGAAATGTTATTTTGGATCCCAGATTAAAGTCGGTTTTTTTATTTTTTTTATTTTTTTTTAGTTTCATACGTAGAAACATAAAGCTCCTCTCTTTGTTTAACAAATAGTTTGCTGCCTTCATTTTGCTGATAAATGCTTTACTAATTCGTTGGTTAAAATCTTGGTCTTGAAAAACTTCATTTTGTGTGTGAAGGTTAGTATATGTGGTTTCCCTAATCACGTACTTCATTTTGCCTTTGTTGAGTTTACTGATGAAGGTGTTGGGGTTTATGCCCTAAAAATCCAATTTATTGGCATGTTATAAATAATTAAATTGTTTAATTATATGAGACTATCTATAAATGAACCAATGGGACATTATCTTAGTCCATGAGATATATAGTATGTGATTTATATGAAAAGTCACAGAAAGATATAAATCACAAGTTCTTTGTAAACTCATAATTTTAGTTCATAGTCGGTGATGAAATTGGGCGTTTCATCTGCAAAAACTATAACATATTAACTAAGATGATTTGTCTTGATCATGGAAATGCAGACTTCTAGTTGGTATGTTGATATGTTTTAAGAGTTAAGACATATTGAACTGGATCACTGTGAGATTTATTATTCTCCTAACGATTGTCAAATGAATAATAAATCTCACGACTTCTATTTACATCAACTCTAAATCTTGAGAGAATAATGAATCTGATCATGAGATGTAGGTTGCTTTAATATATTAGGAGTGAGATCTATAAGTGACGGTCAAAACCTCAATATGTTGGGCAGTCGCATTTAGTGTTGATGGAACATATATTCTCAAGATGGAATTCATAATCTCTTAACGGAGATATAAAATATTTCCTTAAGATAAGCTTAATTGGTTTGGTTATTCGGAGCGTTGGGCCCAACCACTTTAGTAAGAAGTTGCTAAAGTATATATTTATGAAATTGAATTTCATAAATATATAATGAATAACATAAAGGATTAAACCAGGTACTCAAGGATTAAAATGTAATAATCTTCAAAGTGGCAGTTTACATTCATGACTTTGTATTACTACGAATATTTTAATGAAGAGGTTGCATGTATAATAAAGTCTTGTGATATAATTTATAGATAAGGCCTAGAGTGCAATTATATTATTATAGTGGTATTGAATATAATTAATGGTAACTTTGGACTTCTCAAGCGTTGATAGAAAAGCCCAAGGCCCATTGGAGCTAGTGTCTTATTAGTTCCTTTTGGTCCCATTCCAAGCCACACACTAGAATCCAATTGGAATGGCCCAAAAGGCTAGTCCAATTAGATAATCAGTTGTATATAAGGAGAGAAACATATAGAATTTCATAAGCCTTTCCATATAAGTGGTTTTATCATTAAGATCATAGAAGGAATGAAATGGTGTATGTGAGTGTTGGACACTCTTTTATTCTCTCCTTGGAAAATGATTGATAGATCACACTTCTTGGGCATCAAGTGGAATTGGAGTGAAGATTAAAAGTTTTCCCAAGTAATTCTCAAGTCTTGGTTTTGAATTTCACCGCACCAAGGTATGCTTTCTATTCTTTGTTCTAGAATTCAAGATTACATGTTATCTCTTATGAATGAAGTAGATCCGTGATTGTTGCTTCCGCTGTGTGTTTTGTATGAGATACAAAACCAGATTTTCCAACAAAAGGTACTTTAAAGTTGTGTTGCATAGTTCGATCATTTTTGCTGGTAATGATATATGATAAGTACTTGATCAATTTCTTTGTTGGTTATGCAAAGGCTGCATTTAGTCTAAGGGATGATGCTTGGATTCTGCCTTTTGAAGGTGCTACCTTCTACAACAGCTATTCTACTGGTAACCCAAATTCTTTGCATGGGTTAAGAAAGCCAAGTTATTATGATAGTTTATGAAAGCTCAGATTTGTGCCAAAACACAAGAGCTTGTTCAAACCCCTAATTAAAAATTACAGCTAGATTACTTTTACTCTAACTTAAACAAAATGCGGAACAAGAGTAGATGAGCGCAAAGAAACGATAACATTACCCTAAGCCATATTCATCCATCATCAACAATATAATGAAAGCTTAAAGAGTAGGGAAAGAGATGCAAATACAAGATAACACCAACACGTGTTATCGAAAAGGAAACTGAAGAACTCAGCGAAAAACCTCTCCGCAACCCTCCAAGTCAAAATCAATCCACTAGAGAATAAAGTTGGAGTACATAAATAACAAAGGACCCTCCAAGCCTAGTCTACCCCCATGTACTTGAGCTCTCTAAGCTCCTACAACCAACGGACTTCTCGGAGTCTTATCTTTTCTAACTTTTCGGATCCCGTAATTCAGCCCGATTGCATTCGCTAATGAATGGCTCCTTCCAATACTTCCCGGCAGCACCAAAATCTAACTTAACAGTCAGAATGGGTGTGGTAAGTGTTTGGGCTAACAACCTCTCAAGGATCTAGAGATAGAGAGGTAGGAGTTTGAGGAAAACCACAAGGAAATATATAGATGATTGTGGGTATAACAATCTCTAACTCTCAAGTGTATTTGTTAGGGTTTTCTCTTTGAAAATCACTCCTTACACTTCGTGGGTAATGAAGGTATATATAGTGTGGGTAAAGAATTTGGTAAAGCAAATAAATTTTTTGCCAGACAGAGGGTTTCACAGGTACTTCGTGGGATGGCCTTTCTCACGAAACACTCGCGAGCTTCATAGCTTGGTGTGACTCTTCAGCTTCCAATCATGTGCTTCACACGTGGCCTTTTTGTGGGTTGCTTCTTGCGAGCTACTCACGAGCTAGTTGTGAATTCCATTGATTCATCTTTTAAAGTTTGATTCTTCACCGATCTCTCACACTCATCCCTTACAAATAAACCCACATACATACAGGGAAAATGACTGAAGAAATTACAATCAAATTTAGCACAGAATTAAAGCCAACACAAGATAGTTGGAAATCACAACTTTACAGTTTATTTCTCATTACCCGTTGTATTTTGAATTTGTTGGTTTTATTCGTTCATCATATTTCAAACTAAAGTCAAACGTGGGATGTGCACAAGAACCATCTACTATAAAAATATTGATAAGAATGGGAATTTTTTAAGTAGTTTATCATTGGTCCATGGTATGGCCTATAAAACCCTTTTTTTCATATTTATTTGGTTCGTTTTGGTTTTTTTTTTTTTTTTTTTTTTTTTTCTATAAAGGAAATATCGAACTGATGTCAAACTCTTTTTTGAATCATTCTAAAGAGAGGTTTGTGATTACCACTAATGTGATTTTGAAACTTTTATTTTTCTTAATGTTTTGTCCAACATTTGTAAAGAATGCAATAGGTTTATGCTTGAGGCTATTCAGGGACTTCAACAATTCCACTCATATTGCTTTTGTTGAGTTGGTAATGGAAATTCCAAGATTCTCATTATTATTGCATGTTGTTTGAAGGTGCTTTTACTTTGATAGGATCCTTTTGTATATGCTAAATCCTTTTATCAAGTGGTGGTCTCTAGTTGCTTATGAGCAGTAATGGAATGCATAAAAATAAATAAAATAAAATAAAGTTGCTTTCTAGGGTGCATTATTTTCAAAGACTGTTGGTTTCCAATAGTTACAACAATTTTCTAAAACAATTGCTACAACTTGAGAAATTAATTGTCCAAATTTTCAGCTATGCTATCTAAAAAATTGTCCAAGTTAAATATGCTATCCAAAAATATTAGTCCAAAATGTTGTCCCTTAGTTGTGCAATTTGCTGTCAAAAATATTGTCCGAAAATGCTATCCATCATACTTGTTCGTTTTTAGACCCCTTAAACACAACCAGATTAACCTAGTTATTTAGCCAAGTGATTAACTTAGGTAAATTATGCATATATAGGTTAACATAGATAAATCATATCATTGTAAAGTGTGGAAAATAAATAACACAACGATATGATAACTTAAGAAAAATAAACTTGTAAAAAACTTGGGGAGGATTTAACCTAGCTATCCTCAAGGTAAAACAGATTTACTATGAAAGAATTGAAGTTAAAACAATAGTGACTTAGACCATTAACATTCTATTGCTACCTCGAGTAGAAAACTTACTACCACAATCACGTGATAGCTTTGAGTCCACGGACTACTTCTTTCTTAGATTCACAGCAAATACAAGCACTCTCACTTGCATATCTTTAAGCTCTTAATGCAGCAATTGAATGATCATTAAGCTCTTGACATAATCTTGATTTTTGATAACCCTAAGTATATGTAAATGCAAATACCTCGAGATCTCACAAGAGATTCACATACACAGTATAAACAACAACAACAACAACATAAAAGCGTGGCTAGGGTTTTCCCTTTTATACCTAGGGCAAAACATAAAACCCTACACGTCAAACGAGCTTGGGCTGAGTTGGAAAATTCTGCAGAAAAACAATCTGCCCGAACTTCGATCAATCAAATCTAATTTTTGATCAATCGAGTCAAGCAGATTTACACAGTAAATCCTGCAGTACACTCGATTCCAACTTTACACTTAAACATACTTTGAGCAAGTTTAAAACAAGACTAAACATTTTGATCATAGTTTGCCAACATTACAAATTGAAATTCTAATCTATATATTACTAAAAGCTGAAGCGTAGCATTTATTGTTGCTACGCTCCAGTTGAGCCACATCAGCATCCACCTCATTATCATTTTCTTTCTAATTTTCCTATAATTGTTTTTAACATTTACTTTTTATTTTATTTTAATATTTACAATTTTTCTAACCTTTCTTCATCCTTACCTTTTCATCTTCCCACTACCCTCTACATAAATATTATTCTTCTTCTTTTCATCTCCCCACTACCCTCTACATAAATATTATTCTTCTTCTTTCTCTTCATCTTCCTTTATTTTGTCTCTTCTTATTCACACTCTCTTACTATAAATTGGTAACTATCTATTCCATTCTATGCATGGTTTTCTCTCACAAAAAAAGGTTCTCTCTCTCTCTCTCTCTCTCTCTCTCTCAATTTTTCGATGAATTTTTTATACATTCTTCTATTTATGCCAAATTACTAATCTTTGGGAATCCTTTTTTTTTTTTTTTTTACACTGGAATCATTATGCTCATTTCTCACTTAATTTAATTGGATAGATTGCCGAAATTCAAAAAAAGGTTCTCTCTCTCTCTTTCTCTCTCAATTTTTCAATGAATTTTTTATATATTCTTCTATTTATGCCAAATTACTAATCTTTGGGATTTTTTTTTTCTACACTAGAATCATTATGCTCATTTTCTCACTTAATTTAATCGGGTAGTTTGCAAGAATTCAAGTAAAGCTAGACAATAAGGAATTTTGCGGCATTAGAGAATGCCTGAATATATACCAGCCAAAAGTTGAAAGTCGGCAAATTAGTGGAGCTATGATTAAGCTTCAAACGGGATTGATGGTATTGCCAATGTTCTTTAATTAGCATCCTTATTTCTATTTCTCTATATATGTTTCCTAGAATTAGTATTAGTCTCATTTTTATTTTCTCTATTATATTCTAGGTAAACCAAGAGTTCTTTAAAACTCCACATTGGTTAATGCCATTTAGATTTGTTTTTTAAATTGTTTTTTTTTTTTCTCTTTAATTGTTAAATGTTACCCTTTTTTTGCTCTTTCTTATAACTCTAATTAATGTTGATGGTTCTTTTTTTTCTTTTTCTTTTTTTGGGTTAGTTAAGGTTGATGGTTCTTTCTTACAGAGAAAAGAAAAAAATGAAAGCAATTGAATTCTGTATAAACCTGTACCTAAAGGGGACAGGAGCCTTTGTTTATTTTAGTAGAGACAATATATTAAAGGGGCATATCCTTTGGCCATTGCATTGCATTTCTTAGAGGTTAAAAGATAAAATTTGTCATTATAGGAAAACATTTTGGGTGGGGATAAAGGCGTCATTTTGTTTGCTCTAAGAGTAACAAAAGATCCTATTATAAAGGAAGCCCACAATCATATCGCATGCTTATTACACTAACCATGAGCACAACCCATTATTCTCTCTCACCATGTTTCTACTACATTTGCATTTAGCAACCTAAGATTAGAATTTATTCCCAATAGAAGACTTGTAGAATCATTCAGTTTTTATAGGAAACTAGCCGCAAACTCGCACGATGCGTGGGAATATAAATATTATGCAGTGAAGTGTAATATATAAAAAGTAACAATTACTTCAAGCATTGTCTTTTTTTCAAAAAAAAAAAAAAAAGATTTTTACACTTTTTTTTTAATCTTTTTATCTCTACAAATATATCATTTTAATATTTTTTGTTTATTTCATTAATAATTTTTAAGGTGAACCATATTCTTCTAACTTTGTTGTAGTGTGTTACATTTGCTTAATAAACAACTCATCTCTTAACGAATAAGGAAATTATCATAATAATAAAAAATTATCACAAAATTACAATGTTAACTTAACCAAAATTAAAATAAAACTACAGAAATAAAAAATAGATTTTATAATAATTTATTAGTCAAAAAATTAGAAGGCATATTCAAATTTCTATTTCCAAAAACAACTAAGTATTAATCCATACCAAAATTCAATCAAAATTATAAAAGGGAAAGAAAAGACTTTCTTATGGGAAATTAAAAAAGCACAATCCTAAAACACATATTAAAAAAAAAAAAACCATCAATCTTAATTTGAGTTATAACAAAGAACAAAAATCTTTTATGTGCAATTGTTCTCTTTATTGGTATTTATTGTTATATATTTTATTTTTACTTTTTTTTTCTTCTCATCTCATGTTATTCAACATTTAAATTCAGTCACATCTTCGACACCATTAAATTATTTATATTTTCTCTTTTTTTATTTTTAATAATTAAACATGGAATATTTTATTTAAATAATAAAATTATCATTAAAAAATTGTATTCTTTTTATTTTCTTTTTTTCCTTTTTTTTTTTTTTTTTTTTTTTTTTTTTTTTTTTTTTACATTTACACTTTGTCCAAGCTTTTTCCTTACCTCTATCTTTTCATCTCCCCACTACCTTCTACCTTAATATCACTATTCATCTCCCCACATATTCCATATCATTAAATTATTAATATTTTTCTCTCCTTTTTATTTAAAAAATTAAAAATTATACTTAATTTCAATAAATAAAAGTGTCATCATAAAGTGGAGTAATACTAGGGACACACTCATTCTCAAACCCAATACATCAAAGAAAAAATATAATACAAAACAAATGCCAATTGGGAAACACTAAATTAAAAAAAAAAAAAAAAATGAGGATATCAAACCAAATATAATATAAAGAAACTAATAGTTATGGATATACTAACTTAAGGGTAGCAAAATTAAATGAAAAAAAAAAAAAAACTACAATGCATATTTAATGCAATAAAATCATCGTCAAATTTTCGAAAACAAAGAGATTGTAAAGAGAAGTAAAAATAAAAAATAAATATGACCAATATGGAGAATATTAAAAATTTTACAGTTCAATAAAATCAACTGTTACATTAACTTAAAAAAATGAATCAATAATCAATAATTATACACAATCATAACAATATATTTAAACTTAAAACTAATCAAACTCTAATTCATAACTAAAAGGAGATGTTCTCATGTAATAATAGAAATTACATAAGAAATAAAGTTAGAAAATTTTAAAATCCCTTTTTTGACATTTCATTTAACTTTATATATATATATATATATATATATGTATGTATGTATGTATGTATGTATGTATGTATGTATATATATATATATGTAATCTTCCTACACAATTACAGTTAAAAATCTAATAAACAATGCTACATCTCATTTATCACCTCTGTTATGAAAATCATTAGCCAGTAAATATATGATAATGGTAAAAAATGTTATAAATGAAATTATGGAAAAAAAGTGATAAAACTAATTAGCTACTATCATTATGAAGTAATAGTCTATGATTTTACACATCTAAAGAAGTGGAATGTATAGAGTTTACTTAAGGTATATGTAAAGATTCACATTAAAAAAAAGATATGTAAAAATGTATATTTTATAAATAAATAAAAAGGTATATGTAAGGTTTTTATTAACTTAAAAGAAAATGAAAATTCAATTATTAACAACAATAACAAGAAGAAGAAGAAGAAGAAGAAGAAGAAGAAGAAGAAGAAGAAGAATATAGGGGTAATTACATTCCCCTCCCTTGAGGTTTGAAGAAATGATACTCTACCCCAAACTTGAAAGGAAAAAATATTTTCACCCTTTACATTTTTTTAACCAAACTTTGTTAAATTAATATTAAATTATTGTGTACTAACCTACCTGTGCTTAAGGTAGGTTCCAAAATTATCCTTAACTCTAAAATTAAATTCTTTTATTTTAAAATTTTAAATTAAAGTGTATTTCAAAATATTAAGTAATGTCTTTTGCTTTTCTTTTCTTTTTTCCCCTTTTCTTTTCCTAATGAGTTATGGAGAGATTTGTCATTTCAAATCTTTTGGTATTTTATAAAATTGTATTTTAATTCTAAAGTTATGAGTAATGTCTTTACTAACCATGATTAAACATTTATAAACAAATTCTTAAATAAATTTAAAATATTTTGTTATTAATATAAACAAAATGGGAGAGTGTTATTACTTATTACCCCAAATATATTTAATAAGATCACCCTAAAAAAAAATTATCTCGCGCAATGCGCGGGTCTGCGACTAGTACATTTAAACTTAAAGTCTTAGAACTCAACAAACTCCCCCTTTGGCAATCTGTGACAAAACACAAACTAGATAAAGTGCTCAAAGTTACAAAAATAACAGCCCATTACAATATCATTGCCCAACACAACAAATTCAACCTAACTACTGTCTATCAGTTGCAAATGTAAACAACAGCACGATTGAATCAACCTGTATATTCCTGAAACACTCAACAAATGCATAAATGCATATGTGGAAAATACAAGTAACACAAAATAAATTCTTGATTTCACATAACATAAACTACAAGACATATATCATGAATAACCTCATAAATGTAAATCAATAATCAATGTAGCACAATGTGAAACAAGAAACAGAAACAGAAACAAACACATCACAGTATCTCCCCCTATCATAGACAACTCAGAAAAAAAACAAAATACATCATGAGCAAAAAAAAAATATAAATACATGATGAAGCACCTAGATACAATCTAAAGCTCCACAGCTCCAAAATAACAAAATCTCCCCCTATCAACAAAATCTCCTACCCATATATACTCCCCCCTTTTTGTGACGAATTGCCAAAAGGCAATCACTCATCATCAAAAGGAGGTGACCGTCTAAAACTCACCAAATCTACTCTTAAAGCCTAAAGCTCGGTAAGTACGTCCACCAATAGCTGACCATGAGCCACCTGTACAGTCATGACAATGTCCAAATTACGACGAATACTAGAAACATCCGAAGCAGAAGGTGGAGGACCAGCAGCAGCGATCGAATCAACATAAGCTTCTATAGCCGAATCACTTGAAGTAGAAGGAGGAGGAATAGGAGCACCAAAAGAGGAAGAATCTACTCTAGGACGTTTAGAGCTAGCTCGCATCTGAGAAGCCCTCTGCCTGAGAAAGGTGGCACCTATAGGAGCTATAATATGAACGGGCTCAAAAGCAGGAAATTGCTTTAATCCTAAATGTAATAAAATCTTATAAATAAAAATAGGAAAGAAAAGAGTATGAGCAGTAGAACTACTCCTATGCACCTCAATCAAAGAACGAATGAAAAGATGAGGAAAACTCATAAAAGCATCAGTGACAAGAGCATACAAAAATGCACTTCTCTCCAAAGGAATAGTATGCAGGTGAGAGATAGGCCAGATGGAATGGCAAGAAATCCGGAAGAAAAGATAATGAATCTCGATCAACTCGTGAGAAGTGATCCAAGGATCAGAACCCCACTGGATAGAAGTCCTAGTAAGATATAACATACTGTCATCAAGGGGTGGAGATTCATCATAAGGATAAACAGGATGCTGGACCATAGGCACCCCAAGAGCATCAGCCACTACCAAAGGAGTAATGGTGTACTCTTCACCCCGTATCCAACTCTTCACTTGAGTGTTGGAATCATAGGTGTGGACAGAGAGGTTCGAGTAGAACTCTCTAATCAAGGTAGCCGGAGGTGGATAATCAATATCCATTAAAGGTAACTAGCCCCGACGCTCAAAGTTTCTCCTAATCTCAAAGTTAAGCTCATCTAACACTACTTTCCTCTCAGCCCATACATTCCTACGAATGTTCAGCTTCACATATATTTCCTAGTTTTTCTCACTAAGGAACCTCTCACTCTCAAAGGTGGGGACGGAAGAAAAGGAGGATTTCCTATTAGCTCTAGTCTTCCTAGACATGATGCTAAGGATTAAAAGGACAGACACAGAAGAGACAAAGAGAAAGGAAAAAAAAAAAAAAAAAAACCAAGGGTAGACTGCAAGTTAGCACAAAAATATAGAAAATAACAATCTATATGATGCATGAACAATATCAACACATGATGCATGCTCTAATGCAGTGAGAATGAGTTCAATTTCACTTTAACAACACAAATTGGCTTGAGCATAGAGCTTATATCAAAAACCCCAAATTTTGAAAACCCACTTCCAAAGAACTCAAAATTTTGATCAATTGATCATTACACAAGATAAATAACAGTATATAATGATCAAATTAATCAACCCAACAAGCCAATTTCATCACATTATGCTCAATTGAACAAATCCCCAATTCGAGTAGTTTCAAGCCCTAAAAAATTCAAATTTTCCCAATTCATCAAATTGATCAAATTAAATCACAAAAATCATGTTAATATCATCCCATAAAAAAATAAAAATAAAAATAAAAAACCCATTGATCAATATAGAAAGAAAAGATTGAAATCACCAAAATCCCCAAATTTTCATAGGTTCTAAATTTTCCCAAATGCATGAAACATGAAAATAAATGAAAAAGGAGGGGCAAAAGAGTCTTACCGGCCTTAGAAGACAAAATCCTTGCAAAAAATTTGAGGGAAAACAACAAAAAAATTGCTTTGAATCTTTGACCGATCAAAGAGAGAGAGAAAGAGTTTTTGAAAAAGTTTGAATAGTGATAGAACACGTGAAAACTCAAGTTTTTAAAAAACTCTTTATGCAATTTTCGATTGATCGAAAATTAGATTCAATAAATCGAAAATTACATTCGATCAATCCAAAAGCAATCGAACAGCGATCGAACCAAGCAGATTCAAAACAAAATTTTAATCACAATTTCAATCAGTTGAGAAACAGGTTCGATCGATCGAAAATCTGTAAAAATCAATTTTTTGAAAAGAATTGCTACAAGTTGAGTAATCAATTGCTACAAATTTTCAGCTATGCTATCTAAAAAATTGTCTAAGTCAAATATGCTATCCAAAAATATTAGTCCAAAATGTTGTCCCCTAACTGTGCAATTTGTTGTCAAAAATATTGTTTGAAAATGCTATCCATCGTACTTGTTCGTTTTTAGACCACTTAAACACAACCAGATTAACCTAATTATTTAGCCAAGTGATTAACTTAAGTAAATTATGCAGATTTAGGTTAACACAGATAAATCATATCATTGTAAAGTGCTAAAAATAAATAACACAACGATATGATAACCCAGGAAAACTAAACCGGTAAAAAACCTAGGAAGGATTTAACCTAGCTATCCTTAAGGTAAAACAGATCCACTATGAAAGAATTGAAGTTTAAATAATAGCGACTTAGACCACTAACATCCTATTGCTACCTCAAGTAGAAAACTTACTGCCATGACCACGTGACAACTCCGAGTCCATGGACTACTTCTTTCTTTGATTCACAGCAAATACAAGCACTCCCGCTTGTGTATCTTTAAGCTCTTAATGTAGCAACTAAATGAACATCGAGCTCTTGACATAATCTTGATTCTTGATAACCCTAAGTATATGTAAACGCAAACACCTCAAGATCTCACAAGAGATTCACATACACAGCATAAACAACAACTGCAACAATATAAAAACTTGGCTAGGGTTTTTCCCTTTTATACCTAGGCAAAACATAAAACCTTACACATCAAACAGGCTTGGGTTAAGTTGGAAAATTCTATAGAAAAAAGTTCTGCACAAACTTCGATCGATCAAGTTTAATTTTCGATCAATCGAGTCAGGCAGATTTACACAATAAATTCTGCAGTACACTCAATTCCAATTTTACACTTAAACATACTTTGAGCAAGTCTAAAACAAGACTAAATGTTTTGATCATGGTTTGCTAACATTACAAATTGAAGTTCTAATACATTTAAACCTAAAGTTTTAGAACCCAAAAATACTTCAGATCTTTTAGTAGCCTAAAAAAAATGAAACACAATCTAAGTAAATAAATAAATAACCAAAAGCACAAGTTAAAGTTTTTTTTTCCCCCTCTAACATAAAAAGTTTACAATTATACTTGACTCAAGTGAGACAATGAGGTACTTTCAAGAAGCATTCTTGTAGAGCCAAACACGGAAACTCTAAAAATGCTGGCAGAGCAACAAAGCCATATGCAATGAATTTTAAGATGACATATTTGACATAGTAGTACGAATAGTTTTTAATATTAATAATGTCACTAGAGCATTATTCAAAAAAGGGAGACTGGAAAGTATTTTACCATAATCAGGTTTATAAAAGTTTAGATACAAGATATGTGTTGTCACAAATGCAATCAATGGAGCAGCAACCATTAAAAGCTTGGAATATTGCTAGATGAGGCTGAACCCAAGTAAGGCCACAACAGATGAAAAATCTAGCTTCTTTGTCAACTTCACATCTCTATAAGTAACTAAATCAAAAAACATTTAACAACGTAATGAAATAAAAAGAAATTATTTCTAATCATAAATAACTCTGCAAGTTTAAAATGAAAGCATCTACAAAGTAAGGGACCATTTTTTCCCTCTAACATGAAAGGTGCTTGACTTTTTATTTGAAAACGAATTGTAAAGATGGTGATAGCAATTCCTGAATGATTTTAGGCACAAATTTATATCATCATGAAAATCTAGCAGTGATGTTAAGAAAAATGCTAGAGCCCACTTCAAGAGCTTTTCTCCAAATACTATAATCCAAATATTAATGAATTCATACACTTCAAATGAACTTGTTCAAGACCAAAATTTCAACCATTGTATCAACAAATTTATATCATCATGTAAATCTAACCGTTTTAGAAGGCAGAACCTTTACAAGGTAGAATCCAACCATCATCCCCTAGACTAAAAGCATCCTTCACCTTTGCATAACCAACATAGCAATTGATCATGTAAAACATCATATTTCGTTACCAGCAAAAACAATTAAATACACCACAACTTCAAAGTACCTTCATCAGTAAACTCAACAAAGGCAAAATGAAGTACGAGATTAGGGAAACCACATATACTGCACTCAAAACATTCACACACAAAATGAAGTTGTTCAAGACCAAGATTTTAACCAACGAGTTTAATAACAAAGGAGTGCATCTGCCTTCATTGAGACATTTTATCAAACAGGTACAAATTTCCTTTCTACACTCAAACATTCATCTGAATTTTCTTTTGTTTGTTTAAACATTTGTAATTTTGAGAAGAAAAAAAAAAAAAAAAAAAAAAAAAAACCTTAATATGACATCGAGTGTTGGAAGCAGCAAGAAAGCTTCCGGTGTTGGGTGGTGATGCGAGAAAGAGAAGATTTTAGGGGTTTTTTGACGAGACAAAGGCCAATCTTGTCGAAATTAACGATGTTCAGCAGTGGAATGCCAGCAAAGACACTGGGCTATGGCTGTTGAGGTTTGGGGTTAAGGGAGAGAAAGGCTATGCCGTGGGTTGAGAGTGAGAATGAACCAAATTTGATTTTTGCAAAGAGGGAAAGACACTAATTTTTGGTTTTGCAGTGTGTAAATGGCAAGCCTTTCAAATTTTTTCAAGGTCTATTTTGTCTTTTTATTTAAGTGGGTCAATAAACTTATGTGTGTTTTTATTACAAGTGTCCATTTTTTATTGGGCTTAGAAACATCAACTGGATGTTGAGTTGTTATTCCTGAAACAACATATATTTTCTCCTATTTAAGAGACTTTCATTGTTAGGGATCTCAAATTTGATGCTCAAAATATGCTTAAATTCAACTGTTTAGGAAGTGTTGAGGTTCAACAATGCACAACAAGGAGGCCCAATCGATGAAGACAAAGAAAGGGTGCCCTAAAAAAAGAAAGCCTAAACCGTGAAGTTGAAGAGGGCCATGGACCTTGAGAAGGCCCAAGAGCCTAACAAAGCGAAGAAAAGTAAAAAGAGAAAGGGAATCCTAAGAAGGGTGCAGATGACCCAAACTTAGTCCAAGAATGGGTCATCCACACCTTGAGAAGTGGGTCCTGGGAAGAAAGCATGAAAATCCTATAAGGGATGCAGATTACCCGAAAATAGCCTGAAAGCAAGTCATCCACACCCCTAAAGGAAGAAAGGAGGGAAGAAGCCGTTGGATGACTTGTCAAGATCAAGCTCCTAGAGGAGAAAGGCGAAAGGTACAAGTGTTACTTTCAGGAACAGAGCCCAGCAAAGGAACCAAGAGACCTCAATCAAAGAAGAGGACATGCAATAAGAGGATGGGTGTTCAGAAACTTTTCGAGTTCACCCATCGCAAGAGGGAATTTATGCCGTTTCCAGGAAAATGGCCAATAAGGAGAAGTCAACATCAAGGTTCCAGTACCTTCAAAATGTTCCTTTTAAGCCTTGGAAGAAGGTCTTGCCTTGTTGACCTCAAATAAGGATCTGATTTGTCCTAAAAATAAGGCTTCTATGAGTAGAAAGCCAACCAACGTACTTTCAGGAATGAGTTCCAAAAGAATGAAATAAGAGGAAATGTGGGAAAGAACAGCCACCAAACTTTCAGACAGAGGAGCTCAGCCCTGTTACCAAGAAAGCAAAGGGAGAAAATAGTAATTTGAGTTCTTCTAAGAGTAGTATAAAAGGGGAGCAAAGGAGACTTGAGAGGGGGCTGACAACGAACATGTAGAAAGATTAGAGATATACAAAAGAGTTTTTATGACTTAAGTCCAGTTCATTGAGCAAGAAAGAAACATTGTAAGTGGTCCTACAACAATACTCAAGGAACCATTTGGATCCAAAGGGCTCAAATTTCACAAGTCTTTGGAACTTAAAAGAGGACTAGCCAAGTCTGTGATCTTTGAGACTTATTGGGCCTTGTTAAGTACCCTCACAATATAGAATAAATGTACTCTAATGCTTGGCTTAATCAAATAATACCCCTTGATGTACTTTGCACTTATCATTGTCCATTTTTTCTCTTCTTTCCTTGTTGTTTCCTTTTTTTAGTCAATATATATATTTCTTGTGGAATTCATTTAACTTGTGCACAGATCGATTCATATAACAGCCCAAATAGGCCGCGATGAGCTGAGCTCAGTTCACCCAATACTTACTTCAGGCCCCCTTAATGACCTAGGATCCCACATCAACTCTAAGCTTGGGAACTGTCTTAAAAAGGACTCCACAGGAAGTAACAAGGTTAAATATGTAAAATTACCAATTTAAAAACTCCAAAATTTTAGGTAAATTCAAAAAACCAGTTTACAAACTATTTGGTCATAAATTTTAGTTCCAACTCCCTAATGTATCTCATGTTGTTGTTGTTGTTGTTGATAAACTCTATCTTTCAAGTTACTAAACCCCTCATCAGTTATCATCCAAATTAAAAACTCCTCAATCTTAGCATCAACTTCTTCTTTTCTCCCATTCTCTATCTCTCTTAGTTTTTTTTTTTTTTTTTTTTTTTTTTTCCCCCTCTCCATGTTTAAAAAATATATGTAACAGTTTTTTTTTTTTCTCTTTCCCTCCCCTCACACATTGTTTTTATTTTTTATAAACTCATCTCTCAAGTTATTAACCGGCTCATTAGTTATTTTCTAAATTCAAAACCATAACCAACCACCTTATCACTTTTTGTAAATTTGTCACTCAAGTTTTTCAAAAAAGAATTTTGTGACAGAGCCAACCGATCATTCATCTAGAAAAAGGTATGTTAATCTAAAAAATTTTGTGGCATTCTCCTTTGAAATTGACAAACTTCCCTCTCCCTTTCTGACCTTTAGATTTTTTTTAACACATCCTTCTTGACAAAAGGTTTTTGTGAATGAGCCAGCACGATCATTCATTTGAAAAAAGTATGTCATTCTAAAAATTTTGTAACATCCTCCTTTGATATCAATAAACTCCTCTATCCTTTTTCACATTTGGAATTTATTCTTTTTTTTTTTTTTTTTTTTTTTTTTTTACCCTCTGGATTTTTTTTTTTCCAATATATATATAACAACACTTTCTTTTGACAAAATGATTTTCTGATAAAGCCAACACAATCATCCATGTGAAGAAGTTATGTCAACCTAAAAACTTAAGGCTTTTAAAAAAAAATTATGTCATTGTTTACTTCTTTTTAATAACTCCAAAAAAAGAATCATATAACATTTTTTTTTAATTTATAACATTAATTTTTTTTAATATATAAGACACTGTAACTCCAATAAAATTGATTATATAATTTTTTTTTTTTTCATTTTTCATTGTTTTTCCACCCAAAAAAAAGAGTAAACAGTAATACTTATTAAGAACACACATGAAAATAGTAATACTAGTGTTTTATATCGGGTTTATACCGGAAAGTATACCGGTGTGTATTGTCATTTCTATGTGACTCATGTGCACAATCTTAGGGGGAGAAATTCTACCTCGTGCACATTCGTTGGGGGGAGAAAGCCATAGGGGAGATGCATATACCAAGAGGGAGAAGACATTTCTTTTATGAGAAAACCTTGTTTTGTTTTGTTTTATATTATGCTTGTTTTCTCGTTGTTTTATGGTGATTTGAGTTATGTTTAGTATCTATGCTTTGCTGCTCTCATCGCATCATGCTTATGTGTTGGACGTGCATATATCCTTGTTAGTGTGCTTTATTGATTGCATGTTTGGATGATCATTTACTTTGCTATGTGATCATTATAGTCATTTCTATATGACTGTTTTGGTGTATGATCAAGTTGCTCATATGTTTTACTACATGTTTACTTGATCGCATCTTACTTGTTTCATTATATTTGTCCTTTTAACACTTGATTTACCTTGAGGGTCTAATGTGTTTTGTGCAAGTGTTTTAGGCTACAGGTATATATGTTCCAAGTTCATCACAACTTCTAGATTTAGGTCTGAGTGAGTTTTGCCATTGTTCCTAAACTCACGTTTAAGTCTAAAGTCTGTTATAAGGTGTTTTGTTACGGAATAGCCAAAGGGCGAGATTGTAAAGTTGTAATTTACAACTATTTATGTTGGCTTTAATTCCATGCCAAATTTGATTGTAATTACGTTCAATCTTTTGTACCCTGTATTTAATGTGGGATTTATTTGTAAGGGTTGTGTGTGAGAGAGAGTGTGTGAAGACTCAAGGCATGAAAACTAAAACTGTTTTTGTGGGTATCTCACGACTAAGCTTCCCGCGAAGTGAAGCATGTACCCTGCACATGACTAGAGTGCGAAGAGTTAGGACAAGTTGGTGACAGCTGGTTTTCAAGAGTGTCTCGCAGGTAAGGCCTTCCCGCGAGATACCTGTGAAACATTCTGTTCTGCTGAACTGTCATTTTTGATACACACTATTTGTACCCACACTATATATACCCACATTACCCACAGATATTGAGGAGTGCTTCAAAGAGAAAACCTTAGCCACAAACCTTGAGAGTTAGAGATTGTTATACCCACAATTCTTTACACAATTGCTTGTGGATTTTCCTCAACTCCTACCTCTTCATTTCCATACACTTGAGAGATTGATAGCCTAAACACTTACCACACCCTTTCAGAGTGTCAAGTAAGGTTTTGGTGCTGCTAGGAAGCATTGGAAGAAGCCAGGCTTTGGCGGATGCAATCAGGCGTATTGCGAGATCCGGAGAGCTAGACAAGACATGGTTCCGAGAAGCCTTGTTAGAGTAGGAGCTTGGAGGGCTTAGGTGCATCGAGTAGATTAGGCTTGAAGGGTCTCTTACTAACCCATGTATCCCAACTGATTGTCTAGTGGATCGATTATCGCTTGAAGGGCGGCGGAGAGGTTTTTCACCGAGTTCTTCGATTTCCTCTTCGATAACACATCGGCGTGTTATCTTGTATTTGCATTCTTCTTCCCTACTCTTTTACCTTTCATTTTACTGTTGTGTTATAATGATTATGAGTTAGAATAGCTTGTTTATTTATCCACTCACATTTACTCTATTCTGCACTTAGTATTAAGTTAGAGTAAAATCAATCGAGTTGTAACTTTAATTTGGGAGTCTAAACAGTTCTTGTGTTTTTAATACATTTTTGAGCTTTTAACAACGGTTTGTCAGGGGCGAAGAGAGCCCGTTAAGGGACCTTGAACCTAACCGATTGGTTAAAGAAAGACCGAGGGCCTTGCTTAGAGAGATAAGGATGATCGTAGGAGGAAGTACAATGGCTGGCTCCTCTAAGAAGGTAAGGAAGACATACTTACGAATGGTGCAAAGTGTCCAGATTTTTGGCCGACTGCCTAAAATAACTAGGGTCAACAACCCAGCCATCAGCTTCATAGAAGAGGACGCCTGACGACTCTACCACCCTTATGATGATGCCCTGGTCATCAACCTATCGATAGCAGACTTCAACACCCGATGGGTGCTAGTGGACAATGGGAGTTCAGCAAACATCCTCTACTACCCTGCATTCCAGCAAATGAGGATTGACAAAGGGCGTCTCCTACCCTCAGACACATTGCTAGTCAAATTTGGCAGTACTAAGGTTCTTCACTTATTTCCAGATAGGCTTGGGCTGAAAACAAATCAAAAGCAGTAGGTCAGTTACATAATCAAAACTGATGGGATAAAAAGAAAATGGACGCCGACAACTCACCATACTCGTTTAGAACACCCCAATTGTTATCAAACCCGTCAAGCATGCTATCCCACTCTTCGGGTTTACATATCCAATCCGTCCCTTGTACAAAGAAGTACCTATTCTTCCAATTCCTATTGGAGTCAAGCATGTCTAACACCAACCTAAATGACGGTTTTTGTAATACCCCTCTTTTTTTGAGGTTATTATATTTTATATATATATATACATAATTGATGGGCCATAAGTACTTTTGTTAGTAATTATAGCCCACTACCCCACTAAGTCCACATCTCTAATGTGTTAAATATAAGGTAGAGGAAGAGATAAATTAGGGTTTTCATAAGAAGGGTTTCATCACTAAGGAGGTTACGAGGTGTATTTTTTCCTTGGAGTTAATTAAAGAGGCAACGAAAGAATTCCAGGTATGATTTCTCATTTGTTAGAATCAAAGACTTAAAAGAGTTAGTGATGTGTAGTTGTTAAAAAAGGGGTATTTTCCTAGAATTGTTGTTTACACTATTAAATCTTAGATTGCCCACTACCCATTATGTGGGTTCTTGAATAGAATCATGGAATCTCAATTTCTAATTCAAGAATATGGCTGAAAGGTTTTCAATTGTGGTTATATAGGACGGCTTTAACGTTTTTCTTTGGGTTTATATGTATTAAATCCATATTCCTTCTCATTAAGTGCTTTACCAATTCTTTTCCCCAATTTACTTGGAAAACCATACACTCCAAGTAACTAAGGAAATAAGTAGCATACCATCTGAGTCCATGGGAAGATGTGTGAATGCGATCTCCTGGAGTTTGCTCACTAGTTCAGTTTCAGTATATGTCATCTCACCAGCAAATATGTTGAGGTTATTTCTTACGGAACCAGAATTGTGCATCAACTCAGGTAGACCCACAAACTATATATATATATATATATATATTAAATCCTAGGTTTGCCCATAGTGTGTATTTTAGAACAAAGTTATGGTTATAGAGCCTAATTCATGTTTAAGGTTTTACTTTTTGTTTAGGACATATATTAAATCCTAAAGTATTAGCTGCTGCCTCTGAGTTCTGATAAATTCAAGGAAACATATTTTTGGATAGAGATGCTTTACATTAATGTTATCATTTAGTTCAGTAAAGTATTTTCCTAGTGAGTCAGTTTGTATAATTCGATAAGCTTTATTTTTGTGGAGGATATTAAGTAATTTCCATGGTTAATTATAGGTTCTATTTAAGAGTGTTTTGAGACTTTTGGAGGGTGTTTCGACTGGACTTTCAGAGTAATTCAAGTGCTGTAAGTAATTATGCATAATATGCACAATATGCACAAGTTTTGTCCATTAGGTTCTTAGAAGTCAAAAGTTTTCAAAAATTATGTTTTAAGCTTACGATTTCTAAAGTTTATCAGAAGCATATATATATATATTTTTTTTATGTCATTTAAAGAGAAATTTTGACTTTTAAATAATGTTTTAAAGAGAAACTTTGAATTTTAAATAAAGTTTTGAACATCTAAATCTTATTTAAAAGATGATTTCTAAACAAAATTATTTTCAGAAAGGAATTGAGTTTCAAGATAAGTTTTCTAAAATGGTTCTTGTTCTTTAAGTTTGTTTAAAACCAAGTGATTTCAAAGTCATATTCTTATTTTCCAAATAGTATTTAAGACGTTTTCTTTTAGCAAATTGGGTTTTCAAACTTGCTCAAGAATTGTTAAAATATTTATATAAACTCTTCAGTTCTTATTCATTCCCTAAGAAAGTCAAGCATCCTTTGATTTATGTCAATTCGATATTGTGATATTCGATATGCCTTTATATTTAGAATAATTGTTAATATTAAGAAATTATTCTATTTTGTATAAAATTTGCTTTTGTGATATGTGACTCAAAATAAGTGTTTTTAGAATTGATTAGGTATATGTGTAAGCCCGCTCACAGGGTTATATGTGAGAATAAGTGTTGATCCCTTACCAGCAGGAGTTAGATATTGGTATCCGCTCACAAGATTGCATGTGAGAATGTCTGATATGTGTATGTGTGACACTGTGCTTTGATCAATTATATGTATGTGTTTTCAAATGATTTTTAAGATGTGATTACATATGTATTAAGTGATTCATTATATGTTTTGGAATAATTATATTTGATACCATTGAGTGAGTTTGTGAAAAATCAAAATACTCATACTTTGCTTGACTCTAATTTGTTGTGTATTATGTATAATTGCTTATTGGATGTGTGGCTCACCCTATCAGTTACAATTTTTAGATTAAAGTTTAGTTGGGGAACAGAACTTTGGGATTACTTCGTAAGATGCAAGGTAGAGCGTGGGAGTCTTTAGGTGACGTCAATAATACTTGAAGCCTTAAAGGATTATTAAGTTATTTTTGTTCTGCTTTAGATTTTATAGTATTAGAGATTCTTTCTAAATTGCGGATTTTAGTTATTGTAAGAGATTTATTAAGAGCATTGTTTATTTGGAGGTTACTAAATTATGTTTAAATTAATTATGTTTATTGAGTTATGTCATATCAACAAGTTAGTCATGTATCTAAATTCATGTTCCATGGATTTGGGTCGTGAGAGTTTTCTTGCTAGAAAATGATAAATACCCTTCAATGAGTATATCTACTAAGGCCTATAGCAGTAGAAGAACTTGTCAAGGGTGAGGCAACGGTTGCCAGCACTCAAATGGCCCCATATCACTTCGGCCCCAATGAAGATCCTCCACGCATTCGAGGTAATCTGGCTGACAAATAAGCTTGAATAATTAGCAAGCTGAAGGTGTAGCTCCGTCAGCAGTAGCCTCAGACCGGCGGTAAACATGGCATCATACATGCCGATGTCTGCTATCCTACCCGAGTAGCACTTCTCAAACTTCCTTGGCAACCGCAAGGGGATGTGTTCAGGAATTTGATAACAGTTATGAAGGTTGTTGAAAACCTTCAAGGACATGGTTGGGTAGAAGTCATTCATTGTCTATATCAAGGGAAGGATGAATGGTCTATGACCACCACCTTCTACTTCACCTACAGCCCTGTCACCTTCTCCATGACCTTCTCCCTCATCACCGTCACCTTTTTCTTCATCCTCACCCTCTTCCTCATCCTCCTCTTCTCCTCCTTCCTCATCCCCTTCGTCTTCCTTCTCTTCCTCCTCAACAAGAGAATGGGCAGACGGCTCCCTTTTTGGGGACCATGTTAAATCCTCCATGGGCTCATGCCACAATGGATAGACTTCATTGTAGCCCACACCCTCACGGACTGATGACAACTGTTCACTTGTCGCTTCTCTATCACCTAACATCTATTCACTTACAAGCGACGGATGTATTCTAAGAACCTATTCATGTGATGCGTCTCTAAAAACGACGACCATCTAGAAAAATAATAATTAAAGAAGAGAAAAGAAAATTTGCGTAGAAGTGAGTTGATAGTTGCTCACTAGTCAAAACGACGGATGAACACAGAAACAACAGCGGAACAACTTAGAATTACAGCTCTCAAGAGATGAAAATAAAGTAAAAAGTGAAAACTGTAGAAGAGGAACTATTTATAGGACGAAGGAGCATAGTTTACAAAGTGACGCTTCTAATTAAAAACAAGGCTAATCAACAAGTGCCACGTGCCACTTAGCATTCATTATAAAGGCTACCTACCTCATTAATGACACAATTAAATGCCCATAAAAATTCTTATTACTCCAAGACCCATCAGGCATAGCCGACGGAACTACGGAGTAGAGGGCAGCTGATAAGGATATTTTTGTAATAAAATCATGATTCTTAAACAATAGAGCCCATCAGGAAAAAGGTATCATACTAGCAAAAGGCTGACGGGGTCAAGAGAACCATCGGCCCTAAATGAACCGTTGGCCTCAAAAGAATTCGTCCGAGACCTTGTACCTTACACCAACAAGAGGTCAATGGCTATGCAGATCGATCCATGAAAAGTTGATGGGTACAACTCCCTACCAAGCCAATGGATGACCTTGACAGATGGAGAAGCATATTGACGGGTCCTACGTGGCCTTATGTACTCTACACACATATTCTTTTATAGGAACATCTTGCGCACCACACATAAAGACCCTACCACACGATTTTCACATTCCTAGAATGGAGAGTATCCTCAAGATCTTGATGGTATTAACTCCACCTTCTCTCTCTAAGGAAAATCCCTATATTCCTAGGTTCTAGGTCTCCTTCACATCACTATATAAGTAACAGGTCTCCTCCTTTCCTAGGTACATAGAAAATCCCTAGCTTTCTCACTATAGAGTTCTTAGATATTTCCCATTCATTGACTTAATCTTCGAAGGGTCTTTGGCCAGTATCACATCAGTACTTCCTGTTTGGTTTTTATTGTTGGGAAATTTAGACCTCGGTTGATAAAATTAACAAGTTTTAAACCCAATTAGTTAATTAGATTTATTATGAATAAAACTTGTTAAAACAAAAAAATATCAATATCATGTCAAAATCATGCAGCGGAAAAAATAAATAAAACAAGATATGATGACCTAGGAAAACCAATGAAACAAACTAGTTTCACAGTAAAAAAACCTGGGGGGAAACCTTCCTAAAAAGCAATCCACTATAGTAAAGAGAAGTTTCAGATCTAGTACAAAACCTTTTTCCCTAGACTCTACAATCTCCGTAGATGAACTTACAGCAAAAACCTTCTACCGCTTCAGAACCTCTGAACTCTTCAATATATGAACGCCACCTTTTTGCACAGATCCTAATACATGACTAACCAAAGATGCACGGCTCCTAGTACATGACTAACACACCAACTTGAAGAAGATGTTGGTTGCAAAGTTCTTCACTTCATCAACAATGAAAATCAAGGTTTTCAAACCCGGACCGTTCATTGAACCGTAAAAGGGAGAGGTTCAAGGTTTTTGAGGTCGAACCGAGGTCGAACCGGGATTGAACCGTGATGACGTCATAATTAATTTAATAATTATTTTAAATATAAATAAATACATTAAATTAGTAAAAATAAAAAAATTAGCTAAAATAGTCTCCAAATAAATATGAGATTTATCTTTCAAATATATTTTTCATATCATAATTTTCATAAAACACAAAAAATATTAAATCTTAAGCAAACCTAATAAATAAACAAATAAATAAGTATATAACAATATTATAGTGGATGATATAGTGAGTATAAAAGTTTTATACTCACTATATCATCTACTATAATATTGTTATGAAAATATTGTGGACATTTCATTTCTCTTTTAAATTTCTTTTACTTTTCGAAGAGAAATGATATGTTCACAATATTTTTACAATATTTTACAACAAATCTTAAGCAGCAGGTTATTACTAGTTGTTATTGTTGAGTTAAAAAAAGTAATTTCAATGCTAAATTTAAATTTGAACTAATAATAACTAACTACCTATAATTTATTGTAAAAATATTGTGAACGTAACACTGTACTTTTTCAAATTGCCTAAGTACAAGCTGTTTTTCCTTTTTCTTTTTCTTCTATTTTTTCTTCCTTTTTTTCTCCCACCGTTGGATTGACTGATTTATCCCCTCTACCGTTAATTCTACATCTTTATCTCTTTCTTTTTTCTTTTATTTTTTTACTAATATCTTCAATTTTTCTCATCCACTTATTTAAAAATTTCACCTTCCCAATGCTTTTTTACTTTCCCAATGCCTAGAGTTGCCTACACATTTGACGTTTCTTCAATGCTGCATGTTTCTGACTTTCTCATTTTTGATGAGCTCTTCACTCTTTCTTCCTAACAAAAACTCTTCCTCTGCCTCCTTCTCAGTTTCACTCACGGAATGGTTTTTTTTTTTTTTTTCTCTGTCAAAAACTCTTGCAGAGCATTTCATTGTCACCGTGCAGTGGCTGCTCCTTTCTTCTTTTCTTTTTCTTTTTTTTTTTGTCAAAAAAAAAATCAAAAACTCAACCTCTGCCTCTGCCTCCTTCTCAATTTCACTCACGGAAACAATCATTTTTTTTTTGGTCAAAAACTCTTGCAGAGCATTACATTGTCACCGTGCAGTGGCTACTCCGTTCTTCTTCTTTTCTTTTCTTTTTTTTTTTGTCAAAAAAAATTTCGCAGAAGCTCTCATTGCAAAAAAGAAATTTTCACCTCAAAATATCTAGAACATTGATGCGAGTTCAACGTTTGATAGAATGTTATGGTTGAAGCTTCAACAATGGTGATTGATGCAGTGAGTCTGTAATTTTTTTTTTTTTTTTTAATAAAAATAGCTCTGATTTGAACCGCCAGAACCGCTCACGGTTCACAGAACCGAGAGGTCGGACCGCGGTTCGTACGGATTCCTGTTTTTTTGCATGGAACGGTTTTTAATGTTAAATGGACCGTAATTTTGAACGGTTCAAGGTTTTTCCGGTCAGACCGTACGGTCCGGTTCGGGTTTAAAAACCATGATGAAAATCAAGAAGCACTTTGTTACAAAACCCTAAGGTGCAAAAGACGCAATAGCTTCCTTCAGAGAGAACAAGGCATCAGTCACTTTTTACATGTGTTCTCCTTGTATTTTCTTATGTGACAGCCTCTAAAAAAAGTCTTATATATGTCTAGGGTTGTGAAAAAAGAAACCCTATACAAATACATAAGCATGTGCCGAAAATCAGATCTGAAAAACTGATTTTCATAATTCTCTATAGATACCTCGATAGATAGTATCTGTCAAGCCTCATTAAACCTCGATAGATAGCTATCTGTCGAGCAGCTGTTGAGCTATATGTTCGCAGCTATCGAGCTATCTGTCCAGTTTTAGTGAACAACTTTTTTTCACTTGTTTCTTGGTCCAATCTTCATGGCTTTAATATCAGACTTGAACAACATGTTTTTTGAAGTATTAAACACATCCTAGATCTACCCAATTACAAGTAAAGTGCATTTTGTCAAAGGATTAGCCAATTACATAAAATGTTGACATATGTTCCTAATATGAATCACATATGTCCTAACACTTGTTTTCTTATTCTTCAAGTACCCATTGGTGTGATCAAGAGCCATCATCAATAATGAAGGAAAATTATTAATTTTTAGAAGAAAAAAGATTGAAAAGCTTGTAAGCACGTGCATAAGCGCGTGCTTAGAGGCTAGTTGTTTCTTAAAAGAATAAGAATACCACTTTACCACTATGTATAGAAGAACATATATGAAGGGTTCCCCCTCCAAAATTCCACTATAACAATTGTAAGAAACATATTATATACAAATCATTTGTTAATAGAAATGAATATTAAACACATTGCCAAATACTGTCACAATTAAGGTCTTTGTTTTACAGAGCTAAACTTTTATATAAAAACTACATAATTGAAAACCACTTCAAATTGTCCTTGAAGTTGTACAATCAAGAAATAGTGCCTCTCACTCAAATGCATCCAATTTTGCCTTTATGTGATCCAACAAATTTGTGAATAAGTCAACTTGCTTAAAAAGGAAATGGCCAAAAAAAGACAACTGTTATAAGGTAAAATAGTTGTTAAAATATTCACAAATAAAATTAACTTCATGGTTTTATTTTTTAAATAACTTAATATCAAGCAATGAAAAAGTAGAAACAAATAAACAAACTATACTTTTTCATAATGTCAAACTTCATCTTGGAATCAACCGGTTACTTTTTTTTCATTTATCAATTCAATGTACAATCAATGTTGGCTAATCAAGGAGTTAAATAAAACAATCAGACAATATTAAAGGAACATTCAAACACTTGCAAAAATTATTTTGGAACATTAATAATAAATTTAATGCAACAGAATATGTAAACAATGTCTTCTATAATGGTAAATAGTGGCATCAATTAAAAACAATAATGTATTATAAATTCGGTATAAAATACTACTATTACTATTTTCATGCGTGTTCTAATAAATATTACTTTTTACTAAAAAAAAAATAGGGATGTTTATCCCACATTGGTTGTGTGTGTTTAGTGTCCGCTGTTTATAACTCTAGTTTACAACTACAAAGGTTAGGCCCTTTTATAGTTGTACTCTGGTTATATAATGCATTATAAACCTTGAAAGCTTGAAAATGTGTTAAAAACACAAGAGCTTGTTTAGACCTCCAATTAAAACTTACGGCTAGATTGCTTTTACTCTAACTTATCTAAGTGCGGAAACAAGAGTAAATGAAGCGCAATAAACCGATACTACTCTAGTGCATAAATATGAACAACAAGCAAAAAAAGTAAAGCATAAGAGTAAGGGAAGAGAGATGCATGATGCACAAATGCATGACAATAAAGCATCTAATGCATGAAGGGTCCTACAAAGATCAAAAGAATTAGATCAAGGACCAAAAGAGTATAAGCTCAACCATAGAAACCCTTCCTCATCCAAGCGAAATGATTTTTTAGAATAAGTGTCTCATTAAAAACGAGATGAGGGTTGGAAGAATGAGAACCAGAGATGCACATAGACAAGGAGGTAAGAACATCAAAATCTTTCTTCAACAACTTGCCATTTTCCCCTAAAACCGGTTTAGCTTTCATAGCACAACTTCCAAGAAGCACAAGTATCTCTTTTCTTTTGATTCTTTTAAGAGCTTGAAACTTAGAGCAATGAGGTCTTAGATGACCAAAGGCACCACAATGGTGACAAACAATGTATTTAGGTCCACTAGGCTTTTTGGGAAGGAATCTAGCAATATGGTTTTGTTCTCTCAACTTTGGACATTGAGGTCTTATATGGCCAATCACAACACAATGGTGACAAGTTGGAACAAACTTAGATTCATCCAAAACCTTAGATTGAGACCTAAACAGAGGCTTAGGCTTAAGAGCCTTTCTCTACATCTTTTGATTTCTTTTATGTGAGGAATGTACACCGATTTGTCCTTTGAGGTAGAACACACAATAGGCATAAAATCGGGTACCACAATATGATTGCAACAGATATTTTCATCATTTTTAGCAGCAGGTTCAGCAATCAAACACTTGGCATGCATCTTGAGAGATTCATTTTCACATTTTAGCTCATCAACTAGTTTGTTAGACAAAACAAGTTTAGCATCCAAGTCCATATTCAAACATTCAAACTCCTTTAATTTTTCAAGAGAATGTTCAGCAAGTTTCTTGTACTTTTCAACCAATTTGTTGGATTCATTAAGCTTAGCAATCAAATCATCCTTTTCACAAATGAACTTGCTAAAATTCTCATGAAACTTCTTAGCCTTTTTCTTTAAGAGTTTGACATTTTAAATATCAACAACAACACCCATAGATTCATGTAACATGTCATCACAATTATGAGGATTAACACTCATAGAGGCATTTTCACAAACACATGACAAGTTACAATCAACAACATCCATAGAAGCATACAAAACACTATCCATGGCAATAAACACAAGGGGTCAAGGATCACACTTAGGTGATGAAACTAAAACAAGTGTACCCGCTCTAATACCAATTGAAAACTCGAAAATGTGTTAAAAATACAAGAGCTGTTTAGACCCCCCAAATTAAAGTTACGGTTCGATTGATTTTATTCTAACTTAATACTAAGTACGGAATAGAGTAAATGCGAGTGGATAAACAAACAATCTACTTTATTTCATAATCATTATAACACAGCAGTAAAATGAAAGGTAAAAGAGTAGGGAAGAAGAATGCAAACACAAGATAACATCCCGATGTGTTATCGAAGAGGAAACCAAAGAACTCAGCGAAAAACCTCTCCGTCACCCTCCAAGCGGTAATCGATCCACTAGACAATCAATTAGGATACATGGGTTAGTAAGAGACCCTCCAAACCTAATCTACCCGATGCACCTAAGCCCTCCAAGCTCCTACTCCAACAAGGCTTCTCGAAACCATATCTTGTCTAGCTCTCTGAATCCCGCAATACGCCCGATTGCATCCGCCAAAGCCTAGCTTCTTCCAATGCTTTCCAACAGCACCAAAACCTCACTTGACACTCTAAAAAGGTGTGATAAGTGTTTAGGCTATCAACCTCTTAAGTGTATGGAAATGGAGAGGTAGGAGTTGAGGAAAATCCACAAGCAATTGTGTAGAGAATTGTGGGTATAACAATCTCTAACTCTCAAGGTTTGTGGCTAGGGTTTTCTTTTTGAAGCACTCCTCAACATTTGTGGGTACAGATAGTGTGTATCAAAAATGACATTTCAGCAAAACAAAATGTTTCGCGAGTATCTCACGAGAAGGCATTACCCGTAAGACACTCACGAAAACTAACTATCACCAACCTATCTTGACTCTTCGCATTCTAGTCATGTGCAGGGCATATGCTTCACTTCGCAAGAAGCTTAGTTGCGAGATAACCACGAAAACAACTTTAGTCTTCATGCCTTGAGTCTTCACACACTCTCTCTCACACACAACCCTTACAAATAAATCCCACATTAAATACAAGATACAAAAGATTGAATAAAATTACAATAAAATTTTGCACTTAATTAAAGCCAACATAAATAGTTGTAACTTTCGTTGCTTGATGAGGGCTTCAATCTGTTGCTTTAGGTCGTAACACTCAGAAGTGTCGTGCCCATAGTCTCGATGGAAGCGATAGTACTTATTTCTAGGCCTTTTGTTTAGATTGCCCTTCAGCTTGTCCGGCCAGGTCAATGCCTCATCGTCCCTTATCTGCATAAGGACTTGATCCAGTGAGGTATTTAGGGGTGTGAAGTTAACAATTTTCCCAAGCGAAGGTCTCGATCTCCTATCGTCCCTTCGATTGCTTGTTTAAGCAGACTTTCTTCCTTTGTTGGGACGAAGATTGTCTTGTCTTTCTCTCTTCTTTGGCCTGCCCCTTCAAGCAATCATGGCTTCTTCAGCATTCATATACTTCGTGGCCTTGTACAGTATATTGACCATTGTTTTTAGGTCATTCTTGTAGACAGAGAAGAGGAATTCTCTAGATTGCAGCCCATTGGTGAACACGATGACCAGAACTTTGTCGTTGGCTTCATCAATCAAAAAGACCTCTTTGTTGATGCGTGTCACGTATGACCTCAGGCTCTCATCTTTTCGTTGCTTAATGTTTAACAGGCTTGCTAAGGACCTTTTGTACCTCTACCCTCCAATAAAGTGGGTGACAAAGTGTCCACTCAATTCCTTAAAGGTAGAGACGATATTGGGGGCCAGTTTGCTGAACCACACCCTTGCTGGCCCTTAAGTGTAATACATAATGCCTTACACATGATCTCATCCGAAACCTCTTGTAGGTGCATGAAGGTTTTGAATGACTCTAGATGGTCGAGCAAGTCCCACAACCAATCGTATGTGTAATACCCCACATACTTTTATTTGAGGTTATTATTAAGTTTTTCTTTTAAATATAATTGTTGGGCCATAGGTGTCATTTTATTAATAACTGCAACCCGCTACCCCACTAAGCCCACATCTCTAATTCAAACTACAGGGTAGAGGAAGAGACCGTTAGGGTTTTCATAGAAAAGGGTTTTATCAAAGAGGCTAAGAGGTTCTCCTTAGAATTAGAGCACATACAATTGAAGAGGCAATCAGATTGTTCAAGGTATGATTTCTCATCGTTAGAAACAAAGAATTAAGGAGTTAGAATTTTATCATGAAAATTTTTAGTGATATGTAAATTGTTGAATTGGTAATTTCTTAGACTACGATTTTATAGTGTTTCAATAATTCTGGAATTTTAGGTTGCCACTGTTCGGACCCTAGAACAAAAGCCGAAATTGTCAAATTTATGTATAAGGCTAGCGTCACTTTAGTAGGTCTATAGGAACTTTTGGCTGCTAATTCATATACCGTAACATTAATTCTAAATTGTTGGACAATTGTAGCCGACCCCACCCATGTGCCACTAGTTCTCTCTTACTTTTTGTCAAAGTCCAGGTTCCCTGATGGTGTATTGATAGCTTCAATAGTCAATGCCTAGGTTTTGACTATCTCCTACACAATGAACCATTTAAGGGTTCAAGTGACACGGCTACAATTGCTTTAAAAAGGATAAGGACAAATGTGATTATTTCATACCAAAATTCTCATATTAAATCCGTAGGGTCAATGAATGTAAATCCATGAACAATATCATATTGGTTTTGGCCTAGCGTTTGCATTAGGGATTATATATTAAATCCTAAAGTGTTAGCTATTGCATTCCTCTTGGTAAAATAAGTTTCGATTAATGCAAGGATGTATTATTGATTAGAATACCATTGATTAGAAAAATGTTAATTTAGTGCTGAAAGTGTTATTAGTTCAGCAAAGTATAATCCTAGTGAGTCCATTTGTATAGTTCTATAAGTTTTATATTTTGTAGAAGATATTAAGTATATTTTCATGATTGATTATAGGCCCTATTTAAGAATATTCTAAGACTATTTGGAGGGTGTTTCAACTGGACTCTCAGAGGGATTCAAGTGCTGTAAGTAATTATGCATAATATGCACAAGTTTTGTCCATTAGGTTCTTAGAAGTTAAAAGTTTTCAAAAAGTTTTGTATTTCAGACTTATATTTCCTAAAGTTCATCAAAAGTATTTTTGCATCATTGAAAGAGAAATTTCGACTATTAAATAACGTTTTAAAGAGATACTTCGAATTTTAAATAACGTTTTGGGATGTCCAAATCTCATTTAAAAGATGATTTCTAAACTAAACTATTTTCCGTAAATAATTGAGTTTCAATGTAAATTTTCTAAAAAGGTTCTTGTTCTCTAAATTTGTTAAAACCAAGTGATTTCAAAGTCATATTCCTATTCTCCAAATGGTATTTAAAATGTTTCTTTTAGCAAATTGAATTTTCAAATTTACTCAAGAATTGTAATATATTTATAAAAACTCCTCAATTTCTATTCGTTCCCCAAGAGAGTCAAGCATCCTTTGATTTATGTTCTATTCGATATTGTGATCTTTGATATGCCTTTGTATTTGAAAAGAAGTTGTTAATATCAAGTAAATTATTATATTTCGTATAAACTTTGCTTTGTGATATGTGACTCAAAATAAGTGTTTTCAGAATTGATCAGATATATCAAATATATGTGTAAATCCGCTCACATGATTGTATGTGAGAATATGTTTTGATCCCTCACCAGCAGGGGTTAGATGTTGGCATCCGCTCACAGGATTGTATGTGAGAATATGTGATGTGTATATGTGACACTGTGCTATGATCAAATATTTGTATGTGATTTCAAATGACTTTAAGATGCGATTACATATGTATTAAGTGATTCATTATATATTTTGGAATAATTATTTTGATATCATTGAATGAGTTTGTGAAAAATCAAAATATTCGTACTTTGCTTGACTCTATTCCGTTGTGTATTTTGTATAATCACTTACTAGATGTGTGGTTCACCCCATCAATTACTATTTTTTCAGCTTAAAGTGTAGTTGGAAATATAGAACCGTTGGGTTGCTTTGTAAGATGCAAGGTAGAGCTTGGAAGTTGTAGGCAACTTCAGTATGAATTGAAGACTTATAGAATTTTAGTTACCTTTATTTTGTAAGAGTTTATTTCCAATTTGTGGAGTTTAGATTTTTTTTTTTTGTAAGAGGTTTTTAAGAGTATTGTTTCTTTGGAGTATTGATTTATTTTGGATTAATGATGTTTATTGAGTTATATAAGTTCAGCAGGTTAGTCATGCATCTAAATTCATGTTCCATGGATTTGGGTCGTGACAGTATGTTTCTACCTGTGGCATCCAAAACTTGGCAAGAAGGGGGAAAGAAGTCACCTATGCTGTGAAAGGTGAGTCCGTTCGCTAAACTAATTCATCCAAGTTGGTGGATACCTATTCTGTCATGGCGTTCATCATCATGTCCATCTTCTCCTTCATCATCTGCATGTCCTGGGTCATACGTATTGCACTGGTTTCCAATTTCGATAGGCAATTGGTGTCCTCTGGTCTGTCTTGCCTGTTGGGGACAATACTTTCTTCCTAGTCCTCCCTCTCCTATCGGTCTCCCGTTAAGAGATGACTACCTTTCTACTCGTCGTTGTCTAGTTCATTGCGTTAATTTTCGAGACATCGCTCGTTCCTCTGGTTTAGCTGTTTCTCCAACTCCTGGTTGCATTGGGTGAGTCGTTCAACTATAGTTGCCAAGGTTTGCACTTGTCTCTCCAAGGCATTGGAGGGATTCTCTGTCTCCTAGTTAATGATAGCCATTGATCACGTCTGAACCATGCAACTCTTTGTCTTAGAAGCAGTGATATGGCTAATCACTTGATTCCCACAAATGGCGTCAACTAATGATGCACGAAAATCATCAGTAAGTTTATGGTTCCTGATCACACCGATAGGTACCTAAAGAATAAGAGAACAAGAACCAAACAGGAGGTGCCGGTCTAGTACTGGCTAAAAACCCTCCGAAGGTTAAGTCAGTGAATGAGATATCTTTAAGAACTCTATAGTGAGAGAGCTATGGATTTTTTGCGTACCTGGGAAAGGAGGAGACCTCTTGCTTATATAGTGATGTGGAGGAGACCTAGATCCCAGGAATACATGGATTTTCCTTATAGGGAGAAGGTGGAGTTAATGCCATCAAGATCTTGAGGATACTCTCCATTCTGGGAAGGTGAAAATCATGTGATAGGGTCTTTATGTGTGGTGCGCAAGATATTTCCATATAAGAATATGCGTGTAAAGTACGTAAGGCCATGTAGGACCCGTCGGTATGCTTCTCTATCTATCAGGGTCATCCATTAACTTGGTAGGGAGATGTACCTGTCAACTTCACATGGATCTGTCCACGTAACCATCGACCTCTTGTTGGTGTAAGGTACAAGGTCTCGGACAAATTCTTTTGAGATCGACGATTCTTTTGGGGCCAATGGTTCTCTTGAGGCCATCGGCCTTTTGCCGGTATGATACATTTTTCTTGATGGGCTTTGTTGTTTAAGAATCATGATCTTATTTCAAAAATACCCTTATCAATTATAATTTGGAATTATCGCATTTTTTTAATCATTGAAAAGGTTAATAGTTTCCATTCATCATAATTGGGGATTACTACATTTTTCAATCACAAAAATACTTAGGAGTGTGATAAGTGTTATGCATTTGTGGGTGAAATAAAATTTGACATATATAATATATATTTTCTATGTATAATTGGAATCGAAAACTTAGGGGCTGTTTAGTAACGTTGTTCTAGTAACATTATTTGTATTTTTTGGAAATACGTTTGGGTGAAAAGTGGGTAAAAATACGTGTAATATTGTTTAAAAATTGAAAAATGTTGCTTAAACTACCATACCAAACGGCCCGTTATTGTCTAATTTTCATTATTTTCAAAATTACTCATAAAATATACTTTACAGTTTACACTACTTATAATGCTAGGAATATTATAAAAATGGCCATTAAATAAATTCAAAATATATAACAAACTCAAATGTGCCTGGAAAAATTCATCCACCACTAAAATTTTATATAAATCCTAAAATTTCAATTACGTTATTTATGTCTTGTATAGTTTCAAAATCATTTTCATTTGACTTAATTTCTTTGGAGGCCAAAACATAAAAATAATAAAAATAAAAATAAACTAGCCTCTTAGCATGCGCTCACACGCGTGCTTAGAGGCTCTTTTATTTTTATTTTTATGGTAAATAATAATTTACATCTATTATAATTTGAGATTATTACATTTTTTTAATCACAAAAATATATATACGGAGTAATGAGTAAATTATTTCACCTACAAAATACTCATCTTACCCCTAGATATTTTTTGTAATTAAAAAATATAATAATAAAATAAAATAAAAGAGCCGTATGAGCTCATAGGTTAGTATAATAGTATAATATAGGATAGGGCATTCTCAAAAAAGAAAAAAAAAAAGAAAAAAAAGGGAATTAGGTAGGGAAGGGAAGGGAAGGGCACGTGAGAGGCAGACTAACACCTCTAAAATCAAATCTATAAAATGCAAATCGCAATTGCGCTTGCAACTAGCACCCCCCTCCGTTAAGTTATGTGATGGCCCGAATCCTAACTCAAACCCTACCACAACGACTCTGCATTCGCAATTGCAAACAATCTCCGGCTCTGATTCTCAAATCCTCAACAAACACAAACACACATAGTAGGTTGTTTTTCTCTAGCAGCAGTATCGAGATCGACCACCTAGGCAGTGCTGCTTCATCATCCGACGGTGAATTCGAGGCCTTGGCTCTGAAGAGGCTTGACGACTTGATCCACGGTATCATTGTCCAGAAGTCTACTCCCGATTGGCTCCCCTTCGTCCCTGGCTCCTCTTTCTGGGTCCCACCCAGACCCAACTTCCTTGATTTGGTTACCAAGCTCTCCCATCATCCTCCTCACTCTCTCTCCTTCTCCACTTCCCGTGGTTGGCCTTGCTCCTCCACTTTCTTCCTCCCCAATCATCATGGTAATGCTATGCTATTATTTTTCTTAATGTCATACTTGCTCTTATCCTTTCCTCATTATTTTAAAATAATCAAATCACAATTTGGGTTTTTACACTAAATAAATAAGTTGACCTGATCTGGACTTTGAAAGAGATGGAGATGAGCTTTTTAATGATTAGGAGTTGGGGAATGTATGAATTGAAAATTTTCTTTTTTAAAATGTTTAAATAAAACACTATGTCTAATTTTTATGTGCCAACAACTAAAACAACACATTTCTAACTAGCAGTAATTATAACCAACCGACATCTAATAAATTATTAATATCGTCTCTCCAATAATTTACTTTACTTTGTACGGGAGTGTAATGAGGATTGCTAAAAATGCTTAACTTTGAAGTCTTTGGAGATGATCAAGTTGGGTTGTTGTATTGATACACTTGGCTTCTGCTGCATTTGTGAAAAGACGTTCTTGTAGATGATATTATAAGCATTTGCTATCTAGATGATTTTTTAACGATTGATTCTTTAATACATGTAAGATGCTACTACTGAAATTACATGCACTTAGAATCTTTTTGAAAAGTATCAAATTCAATGAACTTTAAAGGCTTACATTATGTAAAGCCTTGATAATTTTGCAGTTGGCAGTGGCATATATGTCATTAACAGGTCTCTTTTATGTAGAGACAGTTTTCTTAACCATGACAATGAGGCCTCAACAAGCTACACTTTTCATTGAGATTGTATGTGATATATATATATATATATATATATATATCAGTTTAAGAATAAGAATCAAACTTTGTTTGATGTGTAAAATTTCATTGTTACTCTTTAATCTGGTTTGGAGATTTAAGATATGTGACAATTTTTCTACATTTATTACATCATCAGAGAACAGTTGCAAATGTTATTGGTGAACTTCTATGGTACAGGCTTTGAGCTTTGATACATTATGACATCTGTTCTTCTTTTTTCTTTCTTTTTTGGATGAAAAGAGGATGGATCTGCTCAACCAAATGAGGATTTGGAGAGGAAGGAGTCAGCAGAGACAGAGATGGAGGTAGACATAGAGGTGAAGGTTTCAGATGACACATCGCGATCTGGGAATGGGGAAGATTGAGCAGCTCATCACTTGACATATTGGTGACTGTGGTAGGTACATTCCCTGGCTGTTGCCAGTGCTGTTTTTCTTCATCTATGTGACTTATTGTATGTTATTAGTTTTAAAAGAAGGTTCAATTTTTTTTCCTTTAGTCTCGTTCAATATATATGTCCTTTCCATTGATTTTAGTCGAAACTCAGTTTTTAGCTATGGTGGTTGCATAATAACTTTTAGGAGTGGTAATATAAATATATAATCAAATTTTCTCCATGCTGTGATTTGAAATAGGAATCCTTCCAAAAAGTTGAAAAGAAAAAAGTTAAAATAGTAATGACACTTTAATGTTCATAAGCAAAATGTTTGCATGATCATGACTACATACACATTTGGGGGGAAAATCTCTCATTTTTTAATTTTTTTTCCCTTGGCAAATTTACTTGTGCACCCAAGAGGTTTCGAAACACTAAGCTCAGTCATCACCCACACTCAAAGGCATAGAGATGCCATTTGGCCCAAAGGCCGTTGTGAAAAAAGTTCAAATAGTAATAATGACAGTTATTTTCTTATGCGTACCTTCATGTGTTCATAGCTTGATCTATTTGAGCAAAATCTTTGTTTTCATATGGGGCATATACATGTGCTTGCATGTGTGCATGCTTGTCTTTTGAGGTCAAATTTCTTCATCCAAGGTGTAAAATTTTGCTCCTAGTTGTCCGTCACAATCTACCATTTGCATAAGCAAATAGTCTCTTTTTCACTATTTATGTTTGGAACTTGCAGGCTTGCTAACCATCGTAGATTCAGAAAAAGGAGCAGCTTGGCTGATAAAAGTTTTTCAGCGAATGGAATATTGTACAGATGCAATTATGGTAGTTCAGGAGTTGCTTTTTGGCTCCAATTGTCAACCCACCCCTTTACTTATGTTTTTACTTTTCTGCTGTTTGTGGCTGTGTTGATGAAATTAGTGTGTCTTGAACATTCAGATAGAATCTTCTCATCAGAATTCTTAACAATTTGTACCTCTCTCTCTCTCTCTCTCTCACTGGAAAAACTTAGATATAGTGTAGCAAGAATAATTTTCCAGCAATAAAAGAAGATTACAGCTAGGAGAAGAAATTCAATGAAGTTGGAACACCAAAACATCAATCTTTAGGTTCAAAGAGTTAAAAAAAAAAAATTCAAACTTGAAATTTCATGTATTAGACTATGATTGCTCATATACGCGTATATCCTGATCTACCCGATTGACTCTTTCCGACTTGCTCTTATACCCGTATATCCTGACCCACCCGGTTGACTCTTTCCGACTTTAAGGGTCGAGAACAGGTTCTGAGTTTGTGGGCAGGTGTTAGGTTTAAAAACATTTCACCCAACCCACTTGACTTGATTGAGCATTTACACTTGTAGGCTCCCCCCACTGGCACTTAGACTAATGTTATCCCATTAGATTTATCTCTCGTATTTGTTATGCTTCCTTTTGCCAATTATGGACTTTCTTTCTGTGTCTGTCACTGTATTGTGTCTATGTTCTTTACTTGAGAGTTGAGTCCCAAAGATTCCGTCATCACAACTTGTGGAGGACAAGATCAAACAATTGCAATGCTCTGTGGTAGCCGGTTCTAGCTCTCATGGTCAAAGTGCTAATCTGTCAAATACATCGGACGAGATGACAGTGAGTAGGAAGAATTCCCCACTCGAAGGACTTGAGGCAAGTGATGAGCAAACATCAACAACTCAACCTATAAACACCCTTAGGGTCTGTTTAGATTACAATTATTTTGCTGGAACTGAAAATTTTTTGCTGAAAGTACTGTAGATAAAGGTAAATGTTAATTGGAATAGTATAATGAAATATATGAATAATAGCAAAAATAAGCTAAATAGTAAAATAAGTTGAAAAAAATAAGCTAGCTAAACAGACACTTAGTTTAGACAAGAATAATGTTGTTTATAATCGCCCTTAATGACAATAGAATTATATGCCTTCATCGAATATATTACTATTAATTTTTAAGCATTCAGTTTTATTGAAAGTCACATGTTAGTCACATTGCCATTAAAAATACTCAATACATAATAATTATCCATTTGGATGCTAATGATAATGTTGAGCGTCTGCGTTTTGACTTTTTTTTTTTTTTTTTTTTTGAGAAGCAGGTTTGTGTCTTTTCCAACGAGTCTCGTGCACTGTTCATGGAACTAACAAACCTCTTTTTTTACCAAAATTTTCATTAAAAATGGGTTTTGCAGTACTATTCACACATTTAAAAATTATTTTGCTACAGTATTTTAAGTTTTTAGTTTTTAACAAAATAAGCGGTATTCAAACACACTCTAAATCAAACATAACATAGAAAAATTAACAAATAGACTTTATAATAACTATAGGCTTGTCAAATAATCTATTGCCCCTTCTTACATTTGGGCTTATATGTTCCTACATCAATCCCTCTAGGTAGGGGAAAAATTCAGCTCTGACGAGAAGAATTCAGCTCTAAGGATTAACTTTTTTCAATTCCTCTTCAGCAATCCGTGAGCTTTTTGCAGTAGGCTTTTTTCCAACCACTCCACTAAGTATCACCTATATTGGATGCGTTTCCTTGATAACCTTTTTGAAATCAAACGCATCTTCAAACATTTTGCTACAGTTTAGAAAGTTGTTCCATTTGTTTGTCAACATCTTCCCATCTCTCCATCAAGCCCATCAAATGATTACAAATCTTGTGGTAATTCAAGCAAATAAGCATTCAATCAAATATTCTTCAACACTTCACATGGTCCAAACTTCCTTGACTTGAGCTTGTGGTTAGTCCTATTAGGAAACTTTTCACGTTTCAAATGCACCAACACCATTTCACATTCTTCAAAATCCTTAACCCATCAATGTTGGTTTGTTGCATGAGCTTCATTACTAACCTTGAGAACGATCTTTATTTCCTCATGAACTCGTAAAATATGGTTAGCAAAGGCATCTCTGTCGTTACTAACTTGAGCTTAGTGACACTAAATCTAAAATGTGTTAGGGATTGGATCCATAGGCAGATTCAAATGGTGTCTTCTTTATGGTTCTATTTACAGAATAATTGTAAGCAAATTTAGCTTCAGGTATAACAAAATCATGTCTTTACATGATTCCTAACAAGGCACCTTAACATGTTACCAAGCTTCGGTTGAACTTGAACACTTCGGTTTGCCATCAATTTGTGTGTGGCAAGTCCTAGAATAATTCAATTCAGTCTCAAGCTTTTGCCACAAATTACTACAAAAAATAACCCACGAACTTGACATCTCTACAAGAAAAACTAGATGATGAAATGTCGTGTATCACTACTCTTTGAAAAATAACTCAACAATGTGTAGAAACAGAAGTTTTCGAGCAAGGGATGAAATAATTATTTTGGAATAATGATCAACCACAACAAAGATAGTCATGTCACTTTGTAATCTTTGGGAGTCCTAACATGAAATCCATACTCAAATGAGCACAAGAATGATAAGAAACAAGTGATTCATATTTTATTGAAGCAGGGAACTAGGCCTCCTAGAGAATGAGAAGATAGAACGGAAGTAAAGAGAATGCGGAGAAAGAGAGCAATGTGCTTAACATTTTCTGACATATCTCTTTACAATGAGCTATAGCTTCTTATAGTACAAGTCCCTCCCAATTCTGCTACAACAACAATAATAACTACTAACTAATCCTAATTGACCAATGCCAACTCAGCAGCCAAGGCTAACTGCCAATGCCAACTCAACAGCCAATGCAACTAACTTCCATGACTTATCACTTCAGCAATCACAGCTCCTATCAATCTCTTTTCAATCATTCCCCTCTAAAAGGCCTTATCCACAAGGTCCTCTTGTCACTCTTCCCCTCTTTAAAGAACCTTGCCCACAAGGTGGGGAAACTGGTGTTGAAGCTTAAAAAGAGATTCTCAAATAGCATCCTCCATAGCATGACCTTGCCATTGAATAAGAACTTCAATAATGGTACGATTCCTCAGCTGCTTGAACCTCTACTACAAAACTGCAATAGGTTCAGGATGAATAAGGCTAACAGAATCAACAAGTAGAAGAGTGGGGAATGGAACAATTTGAGCACCCAATTTCTGCTTTAGACAAGATATGTAAAATACTAGATGAATTGGACAATCAGCAGGTAAAGCTAGCTTGTAAGCCACCTCACCAATTCTCTACAAAATATGAAAAGGGCCAAAATATCAAGGAGAGAGTTTATTGTAGTCTTGTAGCCTTTAAGTTTGAGAGAGTGTTGCCTATAAGGCTGAAGCCTGAAATAGACCCAATCACCAACCTCAAAACACCTATCATACCTGTGTTGGTCAGTCTAAAGCTTCATCCTAGCTTGAGCTTACACTAACTTTTGTCTAAGGAGAGCAATGACATCATGTCTATTGTGCAACAAGACACCCAACTTGACACTAGAGAGAAGACCTCTCAGTACGATGGGAAGAGAGATGACAAGAAGGCGAGGCCTCCATCTGGGTAAATCATCAACTTCACCCCACTGAATACTCCACTAGATCAAGTATTGATGCAGATCAGGGATGACTCCGCACTCAATTGGCTAGAAAGGCTGAAAGGAGACCCAGACAAGCAATCCAGGGAAAAATATTGCCGCTTCCATCGTGACCATGGACACGATACCTCCGACTACTACGAGCTGAAAAGTCAAATCGAATCCCTTATTAGAAAAGGGAAGTTGCAGCGATTTGTCAGAGGTGGACCTAGGATATAACCTCGACAAGGACCAGAGCAATCTGGCAGAGCGAAAGAGCGACCTAGAGCACCCCTTGGAGAAACAAAAGTGATCGCAGGAGACACTGCAAGATTGATGGCAAAACGGAAGAGCGACTTAAAGCACCCCTTGAAGACCAAAGATTGATGGTAGAACCAATGGAGGAATTGGAAGATGTCTCTTTGGACGACAATTGCCCAACAAGAGAAACTTGATGGGTGGAAGCTACCTTACCCTTGGAATGCCAAACACTTGAGAAAGTACTACCCCAACAACCATGTTTACATTTACTCTGCTTGCATTTTCTTTTCATACATTGCTTATAAGAGTCATGTTTTGAAGCAACTTATAGTTTGATGTCATTTTCTTGGTTGAGACTTAACTTATTTTCCTGTCAGCTTACCATTTGAATAAAAGCATTTTCTCCACTTATGATGCATTGGGTAGAAGGAACCGAACTACCAAAGTTGCCTATGAGTGGACGAACTAAACACAAAGTCACCTAAGGGTGGATGGATGACCAAAGTCGCCTACGGGTGGACGATCTAAACACAAAGTCACCTAGGGGTGGAAGGACAACCAAAGTCGCCTACGGGTGAATGGTCTAAACACAAAGTCGCCTAACGGTGGATAGATAACCAAAGTCACCTACGGGTGCATGTTCTAAACACAAAGTCGTCTAAGGTGGACGGACGACTAAAGTCACCTACGGGTGGACGGTCTAAATACAAAATCGCCTAAGGGTGGATGGATGACCAAAGTCCCCTACGGGTGGACGGTCTAAACATAAAGTCGCCTAAGGGTGAATGGACGACCAAAGTCGCCTACGGGTGGACGATCTAAACATAAAGTCACCTAAGGGTGGACGGACGAACAAAGTCACCTACGGGTGGATGTTCTAAACATAAAGTCTCCTAAGGGTGGACAGATGACCAAAGTCACCTACAGGTGGACTGTCTAAACATAAAGTTGCCTAAAAGTGGACGAATGACCAAAGTCGCCTATAGGTGGATGATCTAAACATAAAGTCAGTGTTGTTGGATGACCAAAGTGCCATAAATACACCTTTAATGCATGAGTCGTTACAAAATGGATGCACGGGTTTACATGATCATTGGCAAGACAATCAATCACCTCATAAAGCCACCAGAGGCATTACAAGAGCCATTAAGAACACCATTGAAGGCCTCCAACAGTTAGAGAAGTTAGAAATCTATAAACGACCTTAAAACCTAAGCAAAGGCTCATTGGCTAGCACCATGCTGATGACCAAAAGGAGAGAAACAACATTGTTATTCTCTCGCAGGTCTTAGACTCATTCATGTCAGATTCTACCTTTACAAATGTATCAATTATCGAATTTGGCTTCATCACCTTTCATATTCCAACCGCGTCCGTAAAGACGATGGCAAGAATAGGGGGGCAACTAAAGAGGAGAAAAATCACCCTTGTCCATCATATAGCAAAAGATGAGAAATTTAGCATCGCCCATCAAGCCAGTCAGCATTGTCCATATGATGAATGACTACAGCATACATTAAATGAGTTCCCCATAAATGACATGAATAACAGTTAATGCGCTAGATAGGTAGAAGCTTAACCGACAGACCAACAAGCAAAAGACCATTGAAGTTATATTGCCTCCGCATTCATTACTGATGAGTGTTAATTTATCAAGATCGTCCATCTCTTGACGGACAAATTAAATGCTATTCAATGCAAGGCATAACATACGGACATCAATGACGAACAAAGCCATAATATATATTCAATGCCTAAGACAGCTAAGGAATAACGTATGGGCACCAACGGCTCCATATCCCATAAATGCAAATATTCCTTCAAACAATGAAAACAAGGGCTATAAAAACCCATACAAACCAAAACGATGGAGGTAGATAATACTCATTCCAAAAACTATTCCCAAGTTGAATTCTTTTGTGATATACTTCAATTGAATTCCATTCAAACTTAATCCTTGGAGGCCTTTTAGCTCACACCACATCGGTGCATTTCTTTTTCTCTATTTCCTTTATTGTAGGTTCGTCTCTGGACAAATCCAACACCTTTGTCCATCTGTATTGACGAGGAGTTCAACTGACGATTTTCTACATCATCATCTACCAACAAAAACTACTCTACGAACCTAAGATCTATTCGAGGGCTAGGTTATAAGATGAGAAGGTGTTAGGCACCTATCCTACCTAGACAAAATCCGGTCTTCTAGACTCTAATGATCATTTAAGTACCTGTTAATATATTGTAATGAAATGCAACATGTATTTAAATGATAAATTTAAGTTTAATTCAAGAAGTGAGCTTTATGAATCTAACCTCTTTAAAACAAGAGGAAATTTTGAAAAAGGTATTCAAGATTTGTTTTTATATATTAGAACATAAGAGATTTGTGGAGAAAATTTTAGATCTGTTTTATTTAGAAGAAAAAACAGTAGATTTTAAGAAGAAAATACTTATCTATTTTAATTTGTTAGGAAAAACAGTAATTTTAAGAAGAAAATTCCGATCAGCTTTTATTTGTTGAGAAAAACAGTAATTTTAAGAAGAAAATTCATATCTATTTTTATCTATTATTAAAAACAGTAATTTTAAGAAGAAAATTCAGACCTGTTTTTTATTTGTTGAGAAAAATTGCAATTTTAAGAAGAAAATGCAGATCTATTTTTTTATTGTCTAAAACATGAGATTTGATAGAATTCATAATGGGAACTTCATAAATCATCTTAGATCTATTATGCATGAATCATGTGAACATATGAATATATTAGTCATAAAATATGGATGAAAGACATGCATAATCATGGACATATATGCAAACAAACATGTGAATCATTAAATTATAGAAAGAAAAGAACTTACAAACTAAGTACTTACTCGCATGAATTAACTCTATGAGAAGGGATTACTTTAGAGATCAAAGAGAATGAATCTCTTTGAGATTTAAAGTATGGTCGATTAACAAAAAAAAAAATTTCCTGAAACAATGCTACCAGAAATTCTTTTACATTAAGGGGAAGAGGGGTGCTGAATTTTGGGTTTTCTCCTCTATTTATAGAGGTGTATCTACTTAAAAAATAAGCTAAGGTTGCTTTGGAAGTCAGCAGACATGAATTGGGTCAGATGTTATCCCTAAAAAATTGAATCTGATGAGTTTTAACCTGAACAAAACATATCTGGGCCTATTCTGCATTTTGTGCTTATCGGCATTGTTGAAGTGCCAATTGGCACTCCTAACAACTTCACTTGGTTTTGTTTTCTTACACGTTTTGAACTCTTTTTTAGGCATTTTTCTAAGATGGGAATTGTACTTAGACGTGTCTTGGACTCATATTTCTAATAAAATTCACCTTACATTGATAATTAAATGTTTAAAATAATTACCTCAAAAATATTCACCCTAAAAACTTAATTATCAATATAATTTTAACATTATCAGATTATTTCTTTTATTCCTATGCAACCAAATTTATTTTGATCAAGATCAACAACCAATCAAAGAAATTCATTTAATTAGTTTTAATTGTTAACCAATCAAAATTAAATTCAACTAATCTCGTGTGATCATTTCCACCCGAATGAATGCATGCAGACCGTTAAAACTTAATCTTGTGATATCTTTTGATCTAACGGTCTGATTTGGAAACTAAGCATATCGTCGTGATCATTTGAATCTAAAGATCATTTTCATGATATGTGATGAATGACTTAATGCATCAAATGCAACCCAGATTTTTGAGTACTTAGAATGATTATTTTGGTCATCTCCCAAAGTTAAAGTATGAGTGCAAAATTGAGTGTCTACACTCTCTCTCTCTCTCTCTCTCTCTCGTAAATCGTTTTTAAACCTAAAATAAAGCACAATATGGGTATGTCTCATAAGAATGGTTGATGGCTTAGAACTCCCATTTCTTTATGATAAAGCACCCATAAGGCTTGAAAGAGATTAAAATTTATTTAAGAGAGACATAAAAAACTTTTTCCAATAAACCTTAACAATATTTCTGCACTTTCTTTTAATGTCATTTAAATTTTTGTACTTTAAATTTCAGCTTCTTACTTTTATGTCATTTAAATTTCAGCTCTTTACTTTTATGTCGTTTATTTTTCTACTCTTTACTTTATTGTCATTTAAATTTCAGCACTTTACTTACTTTGTTATTTATTTTTCTGCACTTTATTATTGTTCCTTCACCTTTCTCACCAATAATTTTGCCATAAAATAAAGTTGCTTGGGTAAAAACAAATCATTTACATAATTTTCAAAGGAAATGCTCTGTTTTTTTTTTAAAAAAATAAAGTTTCTTTTTCCTCACATTTTCTTAAAAAAAAAAAAAAAAAAAAAAAAAAAACGTTTTCTCATTTCCTTTTAAAAATCTGAAAATAGCAAAGAGAAAAAGAAATGTTTTCTTCAAAAAAATAATACTTTTACCACGTTGGAATAATATTTTTTTTTACCACGTTAGAAAATGTTCTTTTTAAATCTGAAAATTCTTTTTTCAAATAATAAGAACATTTTTGCAAAAAAAAAAAAAAAAATGCTTTTATCATGTTGGAACAAAAAAAAATCTTTTGAACAAGTAAAATCTTTTGAAATTTGTATATGCATAAAAATCATGGGATTTTTCTTGAAGCTCCAAAACTCTTTTTTTTTTTCCAAAAAAAAAAAAAAACCATGAACCTTTTCTAAATATCTTTCTTTTTTTATTTTTTTTTTATTTTTTATTTATAATCATTGCGCTTTTCAAAAACCTTTTTTCTAGAAAATAAAAACTTGTTTTGCCTTTACAATCTTGCTTTTTCAAAAGGGACTTTTCTTTAAAAAAATGTTGAAAATGTCTTTCTTAAAGCTTCTTAAAAAATGTGTCTTTCCAAATTTTCTTTTCACAAATAAAAATAAAGTCAACATTGTAAATTTTGTTCATACGTTCTAATTTCAAACTTTTCCTTAGAATAGTTTTGTTAAAGATTTGTTGTCTGTGATTCATTTTCTTGAACCATTGAACACGAATCAAGCTTACATTGTTCCTCCTATTTCTTTGGCACTAACGTATTTTACTTGTCATCTTTTTTGCATAATAATAAATGAGAAAATTGTGGATGACAAAAATGTGCTACTCTTCTAACTCTCTCTCTCTTCCTTTTGTGTCATAGTTTGTTTATATAGCAATTTAGTATTCACATGCTACCTACTTATTAAGTAATCTACTCACTTGTTTGTATACTCCTTCACATGTTACCTATGTAAATACCTCACATGCCTTAGTTGTAAATATTCATTGGATTTAATATTCACATGTTATTTTATAAGTAAATAATTACTCACATGCACATATGTATATATTGTTTGCAATACTTTTTCAAAAATAAAAATGCCAAGTATTCTATTTCTTCACTAAAAAAATAACGTTTGAAATAAATTAAAATGAGGTACTATCTTTGGACAGGCTTTGTAGGGTGCCTAACACCTTCCTCACATGTAACCAAACTTCTGAGTCCAAGATCTTTAGATTGAGACTTTTTGACTTGCCTTAATTAATGAACCCTTAAGATTTGGTTTGGTTAATTAGGCAACCTAAAATGAATTAGACCTCTAAGTGACCAATCACACCTAATACAAAACCAATGGCTGGTGGCAACTCCTAAAATAAAAATAAGAAAAATGGACTCACATACACACAACCTAACCTAGAATCACAAGCACACAAGAGTCACATCGTCAAGGACCCAATGTGCGGCCACACTAAAAACTCCCTAAAATGAGAGAAAATAAAATTACAAAAATTTTTTTGGGGCGTCCGCAGTTCCCACACCCCATGTTAGTGAATCCCACTTATTGAGTTATCTCACCCTCTCCTCCTTATAGATATATCAAAAGCAACCTTGGATTTGAGAATTTTATTATGTATTACATTTTTTAAGGTTGTAATTGATGTATTGTGAGGATTAAATTAAGGATGTTTCTATTTTTGGGATTAAAGCTCTAGCATTTGTAATGAGTATTTTGTATTACTGGTTTTTTTTATACATTTTGTTTAAATTTTGTTGTGGATCGCCTGTTTTGAGTTAATTAATATTTTGGGTTAAATAATTTCATAAAGGTTTGAATGTTCAAAATGTGTATAAAACACCCGTGAACGTTAAGACCCCAATTACAAAATTATCAATTCAAACTTAATGTCAAACAATAAATGTGCGGAACATGAACATAAGCTAATAATCGAATTGATAAACAATCTAAACCATAAATAATCACAATCACAGCAGTAATTAAATGGTAAAGATAAAGGGAAGAGAGATGCAAACACAAGGACAACACACGATGTGTTATCGAAGTGGAAACCGAAGCCCTCTGCGTAAAACCTCTCCGCCGCCCTCCAAGCGGTTAATAATCCACTAGAAAATGTAGTTGGGATACATGAATAGTAATAGAACCTCCAAGCCTAATCTACCCGATGTACCTAAGCCCTCCAAGCTTCTTGCTCTAACGAGGTTGCGTTGAACCTTTTTCTTTTCTAGCTTACCGGATTCCGCTATAGCCTATAGCATCAACCAATATGAATTGGTCCCTTCCTAACTGCTTCCCAAAGCACCAAATAAACCTTATCACAGATATGGGTATGGTGAGAAAAGGATTTGGTCAAAAACCTCTCAAGGATGTATCAATGGAGAGGAAAAGAGTAGAGGAATTTGAAGAGTCTCTAAGGTGAAGATTGCGGATGAATCAATCTTGTTTTTCTCTAGGGTTTTTCTCTTAAAATTCTCTCTAGAAGCTCTTTATATTTCGTGGGTATAAGGGTCTATATATAGTGGTGTGTGTTTGGAATACGAAGAGTCAATTTTTCCCAAACAAGGTGGTCTGGCGACTTGGCCTCGCGACAGGTCTGAGTCGCGAGTTCAAGCCGCGAGTTAACGGCCTGGCCAGCCTGGGACTTTTGTCCTGTAGTACGACAGCTGGCATGACTCTTCAGCTCCCCTGCATGCTTCACACGTGTGCTGCAGTTGGCAACTTTCCAGTCCGAGTCAGCCGCGAGTCCCAGCCATGAATCTCTACATCCTTGCACAATCTTGAGCATTTCTTCACACTTTCTCACACACTACCCTTACATGAATCCTACCTAAATACAAGGTTACTAATTGCTAAAATACAAGCAAATTTGGCACGGAATAAAGCCATTGATTAAATTCAACCTTACTGAATGTTCAATATGGGTATGAAACACCCTTGAACGTTTAGATCCCAAATTACAAAATATCAATTCAAGCTTATTATCAAACAATTATTGTGCGAAACATGAACATAAGCCAAACACAGAATTGATAAACAATCTAAGCCAAATATAAACACATTCAAAGCAGTAAACATAAGGTAAAGATAAAGGGAAGGAAAATGCAAACACACGGACAGCACACGATGTGTTATCGAAGAGGAAACCGAAGCCCTCAGCGTAAAACCTCTCCGCCGCCCTCCAAGTGGTAAATAATCCACTAAAGAATGTAGTTGGGATACATGAATAGCAGAAGACCCTCCAAGCCTAATCTACCCAATGTACCTAAGTCCTCCAAGCTTCTTGCTCCAACGAGGCTGCGCTGAACCTATTTCTTCTTTAGCTTACCGGATTCCGCTATCAACCATAGCATCAACCAACGGATATTGGTTCCTTCCTAACTGCTTCCCAAAACTCCAAATGAACCTTCTCACAAATATGTGTATGGTGAGAAAAGGATTTGGCTAAAGACCTCTCAAGGATTTAACAATAAAGAGGAAGAGAGTAGAGGAATTTGAAGAGTCTCTAAGGTAAAGATTGTGGATAAATCAATCTTGTTTTTCTCTAGAGTTTCTCTCACAAAATTCTCTCTAGAAGCTCTCTACATTTGGTGGGTATAAGGGTCTATATATAGTGGGGTGAGAAAGGAATGCGAAGAATCAGTTCTTCCCAAACAGGGTGGTTTGGCGGCTTGGCCTCGCGACTGGTTTGAGTCGCGAGTTCCAGCCACAAGTTAACGGCCTGGCCAGCCTGGAACTATTGTCCTGTAGTGAGACAACTGGCGTGACCCTTCACCTCCCCCGTGTGCTTCTCACGTGCCTGCAGTTGGTAGCTCCCAGTCACGAGTCACCCGCGAGTCCTAGCCGCGAAACTTTGCATCTTTGCACAATTTTGAGCATTTCTTCACATCTTCTCACACACTATCCTTACAAGAATCCCACCTAAATACAGGGTTACTAATTGCTAAAATACAAGCAAATTTGGCAAGGAATAAAGCCAACAAGATGGTGATTAAATTCAACCTTACAATCTCCCCCTTTGGCTTTTCCGTGACAAAACCCTACAACAGACTCTAGACTTAAGGCGTGAGTTGGGAATAGTTGATCAAAACTCACTCACACCTAACTCTAGATTCTGATAAGCTCTTGAACCATATGAACAAGTATCTCCTGAAACACAACAACACAATAATATCATTGTATGCAGAAAACTTGAAATGCATATGGAGCAAGCAAAAACAGATCAAGCAAAAATGGAATAAAGTAATAGACCATGGCTTGACCAAAATAGGCAATCACTATACAATAGTGATCACAATGCTCATTCACACAAGGAATGAACATCTGGACATGCAAGCTAATAAGTTTATATGCAAAGTATCATTTGCATGTCCAACACTCAACCAATGCATACAAACATATATGCATCTAGGAACAATCCTACAAGGGCACAAGAGTGATGTACTAAAGAAAAATGCATGACATTTAACATCAAGTACTAAAGCCACATAGCATAAAGGCTGCATAAGCAAGGTTCCGCATACGCGTGGTACAAACCATAAAAATGCATTAGACCCTCAAGGTAAAGCAAGTAATAAACGGACAAGTATAATGTAACAAGTAAATTGTGATCAAGTAAACATAATGTAAAACATGTGAGCAGCTTGATCAAACACAAAACCGTCATAAAGAAATAACAGTCAAGATAAAGTTTTTTTATTAACACAATGTCTTCTCCCCCTTGGTATATGCATCTCTCCTATGGAATATCTCTCCCCCTACAAATGTACACGAGAAATAGAATTTCTCCCCCTAAGAATGTGCACAAGTGTCATATAGAAATGACAAAAACTTTCCGGTATACTCTCTAGAGTATACTCTCCCCCTTTTTGTCAGGAATAGACAAAGGGTCAATGAGAAACAAGGGCAAGAGATGAGGATATGAACAATGATAATGATGCATGAGGGGTGCGAGATGGATGAGAAAATGAAGCTCAAACCTAAGACGAAACAAAATGCTACAAAGCATAAGGTAAACATGACATGCTAGGATGAAGAAACAATGTATGAACCAATGCATGACAAGGGTAGCAAAGGTGTGTGCAAGAGGTGGCAAAGTGCAATGCATGACCAATGCATGGAAAATGCACATGTGGGAAAAGGTGTGTTAAATACACAACCAATGAACCAAACATGTTCCTAATGAAGAAACATGAGAAACCCCAAAGTTTGATACTCATTGGAGTCCAAACAAACGAGAAAATGCCTAAGAGACATTTTATCAAACACCTAGCATGCACACTATGAACAACAATGTGAAACAATGCATGATCATCATGAAATCCGCCCTTAATACATGTTCTTTTTGCCACAAGAGGCCAACATCCAAAGCAAATCATCAAAAGAAACCAATCCCATACAAAAATTTTGACAAAAATTAAGTTTTTCCAACCAAGAGCACAAAACTCTCCAAAACATAATCCAAGAATCCAAATCAATGAAAAGAGTTTAAAATTACCTTAGAGATGTTAATGGAATGGAAAACCATTCAAATTGATTGGGTTTTGATGTAAAAATATTGAAAGAGAGGTTTAAAAGAGGATGGGAGAGGTTAAAAATAGGTTTCCCACAAAAAGTTCTTTAAAAAGCTGTTTATGGGCAATTCGTGACTGGGCGAGTCGCGAGTGAGTCGCGAAAGTCTTCTGGATGACCTTGCGACTGGGGTTGGCGACTGGCAAGTCGCGAGGTGAGCCGCAAGAATTTTCGTGAGTCACGAGGTGAGTCGCAAGAATTTTCGCGAGTTGTAAGTGAGTCACGAATGAGTCACGAGTAAGTCGCGAGTGAGTCACGAAAAATTCTGACACCTATTTTTCAACACAAAACATGTTTAAACACTAAAAAACAATGTAAGCACAAAACAAGAACACAAAGAGTGATAAAAATCACTTCCAAAAACAGATAAAATGATCAAAAATATTTTTGGATTAATCCATATATAGTTGAGCACACACACATTACATTTAAACAAGTACAATCGAACAAATGAATAAGGCATTCATTGAACATTAGGCATGTGTGTTGTGTGTGTGTATCAAGTGTGGAATAGTCCTTAGTTTAGAATGAAAGTTCAATGATCAATTCAATCAAGTCATACACAACTAGTACTAAGACAAGTGGTCTATCTTAATTATAAAGATGAACATATATGATGTCCCACAAGAAAATGATTACATATCTTTGAAGCTTTTCATTTGGCTTCTTTACAACTCATAACATTTGATCATTTTGAATCAATACATCTCATTTTGAGATTAATGCCTGAAATTTTTTATATTTCAATTTGATGAACAAGCCTTTGGCCTTTTGGGCATTATACAATTTCATAAAAGTCGTTTTTTCCTTTTTCCTAGTCAAATACTAGTATGTGTGACAGGCTTTTGCAGCTCAATATCTCTTTTTATTTGGAGATTTACATTTGGTGAGCTCTTTTAAACAAAAACAAAAATAAATGGTGGGAAGATATATAGGCACAAGTCTATGCATGTATCAAAACCAATATGACTATTGACTAATCATTCATGACAAGCTTGAAAATCAATTTACAACAATCACACAAAGATGTCAAGATTTTTCCCACAAAGATATAAATGCATAAAGAATAAGCTAAGCTCATAAATGCACAAAGCCATTAGTACAAAGGTACAAGGCAAAACTCACAAGTGATATGTGCTCAAACATATACGATCAAACTTTTTGAATTTTTCACTTTTTATGTGGTTTTGGATTTTTACTTACACAAAACAAAGACATAAAAGTAAGATAAAAAATAAAACCAAAACAATGCAAATAAAGAGATGCAAGATGCACAAATGCATGACAATAATACATCTAATGCATGAAGGGTCTTACAAAGATCGAAAGAATTAGATCAAGGACCAAAAGAGCAAAAGCTCAACCATAGGAACCCTTCCTCATCCAAACGGAACGATTGTTTGGAGTGAGTGCCTCATTAGAAGTGAGACAAGGGTTGGAAGAATGAGAACCGGAGATGCACATAGTAAAGGAGTTAAGAGCATTAAACAATTTCTTTAACAACATGCTATCTTCACTCAAAACCGGTTTACTCTTTTTAGCGCAACAACTTTCAAGAAGTTCAAATTTATCTTTTCTTTTGATTCTTTTAAAAGCATGAAACTTAGAGCATTGAGGTCTTAGATGACCAAAGGCACCACAATGGTGACAAACAATGCGTTTAGGTCTACTAGACTTTTTATGTAGGGATCTAGCAATATGAGTTTGTTCTCTCTTCAACTTAGGACATTGAGATTTTATATGACCAATCACACCACAATGGTGGCAAGTTGGAACAAACTTAGATCCATCCAAAACCTTAGGTTGAGACCTAAACGGAGGCTTTGACTTAGGAGCCTTTCTCTCCACCATTTGATTTCTTTTGTATGGAGGAATGTACACCGATTTGTTTTTTGGGTTAGAACACACAATAGGCACAATATCGGGTACCACAACATGATTGCAGCAAATATTTTCATCCTTTTTATCAATAGGACTAGCAATCAAACACTTGGCATGCATCTTAAGAGATTCATTTTCACATTTAAGATTATCAACAAGTTTGTTAGACAAAACAAGTTTAGCATCCAAGTCCATATTTAAACATTCAAACTCTTTTAGCTTTTCAAGAGAATTTTCAGCAAAATTCTTATATTTCTAAACCAATTTATTAGATTCATTGAGCTTAGCAATCAAATCATCATTTTCATAAAGTAACTTGCTCAAATTCTTTTGAAACTTCTTAGCAATTTCCTTCAAGGGTTTGATGTTAGGAATATCAATAACATCCAAAGATTCATGTAACATAGCATTACAATCATAAGGATTATCACTCATAGAGGCACTTTCACAAACACGTGGCATGTTACATTTATCACCAACCAAATCATACAAAGAGGTATACATAGCACAATCCATGGCAAATAAACACAAGGGGTCAAGGATCACACCTAGGTATTTAAACCACAACAAGTGTACCCACTATGATACCAATTGAATGTTTAATATGGGTATGAAACACCCTTGAACGTTTAGATCCCAAATTACAAAATATCAATTCAAGCTTATTATCAAAAGATTATTATGCGGAACATGAACATAAGCCAAACACAGAATTGATAAACAATCTAAGTCAAATATAAACACATTCACAGTAGTAAATATAAGGCAAAGATAAAGGGAAGGAAGATGCAAACACACGGACAACACACGATGTGTTATCGAAGAGGAAACCGAAGCCTTCAATGTAAAACTTCTCTGCCGCCCTCTAAGTGGTAAATAATCCACTAAAGAATGTAGTTGGGATACATGAATAACAGAAGACCCTCAAAGCCTAATCTACCCAATGTACCTAAGCCCTCTAAGCTTCTTGCTCCAATGAGGTTGCGCCGAACCTATTTCTTCTTTAGCTTACCGGATTCCGCTATCAACCATAGCATCAACCAATGGATTGATTCCTTCCTAACTGCTTCCCAAAGCTCCAAATGAACCTTCTCACAAATATGTGTATGGTGAGAAAAATATTTGGCTAAAAACTTCTCAAGGATTTAAAAATGGAGAGGAAGAGAGTAGAGGAATTTGAAGAGTCTCTATGGTAAAGATTGTGGATGAATTAATCTTATTTTTCTCTAGGGTTTCTCTCACAAAATTCTCTCTGAAAGCTCTCTACATTTGGTAGGTATAAGGGTCTATATATAATGGGGTGAGAAAGGAATGCGAAGAGTTAGTTTTTCCCAAACAGGGTGGTTTGGCAGCCTGGCCTCGTGACTGGTCTGAGTCGTGAGTTCCAGCCGTGAGTTAACGGCCTGGCCAGCTTAGAATTTTTATCCTATAGTGAGACAGCTGGCGTGACCCTTCACCCCCCCCCCCCCCCGTGTGCTTTCACGTGCCTGCAGTTGGCGGCTCCCAGTCGCGAGTCACTCGCAAGTCCTAGCCGCGAAACTCTGCATCTTTGCACAATCTTGAGCATTTCTTCACATCTTCTCACACACTACTCTTACAAGAATCTCACCTAAATACAGGGTTACTAATTGCTAAAATATAAGCAAATTTGGCACGGAATAAAGCCAACAAGATGGTTGAATAAATTCAACCTTACACTTACAATCTCCCCCTTTGGCTATTCCAATTCAACCTTACACTTACAATCTCCCCCTTTGGCTATTCCATGACAAAACCGTACAACAGACTCTAGACTTAACGCATGAGTTGGGAACAGTTGAACAAAACTCACTCACACCTAACTCTAGATTCTGATAAGCTCTTGAACCATAAGAACAAGTATCTCCTAAAACACAACACCACAATAATATCATTGTATGTAGAAAACTTGAAATGCATATGGAGCAAGCACAATGTGATCAAGCAAAATGGAATAAAGCAATAGACCATAGCTTGACCAAAACAAGCAATCACTATACAAAAGTGATCATAATGCTCATTCACACAAGGAATGAACATCCAGACATGCAAGCTGATAAGCTCATTTGCAAAGTATTATTTGCAAGTCCAACACTTAACCAATGCATAAAACATATATGCATTTAGGAACAAAATCCTACAAGGGTACAAGAATGATGTACTAAATCAAAATGCATGACATTTAGCAACAAGTACATAAGCTACAAAGCATGAGTACAAAAACCTAGAAACTTACAAAAGCAAATGGTTACAAGTGTACCATACAAAACACTAACTGAATAATATCATATAACTAAAAAAAACAAAGAGCTTTCAAAAGAAAGACAACTGATCTATGATTCCGTGAGTATATCAAAACATTAACCATAAAATATCAAAGCATTATCCAAAACATAATACCACAACCATAAATAGAAATAAAGTAAACAATATAAACACTGTTTTTGATTTGCTCCCCCTCAAAATAGCACTCCCCCTCAAGACTTGCCACTAAAAAATTCTCCCCTTTTTGACCAAAATAGCCAAAGGGTCAATGCTGGGTGTTAATGCTGTCAAACTTGGCTGAAAGTATGTTGAGCTGATCCTGGATAGCTGCCATTCTGTCAGTATGCTCATTCTGGACCTCTCTGAGTCCATCAATCCTCACCAAGATGATCTGAAATGCATCTGGAGGTACGGTTGATAAGGTTGAAGCCCTGCTCCTCTTGCCTCTGCTTCTGGGAGTAGATGTCTGTCCTGCAGCCTCTGCTTCAGTTTCCATTGGATCACCTTCTCCTTGGTCACCTTCTTCTTCATCACTTGGAAGACGAACTTGTATCCTTGTGATGGTTTGTTTGTTAATGGCTGAGAGTGAAGTCATGTGACTGATATCTTGAGGGATTGCCACACTTTTAGCTCTGAAAATCCTCATGAGTAGGCTTGGAAAGATCAGCTTGGGCCTAGAGGTGGTTCTAGTCTCATCCACAATTGTGTCAAATATGTGGGAGCTGATATTAATGAAGGTTTTCTCGTTGAGCTCCTTGAGGAAGATAGCTCTAGCATTGTTAATTGTAGTTAGCTTCCTCATTGGATATAGATTAAACAACATGATGGTGGTCAGACACCTCATGTTAGCAGGGAAGACATTAGTGTTGAGACATCTCCCCTCTCTTTGTCTACCAATGCAACTCTGGACAATTTCTATAGATAGCATCATGTCCTTGTAATTTGTGAATTCATAATCCTTTAAACCTTCAAGCCCTAGGACTTCATCAATATCATGTGCATCTAGGGTGAATTCACGTCCTCTGATCCAGTAATTTAGTTCATCCTCTTTTATGATAGCATTTGCATAAAATTCTCTTACTAAAGGCTCACAAACTGGAGGTAGGTCACTTAACAACTTATCCCATTCTCTGCCCTCAAAACATTCTGGAATAAAAGTGTCCTTCAAATCCCCTAAATCTACAAACCTTTCTTGTATTATGGTTCCCTTCAAGAAAGAATCTCTATATCTCTCAAAGTGTTGAATAGACCTAAACAGGTTATGGTCCATTTTCAGCCTTTTGTCAGCCTTTTTAGCAAGCGTCTTCTTCTTTTAGGTGTGGGAGCCATCTGTAAACAAGCAGAAGAAGCCACAAGAAAAAAGCACAATAAATAGACACTCAACACATTAGAATCAGATTAGAAAGACATTGAGGAACAGAGATTAACACAGCATGCCATAGTATAGAGGATTTAACAATAATGGCCCAAAAACTCAAAGTGACAATGTGCACTAGTAAAACAAGATCACCAAAAGACCTAATACTTAAAACAGAAGTGCATCAAGCTATCTGTGAACCAAATGCAGCAAGAGACCAATTTTAACAATCTCTGAACACTTGAGCAAAAGACAACCAAATATTACACAATGGGTATGATATGAATGCTGAGTCCAGAGGAACAAAGGAACACAATACAATATAGCAAATATGAGAAAATGCATATCAAAACTTAGATTGTTAAATGAAACAAAACCCAAACAAAACAAACCCAATAAATATCCTCAACCCATCCGAATCCACTCAAATCTCAAAACAACAACACAACTCTCAAATTCAAAGAAATATACTCAAATCATAAAATGTGAAGTGAGAAAGAGAAAACCCATACCTTTTTCCTGAAGATTGGAGTAGATAAGATGCAAAAATGGTGGTTTTTCGAAGAGTGACACGGTGAGTTTGATAGAGTGAAAATGGCGAAGACAATGAATGGTCACAAAAATTCGAGGGAAAAACTAAAAAGTTTTTTAAAAAATGTCTTTAAAATGCAAAACACGCGTTTTTCGCGATTCGGTTAAGCCGCATGCAAGTCGCCAGGGTCAGTCGCCAGAAAACTTAAGACCAGACTTTTGGAAAAAATTTCTAAGCGTTTTTTGTGACTGGAAGGTCTATCCGCAAGAGAGTCGCGAGGTGAGCCGCGAAAATCTTTGTGTACCCCTTGTGACTGGACCTTCCACCCGCGGACAAGTTGCTACAATAAGCCGCGAGAATCATAAAAATTCAGATTTTGAAAAATATTCTAAGCATTTTTCGCGATTGAGACATTAACCCGCCAATGAGCCACGAAAAATCTCTGAGTGGGCTTGCGACTGGGACAAGGAAACATTGTTTTTGAAATTTTTTGTAAAAACAAAATACTTTCCAAAAAAAACTAAAAACTCAAAAATCTTTTTATGTTTGATCAACAAAAATTGAACATGTGAAAACACATTTAATCAAGTACAATCGCACAAATGAATATGACATTCATTGATTATAGACATCCATTGATTATAGACTTGTGTGATATGTGCGGATATCAACAATGAGATAGTCTTTAATCTAATGTGAAGCTTCAATGATCAATTCAAACAAGTCATGCACAACTAGCACTAGATAATGTGACCTATCTCAATTATAGAAATATGCATATATGACCTCCCATAAAACTTGATAACATAACTTTAAAGCTTTTCATTTGGCTTCATATACATCATATCATTTGATCTTTTAGAATTCATACATCTCATTGTGAGATTGATGCCTGAAATTTTTGATATTTCAATTGATGAGTCAGCCTTTGGCTTTTTGGGCATCATACATTTTATTTATGGTCGCTTTCCCTTTTTCCTAGTCAAATACTAGTATGTGCGACAGGCTTTTGCAGCTCAATATCTCTTTTCATTTGGAAATTTACATTTGGTGAGCTCTTTATGCAAAACAATAAAATAAAGAGTGGAAAGATATATAGGCACAAGTCTATGCATGTCTCAAGATCAATAAAACCATTCACTAATCATTCATGACAAAGTTGAAGATCTATTTACAATAGTCACATAGATTTCAAAATTTCTCCCACAATGATATGAGTGCAATAGAAACAAGCTAAGCTCGTAGATGCACAAAGCCATTAGTACAAAGGTACAAGGCAAAGTATGTTTTGAGACACAACTCAACAAAGTCGATCAAACTTTTGGATTTTCTACTTTTTATGTATTTTTGGATTTTTGACACAAAAGTAAGAAGAAGATTGATAAAAAACAACAATGTAAAAACATTTGAAACAAAGACAAAAAGATAATATTTCAACTCAAAACTCGCAAGAAGCACACAACTAAGCATATACATAAAACATGGGAAGTATTAATGCATGGACATGTTGTAATGCTTATGCATGAGTACCCTTCGTCACCCACACGTCATGTGCGTTTGGGGTGATATCCTTGACGAATTGGGTATGAGAGTTAGGACTTTCAAACCTTCTTGTGAAGCTTTCCAAGCAATTGGTGAAGGCATCGATCATCTTCATCACGTTTATCATTCCTGGATCACTGTTTTGACTTCTTGGTTGCTCACCACCCTAAGACCTCCAATCATTTCTTCTTCCTCATGACCAAGGAGCGCTTGCATTGTTCATTGCTCTCAGCTTATGGCAGTTGGGTCTGGTATGTCCTTGCAATCCGCAATGGTGACAAACACGATTCGTTTTAAGACCCTGTTGTGATCTTGGCAGTGATCTTCCTCTAGCTTCAAATCTGGCTTCAGATTGATTACGGGACTTATTTAACACCCATTGATCAGCCACCTTATTTTTCTATTTAACCTTAACTTTCTTAGGAATAAATTATTCTACAATCGACTTTATGGCCTTCACAAATTTCACTTCTTTGGTGACATTGGCCGATGAGCTACTCCCTTCGGTATATCCTAACCCGGACTTATCTGAAAAATGTTTTTAAGATGAAATAACATCTTCCAACTTCTTGGAGGAGACCCTATCTATTTTGGCATGTGCTTGCACTACCTCTTGCTCAAGAAATCTCACTTTTGTGTAAGCTTCTGATAGCTCACCATTTAGTGTCTCAATCTCACACTTTGCCTCCTTATATCTGACCAGGAGACTTCTGTAGTCTTCCTCTGCTTTCTTCATTTTCTTCACAGCCGCCTTTGCTACCCTTGTATACTCTCCCGACTTTTCAAGGAGTAGGGTGTAATTCTCTTGAAGACTAGCTGTATTCTCATCCTCTTCAATATTTGATTCTTCAACAATCCCAATGGATTCTTCATCATTGTGTTCTCCAAGTTCTTGTACAAGTTGATTCAAGTCATCCAAGGACTCAACATGTTCAATAGCCATAAATGCGAAGTAATTTCCTTCTCCGTCACAGCTATCCTTAAAATCAGAATTTAATGAATCTGAGTCATTTATAGTAGTGGCATAGACCTTGCCCTTCGATTTTAAATAATTGGGACATTCTTTCTTGAAATGTCCATGTCCATTGCACTCGAAGCACTTAATACCTTGTGATGATTGGGTTTCTCTACCATCTTTCCTTATAAATTCCTTTTTCTCCTTTCCAGAACTCTGAAATTTTCCTTTGTCACCAAATTTCCCACTGTTCTTGAGTTTTAAGAATTTTCAGAAGTTTTTTACAAGATACGCCACATCTTTATCTACACCATCCTCATCCGAAGAGTCATAAGGTACTGCCCTCTCATCAATTGTTTTAAGAGCAAGAGATTTGCTCTTCCTCTGTGTGGGCAGTGACAATTCATATGTCTGCAATGAGCCAATCAACTTTTGGACTTTAATGTCGTCAAGATCTTTGCTCTCATCAATAGCCGTCACTTTAGCACGAAAACTTTTTGGCAGTGACCGAAGGATCTTCCTCACTACTTTAGAATCCTCCGTCCCCAAATTGAATTTGTCGACAACCACCTCGTTCATCTTACTGTAAAAAGAGTCAAAAGACTCATCCTCACTCATTTTTAGCTCCTCAAAGCAAGTGGTCAACATTTGTAGCTTGGTGTCTTTCACTTTCTTTGTTCCTTCATAAGTTGTCTCCAGAATCTCCCATGCTTCCTTAGCAATAGTGATATGTGAAATCCTGTAAAATTCCTCTGGAAAAACACCACAGAAAATAGCATTCAAGGCTTTACTATTAGCATTAGCCATCGCAAGAGCTGCCTTATCCCAAGTGGATTTGGCAGCCTCCGGCCTAGTCTAACCAACTTCAATTGCATCCCACATACCATCATCAATAGAACACAAAAATGCCCTCATTTGGACCTTCTAAAAAGCATAATTATTACCATAAAAAAATGGTGGTACATATAGAGATTTAGACCTATCCATCTCAATAAGGGGTCAGGGATCGCACTAAGGTAATGAAACCACTAAGAGTGCACCCACTCTGATACCAATTGAATGTTCAAAATGTGTATAAAACACCCTTGAACCTTTAGACCCCAATTACAAAATTATCGATTCAAGCTTAATGTCAAACAATAAATGTGTGGAACATGAACATAAGCTAATAACCGAATTGATAAACAATCTAAACCATAAATAATCACAATCACAGCAGTAATTAAATGGTAAAGATAAAGGGAAGAGAGATGCAAACACAAGGACAACACACGATGTGTTATCAAAGAGGAAACCGAAGCCCTGGGCGTAAAACCTCTTCGCCGCCCTCCAAACGGTCAATAATCCACTAGAAAATGTAGTTGGGATACATGAACAGGAATAGACCCTCCAAGACTAATCTACTTGATGTACCTAAGCCCTCAAAGCTTCTTGCTCCAACGAGGTTGTGCCGAACCTTTTTCTTTTCTAGCTTACCGGATTCCGCTATAGCCTATAGCATCAACCAATAGGAATTAGTCCCTTCCTAACTGCTTCCCAAAGCACCAAATAAACCTTCTCACAGATATGGGTATGGTGAGAAAAGGATTTGGTTAAGAACCTCTCAAGGATGTATCAATGAAGAGAAAGAGAGTAGAGGAATTTGAAGAGTCTCTTAGGTGAAGATTGTGGATGAATCAATTTTGTTTTTCTCTAGGATTTCTCTCTCAAAATTCTCTCTGGAAGCTCTCTACATTTCGTGGGTATAAGGGTCTATATATAGTGGTGTGTGTTTGGAATGCGAAGAGTCAGTTTTTCACAAATAGGGTGGTCTGGCGACTTGGCCTCGTGACTGGTCTGAGTCGCGAGTTCAAGCCGCGAGCTAATGGCCTAGCCAACCTAGGACTTTTGTCCTGTAGTGCGATAGCCGGCGTGACTCTTCAGCTCCCCTGCATGCTTCATAAGTATGCTGCAGTTGGCGGCTTGCCAGTCGCGAGTCCCAACCGTGAGTCTCTGCATCCTTGCACAATCTTGAGCATTTCTTCACACTCTCTCACACACTACCCTTACATGAATCTCACCTAAATACAGAGTTACTAATTGCTAAAATACAAGCAAATTTGGCATTAAATAAAGCAAACAAGATGGTTGATTAAATTCAACCTTACAAGGTTATAGAAAATTTCATAGATATGCGAAATAAATAGTTATTTTGTGCCTTGGTCAAGTTTGGAGTGTTACATTAGTAGCAACCTATGACTTGTTGGATTGTCTAATCCTAGGGCCACTGGGCCATAATAACTTTAGATCCGTAGACTCCTCATCCGCTTTATTGGCAACTCCATCGCCAACCTTGACTCTCACTTCCTTTAGCTGGACCATCTCATCACCACTCTCATTCTTCCATTTCTTAATCCTTGGAATTCATCTAATTCCCTTATTCATTCATTTGCGATAAGTAAACCATGAACAGAGTTAGTCACTATGATGAGCCTCATCACCATTATTGCAGAATAAGTAAAAGACCATGCACACACACGCGCATAGAGTGAGAATTGAGTTTTCTTTTTTGTTTTACTTACATGTATTTTTAAATGAGGTGACGATGTGACATATTTGGATATTGATTTAGTGGACTCAAAATGACATAGTTTAATAGTTTGTGTTTTAAAAATTATTGCGTTTTGGAATGAATTGACAATAGATAACACTAAGAATGTGAATCAAAACTTTTTAAATGACAAAAATAAAAATATTGATTTAGTCTTATTAATATATATTTTTAAATTATAAAAGCTAAAAATAGCTTTAAGGTTAAGGGCCTAAATCATATATTGGGCCTTGGGCCTTGGCCTAGAACGTGAATGGTCTGAGAAGGAATAAATAGTTATGAAGGATTCCAGTTTAGAGTCTCATAAGTAAAGAATGAATGGAAGGTGGTCCGAGGAGGAACTCCTCCTTGGATATGATGAATGTAGCTTAAGTATGTGCTCCAGCGATTAGAGTGATCTTCCAAGAAGCTCCAAGGATAGGGATGTGCCTTATGCACATACGAGAAGAAAGGAAACCCAAAAATATCTAAAGGAAAGCTACTACCACCGCATTAAATGCACTGCAGCTACTTTTCTGGCTGCATTTATGTGGAGAAGACCCCCTGAACAGTATTGCCTTGGCTACCACAACTCACAGAAAGCCAAAGCGGATGTCTGATGGGACAGACACTCAAGTAAGGGCTCAAATAATCAACAAATGTAGGATCAAGATGGTCCAAGGGGATCCATATAATGTAAGAGACCCTCCATGAGAGAAAGATCGAAAGAGAAAAAGAAATAATACTGTAGCAATCAAAGTTATATTTGTGGTCAACTTAATTAATTTGTATGAAGATTTAACTCCTCGGATAGAAAATTCATTTAGTTCTATGTTCCTTGTTCTTGCTTGATCATATCCTGAATCCATACTAGCCGTTGTCAAATTCATTAGGGCCTAATTCTTTAACCCACTCTCTACAAATTTATTGTACTGAGCTCACTTGGCCAACATCCCTTACATTTCGGGCTTGGATTGTAAAACGTGTCCTAACAATTGGCTCCGTCTGTGGGAAGAACTGATGCGATAGTGAGTGCAACGCTTAACTATGGTAGGATCAAGTTCGCACCAAGCAGAGTCTTTGGGATCCCAGCATGGCGACCCCTTTGTCAATCTTGAGTAAAGAGGTGACCGTGAAGGAAGTGTGCATACCACATATACTAACAGGAGTCAACCTCAAGGTGGAAACCATATTTCTCATGCAAAGAGTAACAAGGGCATGCAACTGGAGATTGACTAGTTGAAGAGGAAGTTGTGCCATGCATGGCGAAAGCGAACACCTTCCACCTCTGATATTTCTTTTGATGACGGAAGGGACGTCAGTTATAGACGAAGGTCAAGGACCCCACCCAGTGAGTCTTTCTTCTACGAGAAGGAGCACCATCACAAACGTAGGTATGAGAGCCCACCTCGTAAAGGCTTGGGAGGTGACACTATGAGCAGGGCATTGAATCAAATTTCTCGATCACCCTTACGCGTAGGATTGAAGGGGCAAGACTTCCTCGGCGATTCAATTAGCCAACGTTCACTATCTACAATAGTCGAATAGACCTAGTGGAGCATGTGAGCCATTTCAACCAAAGAATGGTTGTCCATTCTAACGATGAAGCCTTAATGTGCAAGGTGTTCCCCTCCAATCTGGGACCCATGGTAATGAGATGGTTTGATGGCTTAAAGGAGGGTTCCATAAGTTCCTTCAAGGAGCTCACCCAGGCATTTGGCTCTCGTTTTATCACTTGTAATAGAGTTCCTCGACCCATAGGCTCCTTACTTTCCTTGTCCATGTGAGAAGGGGAGACCCTAAAAACGTACTCAGATAGATACTGAGAGATGTACAATGAGATAGATGGTGACTTTGATAACGTCGCCATCAGTACTTTTAAGGTTAGCCTTCCAACCGAGCACGGTCTGAGGAAGTCTTTGACTGGTAAACCTGTCACTAATGTTCACCAACTCATGGACCGAATTGATAAGTATAAAAGAGTTGAGGAAGACCAGCAGTAGGGGAAAGGAAAGGATAAGGTTATCCCTCAAGAGAGGAGGGATTTCAGGTCGGATCGATACAATAACAACCGGCCATGGAGAGATTTTGCTAGGCAATCAGGATCTACTAGTACTTAGGCGGTTAATGTTGGGTTCCGAGAACCAATGCATCAGGTTCTGAAGAAGGTTAGGAATGAGCCATTCTTCAAATGGTCAAATAAGATGGCAGGAAACCCTGCAAGGCGCAATCAAAACTTTTATTGCCAATACCACCAAGGCCGAGGACATACGACAGAAGATTATAGAAATCTGTGGGACCATCTGGACCAGCTCATCCGTGAAGGAAAGTTAAAACAACTCTTGCATCACTTCAGTGGCAAAGGGGGCCAGACAAACTCAGAACTCCAAAAGGATGATTCTTCAAGACTGCCCCTAGGAACGATAAATCTCATCTTTGCCACTCTAGGAAGGACCGGCTCCTGCCCTTCCAGAGTGATGTTTATGGCTCGATTATCCGCCGAAGGCGCTAGTCTAGAGCCAAAGAGGGCCAGAGTAGAAATCCAACCGATTCTGGTTTCTCGAACGAAGATAAGATCTGAACCATCCAACCCCATGACGATACTTTAGTAGTCACACTCAGGATTGGGGGTATGATGTGAAGAGGGTGTTAGTGGACCAAGACAATGTCACTGAGATTATGTACCCCGACCTGTACAATGGGCTAAATTTAAGACCCGAAGATCTAACAGCCTACGATTCCTCTTTAGTAAGTTTTGATGGGAAGATTGTCATTCCAAGGGGCCAAATTAGATTACCTGTACAGATCGGTTCAGAAGTGGTGGATGTGGATTTCATCGTGATGGACTCTTGTTCACCCTACACAGCCATTGTAGCCAAACCTTGGCTTCATACCTTAGGAGTTGTTTCTTCTACTTTGTACCAAAAGGCGAAATATCTGTCGGAGGGCCAAGTGAAGGAGATTTTGGGAAGTCAATCTACAGCTAGGCAGTGCATGATGGTTGCCATCTTACATCAGCCTGAAGTTGAGTCATCGGCCTTTACTGAAGGGGGCTTATAGCAATTAAGAGCTCCGGTGTTACTTGACAACGGATCGGTTGAGGAAGTGAAATATGAGGATTTAGAAATAGTCGTTGTTGGCGATGACCCGGAGAAGTTCTTTCAAATCAGGGCTTAGCTACCTCCTTTAGGGAAGGAAGAGTTGATAGAGTTTCTTAGAAAAAATGTTGATGTGTTCGCATGGAATGCTTACGAGGCCCCATGGATGGATCCAAGCTTCATTTTTCATCATTTAAACGTTAATCCCTCTATCACCCCCAAAAAGCAACCACCTCGGCGCTTATCTAAGGATCATTCCGATGCTGTCAAAGATGAGGTGATGAAACTTAAGCAGGCATGGGCTATCAAGGAGGTGCTCTACCCTAAATGGCTGGCCAATACTGTGGTGGTGAAGAAGAAGAGTGGGAAATGGTGAGTGTGTGTAAACTTTACATATCTAAATAAGGCTTGCCTAAAAGATCCTTTCTTTATGCCTAGGATAGACCAACTAGTGGATGCAACTGTAGGCCATCCTCGGATGAGCTTTTTAGATGCCTTTCATGGGTACCACCAGATACCACTAGCCCTGGATGATTAGGAAAAAACAGCTTTTGTCACCACCATTGGGAACTATCACTACAAGGTGATGCACTTTGGTTTGAAAAATGCAGGATCTACCTACCAAAGGATGATGACTAGAATGTTTGAACCACAGTTAGGCAAGAGCATCGAGGTCTATATAAACGACATGGTGGTGAAGAGTAAGGTAGTGTCCGAGCATGCAGGAGATCTCGGGAACATTTTTGAAATTCTAAGGAAGCACAAGTTGCGCCTTAACACTTCCAAATGCTCTTTTGGTGTGGGGTCAGGCAAATTTCTAGGCTACATGATTACTCATCGAAGTTAACACCAATCAGATTAAGACAATCAACAGTTTACAACCACCTCGAAATCTCAAGGAAGTCTAGAAACTGACCGGAATGACTGCTGCCTTGAATTGGTTTATCTCTCGGTCAACGGATAGGTGCAGGCCCTTCTTCCTACTGATGAATAAGTGGAAGGGGTTCGAATGGACCAAGGAGTGTGCCTTAGCCTTTCAGCAGCTTAAGGATTATCTCTTTTAGCCACCTATCATGTCCAGTCCTGTGATGGATGAGGTCTTGTTTGCCTATATTACTGTGGCCCCTTATGCTATAAGCTTGGTCTTGATACAAGTTGATAGCGGCATACAAAGGCCAGTTTATTATGTGAGCAAGTCACTACATGAAGCAGAGATCCGCTATCTGCCACTGGAGAAAGCCATTTTGGCAGTAGTACATGCTACACGTAAACTCCCCCACTACTTCCAGGCACACACGGTAGTCATCCTAACTCAGCTCCCACTCCGAGCTCTGCTCCGAAGTGCTAATTGCACGGGAAGGATCACTAAATGGGGTACGATCCTAGGGGCTTTTGACATCAAATACGTGCCTCACACCTTTGTTAAGGGTCAAGTTCTCGCGCATCTAGTAGCCGAGTTTGCTGAATCCCTGTTAGAAGTAGAAATAGAGAATCAAAACATGGATGAAAAATTGGTTGGCATGATCTCCGAACAAGGTCCCTTATCCTAGAAAGTGTATGTTGATGGTGTAGCAAATCAGAAGGGGTTCGGAGTGGGGCTAGTTCTGGTCTCACCCGAGAAAGTCACCATTGAAAAATCATTAAGATTGGGATTCTCGGCCACAAATAACGAAGCTGAATATGAGGCTCTGCTGATGGGAATGACCACAGTTCAAAAAATGGGCGAAAAGGCTGTAGAGGTGTTCTTGGACTCAAGATTGGTCGTCGGCCAAGTGAAAAAGGAGTTTGAAGCCAAAGATGAGAGAATGTGAGGGTACTTGAGTCAAGTTAGATGTTTGCAGTCAAACTTTGAATCTTTCAACCTGTTGCACATCCCTAGAAATGGTAACACATATGCTGATTCTCTGGCCACACTTGCAACCTCCTCAGCACAGAGCTTACCTCGGGTCATCCTTGTAGAGGATTTGTAAAAACCCGTAGGGGTGAAGAGAGAGGTGGTCCATGTTCACCAAGTCAGAGTAGGGCCTAGCTGGATGGACCCCATGGTACTATTCTTGAAGGAGAATATCTTGCCCCAAGAAGAAATCAGAAGTAGATAAGGTACGTAGAAAGGCTCCTCAGTTCTGGCTGTTCGAAGACCAAAAGTTATATAAACGCTCTTTTTCTAGGCCATACCTGCTATGCATACACCTCGAGGCAACAGAATTACTCCTTGAGGAGTTACATGAGGGGATTTGTGGGAGCCACACCAGAGGTAGATCTTTGAAGCATAGAGCCATCACTTAAGGCTATTGGTGGCCAAACATGCAAAAGGAAGTACAGGAATATATAAGTAAGTGCAACCAATGTCAAAGGTTCGGACCAAACATACACCAACCGGGAGGAGTCCTTAACCCTCTATCCAGCCCTTTGCCATTCGCCCAATGGGGCTTAGACATTGTAAGCCCTTTCCCCAAAGCGACAGGAAACAAGAGATACCTACTAGTCGGCACAGACTACTTCACTAAATAGGTTAAAGCCGAGCCCTTGGCAAATATTAGGGATGTGGATGCCAAGAAGTTTGTTTGGAAGAATATTGTCACACAATTCAGAGTCCCTTGTACCCTCATCTCGGACAACGGCCTTCAATTTAATAGCAAATCTTTCAGGAGATACTGTTGTGACTTAGGAATTATGAATAGATATTCTACCCTATCTTATCCCCAAGAGAATGGACAAGCCGAGGCTGTTAACAAGGTCATAGTGAATGGACTCAAGAAGAAGTTGGACGACGTGAAGAGAAAATGGGTGGAAGAGCTGCCACATGTCCTTTGGACGTACCGAACCACGCCTCGCAGATCCATCAGGGAAACTCCCTTTTCAATGACTTACGGGGCCGAGCTTGTTATACCTTTGGAAACTAGCTTCCCTACACTAAGGACTAGCTCTTTCAATCTAAGCAATAATAATGAATTGCTAGAAAGGAGCTTAGACTTTATTGAAGAAAGAAGAGAGAATGCGATGGTTCAACTGGCGTATTACCAACACAAACTCAAGCAAGGTTATGATGCCAATGTGAAACTGAGGCCATTAGTGTTTGGTGATTTGGTGTTGAGAAAAGTTCTGGGTGCTGCAAAGAACCCAACATGGGGAAAACTAGGGCCCAACTGGGAGGGGCCATGCCGCATCACTTCGGTGGCTAGTATAGGAGCTTATTTCCTCAAAGACCTAGATAAACGTGTAATACCACGGCCTTGAAATGTAAACAACCTGAAAATGTATTATTATTAATGAAATTTTCCTTTGTCATATGCTCGTTTATTGTGTAAATACATCATACCTCCCATTATCATCTTTATAAGTGCTTAAACAGAACCTTAGTCATGCTTGAGTCTTCAGATCAGATGCTTTGGGGAAATTAACACTCTATAACATCTTTATAAATGCTTAAACAGAACCTTAATCATGCCTGAGTCCTCAAACCAGATGCTTTGAGGAAATTAACATACTATGACATCTTCATAAATGCTTAAACAAAATCTTAGTCATGCCTGAGTCCTCGAACCAGATGCTTGGGGAAATTAACACTCTGTGACATCTTTCTAAGTGTTGAACAGAATCCTAGTCATGACTCATCCCTTGGATCATATACTAAGGGAAATTTAATACTATGATACTTATTGATCTTTTGCTAAGTGTCAATACAAATCAAGGATCATACCCAACTCCCCGGATAAATGATTTTGAGTAAGTTGAAGTCTTTATTTACTTATCTAAGTAATGAACAGAATGAAGACAGTCTCTCCATTTTATTTTTTACAAAGTATATATTCATCTTTATTGGACTTAGCCTTCGTTACAGAAGGTTTAATTCTCAATACACATATGTGATAGACTTCTTTATTACTAGTACTTGACCAAATTACTTAGAATGATAGCAGGGTATTATCGTTAGTTTTTATTAAAACTGAAGTGGCAACAGTTCAAGTTTATTTGCATATAACTCAAAGACAAAAGAGATAGAAAGAGAATTCCATTCATTAATCAAAAAAAGGGAGTACATTGTATTCTGTGGCAAAGTGCCACTACAAGAAAATCGTAAGTGCTAAGCCTTGGCCTTGAGGGCAAAAGTGTTTTCTTTCTGGCTCGGCTGGGAGGTGGCAGCGTCCTTGGCCTTGGGATCAGATTCTCTAGTCTTGGCTTCTACTTCCTTTGCCTTAGCTAAAGCTTCCTTGGCCTGGGCAGTGCCTTTGGCTCCTGCTGAGGGCAGGGCTTGTTCCCCTTGCCCTTACTCTTGTCCTTAACCCCTTCGGCCCCCTGGCCTTGATCACCAACTTGGCTGGATCCCTTGAAGCCTCAGGAGGAGGGAGAGCAGTTTGGATGGTCAAGGGCTACTTCAAGGTCTCTAGAGCATGGGCAAAAGAATAAGGGATGGCATTTGGGACTTCACGGATGTCTGGGTGGTAGTATATGCTCCCAAGATACCTCTAGACCGAGTCAACAGGGACTCCTGCAACGTCAAAGGTCCTATCCCATGATACATTACAGTAATCCCTACATACCTTAGAAAGCTCCTCAGCAAGCCTAATTTGTGTCTCTTCCATGCCGAGTAAATAGGACGCCTGCTTCTCAGCCTCGATTGCCACCTTGGCCAGTTAAGCCGCCTCCTTGGCCTTCTATGGCTCGGCCTTAAGATCCAGGACCAACTGCTTTTAGGTGGCCAAGTCTATCTTGGTCAGGTAGCTGTTAGCGCTGATTCTCGGTCTGCCTCTCCGTAGACTTTAAACCCACCAAGGCACTCAGGCGAGCTTTGTCTGCTTCTTTCAACTTCTCGAATAGCTTCACTTATTCTTGTTTGAGGGCCCCCAAGGACTTCTCAAAATTAGTATAGGAGAAGGCCTCAGCGTTGGCCTCATTACGAGCGTCGTGGACCCACTCCTCGGCCACAAAAACTTGTTAAGCAACCTGCACAAAAACAATGAAAGAATCATGTGAATAAAAAAGTAGGGAAAAGATGAAAGTACAGCTCAGCATTAAAATTCAAGGATATGATAAATTGCTTACCATAGCAAGGTCCCTCTTAAGGGACAGGAAAAGGTCGTTCTGTTTGAAGCGCCTATAAGCCTCCATGCTCTAAGGCTTCAGCAATGTAGCCTGCACGCCCCCTTTGGAAGTCCCTGACCGAGGCATTCCAAGGGATGGCAACCCCATCCACCTCCAGTCGGGGAGACCAGGTGTGTTGTGGGAGGCGCACCTCAGCCCTGTCTTGCTCCTCCCGACTATCCACAGAAGTGAACCTCTTATCATGAGGGTCTTTGGCCACCTTTTGCTGTTTAAACCCCTTTTGAGGGCCCACCTCCCCTTCTTCAAGCTCTTAAAGTGGCCTTTTCTTCTTCAGGTCTGGAATGGGCTTAAGTCCGAGGTCGGTGGGAGGTGGAGGAGGAGGGAGTATGAGCGTAACTTGAGATTTGGCGGCTTCTTTCGAAGTTGACACCTTACCTCGTGCGGCCATGAGATCTTAGACTATTGTTCCCTCGGTTCAAGGCCATCTCACCTTCCTCTTCTTCGGAGGTATTGTTTGGACGGGAAGTCACAAGGATCGGAGCGTGGACACTAGAATGCCTGTCAGGCTCATCCTCAGTGTCCGAGACAGGAATCACTTACACTCCCTAAGTCTCCTCCTTTTCGAAACGAAACTTGTCAATTTCCTCTTCAAGCGAGGATTTTAGGAGGCAATCTTTTCTCCTGCTGCTGCTACTTCAGGCAAAACCTATTGGAATGGTTATATGACCAGTGGAAGGTTCTGTTAGAATGGATGTGCGACTGGTGGAAGGTCATCTCGGGCTAGAAAGTTGGGCTGTGATACGTCAATCCGAGCCAGTTGTGGGTCACCCACTCTTATGGCATGGCCGATTTCTTGGTATATCTCCGAGATGAGCTGGAAGTCCAAAATTAGGTGGATGGTTTGTAGCTGCCTGTCCTCACTTACAAAGATTTCGAATCTCAGCAAGTAATTGAGAGCTTCAACGTTGGTTAGGCTAAGCTTGGGAGCTACTTGCCTCTTATCTGCGAAAATAGCAGAGGAGCAAAACATGATTAGAAAATTGGAATCCATTATTAAAAGGAGCAAAACATAGTCAGGGTTAAAGAGTCTAAAGCTCTTACTAAGGAACCTAACTCTAAGGTATCCCACCTGGCACTCCCTCTCGGACGGGGTAGTGAAAGTCATCATGCCACACTCCTGAAACTATCAAATAATCATCTTTCATACCCTTGTTAGATTTAGGTAGACATGATACTAGTCTGACAATGTCAGATCGGGACTTGAGATAATATCCCACGCTTTTTTAGGAGTGGCACTCGTACATGTAGACCACATCATGCCAAGTGAGCCATAGACCCAAATGCTTGTTAAGAGCATCAACATTACCCAAGATCCTAAATAGGTTGGGCATGCACTGGTGGGGGCATATCCTATGGTTGATGAGGTAGTCCCGTGTGATTCTACCTATGGGGAGAGTCATTCCTCCTTCTATGAAAGCTACCATGGGGATGATGACTTTCCCCTCTTCTTTATGTGTCACTATTTGTTTCGGGGAACAGTATCGCAGGGCAACTCCCTGTGGTATGTGGTATTTATCCTTAAAGGCCTCTATTTTGGTAGGGGAATCTACTAGAGAATTAAATCTACCCATCTGGTTAGGCTAAAAGGAAGTGGGTGAAGTTTTTTAAAGAAAGAAGACAAAGAATGGAAGGCCGAGAAGACTGGCACAGAAGAAAACAACCTAGAAAAAACAAAAAAGTGAAAACTTATGGGAAAGTGAACAGGTAACACGGTGGGAGGTTCTTGAAGGATTGAAAGTTCTGGAAAAGTTGAGTGCTCTTGAGAGTTTGAAGTTTTTGTAAAGTGAGAGAAAGCAAACCCTTCGTACGCCTAATATAGGAGGGAGAATTGAGTGGGAGTTATCCCGCTCAAAATTCGAAGAAAAATACTCACCGTTGGATTAGCGCCTCGACCATTAGATGCGAGGAACAAAACGCCGCCTAGAGAAATTAATGACGCCTCGCGGGCTCCAAAGCGTCAATAGCAATTATGAGGGTGCCCAAAACAACCCTCCCACGTGTGCGAATCAAAGGGCAAAATAATATCAACACATGAAAAATCAAAACCCCACTTTTCTCCTCGGATGAGAAGGAAAAACCGGAGTTTTTAGGGGCTATTGTAGGGTTAAGGGCCTAAATTATATATTGGGCCTTGGGCCTTGGCCTAAAACGTGAATGGTCCGAGGAGGAATAAATAGTTATAAGGGATTCTAGTTTAGAGTCTCATAAATAAGGAATGAATGGAAGGTGGTCTGAGGAGGAACTCCTCCTCGGATATGATGAATGCAGCTCAAGTATGTGCTCCAGCAATTAGAGTGACCCTCCAAGAAGCTCCAAGGATAGGGATGTGCCTTTTGAACATACGAGAGGGAAGGAAACCTAAAAATATCTAAGGGAAAGTTGCTACCATCGCATTAAATGCACTGCAGCTACTTTTCTAGCCACATTTATATGGAGAAAACCCCTGAACAATACTGCCTTGGCTACCACAACTCACAGAAAGCCAAGAGGGTGTCGATGGGACAGGATCAAGATGGTCCAAAGGAATTTATATATGTAAGAGACCCTCCATGAGAAAGGGATCAAAAAGAAAGAGAAAGAATATTGTAGCAATCAAAGTTATATTTGTGATTAGCTTAATTGATTTGTATGAAGATTTAACTCCTCGGGCAGAATATTCATTTAGTTCTATTTTCCTTGTTCTTGCTTGATCACCTCCTGAATCCATACTAGCTATTGTTGAATTCATTAGGGCCTAATTCTTTGAGCCACTTTTTACAAATTTATTATACTAGGCTCATTAGGCCAACATCCCTTACATTTCGAGCTTAGGCTACAAAACGTGTCCTTACAATAGCCTTACTAAAATTTGAAAATACAAAAAGTTAATAATTCTAGAGTTGTTGTGGGTGGCTCTATTTTGCAACTTGTTTACGACAATTTTAACTTTTATACATGGACCTACTACCATTTTGATTCTACTAGTTACACTCAGTCACATCATATCATATACTATATAATAAAAGTTAAGCTTAGAAGTCGTGGTTGTGCCAAGTGGCTGCACTAAATTGCAGAAATTTTTTTAAAATTAAAAAAAAAATTAATATAATTTTTTTTTGTACTTATCTTCTTCTCCTATAATTTCTAAATTAATAAAAATCTTAATTTGATTACAATCCAAACTCTTCATCTAATCCTTTTATTATTATAATTTAGTTGATAAAAATTTTTAATTTGATTACAATTCAAACTCTTCATCTAATCTTTTTTTTTTATTTAAATTATATTACTTCATGTAAAAATAAAAATAAAATAATACCCATAAAAAAAATAAAAAATAAAAAAAGTAACATATTCAACAACAAAATCTTCCACTTCACTCATGACTTATTTTTTTAGATAATCATTGTTCATACCGATTTACCAAAAATGTTTTTGGATAAAGTTTAAAAAAAAAATGTAAATAATGTAATAAATATTTGAGTTTAAAGTAAATACCTTCTCTTTCTTCTAAAAAAAAAAAAGAAAATTTTATTATAAAAGAAAATTTTCCTTTTTTCCATAAAAAATAAAAAAAAAATTATATTTTTCTTTCTATTCATATGACCTTTTTTTTAAATCCACCTTTTATGGGATTTATGAGATAGCAACAAACAAATTGATTAGAAATCTTAACTCCAATAGGATTTAAATTCTATATCAAATGAAACTCTACCTTTATATTAATATATATATATATATATCCTTTTTGAAGTGAAGTTTATTCCAATATGTGAATGTCTAAATCCCATGATAGGTATGCATTCTTTCTTCATTATTATTTTTTCATTTTGTTTAAGATATTTTTCTTTAACTTCAACAAAATTAATAAAAACTTATCACATACATTTTAACCCAATTCATAATATTAAACTTTTGTACTCATTTATTCTCTTCTACAATAATTGGTTCAAGTTTTAGTTATGTACTCACACTTTCACCTCTCAAAGTGATAAAGAAAACAAACAAGTTTATTCTTTGTTCTTTTTCAAAATTTATATCTTAATTTATAATTTGTGTTAATTTCTTAATTTTAAATTATGAATAAGTTTGATTATATTCTTTATATTGAATGTAAATTTTTGTTTATAAGTTTTTGGTTGTGTTATATTCTTCGGAAAATAGAAATAAAATAAAATAAAAAAAGTTTATATAAATTTGGCAACAAAACTAAATAGATAAGCCTTAGAAATGTTTAGTAATAATAGTTTTATCACTAGCTTTTTATTAACATGATTAAAAAAAAAAAAATTTGAATAGAGAGATAATTTATTAACGTGATTTAAACTCTACTAAAACTTTTTTTAAGGGATTGGTTTAAAAAAAAAAAATTCAAAGTAATTTTCTAATTATTAACTACTATGTGCTAACTTCTAACTACCAAAACTCACAATTGAAATACTAATCCATATGAGATATCACTTCCAAAGATTAATATCTTAGCTATTATATATTAACACTGACTTTTTTTATTTTTATTTTAAGGAAGAGTTTCTCTCCCTCCCCGCAAAACAAAGAGATTATAACAAAAATTAGCTTGACAGGGGTAAGACTACACCACATCTTTTCTACAATAAATGTTAAATTTAGATCATTTTTCATGCATATACACACGTTACACAAAGGAATTATAATAAAAATTAGTTAGATAAGAGTAAGACTACACCACCTTTTTTCTACAATAAATGTTAAATTCAGATCATTTTTCATGCATATACACACACATGTAGCGTGCAACGTATTTCAAGTTTTAGTGCCTTCTTCTATGCTTTCAAGGACAAAAATTAAATTCTCATGTGAGTCTCTCTCTACTTCAAATTTTTAAATGTTTAATAATTTAGATTGTTCTTAATTATTAAATTGAGGTTTCACTTAAACATGATTTCAATTATTATTTTGGATAGTTTTTAACTATTAAATTCAAGGGTTTTCCATTTAAATATATGTGATTAATTGAGCCTTAAAGTTCAATGTATTATTAAAAATCATTATATATATATATATATATATTTTAGGTATCTCTACTATCTTCCATTCAATTATATATATGCATTTTACAATACCCTTAGTCTCACACAACATGTATTCATTATGTAACTTAAAAGTAAAATATTCATTTATTTTTATTATTTATTTTAAGTAAATTAATAAAAAAAATTATTTACATATAAATTATTTAGTATTAATATTTTTAATATTTTTTTTCATTTAAATGTGTACTTGGATCGATAATCTATATCTATATCATATCATCATATACCATTGTTGATGGCCATTTCGAAAAGGAAAGAAGAGGCCCAGCAACACGGGTAGAAAAGAGTTGGTAAATAGATAGCAAAACCATTAGGCGTAAGCGGCAGGAATAATGGATCACAGGCCTATGAAATAAAACAAATGGGCCTTGAGGAGGCAAATGAGCTTAAAGGAGCCTGTAAAGAGAGGAATAGCAAACCCATAGGAAGTATATGATATAGAGAAGTGAGAATGGGTCACAGTAGGCCCGAAGTAATAAAAGCAAAGAAAGTAAGGGGTTGATGACAAGCCTATGAGCCCCAAGGATGAGAATAAGGTAATTGGGCGGGGAAAGCCCAATGAAGTTAGTAAAAGCCCATGTGAATGCAGAATTAGAAAAATGGTCAAGGAAGCCCAAGGAAAGCAAATGGGCCAAGGGTGCCCAAGAAAAAGCAAATGGGACACGGGAGCCCGCAAGTAATGCAATAAAAAACCAATGGCCATACTGAGCTACTAGGAAAAGAATAAGCAGTAGGCCCAAAGAGGCCTAGCAGGCCTGGGTCAAATAACATCACAGTAGGAATGATAGAGTAATATGGCAGGAAATAATAGCAGTCAAGGGATAGGCTGAAAGAAAGTAAGGCCCAACATCAAATAAAGCCCAGCCCCTAAAGGGAGCGGGAAATTAGAAAATTGCTCACATAAGGAGTCAAGGATGAATGGTAGACTGAGCAAACAAGTCTTCAGGACAAAACGAACGAATAAGCAGCACGCGCAAGGCCCAGACATCACCAGCCTGTACCCAACCAATACAGGACACGGTGAGGTCATGAGTCAGAGGTAAGAGGGCATGGTTTAGCGGTGGGAAAAGAGGGAAAACCTATTCTAAGGTTCCTGCTCAGGCTCTTTTGGGGGAAGTGTCCTGCTAGGATGACATACCACCCAAAAGAAGCAAGGTTGAGTTGAAACCACTAAGTGCATGGCATGAGGGATAGGAAGAGAGAGCATCCACACCGTAGTAGGAAAGGGTGCCACGGCAGACAAACAAACAAAAAAGTCCACTTTGTCTAGTAATGGGGAGTGGCACACAGACAGTTCAGTGGTGGTCGGCAAGTACACCCAGGCCAAACAAAGGTGGTTAAGGGCTAAAATAGTAAAATCCGATCACGGTAGGCACTATAAAATAAGGCCTTTGTCGTGTACAGTGAGAAGAACAGCGATCACTGTAACAGGAATTTCTAAGAAAAACCAGGAAATAGAAAACAGGGAGGAAGGAAAGAAAGATAAGAGAAAAAAAAATCAAAAAGAAGAAAAAGAAAAACAGAGAGTTAGATCGGTAAGCATGCAACAATAGGTTGATTCCCTCTCTCCCTCTCAAAGTCCTGCTCTCTGCCACAAGCAAAAAGGATTCTTTTGGGCATCAACCATTCAGGTCCGTTTCCCTCAAAGTGATTAATTTCCGCGGCAGGATTTCCTCAGGAGGTTATTCACGTTGAGAAGAAATGTTCTTCCCTCTCTGGTTTTGCTCCTACAGACCAGATTTAATTTGATTTCTCTCTCTTCTGATTAAGCCAGATATTACCACTTATTCCCTTTGTTTTCTTTGTAAAAGTAATTGTTATTATTGTGATTATGTTTCTTAAATAGGGATCATTTGGTCATTTTTTATTAAGTAGCCAAAGCACTCTCTTTTGTTATTATTATTATTATGTCTGCAATGACTCATCTAAAATAGCTTTGCCTGCCGTATGCGTACCCTCGGCAAACGAGGCATAGTTTGTACACAAGCCAGACCAAATTGAGTTGTAGTTGGACCGATCTCAACTCCCTTACTTAGAATACTTGGGCCCAGTACCATAAGAGGCAGCCCGACCTCAATATAACAAAAAATGCTCACTACATTAAATTGGCGACTCCACTGGGGAGTTGAGAAGTAGATAGGGACAGAAGCCCTCATAAACAAATGCCTCCAAAGTCCAAGACAACGTGAAACATAAGTGCCGTGCCATCACCAGCAGAGTCCAGGCCAACAACAGCCTAACCAGACAGAAGGTGCCAACAGAACGGGGGCTAAACCTCAACCACAGCCAAGAATCCCTACTGACAATGCCAACATCTTCATTGAAATGTTGCAGTCCTTGCAACATTCATAGCAGTAAATGATGGAAGAAATTCGTCAACTGAAAATAGACAAAACAAAGGAGAAAGGAAGCTAGCATGACCCAGAGCATGCTCATACAAAGAGGAGACACCAGCAGGAGGTGCCCTACAGAATACGGAACAACGTTTCATCACTATGGCCGAAGTAGCGGCCCTCCTAGAGCAAGAGAGGGCCAGGGCACCTAAGTAGAGATTCTATGTACGAAGGCCTCCTTACCCACTAAGGGTACTCAGCAAACCATAACCCAAAAGGTATGAGCCACGAGCCTTTCCACAATACAATGGCAGGAAAGGAAGTGTCATTGAGCACGTGAGCAAGTTCATTGATACTCTTAGCCCTTACGCCGAAGACGAAGATTTGTGTCTTCGAGAGTTTTCCAAATCGCTATGTGAGTGGGCATACACCTGGTACATCTGCTTGAAGCCAGGATCAATCCCAACTTGGGATGACATGGTGGATGTATTTTGCACCAAATATTTCCTCAGAGAAGAAACAGTAACGCTTGCAACCCTGCAAGCAACTAAGCAAAGAAGTGTGGGGATTTATTGGAGTATATCAAAAGGTTTAGAGACATAGCACTTGACTGCTATGATCATTGTGAAGAAAGAACATTGGTGGAAATGTGTATGACGAACATGATCAAGGAGTACAGGGCAGTCCTGGAAAACTTAGAAATCTCCCACTTTGCACAATTATTGCAAAAGGCCAGGAAGACTGCCCAGTCCGTAAAACCAAACTCAGATAAAAGAAACGCTCCACAAGCTATGACAATATCTATGGGCGAGCGAAGAAGGAAGACTAATGGGAGGGAATATGATACTCTCCCACCAATACCATGCACTTCAAAAGAGTTAGATGTGCTGCTAGACAAGTGGATAGCAGACGGAGTTTTTAAGCCTAATCAAGTTTCTAGAGAGCCCACAGAAAAGGAGCGGAGGGACTCACGCTTCTATCGTTTGCAGAACTACGTGCAACATCCTACCGCAGAATGTTGGGCACTCCGCAAGCTGGTGCACCGTAGGATCAAAGAAGGGAATCTAGAACTATCCCAGCAAGAAGTCCAAAGAAACTCACTCCCAAACCACAAAGGGAAGGGTGTAACGGTGGTAGTAATTTATGTAGATCTAAGGGAGGACGAAAAGGAGAATCCAGCCCTGCCTGCTACAGCCATTACCACTTTACAGCAGAGCTCCAAATTCAAAAATTTGTTTGACCAGTTGGGGCTCATAGCAAAGGAAAGAAAGATAGCCACAGAGACTTTGGTGGGCATCGCCTCTTGGGCAGGAGTAGAATGTTTATTAGCAGAAATCCCAAATGACAAAGCCCTCTTATAGGAATCAACCGAGATCACTTTTAGCAATGAGGATATGGAAGTGGGGTACTTGGACCACAAGAGGCCCCTCTATTTGGCAGCATCCATAAATCAAATCCCCATCAAGAGGGTCTTGGTAGATACAGGTGCTTCCGTAAACCTTATTCCATTGAGCACTTTACAAGTAACAAGAATTTCAGAAAGAAAGATTTAAAGATGCCCAATGGAAGTAACAAGGTTTGGCGGAATGGGCGAATACACCACCAGCCATATCCAGCTGTGGTTAAAAGTGGGCTCTATAGCTTCTTTAGCTCGGTTTCATGTGGTGAAAACAGAGGTCTCCTATCATTTGCTTTTGGGGAGACCATGATTACACAAGCACCAACTAGTATCATCCACCTACCACCAGTGTGTGAAGGGAAGATTGAATGGCAGGATGATACGTATAGCAGTAAATCCCTCACCATTCGAGCAAGCAAAGACTCATTTAGTAGAAACTATGTTCTATGACCAATGGGCCCCATCTAGGGAAAGCTCAGTATCAAAGCCACGGGGTACCTTCGTGCCTAAGTAGGAAGACATCCAAGATGACCTAGAACCAGATCTAAGGGAGTTGCTATCACAAAAGAAGAATCCGAGGCTCTGATGGCAGGATCGTGTACAAATTATGAAGGCGTGCAAAGCCCACGAGTGAGATACAAGCGGGCCCCACCCAAGAATGGCAACACGAGAGTTTGGCGTGTTGCGTGGCTCAAGAAAGTTTGAAGGAAGAAGCAAAAGATGAAGAAGTTGTGGCAAAAAAAGATGCACAGGTTATGGCAGAAGAAGAGTTAAAGGAAGTTGACTTGGGGTCTGGCTCACAAGAACCAAGGCCTATCTCAATTAGTCAAGGAGGTACAGAAATTGCTAGCCGCAGGATTCATCAAGCCTATTCAACAACTACCCTGGCTATCCAACATAGTGCCAGTAAAGAAGAAGAACGGACAGATAAGATGTTGTGTAGATTTCATAAACAGAGCCCGTCCAGAGGACGAGTTCCTAGTACCAAACATGAATTTACTAATAGATTATGCGGTAGGAAACGCCATTTTTCAATAATTGATGGGTTTAGTGAGTACAATCATATCAAAATGGCACCAAGGGATGTGGAGAAAACTATTGTCAGAACGCCCATGGGCAACTTCTACTACACTGTGATGCCTTTCAGGTTGAAAAACGCAGGTGCAACTTATCAGTGAGCAATGACGGCTATATTTCACGACATGATGCATCAGGAACTAGAGGACTATGTGGATGACACAGTGGTTAAATCAAGGAGGAGAGAAGAGCACTTCCACATGTTGAAAAAGGTATTCGAAAGGTGTAGAGCCTTCAAACTAAGAATAAACCCTCTCAAGTGTGCATTTGGGATGTCCTCTAGGAAGTTCTTGGGCTTCCTGGTTCACAGCAGGGGAATCGATGTGGATCCGGCCAAAGCCACAGCCATAACAACTATGAAGCCTCCAATCACGATAAAGGAGTTAAAGAGCTTCTTAGGGAAAGTCTTATATATCTGGAGATTCATCCCTGGGTTGGCAGCAATCACTTCTGCTTTCACCAAATTGCTCAAGAAAGGGCAAATCTTTGAATAGGGAGAAGCACAGCAAACGGCCTTCAAGAAGCTACAGCAGATCATGATGAATCTCCCTACTGTGCAAGCCCCAATCAACAAAAGGCCATTGCTACTCTACCTAGCCACCAACTCGTATGCCATTGGTGCGTTAATCGCCCAAGAAGATGAAGGTGGTATTGAGCAACTAGTGTACTACATCAATTGTGCCTTAAAAGATGTGGAAACTCATTACCCAAGGGCAGAAAGGGCATGTCTAGCTATTGTGTATGCTTCGTAGAGGTTACGCCATTATTTCTTGGCCTATAAAGTATGGCTGATAACCAAGTCCCATGCCATTAAAACTTTGTTGCGGCAACCAATCCTCTCTGGCAGAATATCCCAGTGGTTATTACAATTGTCACAGTACAACTTGAAAACGAGGACACCCAAGGCAGTGAAAATCCAAGCTATAGCAGATTTATTGGCGCAGTTTCTAAGAGAGGAAGAATTCCTGCTGGATGATGAAGTTCCTGGGGAAGTAGCAATGACAGAAGAGGTCAGAGAACAATAGATAATGAAATTTGATGGGTCTTCTACCGCCTAATTAGGGGGAGTGGGAGTAGTTTTGTACCATGAAGAAGATAAGGCAATGGCACTATCGTTCAAACTAGAATTCCTTTGTTCAAACAACACGGCAGAATATGAAGCCTATCTGACTAGGCTAGCCACAGCTCTCAAAATAGGAGTCAAACATTTAAGGGTGATGGATGATTTGAACCTAGTAGTCTGCCAGGCCAAAATGAGCTTCTCCTTAAAGGAACCCAGTCTAGCCCCATACAGAGCAATGGCATAAAAAATGGAGGAAAAGTTTTCAACCTTCAAGATAGAACATGCTCCAAGGAACGAAAACCGGTTTGCAGATGCGTTAGCCACACTGGGCTCGCAAATAATGTTCAAAAGGGATAGAACCAGAGTAGAGGTCAGCAAAAGGAAAGAATTTATTATTGAGATGTTGAAGGAAAGGTTCCAGGAGGAATAATTCGAAAGAGATTGGCGGATCCCCATAAGGGAAGCCTCGATGAAAGGAGAAGACACTGCAAAACTAAAGGTACTAAAAGACTACGTCTTGGTGAGGGGAGAATTGTACCGCAGGATGCCAAGTGGGGTCTTGTCCAGATGTGTAGGGCAGGAGGAGGCCTAGAGAAAGTTGAAAGAAGTACATGACAAGACTTACGAATCCTGTGGAGAGGTCAGCCTTTACCGCAGACTTCAAAGGGCAGGCTTCTATTGGCCAAGCATGGATAAAGATGAGGATCAAGTCCAAACCCAATGTGGGACCTGTCAGCTTGCAGCAAACAGAGAGGAAAATTACGTTGTGTTCATCAGCGAAGACTGGAGAAGCCCATTCATACAGTATTTGACAGAAGGCATCCTGCCACATAAGCATAGTGAAAGATACAAGCTTAAGAGGTTGGCAACGCGCTACTTTTTGCATAATGCGGTCCTTTTGAAAAAAGGGTACGATGGGGACCCCTTAAGATGTTTGGGCTCTGAAGAAGTAAAAGAAATGATAAAAGAAGTACACTCAGGAGAGTGTGGGGAACACCAGGGGAAGAAAATGCTTTACAGATGCCTATTGCAAATGGGCTACTACTGGCCTACTATGAAGAAAGATGCGGCAGAATTTGTAAAAAAAATGTCACAGTTGTCAAGCACAAGCCAACTTGATTCATACTCACCTGCAAAATTTACATAGCATGGTCGTCCCATGGCCCTTCCACACTTGGGGGCTTGATTTGGTAGGACCAGTTAACCCACCATCGCGTGGATACATATGGATAATAGTGGCTACAGAGTATTTTACTAAGTGGGTAGAGGCAGTACCACTCCGTAAAGCCACAGGAGGGGCAATAGCAAACTTCATCAAGAAGAATATAATTGTAAGGTTTGGGGTACCAAATAGGATTATTAGTGACAGTGGCACACTCTTTGTCAACAGTGATGTAAGGAAGATGCTGGAGTTCTACCAAGTCAAGTACCACCATTCATCGCCTTATTACCCTCAAGGAAATGGGCAAGCAGAGGCAACAAACAAAATGCTTATAAAGATTATTAGTAAAATGAGCCAAGTATATACAGGAGGATGGGCAATGCACCTGCCAGACACTCTTTGGGCTTATAGAAATTCACTAAAGTCAGTCACAGGTTTTTCACCTTTTTCCTTAGTTTACAAAACTGTGGTAGTGAGCCCAGCAGAAGTAATGACTCCATCCCTGAGAGTTATGCAAATGCGGGAGAAAGAAAATGAAGAAGAAGTCTTTGAGGCAGAAAGATGCGAAGACCTAAAAGGACTTGATGAAAAGAGGGAAAAAGCCCAAGAGCGCAACCGTAGTTACAGACAAAAGATGACTGAAGCCTATGGCAAGATAACTAAAGAGAGAGTGTTTGTGGAAGGGCAACTTATGTTAAAAGTAGTAGACTATGTCAAGTGAGGCATGGCAGGACCATCTAAGTTTGCACCAAAGTGAGAAGGACCCCTTGTGATAAGGGAGGCACATCTAAGTGGGTATTACTGTTTAACTCAGATGGATGGCAGAGACCTGATGGATCCTACCAATGGGAAATGGCTAAAACGTTATTATGCCTAGGAAGAAAAGTAATGTGGTTATCCCTTTTTTTTTTTTTTTTTTTTGTTAAAGAATTTTTATGTTTCCTTTACCTTTTCTTTCTTTCAAGTGACTGTGTCATAAGACAAGATTGTAACGTGCTTTCATGAGTATGTAATGAAAAAAAGTACGAAGTATTATCATTCTATGTCATAAGCAATAGCAAAAGCAGTAGCAAAGTATAGCATCATAGTTACAAACCCAGACTGTGGCAAACTTGCCAAATAAGTGCTATAGGAAACATAGTGTACTAGATAGGGTAATAAGAGAAGGAAAACAACAAGAAAAGAGGGAATTGCATCATCATCAACGAAGTCCAGAAATAAGGGCCTGATCTCCAAAATGGCTGGACCCACCAATACTAGAAAGAAGGTGCTCGCGGTGACCCTCCAAGTCTGCCACCTCCTTCCTCAGAACCTCAATCCTTGCATCAATGGCGTTAACAGTAGGTTGAACTCTCCTCATAAAAAAGGCCCGAGCATCTCACGGAGGTGGTCTAAGATGAACTCCATAGCAAAACCCACACTAACAAGCTCCTAAATTGCGCCTCTCTACTACAGGATCCTTTCGGTGGAGACAGTGTCAACGAAGTTATGCTCAATATCGTTTATCACACTCCCCAGCATCTTCAAGAAGTGCTCTCTGGCGGAATCCCTAAGGCGGAATCCCTACATGAAGTCACCACGACTATTGTAGACCGCCACCAAGTGAGAAACACAATCCTCAGGAACTCTGAAGTCATGAAAGTCTACATAGGGAGGCCTAGAGCCCCAGAAATCTGCAGGATCGAGTTCGTTGACCTTAGGCTAATCAAGGCATGCAAAAAATGCTGCAGCCTCACTTACAGGGTCCGGGACGGTGGTAGAACTACTGCCCACCTCAAACTAAGAAGGGGCAGCGAGAAGTGGACCTATTAAGAGAACATAAAAGGCGAAATGAGAAATCATGATCTAAGAAGGACAAACTCACGAGGAAGAAATAAGAAGGAAATAAGGGAAAAGAAACTCACCGGGACCAGTGACAATGGGGGCTGTAGGAAGGACAAAAACAGGTACAGAAGGTACAGTAGAAACCGGCATTGTAGGTATGGCAGAAACAGGTGTAGAAGGTATGACAGGAACGGGTGCTATGGGTGTGGCAGGAGGAGTGGCTGTGGGCATCCCTATGTCTGTTGCAATTCCTAGCCCCTCAAAGGTCTCTGTAAGTAGGGAGATAGGCATACAAATAAAAGGAGACCACAGCAAAGGAGTGACGCAAATACATATGTATGAGGAAGAGATAACAAAAGGGGAAGAGTGAACTTAGCAAAAAATAAAGATGAGGGAAAGGCACATACAAATGAATTCGGTCTCAGGGGGAACACTCTCCTCTTCGTCTGAGTCAGAAATACTCTTCTTCAAGACAGGCTCATCGTCAAGATCCTCAAGAATGTCCTCAAACTCCTTAGAGGACAAGTCCGTATCAGGCCCACGCATAGCAGAGCTAGGGATGGAAAAAGGGGTAACCACCAAAGAAGAGCCATCCTTCATAGCCTGAGATAGAGTTACGAAAGGGTCACTAGTGGATATAACAAGGGGCATGACAGGAGGAGTAGCCTCGGTCTAAGCAGTAGCAGGAGGGGTAACTCCTCTTTGAGGAGTAAGCGTCTCGGCAGGAACGGGAGTGGTCTCACTAACCCTTTCAATATGAGTACCCTTTTCTCTGGATACCAGCTTGGTGGAGGGGATAAGAGCCTTGGCAGGAACTCTATATGCAACGGTAGAAAGGGTTGGTGTTGCAAATACTACGTCAGCCCCATCAAAGAAAGCTCCTCGGCTGTGGGATGATATATAGAAATGGGCTCAGGTTGATCCTGGAAGATGAAAAAAAAAAAAAAAAAAAAAAAAAAAAAAAAAAGAATAAAGGAACCTGCTGTTGAATAAGACAAATAAAGGCACGTGATAAAGGAAACACGTGTAAAAAGAAAAGAAAAAAAAAAAAAAAAAGAGGGAAGAAGGGGAGAAAAGAGATGTACCTCGAATTCAGGCCCATCAAGCAAAATAAGACGTGCGACTGATGTATCTTCCTTATGCTTAGACTGCAAAAGGAAAAGATAACAAAAAAAAAAAAAAAAAAAGGTTGAAGAAAGAAGTCAGCAAGCATATCACGGGTTAGCCACAGAGAAGTCAAAGTTAAATATAAAGGACAAAGCAGAATTAGAGATGACGTACTCTCCGCTCAGTAGCAAACGCAGGGTGAGGGGTTGTCTTTCTCTTATTGCCCCGTGTCCTGCTAGAATGGGGAGCATCTGTAAGTGGCCGTGGAGTAGCAGGTTTGGGATTGCTTGCAGATTTAAGCTTGGCAGGACCCTTCTTACCCGGCACAAGAATGTTCGTCACTTTAACTTTCTTCTCCCAACTCGGAGGATAATCATCGGCATGCCAATGCCACCCTCTTTTCTCCTCATCCCACTCAAAGATGGCAGACCGATTCTGTTTCCTGGCATATGCTAACATAGACTTGGAAGGCAGGAGCAATCGAGGATTAGCCGAAATAACCATACTAAGCCCATCAGGAGGAATAAGGGAGAAACCGCGACTACCCGTCAACTCTTACTCAAACGAAGTCATCACGGCCTGCCAGTATCCATGCATGGCAGGGGTACAAAGGCCCTCCCTCAGTGAGCCTAGAATGGTAACTGCATTAAAATGCTGCCTCCAGAATTCAAAGGCGGTATGTCCCAGAAAGGGTTAAACCGAAGCTTGGGACTCCATAAGATAGGAAAGGTCATCAGGAATGTCCTGATCCAGCCCAAATTGCCTTCTCACCCAGTTGGCAGGACAATGAACAAACCTAATGCCTTCGTTGGCCAAGTAAGGCAACCACCCGGCATTAGTGGCCGCCAAATAAGTAATCCCTGTCTCATCAAAACCAGCCAAGAGGGTGGTGGTCCCGGCGGTGTCAACAAACAAACCCATGGCAAAATCTATACATGTATAACTTGTACCCAAATTTCTGTAAGCTCTCTAGGAAAACCCAACACCTTCATCAAAGGATTCAATAGTAGAATGGTCAATTGGCTTTAGGCCGACCCAACAGAAAGCCAATGGAAAGTCAGACTCAAATCTGCCACAAAAATCAGTAATAGCTTGCGGACACGATTGATACTTTTCTCTAGCAAAACGAACGGGTCTACACTTCGACAAATGCTTAGCACAACACTCATATAACAAATGCTGCAAAATAGTACTACGAACAGAGGAGGTGACTATATGACAAGAGCTTGCCTGGCTCTCATCACTACGCAGGATGTCTAATTGGACATAAAAATGCCCCAAAAACATAGGAGCCAATGGCAGACTCACCCCAGCAAATATTTTGATAACTAGACGAAAATATAAGGGTTTCACACCATAATGGGGATAGGAGCTAAAAACAAACTTACAGAGCCAGAACACTACCAAGGCCGCACAGTGAGCAGCATCAAAGATCTTGGCTGGAGAACTAACCCAATATGACAACTTAGCATTCCTACTCATCCTTTTCTTCAACTCGGCCTCCACGGCCTCTTCCTCCCGAGAAAGCTCTAAAGTAGCGGGATCAGCATCGCCAAGGATGGGTAGGAGCAACTGATTTGCAATGTCTTCCAAAGTTATAGTCACCTCACCACAGGAGAAAAAAAAGGTGTAAGTGGTAGTGCATCACTAGCAGACCAAATGACGAAAATTGAAAAGGTCCCTATAGTTGGATGGACGTCGAGATGAGACAATAGCCTTCAACACACCAACCCGTTACAGCAACCCCATGAAAACCGTGTCGGATAACTCTCGGTCCACCCACTCTCTCCAACCTAAGGCAGTACCCGAGCCAAATTTGAAGTGAATAGGCATGGGGAGTGAAGTACCCTGGCTAGATCGGGGATCGAAGAGGCAAACGAGGCCCAAGAAACGTCCGTGTTTCGCCAACAAAGAGTAAGCCACACACGGCCCGGCGGCAGTGGCACATAATCACTGGGAATCTTTGGAAAATGAGGATGGGCTTTGTACTAGGGGTCAATGAGAGGAGCGCACTCACTATCCGAGGCACGTTGCACTTCTTCCTCATCAGAATGGTCCAACTCGGAATACTTAGCCTCCTCGCCTACATCACTTGCTGCGGGAGGATCGAAGATGAACTCTTTCCCTTTACGGCAAGAAGAGCCTTGGCTTTTCACCGGCGCCATAGTATAAGGGTTTGATCAGAGTAAATGGGTATGAGTGTTTGAGAAGAAAGAAACGATGAAGAAAGGGAAACAGACAGAGTATTTTGGAAAGGAAGAAGTTTATGTTTGGATTGCAAAGGGACTTTCTCTTAAATACTGGGGCCATTAATACCAGCACGAAGGGAGGCAACAGGTCAGCCATCAGAAAGGGAATAAAATTAATGAAACGATGGTTATGTTTCTGAATAACTGCTAAACTAGGAAATTTAAAGAGACAACACTGTTCGCAGCAAGAAAAGAAAAAATATATATGTGTATGAGATGGGGTCCACTGTTCAAAAAGCCTGCGAAGGAAAAGAAGGAAGAGAGGTAGAAAGGACAGGAAGGTCTTTTATTCACATATGAACTACAGGAACGCTTCATATGTTCAGGGGGCTAAATGTTGATGGCCATTTTGGAAAGGAAAAAAGAGGCCCAACAACATGGGCAGAAAAGAGTTGGTAAATAGATAGCAAAACCATTAGGCCCAAGCGATAGGAATAATGAATCACAGGCCCATGAAATAAAACAAATGGGTCTTGAGGAGGCAAATGGGCTTAAAGGAGCCCGGAAAGGAAGGAATAGCAAACCCATGGGCCGTATATGATATAGAAAAGTGAGAATGGGCCACAGCAGGCCCAAAGTAATGCAAGAAAAGAAAGTAAGGGGTTGATGGCAAGCCCATAAGCCCCAAGGATGAGAATAAGGTAATTGGGTCAAGGAAACCCAATAAAGTTAGTAAAAGCCCATGGGAATGCAGAGTTAGGAAAAGGGCCAAGGAAGCCTTAGGAAAGCAAATGGGCCAAGGATGCCGAAGAGAAAGCAAATGGGACACAGGAACCCACAAGTAATGCAATAGAAAACCAATGGCCATACTGAGCCACTAGGGAAAGAATAAGCAGCAGGCCCAGTAGGCTTGGGTCAAATAATATCACGACAAGAATGACAAAGTAATATGGCACGAAATGATAGCAGTCAAGGGAGAGGCTGAAAGAAAGCAAGGCCCAGCATCAAATAAAGCCCAGCCCGTAAATGGTGCGGGAAATCAGAAAATAGCTCACATAAGGAGTTAAGGACGAACGGCAGACTGAGCAGACAGGCCTTCAGGCCATGTCAAACGCATAAGCAGCAGGCAGATTTTGGACATACATGGAAGGGAGGCATACATAAGGCCTAGACATCACCAACATGTACCCAGCTAATACTAGACACGGTGAGGCCATAGGTCAGAGGTAAGAGGGCATGGTTTGGCGATGGGGAGAGGGGAAAAACCTATTCTGAGGTTCCTACTCAGGCTCTTTTGGGGGAAGTGTCCTGCTGGGATGACATACCACCCAAAAGAAACAAGGCTGAGTTAGAACCACTAGGTGCATGCCATGAGGGATAAGGAGAGAGAGCACCCACACCGTAGCAGGAAAAGGTGCCAGGCAGACAAACAAACAAAAAAATCGTCTTTGTCTGGTAATAGGGAATGGCACACAGACGGCCTAGTGGTGGTCAGCAAGTACACCTAGACCAGACAAAGGTGGTTAAAGGCTAAAATAGTAAAATTTGGTCACAGCAGGCACTATAAAAGGAAGCCTTTACCGTGTACAATAGGAGGAACAGTGATCAGTGTAACAAGAATTTCTAAGAAAAACCAGGAAATAGAAAACAAGGAGGAAGGAAAGAAAGATAAGAGAAAAAAAATTAAAAGGAAGAAAAAGAAAAACAGAGAGTTAGATCGGCAGGCATGCACCAATAGGTTGATTCCCTCTCTCCCTCTCAAAGTCCTACTCTCTGCCACAAACAAAAAGGATTCTTTTGGACATCAACCATTCAAGTTCATTTCCCTCAAAGTGATTAATTTCCGCGGCAGGATTTCCTCAAGAGGTTATTCACGTTGAGAAGAAACGTTATTCCCTCTCTGGTTTTACTCTTGCGGACCAGATTTAATTTGATTTCTCTCTCTTCTGATTAACCCATATATTACCACTTATTCCCTTTGTTTCTTTGTAAAAGCGATTGTTATTATTGTGATTTAATTTCTTGAATAGGGATCATTTGGTTATTTTTTATTAAGTAGCCAGAGTACTCTCTTTTGTTATTATTATTATGTCTGTCACGACTCATCTAAAATAGCTTTATCTGCCGTAAGCGTACCCTTGGCAAACGAGGCATAGTTTGCGCACAAGTCGAACCAAATTGAGTTGCAATTGGACCGATCTCAACTCCCTTACTCAGAATACTTAGGCTCAGTACCGCAGGAGGCAGCTCAGCCTCAATATAACAAAAAAGACCCTCTACAACTATATAATAAAAGTTGGGTTTAGAAGCTGTAGTTGCACCAAGTAGCTACACCATATTGCAGAATTTTTTTTTTTATAGATTTTAAAAAAAATATATATATATATATATATAGTTTTTCTTTCCTATAATTTCTAAGTTGATAAATATCTTAATTTAATTACAATTCAAATTCTTCATTTGATCTATCTAATCCTTATTTTATTACTATACTACACATAAAAGAAAATATTTATATATATATATAAATAGAAAAAAAAAATAGAAAAGATAGCAACATGTATTATTAAAAAAAAAAAAAACCAGCAACGTGTATTATAATATATATATATATATATATATAATTTTTCTTCTTCTATAATTTCTAAGTTGATAAATATCTTAATTTAAATACAATTCAAATTCTTCATCTGATCTATCTAATCCTTATTTAATTACTATAATACACGTAAAAGAAAACATTTATAATTTTTAAAAAGTATATATATAATTTTTCTTCTCCTATAATTTCTAAGTAAATAAATATCTTAATTTAATTACAATTCAAATTCTTTATCTGATCCATCTAACCCTTATTTAATTACTATACTACATGTAAGAGAAAACATTTATATATATATATATATATATATTAAAAAAAAGTAGCAATGTGTATTTAAAAAAAAAAAAAAAAAAAAACGTGTATTATAAAAAAATAAAAATAAAAATGCAACAACATAGTGTAATTTGATCCTTCTCAAATTGTTCATCTAATCCATCTAATCATGATATTAAAAAAAATATATTAGCAATGTGTATTAAAAAAAAAAATAGCTATTATTTTTTTAAAAAAATTATGTCTTCTCTCATGCTTTCAAGGACAAAATTGAAATTCTCATGTTAGTCTCTCTACTTCAAAAATTTATATATTTATTATTTTAAATTGTTCTTAATTATTGAATTGAGGTTTCCACTTAAATATACTTTCAATTGTTGCTTTCAATAGTTTCTAATTATTAAATTCAAGGTTTATCTATTTAAATACATGTGATTAATTGAGCCTTAAAGTTCAATGTATTATTGAAAATCATTTTATATTATTTTTTAGGTATTTCTACCATCTTCCACTCAATAATTTTGGAGGTTTCAACTTTGTCAGATATGGTGTTAATGATGATAGATTTTTCATGACGCAAGAGATCAGAATAATACTGTAAATTCTTTTCTCTATGCTCAGGAATCCAGTGAAATCTTGGAGGGAAGTAACTTTTAGCAAGTGTGAGAGGATCAGAAATTGAGACTCTGTTCGGTTCAATATAAAACATACGTTGGAAATATGGTTTCTTGATGTATTGAGGGATATTGGAGTTTTTGGGGAAAACAGTCTTAATAGGATGGTTAACAAGGGTTATGGCATAAGGGTCATAGCATGAGGCAAGAACAGTGGAGTAATCGGGTTTGGGAATAGTACCTAGTGGGGTGAAACGGTTAACAATGTCCAAAGAGGAAACAGGTTCTTTTTTAACAATTGGATTAACAGTGGCAGGTGTCTTGTCTTTAGACCTTCTACTTGCCATTGGAACACTGCAGAAGTTCACGGGTAAGGAAATCAGGGATGGAGTTTTGAGATCCTTTAATATATTCAATATCAAAATAAAAAAATACTTAAAATAGCTTGCCATCTGGCAAAAATGTGTTTTGAAGCAATATTCTCAACATCTTTTTCAATAACATATTTAGCACTTTTACAATCAATTCGTAATAAAAACTTTTGGTTTAATAAATCACTTTGAAATTTTGAAATACATAGTACTATAGATAAAATCTCTTTTTTAATAGTACTACAGTTTAACTGTGCACTATTCCAGATTCCAGAATAGAAACGGACAATTTGTTCAAGTGACTCTAGGGAAACTCTCTGTTTCAAAATACCACCATAACCAATGTCAGAGGCATTAGTTTCAACAATTTTGTGAGCATCAACGGTGGGAATACCAAGACATAGCAGTGTCTTAACATGAGACTTGACTTGTTTAACAAGAGAAGTATGGACATCAGACCAAGGTGGAGGATTACTCTTTAACCGATCAAAAAGAGGTTTACATTGTTTCCTCATATCTTTATAGAAATCAGCAACATAATTCAATGACCCAAGAAATCTTTGGAGCTGAGTTTTGTTAGTGATAACATCAGGAAATTTATCAGCAAATTGAATGGCTCAATCAATAGGACGAATTTGTCCTTCAGAGATGTCATAGCCAAGGAAACAAACTTTTGTTTGAAACAATTTAATTTTCTTAGCAGAAACAACAAGACCATTTCTTTTAATAGTATCTAGAAACGAATACAAATGTTTCCAGTGTTCATCAATGGAACTAGAGTAAACAAGAACATCATCAATATAAACAATGGTGAAGTGGCTGAAGGAGTTGAAAATGTCATTCATAATGTTTTGGAACTCACTAGAGGCATCCTTAAGACCAAAAGGCATAACATTCCACTCATAACGTCCAAAAGGAGTGGTAAAAGCAATTTTGTACCTATCATTCTCACTAATCTGGATTTGCCAGAACCCTAATTTCATATCAAACTTTGAGAACACTACAGCCTCACTCAACCTATGGAAGAGGTCATTCTTATTGGGAATAGGATACCTAATCCATTCTAAAACCTTGTTCAAAGGTTTATAGTTAATAACCAGGCAAGGAGTTCCTCTCTCAATTTCAGCATTCTTTTGAATATAGGAAGTAGAGCAAGACCAAGGGGACTTGCTATTCCTAATCAGTTTTTTCTCTAGCAAATCATGGATTTCTTTTTTGCAAAATTCAACAATTTCAGCATTCATCTGAATTGGACGAGCTTTAGTGGGAATGTTTTTCTCATCAAAATCTTTAACATAAGGCAAGTCAACAATATGTTTCTTCCTATGCCAAAAAGCATTAGGAACATTAGAGCAAACATCATCAATTAATATTTTTTGAAAATTATCAATTTTTGATAGCAACAATTTATTAGAAAGCTGTTCAACAATTTTCTTGTATCTAACTTCTTGCTGAAGGAAGTTAAGATGTTTGATTTTAGCATGAATCAGATTGGAAGCATTATCAATATCAATCTCAAGATTTGAAGCAAATTTGAATTTTACTTTTTGACCAAAAGGATCTGTAGTAATACCATCATGTTCAACAAGAAAAGGCTACAAAGCATTTATAAAAGGCAAACCAAGAATCACTTTATCAGTCATATTTTTGACTAAAACGGAAGGAATCTTGAGACAGATATTATCATGGCAAACATGAGCATTATTCAATTCATATTTAATCTTCATTTGAGAACCATTAGCAAAAACCAATCTTTCAGTTGATTTTTCAAAATATTTTGAAGGAATCAATCCTTCTTGGATACAATTCATATCCGCACCAGAATCAATCATAGCAATAACAGTGAAATGATAATCATGAGAAACAACAATTTTAACTTTTGTAAACCATTTTGGAGGAAGTATTTTATTAACAAGAGCAAGTTGAGAATTATTAACAATACCTTTATCAGAAAGAAGAGCTTGTTGACTGGATTCACCTTCATCTTTGAGCTCATCTTGTTCATTATCAGATTTGTCAAGTTTTTTATCAATTTTTAACATTAACATTTCTTGTTTAAGATTATGATTATCACTTTTAATATTTTTAAATTCATGTTTTAATTCACTTATCTCTTGTTTAACAATATTAATTTCATGTTGCAAATCGTTAACAGTTAAATCTTTAGATTTCTTTTTATTAAATCTTTCCAAAGTTTCTTCAAAGCTTATTGTTGATTTGAGTATTTTACTAGTTTCATCTTTTAACAGATTTTTCTTAAACTTTTCCAAATATTCTTATTGTAATTCAGGGTTTTGAATTTGATGTATCAATTTGATCAATAAACTCTCATTTTCTTCACTTTTAGTGAGAACATTAATAGATTTAATAACATTACAACATGAATCTCTACAACCAATTCTAACATTAGGTGAATTAGAGGAATCATCAGAAGATTGATAGCAAGAATCAGATGAAGAAGAAAAATCATCTTCCAAAGAATCAGACGAATTGTTTGACTCAAGGATTCTGAATAATTCTTCTTGATCATTATCATCAATTTTTAACATGTTTAACTTGTTTTTTGAACTTACCATGTTTTTGTTTACAATCTTTACTAAAATGTCCAGGTTTACCACAGTTGAAACATTTACCTTTACCTGATCTTTGTTTATCATATTTTTTAGAAACATTTTGACTATAACTATAATTTTATGACTTTTATCATGATTTTTACCCTTTTGTCTGGAATGAGCAATTGGGGGCAAACCATATTGTTCACAAAAATTACCCATTTCATATTTAGCTTTTCTTTTATTTTTTAATTGGTGTTTTAACAGTTTTTCATCATTGCACATATTAATTCTAAGTTTTTTAATAGTGCTTAAAATATCACCATAAGTTAAATTATCATAATCAATAGAATCATTTTTACCAATTAATTCTTGTTTTACCTTATGAGCAAAGATAGGAGACAGACCGTCAATAAACTTTTCTTTCCAATAAGGCTTGAAACAGTCTTTCCGATGCATTACTCTGGAAAGGAAAACATCTTAGTACCATCTGTAATCAGACATAGTAGGACACCTTAAATTATTTAGCAAATCAGAAATTTGAGATGAAACATTAAATGGAGTACCAACAAAATGTTTGATAATAGTATAAATCAAGGTATTAACACCATCAGGAATACCTCGACCAATACGTTCATCAAAAATAGGAAAACCTTCATCATTCTTTTTAACAACATGTTTAATAGAATCTCTGGATTCTTTTGTGAGATATGAATCCCACCATCCATGAAGAGTACCAGAAAAACCAATAGCAAGTAAATCAACAATTTCAGGTTGTTCAAAATCATGATTATTTTGGTAAGCAATACCAACCATAGACATATGTCCCATTTTATTAATAATTTCTTGTTCAGAAAAACCATCAATATTCCGTTCATAAATCTTATCAGTTGAGACAGAAAATTGAGTTTGAAAAGCTCTTTCTTGAAACTGCATATCAGGAGGAGTAGGTTTTGAATACTAATTTTTTGTAAGAAACATGGGTTTGGAAGAACTTCCGACAAATCTTTTAATCTCAGGTAAATCATCATCAAAAACCCTTTTTGTAGGAACAGAAGAAACAGAAGATACCGTATCAGAATCTGTAGTTTCATCATAAACAATTTCTTTTTCATTTTTTGAAATAGTGTAAGCAGCATGAGTACTTGTAGAAGTACCCTCAGTTTTCACTTTTAAATTAGCAAGCATTTTTTCAACAATTTCAAGAGTTTTTGATTGAGAAGTTTTAAACTTGAATTTTTTATCATGACTAGGTAAATTAATCAAAGGTTCCTCAGTCTTGAAAGAAACAGGTTTTTGAACAGAAACAGATTTTTCAACAAAAACAGTTTTTTCAACAATTTTTTCTTCAATACGGTCAAGCTATTGACCAATAACATGCAAAGACTCATTAGTAAAATTGTTTTGTTCAATAAGACTAACAATGGGAGTTTGATCATCAGCAATTTTGAAAGGAAAAGCTTTAACATCAGTTTTGCCAGTAGTTATCAAAATAGTCTCAAGAGGTGGATGACTAGACCTAACAATGGTTTTGTCATCTTTAACAAAATTTGATTTCTTTATCACATTCAAATGATTTTTTGAAACTTCATCTTTTGAAACATAATAATTTTCAAGAAAATCAAAGAACAAAATATGTTTTTTCAACTGATGCATTTTTTCTTTCCATTTCCTTTTAACCCGATCTTTTTCAGACTGAGCAAAATTATTTTGGAAATATTTCCTTTAAGGTCTATTTTTTGAAAGCATAAATTCATTGTATAATGAAACCATATCAATTTCAAAGTTTTCATTCAAAACAGTCAAAACTCTTAATTGATTTTGGTAAACAGAGTTTTCAATAGAAGGAAAATCAAAATCAGATGGACAAACAGATTTAGTGTCATCTTCTTCTTCATTAGCAGATTTGCTATATGGAGAGGAAGATTCAGCTTTAGTAGAGTAGAAAACGAAACTGATTTGAGATTTATTACTTGAAACACCTTTTAATTTTAAATCAGTGGGTTTTTCAAAACTCTTTTGTAAAAACTCATTAAGATCTTGATCTCTTTTTGAAATACTTTCAGATCCAGCAAAGGAATGTCTTCTTTCATTGATCCGCAAAGTTTGATTATTTTGAAAACTTATTTTAAAAGAACCATCAAGATATTGTTGAATATGTGTGAGATCTAGCTCATCAAAAATAGGTTTAGCAATAGGGGATTCTTGTTCCAACAACCATTCAGTGGGAAGCTTAACATCTTGCCATTGAATCATTTTTGGAACTTGAACTTTACCATCAGGAGTTGAACATTGAATTAACATTGTTTTACCAGAAGGTTCTCCATGAATCTTAGTACTAGGATTCAATTAAGTACCCAAAAATCTGTAATAAATGCGATAAATCAAAGCAAAAGGCTTACTACCTTCATCCATAATATAACCAGATGAAGCAATATTTAATGTCAAAGCTTTAACAATATTAGGATCATCCAAAGCAAGAGTAAGATCAGGATAACAATTGAAATATACAGGGTCATCATACAAAGAGGCAATATTCATACCAAGAATGATATCTTTAAAGTTCTTAAATCTAGCATCTCGTAAACACATGAGAATAGAAGCATTAATACCCTTTCGGGTGAGTGGTTTAATAGCAACTTGAACAATACCAATATGCAAATAACTAAGTTTTTTAGCAATGAACTCATTAATATTTCTTTTAGAAAACAAGCAACATTTTTCATGAACTTTAGAAATAGAAAATGTTTGTTCAACAGTTCTAACTTTGTAAACAGGATGAAACGTAGTTTCAGCCTAACTAGTTTTGTAAACAGTTTTAGTATCAACTTTAGGAATATTCCAATTATGGAAGTCAGGAAGCTCATGATCTTCAACAGTGTGATTTTCTTCATTCACAATATCAGGAGGACAACCAGTCCTGGAGCTGACAGAGGAGTTGGATCTCCACAACTTATCCATACTATCCTAGTTCTAACACTCAATTATCATGTTTTTTCTCACAACCATTGCATTTCTAACACATACCCTAAGCAACCCTATACCATACACATGCCCTCTCTTGGCTCAAACGGGTCTTACAGTCAGGTTCTGGGAATTCACTTTACGTCTAGGGTGGCGCCAACGACGGTAAGAACGGAACACAACAACGAAGTATCAAAGGTTCGGGTAGACACAGACAAGGTACAAAGAACACAACAACACTATCACTAGCCAGAAAAAAGTGGCTCTGATACTATAAAGGGGGAAGGGGACGCACAGCTGAAGGGGAGAGACAGAAGCACAGTAATAATATAGTGAAAGTAATGTAAGCAGATAATTTTAAACAATAATAAGGCAGTAGAACCAGCCAAGCAGTATATATCAAGATAATTCAAAGTAAATGAATGTAATTTAGAACCGTCTGGTATGGCAGTAATCCGTCCAAGGTGGTAGTAGCAACAAGTAGTATAATGAACATAAAACTAAAAATACTTGTTATTAAAAATAGGATAAACACTGATAGTAGTAGTGAATACAAGATCTCAACAGTAGAGGTTAATAGTTACAAAGCTTGAACTAGTCCTAATTACAAGGTTTGTAAAGAAGTAGTAGAAACAAGGAATTCTCTCAAAAAGAAGGCTTCTAAGTAAAGAAGACTCTCTCTAGAGAAAATTCTAAAACAAATTCTGATTTTAGCTTAAGGGACAGCCCCCCTTAAATAGGCAATTTTCTGAACAGTAAAAGTAACATGAACAATAAAAGTAAATAGTGAACGGTAGGGTCATTGTCCAAAGCACGCTGAAATTGGACTTGGAATGCAAGAAAGCAATCTTGGAAATATGAGGGATCTCCTTTTTAGAACATTATTATAGCATGGGAAACAACAGTAAAAGCATTTTGTAGTACTTTGGCCTTTGTGTAGGCTAGACAAATAGTATCAGTTAACTCAAAGATCAGGAGTGTTATCTTCATCATGGCCAAACAGGTCCTGATCATAAGGGAAATATGGGTTGTGGGCAACAGATTCCTCAGAAGAGGCTTTGGAATTTCCCTGATTAGCAGCAACTTCTTCTGCCTACTTGAGCAAAGCAAAAAGAGCATCAAGGTTCTTTCTCAAATCATCAATGGGAAAGCTCTTATTTTTTGTCACAGGCTTAGCATTCTTACTGGAAGAAGAGGAGGGAGCATCAGCATTAGCAACAACAAAGGGTTGATCAGGTGAACAATCCTTAGCAATGGGGAGAACAGCCATAGATGAAGATTCTCTAGGAATGGAAGCAATAATTTTCTGAGTATGAGAGAATTTACCCCACCATTTTACATACCAATGTCTGGAGAGAACATCACCATCCTTTTCATACTGCCATTTTAATATCCAAGGTATCTTGTAGCGTTTAACAAAGTGAAGCAAAGCAAGAAACTTAGCACCATGAGCATCAACTTTATGAGACTTCTTGAAACATTCAAAAGCATTAAGTAATGGTTCAGGAAATATGTCATTAATAGGGCCAAATTGAGTCCACCAACGGTTGAACCAAAGAGGCAGAGAACCAGTGAAATTTTTATCAAAGTTAACAAACCAGGAATGAGACATGTTTTCATTTTATTTATTTATTTTATGATACCTTAAGCCTCACACAATATACATTCATTATATAACTTAAAAGTAAAATATTTATTTATTTTTATTATCTACTTTTAAGTAAATTAATAAAAAAAATTATTTACATATGACTTTTTTTTTTTTATGCGAACTACGACAATTTTATTAAGAAGAAAACATTACATCAGAAGCCACTAACTGCTCCACAAAAGGAGGACAAGTTCCTAACCAAATGAGAGAATCTGATAAAGACTTAGCGTGTTGGGCTAACCCATGCGCTACTTTATTACCACACCATGGCACAATAGAAAACAAGCATTCCCTGAATCGTGTGGCTTGAAGTAAGGACCTTGAGATCAAATTGCAGATACTGGCAAGAGGGGTGACTGAGCTCGTGAGAGAGTTATGAACCACCAATGAGTCGCCTTCAAAGATTACTAAACTGATACCACGATCCCAAGCAAACCGCATTCCTTCCTCCATTGCCTTGGCTTCAATTTTCAAAGGACCCAAGGGGGCGTGGATCTTCATGCTCAACGCAACACACACCAACCTAAGGCGGTCCCTAATAACAACCTCAATGCCCACAGCTCGCTATCTCTCAAAAACAGCACTGTCAACATTAACTTTGAGCCACGGATGCTGAGGGAGAACCCAACCAACGTCGACCTCTGGATTCTTCACCTTGATACGATGATTTGCCACTTAAAACTCCTCCAAATACTCCAACATCCAGCCAACAATACCAGAAGCCGATTTGCATGACCTATTTACCCGAATTTCATTTCTATTGGACCAAATACCCCAGGCAACAGTAAATAGATGAGCCAACTCTTGAACAGACCACTACTTCACGTTCTGAGCATGCCAAACCAAATTGATAAACTCCCTCACCTCTCCCAAATCTGTACCGAGGTCGATATTAGCTGCTGTCCACACCTCCTTAGCTTTAGCACAATGCCAAAGCACATGAGCCATAGACTCCACATCCGCCCCACACTTTTCACAAATGTTATCCTGGGTTACCTTCCAAGAGAACAAATTAGCTTTCTTTGGCAAGATGTTCTTACAAGCACGCCATGCAAAAGCCTTAAATTTGCTGGGCAGAGGTAACTTCCAAATACACCACCAGAAGGACACCATGAGCTATGATGACGAGCTCTCACCCTAATGAGTATCACTCCTAGCTTGGCGAGCAACATGATAAGCATTGCTCACAGTGAACGGCTTGATGGAGTAAGAGCCCAAATTAGCCTATCTACAGGCAGCAACGGACTAAGAGGAATAGAAAGGATAGCTTCGGCATCAAAAGGAAGAAAGACCTCATGGATGATATCGGACTTCCAAGTTGCTGTCTCCAGATAAATAAGTGCAGAAACTAAGGCATCATCAGGGAAGAAATGAGGAACAGTTGCAGGTTTATGTGATGACGGGGAAGGCAGCCACTTATCTTTCCACAATCTGACAGAGCCTCCATTACCAATCTGCTAGCGACATCCTAATTGAACAACCTTTTGGGCTTCCATTATACTACACCAAGAATAGGATGGGTGCCTCCCCAACGAAGCAGTCAAAAAATCACCATGCGGAAAATACTTAACTTTATACACTGGGTGAAATAATGAATTTGGACAATCCTAAAGCCGCCACCCCTGCTTAGCCAACAAAGCAATATTAAAAGCTCTCAAATCCTGAAAACCCATAACTCCTTCCTCTTTTGGAGCACACATCTTATCCCAACTTAGCCATGCCAATTTATTATGGTTTTCCTGCTGCCCTTACCAAAATCGTCGCACCATGCCAGCAAGTTCATCACACAAAGCATCAGGGAGCTTAAAACAACTCATAATATAGGCTGGGATAGCTTGGGCCACTAACTTTATTAAAAAAATTTTGCCCGCACTAGATAGAAGCTTCTCCTTCTAGCCAGATAATTCCCCAACTTATCCTTGAGATCATTAAAGGTATTCCTCTTAGATCGCCCCACCAGAGAAGGTAATCCCAGATATTTTTCATGCTGTCGGATCACTGGAGCCCCAAACCTTCTTTGTATTTCCTCCTGAATTGGCCTTGGAGTATTTCTACTAAAAAATAAAGCAATTTTATTCCTATTCAGTTGTTGCCCTGACATTGATTCATAAACTAAAAAGACAGATTGCAAAACTTCACACTCCTCCAAGGTAACTAGGCAAACGATTAAGCTATCCCTGACGATTAAGTAAACCAGATAAGCCCTTTGCACAAAGTAAAAATAGATAAGGAGAAAGAGGGTCCCCCTGATGTAAAACCCTGGAAGGAATAATACGCCCTTTAGGTTGCCCATTAATCCGAACAGAATAAGTAACAGTGTAGACACATCTCATTACAACCTCCACCATTCTCCTATGGATGCTCAGCTTTTTCATAATACCCTTCAAACAAGCCCATTCCACCCTATCATACGCCTTACTCATGTCAAGTTTCAAAGCCATCTCCCCAATTTTCCCTGTCCTTTTCTGACTGATATAGTGCATAGTCTCATATGCCATAAGAATATTATCAGTTATGAATTGACCCTTAGTGAAAACGCTTTAGTTTTCACTAACAATGCTAGACAAAATAGTCTTAAGCCTATTGGCTACAGTCTTTGAAGCAAGTTTATAAATAACATTACAAAGACTTATAAGTTGACACTTAGAAATTTTACGGGGGTTTTTAGCCTTAGGAATAAGAACAATATGGGTGTCATTAAAATCTAGTGGAGTTATCCCATGATTCAAAAAATTCAAAACTGCTTGTGTGACACAATCACCAAAAAAGACCAGATTTTTTTTTATAAAAGAGAGGGGGCATACCATCAGGGCCAAGAGCCGTTGTAAGATGCATCTGATTTAGTGCTTGTTGCACCTCCATTGATTGAAAATCTCTGCCAAGCAAACTATTCATAGGATCAGAAACCATGGCTTACACAGTGTCAACAACTCTCTCAATATCAAATGGGTTGGAAGTGGTGAAGAGTGATGAGAAATAATCTGTGACGTTCAATTACCTCTAGAGTATCCTGCCAAGTACCCGAACTATCCTCCATGCCCTCAATCATATTTTTTTTTATTTCTATTGGAAGCTTTGACATGAAAAAACCGAGTATTTCAGTCACTAACCACTGAGTACATATTCCTAGAACCCAACTCCTCGGTGTCTAGCCATGAACCCAACTCTTTCCTCACACTTGGAATTTCCTCACCATGAAGCTCAGGTTGCTGCTCTAACCATTGCAAATGGGTTTGTAAAGCCGAAATACAGCGCCCCACATGGCCAAACTCAACCTTATTCCAACGTTTCAAAGCGTCCCTACAAGATTGTAAGCAGTTGTGGATTGGAAAACCGGAAGAGAATGAAAGTCCACGTTCCTAAGCTTTACTAACCATCTCTGGACAACAAGGATCATAAAGCCACATGGCTTCGAATCTAAACAACTTCCCTGTTTTCATTTAGTTCCTAATGTCTCGGCCCCATTGGATGCAAAGCATGCAATGATCAGACTCTATGGTTAATATATGGACCACTCTAGCATTAGCAAACTTTCTCATCCATTCCTCATTAGCCAGTGCACGATCCAACCGAGCCCATACACTATCTCCATTCTCAAAATGTCTCAACCAAGTATACCTTGCACCAGTATACCCCAAATCCCTAAAATGGCATAAATCCACTACTTCTCGAAATCTATCCATTTGTCTCTCCAGTCTACGTTGCCCTCCCAATTTTTCAGAATTACTACATATGATTTTTTATTAAACCGTGCACAAGCATAATGCTAGTGTTAAGTGAAATAGTGATGTTCTCAAAGTGTCTCGACCAAGTATGCCGTGCACCCGTATACCCCAAATCCCTAAAATGGCATAAATCCACTACTTTCCAAAATCTATCCATTTGTCCCTCCCGTCTAAGCTGCCCTCCCAATTTTTCAGAATTACTAAGTGGCTTTTGATTAAACCGTGCACAGGCATAGTACTTTCTTTTTTTTTTTTCTCAGAAACCCATGATATAATATTAAACTAAGAATTTACAAGTCTATTACAAAACATGCTAGCTTTATCAAAAGCTAACAAATTCTCCACCACAGGCGGTGGGTTACATCCATCCTTGTCAATTGTGATCCGACGTGGCATATCCCTATAGGCAAACAGACGGAATTCGACGCAATGAAAAAAAAAAGAGTGTATAAATAATAATAAATAAAGAAGTGTTTTCACATTCACAACGATCTTTTTTTATTGATAAAAAGCATTGAATCACAGCTTAGCTTACAACAATCCTTGTCAATTGTCAATTGAATTGCTGATGTTGCTAATGCTAAGTCAGTTTTTGATTTTTTGAATATATAACAAATCCTCTCGCAACTCGCAAATGGCGGAAGAGATTGAAACGATGTCGTCGTCTCTCTGCGAAGACACTCCCTCGCAATCTCAGGTTCTCTTCTCTTCTCTTCTCTTGTACATATTCTATTTTTTATATATATAATTTCAGGGGTTTTCTCTCTCATGATTTATTAGTAATATCTGGATTTGATTTGTTTTTTTTTTTTTTTTTTTTTTTTTTTTTACCGAATCATTGTATTCCTTTAACTTCTCATTAAGAAGTTGGGTTTCATCTTTGAAATTCGAAAGAAGAATTTGAGACCCTTTAATCAAAAATTTTTTTTTATTTAATCCCATTTTGTTTCCAAAAAAAAAAAAAATCAATGCTATTTGACGTTTGAATGAATATGATGAAGGTTGGATGCGAAATTAGTAATAATAAAATTTGTTGTCTTTTAACTTTACATTGGTTGAAGGACATTCAGAATAATATATATATATATATATATATATTAACTTTTTGATGATATTATTTGATAGTTGGAGATGGGGGATTTGAACCCTGGATGGATGGATATGTTGGAAATGCAAACCAATTGAGCTACAAGTTTTTTTTTTTTTTTTGTAAGAAAAGATAAATAATAATAATAATAATAATTTGGAAATAATACTCAGCTCAGCTCTATGGATGGGATGGTTTAAAACACTTAGTATGCACATACATTATTATTACATTGGTGGCTTTCCTATCTATCTTAAATTAAATGACTTCACTCACAGTGTGGTTTGGTTTGGTTTTGTTTGGTAATCTCAGGCACCTGCTCCTGCTCCTGCTCCTGCATTATCCAGTTTTCCAGCTTTCTCAAATGGTGATTTTCAGATGGTTCCAGTCATGTACCCCGCCCTTGTTCCGGGCTTACAAAATCAGGACCATATGAATCGTGGAGCAGGCATTTATGCTGTTCCTGTTTTCTCCTGTATGGGCCCTGTTGCTGGACTTCCATCTAACACTCTTATTCCTCTTACCTACAATTTACCCACGTAAGCATCTCGTCCAATTAATTAGTATCGCTACTCTCTTCTTACTTTACACTTACAAAAGCATGGATTATCTGTGGATAATGGGATATTGGTATCACCCAAAATAGATGCATTCATTCTTAATATGCTGATGTGGTGTGTATCAAATTAATGTTTCATTAAATTTTCTATTCTTTTTAACTTTTACAGTTTTAGTAATTAAATAACACAAGCATACATAATTTAGTCTTCATTCATAATGTTTGTAACAAATCCATCCTATGTGTTTGTCAAATATTTTATTTTTTATGTTTTAATTATATTGGTCAAATATATTGTTTAGTGTACTCATCTTGGCTGTTATACCCTTGGAAGTTATTAATCATTATATCCATGAGTTCAGTAATGAGGAAGGGTGGTTTCATTGAGGTTTATACACTACAAGATCAATGTCAAGAACATAGATTAAAATAACAACAAAAGGCATGATTGTTGTTAGTATACCAGATGATTTTTTCTGAGTCTTGTTTAGCTGAGGCTTTGTTGGCTTCAGCTTGATAATAATGACGATGTTGTTGATTTACTCGAAGACTTAGGGAAGTCATTCTTTATGTGGCAAGTTTTGATTGCCACAGATCATGCTTTGTGTGAATAAACTGAACCTTTATGTCATCTGTGATTGTTTAGTAGGCCTATGCACAAGGCAATTCCCATATAAACCTTTCTTGCATCTTAATATAGAATAAATTGCTTTTGGTCTGGCTGATATTAAATTGTTAACAAAAAATGAAACCACTAGAAACTGTTTTGCAAAAGTAATGTAATACTCATTACTTTAGATCCTAATCGATTTGTAAAGTACTCTGACTAGGCTTTGGAGAAGTGTGATAGCTTTGAAGTTTGGGGAAAAGAGGCTGGGGGGGGGGGGTGGGGGGGTGTTGGACCTCTAAGTTAAAGAGTGGTCCTTATGGTTGTGGTTTGTGGAAAAGTATTAGGATGGGTTGGGAAGATTTTCATAGATATATTTGGTATGAGGTGGGTATGGGAAATAGGGTATGGTTCTGGCTGGATTGTTGGTGTGGAGATCAATCTCTTAAGGAGGCTTTCTTGGTCTTGTATGATATTGCTACGGATCAGGAGGCTTTGGTGGAGTCTTTATTGGTGCGGCATCATGAGGAGGAGAAGAGGAGTTGGGATGTGCAGTTTCATTGAGCTTTGAATGATTGGGAATTGGATGCGGTGATGGCTTTTACTCACATCTTGTTGACCCATATTCCCTCCAGTGAGGTTGGAGACCGGATGAGCTGGAAGTTGAGGACGAGTAGGGAGTTTGAGATTCAGTATTTTTATTGTGGGCTGAGGGCATCGTCCTTTGTTATCTTCCCTTGGAAATCAATTTGGGGGAGATCCTCACAGCTGATAATTTAAGGAGGAGAGGCTTTTATTTATTGGGTTGGTGTTGCATGTGCAAATGCGATGGGGAATCAGTGGACCGTCTTTTGCTTCATTGTGGGGAGGCTCGTTGGTTGTGGAATTTTGTTTGTAAATCTTTTGGGGTTGCATGAGTGATTCCTGAAAGAGTGAAGGATCTTTTGCTCAAGTGGAGGAACTGGTTGGGGAAGCATTCTTCTGATATTTGGAATTTGACACCATTGTGTTTGATGTGATATATTTGGAAGGAGAGAAACAGGCATACCTTTGAGGATATGGAATGCTCGAGGAGCAACGTCTCAAGTCTTTTATAGGGACTTTGTTTGATTGGTCATGAGTTTGGGGACTTACTTCTAGTGAGTCCCTCCTGATGTTTTTAGATTCCCTTTCTTCTTGTGCGTAGCTTTATCTCTTTTGTATTTTTGTGGCAACGTCATGTTTTTTCCATGTCGTAGTCTATTTTAATGATATCTTATCTTACCTAAAAGAAAAATAGGTTTGTTGCCCCAAATTAGTAAACTCTTAACTACTTAGTTACATTCCCCCTCTCTTTTCCTTTTTCCTTTTTGGAGGCCAGGATTAGAGAGAGATAATACCACAAATTCTTGCCATTTTGTTTCCTAGACAATATTAAAAAATGGCTATTGATCTTTCTTGTACAACTCTTGTTTAAATTCATCCGTCGAAAATAATATGGATGATTGGTGATGTTAATCACAATGACAATATCCATGGTCTGTATAGCAGATTGGATTATGTTGATATGTTGTATGTGCTGACCGATTGTCCCTTTTTTCTTATCATGGTTGCTTGGTGCCATAAACAGTAGACGAAGTCCTGAGGCTGGTGTTGGAGGTGAAGAGCATGGGCAAGGAGGGCAACAGCAGCACCAACAGCAACAGCCTGCACCTCAAAGACAAGTTGTTGTAAGGAGATTTCAAATTGCTTTTCAGCTTGATTTGTTGCTTATTCTAAAGCTGGCAGCAGTAATCTTTTTGTTCAACCAAGATGGATCAAGACAGAGGCTTGTTGTCCTCGTATTTTTTGCTTCACTTGTCTACTTGTAAGCATCTGAACCTCTTACCAATTTCAATAGATGTGCTCGGAATGCAACTTCTGCCGCTTACTGGTCCATTGGATTCTTAAACATTAAAAAATGCATGGTGGAAAGAGATTTTGTTTGTTTTCGTTATAAAAAAATTTTCAATATTTAAGTTAGGATGAAGCTACTTGTGTGTGTGTGTGTGTGTGTGTGTGTGTGTGTGTGTGTGTGTATTCATACGTTACATGCTTCTTTCTTATTAATTATTAATTTTTCTCGAATGATTAAGTTATATCAGTGACTTATCAGAAAATTAAGTTGTATGAGTGGAAGATGAGTGTTTTAGATGTGGATGTTTCAGATACCAAACTGGAGCTCTCACACCAATAGTACGCTGGCTTTCACAAGGCATGCAGAGGGCAGCTGCGCCTCCCCATCCACCAAGACCTGCTGTCAGGGCTGAAAATGTTGCTGCTGCAAGACAGGGAGTTGAGAATGTTGCTGGGGCAGGTATATTCCGCTTTGTTTATGCAATACTTGAATTTATGAAATGCATGTTTCAGGACCTTTTTCCGGCAGGTATTTACATAGAGAGAAATAGAGTGTACACATAGTTATCACATTACATATATAGAACTGCAAACAAGCAGCAAAGGGAAGCTGAACTTCTAGCTGATCAGCTTGGTCAAAATGGATACAGTTTGAGCTCTTTTGGGCTTGAAACAAGCTATAGACATCCAGCTGACTCAGAAGTTGCTTGGTTTTGGCTGTATGTTGAATGAGCCTAAATTTTGGCATCTAGGTCACTAATTAATAAAAACTTGGTTCATTGCAGTCTAAATATCCAGAATAATTTGAACCTAACCAAAACAAAGTCTTAAACCATAGTCAGGCCTCAAGTTCCCTGTGATCAACTTACCTTTGTAAATGTGTCATGCAGATAAAAATATGGACTAAAAGTACCTCTTTTCTCAGTTTTTCCAATATAAATGCAATTTCATTTTTAATTTCATCTGATTATTCCATTTTTTTTATTTAGTTTTGAATTATTGTTATTGTAAAACTTTAGGAACTATTTTTTTGACAGTTCCCTAAAAATTGTCAACATTGGCATTTATGCTACCCAAAGTTGTGCACAATTCAGTTTAGGTTGGTTCATTCTTGTTGCAACAGTGAACTCAATGAGATGGAATGCTAATTGCTTTTACAGATGATAGGACCAACATTTGCTATTTTACTGTTTCTACTAGTGATAAGAAGCCACTTCTTAGTCCTCAGCCTTTCTTTCTCCTTTTATTTTTATTTTTATTTTTATTATTAATAAAGTTATTTTCTTATTAATGATTTTTTTTTTAAGTAAAAAAAAGGTGGTGATAAGTAGCCACATTTTGGTATGTAATGAGCCCATAGGCCTTGAACCAAATGGCGTCTCTTCTCCCCAAACGGTTGGATGGTCTTATGGTGGGTGTGAGTTGTGTGTCTGTCATTAAAAAATGCCCAAGGGTGCCTAACATTTTATATAGGTATCTTTTAAAAGGGGTGTTTTATTTCCTTTTTTAAGTTATGTTGTATTGTATAACCAATAGCCTTACAATATTTCCATTGAAGGTTGATGTTTGGGTTTTAACCTTGTGGAGGCAATGGTGCTTAGTGCTAACTACTGGCAGTCTATAGCACCATTTGACCAAGTCACATTCCTTTTCTTTTTCCTTTTTTTTCCCCCAATTAGAAGGATAAGGTGTTAATTTGTTAAGGAAAAGAAATATCAGTTAGAGTTGGGAATACACACTTATGATTAGGGACATGAATGATACTTACAAAATAACATTCTTTCATTAACTTATGGCAGAAGGTCAACCTGGAGCTCAGATTGAGAATCAGCCTGCAAATGATGGAAACCGGGCTGTTGAGAATGAAAATGAGAATTTAGCAGAACCTGGTGGTGTCAATGGTGCTAATCATTGGTGGGGAATTGTGAAGGAAATTCAGATGATTGTCTTTGGTTTCATTACTTCCCTTCTCCCGGGCTTTCACAACATAGATTAGATCAGACTTTGTTGGAGACAACCCCTTTGAACCGATTCAAAAGCTGGAAACAAAATGGTTTTTATTTTTCAAATAAATGTGAAGTATTTTATATTGCCATAGTTATAACTTGAAGCATACTGTATGTGCAATGATAGCACCATTTTGGATAGTGTGGCTTTTAGTTATGGGTATCATATACATGTATTCAGGAAGTTCTTGTTTTTTCAGAGTTTATATTTCATGCGGAGGATTTTATTTAAGCAGTCCTATGTTTTTATCTCCCCTTTTGTGCTTATCTCATTATTGTATCCTCAAAACAACCTTCACATCATTCTTTGTTCATCATTAATTTGTTTGTCGAGTTTCCAATTCTTAATAAATAACTGTTTGTCAAGTGACTTCTGAAGTTTTTGTCAATTCTGACCAAAATGTTGAGAAATTGAAAAGAACAATATACTTTTTCTTTTATTTTTGTTAACTTGGTTTATATATATATATATATATATATGAGATAGGTTCAAGTAACACTTAGTGTAACTTTAGAGAGTTGCACATTTTTTAAACCATTAGATCCAATGGTTAAAAAAAGACTATAATTATTGCAAATATTCTAATTAGAATCTAATTAATTACCTTCATTTATTACCTTTTAAACTTATCTCTAAACCTAAAAATGGTTTGACTTCTGACTCTCTCTCACATTTACGTATCTCCCTCTATGTTTCTTTCTCCGTTTTAACATCTCCAGTTTTGGCAAGAATTGAGTAGTCTTCCCCACATCAATCTGAATTTCTTGCTTCCTGGATTCAACCATGTCAATTTCAGGAGAAATTATAAGGTTCACATGGTGGACAAGTGATGTGGTCCACCATTCCATTAAAAAACTGCCACTTGTTTAAAATTGTTAGTTAGAAAATTTTTTTAAACAGAAATTAATTACTGACTCAGCAATTTTAAACAAATAGAAGTTTTTTAATGGAATAGTGGACAAATGACGAGGTCCACTAGAGGACCCTATAATTTCTCCAATTTCAGGTACTCTTGCAACATTGCTAGGCACAGGAGGTTCAGTTGGAGAATCATTGTCCTGATTTATGCCACCCATGTTCTCTGTAAACATCAAAACTAAATCCATTACCGATTGATTGCAAATGCCACCATAGAAAGATCAATTTTCTTGAAATCCTTATAAAGAAAAATTTCTTCTTTTTTTTCTCTATAAGAACTATGGATTTATTAAAACCGTATCCAGGGGACCTTTTGAAACAAAATATATGATGACCAACTATTGCAGCTAAAGAAATTCAGTAGTACCAGCTAATTTGACTTTTTTTTTTTTTTTTGTAACTAATGTTCTTTTGTCCTTCAATCTTGATTTGGATTTTACAGTATCAATTCTGTTGAACATTTTCCTGCTCTTCTTAGTGACAACACCATTTTCAAATTCAGATTCTTTTGGTGAGTCATGAAGATATTGAACTTTTCTTCGGGTCCTCTTAGATGGCCTAGACAAAAATTTCCACTGCAGACTCCTTCGTTCAAGCAGATTTGTCCAGAAAATAGAAGGTGATTCATTGTCCACAAACTGCATTTTCCTCTCACCAAGTAATGAAAGATTTCTGGCATACACCACCCTCCTGCACTTTTAAAATAATTGAGTAGTTACTTGGGTCACAGTTGTCACCACTGTTAGGCAATTGGATTGACAATTCACGGAGTACATCATCTAAAAGTGACTGTTCAGATGACATGTTTGAACCTGAGTCGGAGGAATTACAACCAAGGAAGTCATCAAGCTTATTGAATAGATAGGGAGCACCCCAATTTAGCAGTGAATGAGAAGTATGCGAGCTTATTGAGTGTATATTGCTATCAAGAGCCCTACCCTATGGAAGTGGTGAAGGAAAGAGAGAGAGAAACGTAAATGACAGAGAGAGAGTCAGAAGTCAAACTTTTTTTGAGTTTAGAGATAGGTTTAGAAGGTAATAAATGAGGGTAATTAATTAGATTCTAATCAGAATATTTGTAATAATTATAATATTTTTTAACCGTTAGATCTACTTAAATCTAGTGGTTTAAAAAAAGTGTAACTCTCTCTCTCTCTCTCTCTCTCTCTCTCTCTCTCTCTCTCTCTCTCTCTCTCTCTCTCTCTCTCTCTCTCTATATATATATATATATATATATATATACACCCCATGCCCCGAGTCTTGAACTATAAACCCCCTACAAGCCACAACCCCAGGTTACTAGACCAACATGATCGTTGGCAACAATTTACTTTCTTGACTATTTAGAGAGTAGGGAAGTATGCATGAACTCTCTATATTTGTCATGTGCTCCTACTGTTACTATAGTTGCACCCATGGTTGTTAAAATGGCAATTTGGATCATAGGATTACACAATTTTACGAGCCCACCTCACTAAAACGTTTAGGATCGCACTAAAATCGTAAAAATAGTAGGATCGTATGGGATCCTACCAAAACATTAGTTTTTGGGATTTTTATTTATTTATTTATTATTATGGGATAAAATTTTGGTTTTGACGAAGTTTTTTTTTATTTTTCTATGTTGTGATAGAATGCCTTTTTATTTATTTTTATATAATTATATTAACTTAAGCAATTTTTTTCTAGTTTCAGTTCACTTATAATCAAATTAAAGGAATGCTTCATCATTTCTAATGAAGAATTTATATTGGCTTTGCTACCTTTGAAGTTATAATGTTGTTAAATTTGTTTGATTAATATACTAATATTTCTAAAATGTTTTTCTTATATATAATTTTATTAGTATGCTTGTATATATATATTAATTGATTGATTTTTTTGAGCATGCTCTGTAATTGTTGCTGAGTGATATAACTTGAATAGTTAAGTGTAAAGTTCTATCTTGATCTCCTTTGCAGTTCTAGTATACAAATATATAATGTCTACATAAATGATGAAATGGATGATAATGATAAGGACAGTAGTTATAAGAACCCTAGAATGAGAATAATTAAATGTTCACTTCACCTTAATATTCATCTTGCTTTTGGATTTCATATTTTAGTTAGCTAGTTTCCATTTGATAACTTATTTTGGATTTTAAACTTGGAACTTGAAAAATATTTTCATGTGTTGAAAAAAGATTTTGGTATTTGATTGCTAATTAAATATTTATTGAACTTTTTAAATACATTGAGTCAAAACTTAAATATATTTGTGTCATTAGTATAGATGTAGCAATGTATGACATGCAAATTGCATCATATGATGCAAAAATCTTAGTTTTTTTTATGGATAAGTTCACAATTTACATGATTATTCAACATAAAGTCATTATCAATGTGTTTTTTTTTTTTTTTTTAATTTGAAAATATGTAGGATTTTACGATTCACAATCTGATTCTCTGATTCACGATCCCACCTACCTCCCACAATTCTTCGTAGGATCCCGATTTTGACAACCTTAGTTACACCAAAAGTAAAAGCCTGAGCTTCTTGTGAAAATGTTATGAAGTTTTGTTGTATCTATGCCCCTACTCGCATCCAATAAAAGTGGAACGTAATTCTTGAATATTATTTTGTATACTTTACAAATCAGGCAACCAGCTGTTATTATTTTCAAAATTCAAAGAAACAAAGCACAAGTGTGAGGATTAGAATCCTCTGCAACTTTGAGATAATAACTCTTCTAAAACGTTTTTAAAATCTTATTCATCTATCTCAAAGAAATAGATTTGGATCTGGTTAAAAATTATTTTATAATTTTAAGAAAATATTAAAAGATCAAATATTAAAGATTGTACAAATATTAATGATGTGGTAAATCAATATGGATAGGATTTTAAAAATTATGTGCCAGAGTTACTCTAAAAATTCTAAAGATGCAGGAGATGGGATTTGAATACTGTATTTCTTAATCTTCTAAAGGTTTTGGTTGAACTACAAGGCTCTTGGGCACTCCAGTGAGAGATCTAAGTCCTACACTCAAGGAAGTATTCCTAAGCTTTTACCTAATGAAATAAAACTCCAAATATTTGATTAATCCAATTAGACTTCTTAACTAAATTCAATCATATTACTGTATTGATCAATGTAGTATGAACAATATTATCCTTTTCAAGAAGGATAAATTCAACCATATGGTTTATTTGTCAAAATGTACTCACGTTTTACCATACAATTTATTTGCCACACTTCCTTTCACTTCAATGGTCAGTTCCCTTCTATCTTGATACAATCTATAAGAATTGTATTCAAAATCCGTTTGAAATCTAAAAGTGAAATAGTTCCATGTTTATAACATGTTAGATATACGTTGCTATGTTTGAAGCCGAAGATATGTATTATGCTATATCATAGTATATATATTTTTATAATCCGATAGTTTGAGGAGGGAGGGGACTTGAACTGTCAATATTTCTGTTGAAAAACACCATGAAGTACTAGTTAAACTACAAATCTCTTGACATTGATTATGTAATTAAGCAAAAAATAAATAAATAAATAACCCCAAATTGAAAGCTATGAATATCTCTTGTATTGATCAATGTAGTATGAACAATATTACTGTATTGATCAATGTAGTATGAACAATATTATCTTTTCAAGAAGGACAAATTCAACCATATGATTTATTTGTCAAACTGTACTCACGTTTTACCATACAATTTATTTGCCTCACTTCCTTTCACATCAATGGTCAGTTCCTTCCTATCTTGATACAGTCTATAAGAATTGTATTCAAAATCCGTTTGAGTTCTAATAAGTGAAACAGTTTCATGTTTATAACATGTTAGATATACATTGCTATGTTTGAAGCCGAAGATATATACTATGCTATATCATAGTATATATATTTTTAATAATCCGATAGTTTGAGGAGGGAGGGGACTTGAACTGTCAACGTTTCTGTTGAAAAACACCGTGAAGTACTAGTTAAACTACAAATCTCTTGACATTGATTATGTAATTAAGCAAAATTGAAAGCTATGAATATCTCCGCCCCTGGTCCCATGTGGGCATTCGGGTCAGTATGTTTACCATTTGATCGGCTTTGAAGAACTCAACTCGGTTTGAGAAAAAAATAAAATAAAAAAGAAATAAAGAAATTAGGATCAAGTCCTTTCTTGCTAAAAATAAGTTACTTTTTACAAAAGAATCAAGTCCCATCGTCCCAGTTAGCACCATATTTTGTAGCCAATGGTTGAACAGATATAACACCAATGTGTGTAGCGTGTACCTCACAAGTCACAACTAATTCTTTTTCTTTTTCCTTTTTCTTTTTTGGATGAACAAAGTGAAGGATGAAGGGATCTCAACTGGCACAAAATCTTGAATGACATTTAACCTGCAAATTGGGTGCCGTGGCTCTACTGCAGTTTTACTCTCTCTCTCTCTCTCTCTCTCTCAGAGAAAAGTGCATCTTATAAAATAGCCAGATATGTGGGTGCCAACATTATCATGCCATACTAAAGAAGAATAAGAAAATGTTAAGAAACATATTTTACTAGAACTCAGGTCCTTAAACAACTGAGCATCATAAGACATTTTAATCTATAAAATTATTACAAAAGCACTATATATACATATTGGTCTCTCAAGAACCCGCCAAAATTCAGATTTATCAGAGGATGTGGAAGAAAGAAGCTGAAGGAACTCATTTTATTTTAGCTCTAAAGAATAGTAATTACAAAAGGTATATACAGCTCGGTGTAAAAAAAACCAGCCTCACATCTCAGATAAAAGATTGCTGATTTTCCGTAACTCCTTGAGAGCTGCCGTGGCTGTAACTTGTCCTTTTCCAACTAAACCATTTTTAGATAAGTTCTCCAATGATCCCACCTGACCCCGATCTTGCTGGAAAACAGTCTCAATTACCTGACACACAAACTTATCAGTTTACCACGCACAGAGAGAGAGAGAGAGAGAGAGAGAGAGAGAGAGAGAGAGTAATATTTTAATGGTGTAGAAAAATCTTGAAGCAACAATATTTCTAAAGGCGCCTAAAAAATGTAGGAAGCATTGGGGAATGCAACCATGAAACTCCATAAGTTTAGAAGTGACCCATATATTCATTTGATTCAGTATGCATCCTGTAATGAAAATAAAAAAACAATGATCTAATATGTACCCTACATTGATGTGTGTATCCTGTAACAAAAAGAAAAAACAATGATCTAATCTGTACCCTACATTGATTCCCATTTGTTTAATGAGAAATTATAAGATAGATTCCAAAGGCATCCCAACTAGCCCACAGAGAATCATTCCCCTCAAAATTTAAAGCAGTTCCCTATTTCTAGGATAACAAAAGTCATAATGTTACCTGAATATGGTCAAGCATAGACTGTCCAAGATTCCTCAAAGTACCCATCACATTCTGGTCCGTAGCATCTCCTTTGCCGCTAATAGAAGAGTTACAAGTAGCATTAGCAACTAGAAAGCCGGCAGTATTGTCCTGGTCATTTTCACAGTTGGCAGATTTTGTAGCTTCAAAGGTTCCTCCTCCTTTCTCAGACGTACCCTCACCAGCAGCATTACGCCCAAACTTCCAAAACCACTGGAATTTACCTGAAAGAAGCTTTCGCTCTTTTGGAACAGTCAAAGAATTTCCCATGGAATCATTGTTCAATCCAGATTTTGGGAAGACGTCCTCAGGGTTATCAGAAACTGGAAGAGGTGATTCATCTGGGATAGTACTGGAATGATCATCACTTTCCTCAAGGGATGAAGTTGATGCAACACTACTTTTTTCAGAGTCATTTTCTTGGTCATTAGCCCCATTAAGAGAACTTGTTGGGTCTGAATATAAAGACAAGTTTTCTTCACTTCCAGCATTCCCACTCAAACTCCCCTCAGCAGTGCAAGTAATTTCCTTCTTGCCACCATCTTGTCCCTCCACATCAACTTCTACACACACACAGTTTTTCTGGCTTAAAACTTCATCACAGTGTGCTTTCTCAGTGTCTTCATCTGAGCCAAGTTCTCGAGAAAGATCTTCTAACAAACTTCGTTTAACAGATGAATTGCTATCCTTTTTGCCACTCTCAACCTTTGCAGGAGATGATCCTGTTCGGGAGAGACTCAATCTTACTTTTTCTGTCCAACCTCTTTTTGGAGTTTGAACTTGTTTTGTTGAATCACTTTTCTCAAGTTCTTCAGCCTTGTGTAGAACTCTCCACTTCTCTTCCCAGTAGCTCTCAGGTACCAGATTTAAAGGAGTTTTTGGAGAAACAGAATCAGATGATAGGCTATGACCTCTTACAGCTGCTGATTTACTCCGGTTTAAAGCCCCACCAAGTGAAGAAGATGAGGATGACATATTAGCACTCAGTGCAAGAGCCTGCAAGGATTTTGCCTTTTCTATCAGTTTCTTTAAATTTACAGTCTCTGGAAAGTTTAACAATCTCTGAAGGCAAGAAGTAGCATGTTCAGTTGCAAGTAGGGAAGATCTCAAATAAAGTAACATTGAAACTGCCATAGCTGAAATAAATGCTCCACGAGGTGAATTAAGGACCCCAAAGCTGGACATGGTGTCATCTTCAGCAACTTTGTCTAATATACTATTATCTGATGCAAATATCTCGTCCCAAATTATCAACAAGTCTTCAAGTGAAAATTCACGTCCAAATAAAACCCGTAACCAGCGAAGTGCAAAGTACTGCGGTTCAACCCCAAGCTCAACAAGGTGGCTGTGTAGAGAGGAGTCAACCAGAGATAGCAGGTGGTATAATGCCGCAGATGCTTCAAGGACGGGAGGTAAACCAGTGTAAGACCCACCTGCAGGAGTGGGAGAGAAGAAATCTGCCATTGCAACTGAGCCATGGGCCCCACTCATCAAAGCATCCAACATGCAATATGCATCATGCTCCATAAATTTCTCAGATAAGACAATACCCAGTTCACCTTCAGCCCCATAAGCATCACTCAGTAACACAATGGTCTGTATCTCAGGATCAAGCTCATCAAGACTCCTAACTTTTGTCACATTTCCATGTGACCCATTCTCATCTTCCATAATATCTGGAGACTTTTTAAAATCAAAATTATATGTAAGATCATTATCAAGAAATGATAGGTCATCAAATTTGTCAGTGAACTGATCTTCATAAAGCTTTCTAACTTGAGAAAGATGTTCCACATCAACTTGAAGAACGTACAACAGAGGAGCCAATAGTTCATGCATTCCTATAAAGAACACCAGAAAGAAGGATGATATTTAAAAATTTCCGAAAATAAACTTCCACATAATTTGGGCCTTAGAGGGCATAGTGAGTGCAGAATAAAATCTCACTTGGGCTCTACTTATCACCAAAAAAGACACTCCAAGAAAAACTTATGGCATTTGAGTTGGACATTATAAAACAAATGAATGCCAAGTCTAAATGATTAATGGCCCAACCATTTTTCATTGATAATATTTCTAAATCTACATCCAGAATAAGTTGTTTCATGTATGCAAATGGAAAAGAATATATATATATATATATATATATATTTTTTTTTTCTGGTAATATTTAGGTTTTTTCCCCTTTTCTCTTTCCTTTTTGAAGAGGATCAAGTAGCACCTTACAAGAAAAAATTAAAAAGAAAAAAAAAAAACCACACACACACATCCAGGTTCACAGGCATACAATCCATACTGATCATAATATTCAAGGAAAACCAGACCACCAGTACAAATATGTTGATGGAAAGGTTAATGGATTTGCCAGGTAAAAAGAAAATAATGAAAGATATTTTCTTATTTATAGAAAGGAAAATATGGTATATGAGGTCTTTTGGTCCTACAGTACTTCAATGCATATCATTGAGGGATGTCACAAAGTCAAAAACCACAAACTTTTCCCACTTGATAGGTGGCATCTTATTCCCAGTGCTTTACAATGGCAGAGTGTGTGAACCTGTATCAATTGCATTTGTGGTAGTGATTTGTCGCCCAATTATATGCATGCCATGCACTGTAGAGTGGATTTAAACTTTGAAGGACCATATCCCACTAGATTTTTTCATCTTGCCTATTGCGCAACCTCCTTCCCTTAGCATTTAAATTTTCGGGGGAAAAAAAAAAAACAGAGGGCTGCATATGGCTAGGTACTTCCAACTAAAAAATGCATTCTTGATAATATTGTAGTTGCGAATCATATCATAATTCCTGTACACGACTTCTTTTAATGGCTACAATGGGGGAGAGAGAGAGTTGAACCCTAGATGTCTCCGTTGGAAACTCTAGAAGGTGCCAGTTGAGTTACAAGGGTCTTAGCATAATATACGACCTCTTGGAACACATTATCTATCATACAACTCAATTAGGACATAATGAAATATAAAACTATTTCCAATAAAGATTGCTTTGACATGAGCAATTTACCTTGTCTGTAACCATACTCAGGATGTCTAAGGCACCACAAGAGCAAGATTCGTCTTAACATGCCTTGGCATCCTGGTGTCTGGAAATAGCTCCCATGTTCCGGATATAAACGTGACAAATCCTGGTCAACCATTTTCTCTAGCTCAGCATTTCGAAAGAAGCGACCCCAAGTGCTATCTGCACAGAATTAATGACATAATCCAACATAAATTAGTGATAGCATCAAGCACGTCAGAACTAGCTAACTTACTCAAGAACTCATTGACCCATTTTACAGAATAATATATTGTTCTTTATATTTTATTACCGGTCAAACTTAACCACAAGGAGCTAGCTAGCTCACCAAGGAATCTGTTCGGGTGACATCTATACAAAAACCCAAGACATTGCTATTTCTTATTCTTTTACCATTTGCTCTATCTTCTCATGGGCTGCATTCTAAAATTTATATAAAAAGAAGAAGAAAAAGGCAATTCCTTCCATGAATGACCAAGAAGCAAATTAAGATACAAGCATAGAAACTTTGGCTTCTTAACATAAATTATGTAATAGATATATAACAATGATAAATAAACACCAGAACTATCCTTGTGGCTGAGAGCCCTCACAGCCTAGGCACAACGATGCAATTATCACGGGTGCGCTCTGCCACTGAGCTAACTCAGGGAGAAAGCGATATTCTGATATTCAAAACCGAACTAAGGCAAAGATTCAGGAAAAAAAAATTGCTTTAACAATGCATGGATTTATAACTAATTCCCAAGGTACAAGTACAAATTATATATCAAACATGGATGGGTGCCTAAAAGAGACAAGAAAGTTTACCTGGGTTTAATGAAAGTGGATTGTCCATGACAAGGTTAGGAGAATTACTTCCATCCTTGGGAATATGTGGATCAACTAGAAGGCGCCTTCTCATACCAGCATATCTGACCAAGCACGAAGTCAACAAGAAATTCAATAGATTACAATGAAATATTAAAAAAAAAATCCAATTTTTACAACTAAGACGGACATCACTGAAACATCTGTGTCAAAATAAATTTTGGTCCAAGATGTCTACTATCATTGTAAGTTATGAAGCTGGCAAATAATATTTTCAATTCCAGCTTTGCCATTGACTTATAACCTGAATAAAATGAAAACAACATTAAGAAAATTGTTTGCTTGACGTGTCCAAAACTTTAAAATGGTCGCGTAAATTCCCAAAAGCATTCGCTTAAAATGGCTGGATAACAAACCAAAGTTTAGATTTTGTGAAAACTGGGCGCTTCCGAGATTCATAGCTTTACAAACCTTAGTTTAATCAAACCAAGCTTTAAGTTCTGTCAAAATTGAGTGCTTCTGACATTCATGGATCAAAGCAAACCTTGTTTTAATCAACTAAGTTATTCAAACTACAGCCAATCCTAGTTAACAAAGGACAAATTGCAGAACCTATATACAAATCATGTTTAAAAGGATTGTCAGGAACAAGGCATTTCTATAAATTGAACTCAAGATTACAATTCTCCATTAGCATTAGGCAGGCATCAGAATTTTCCTTGTTAAACCGCCAATCCGCATGTCAAAGAAAACAAAATATCAAACCATTAACCTTGTGGATGGTAGAGCCCTCTAAAAGGCTGAATATGTGTTTTCCACGAATCATCTCTAACATCTATGTAACTACAAGTGCTAGCTTATAAACGAATCTCTGAAAGCAAAAACCACCCTCCCCCTAAAAAAAAAAACCCAACGAAGAAAATTAATCATAAGACAAAGTAAAACGAAGTAGCAATGTTTTGAGAGATACAAAACAAAGACAACCAGAAGCTATTGTAAAAGATAATCTCTCAATTCTCGATCCTTAATCAAACTGGAACCCCGCCTAACTAACTCTTCAGTCTAAAAAAAAAAAAAATCCCCATATCCATATGCTTCTTCTATCCATCAATTGAAATTCATCAACCCTTTCTTTCTTATAATATTAGTTTTTCATTTTTTTTTTCCTTTAATACCCGTGTGTGTGTGTGTGTGTGTGTGTGTTTTTACATACATCAATTATTGAAATCAAAATTTGGTAATCATGAAAACAAAGTAACAAGTTTCAACACAAAAAAAAAAAAATATATATATATATATATATAAGCTAAACCCAATCAAAAAAAAAAAAAAAAAAATCCAGAAATGGGGGGTTAGAAATTCAGAAGAAATCTAGAAAATTGATAATAATTGAGCAAAAGTTACCTCCTCCGAGAATCAGCGGTAACCCTTCGAAGATCATCTATGGAAGAAGAAGGCAAAATCCCAAGATTGATACGCCACTGCACGCCTCTGAGATGCGCGAATTGTCGGTTCTGCTCTACAGAGCTTGAAGACGACGATTCCGGCAATGCTGCCTCGATCGGAGTTTCCGTCATAGTTTTCTTCAAATACCCAGTTGCTGAAATTTCATATAATTGAAAAACACAAGCTTTTGCAGCAATTTTCTCGAGCAGAAACTTGCACAATGTTGGAGCAGAGGCTAGAATTCAATTGAATCGAATAGCTTTTCAGAGAAAGAGTTTATGGGATTTGAAGAACGAGAATTTATGGGAGAGAAGAGAGTTATGGAAGAAAGAAACAATAGGCGAAATTAAAGAAACAGAGAATGTTGTGTTTTTTGGAAAACTGAGAATTACAGGCCTTAGGTGTCAATTTAACTAGGAACTAGGAAGGAAATAGAGAGTAGAGAGAGAGAGAGAGAGAGAGTCTTCCGTCTTACAACTTATAACTTACAACAAACAAGCAAGCCTTCTCTTCTTACTTCGTTGAAATTAAGAAATAGAGAAACACAATTAATTCCTCTTTCTTTCTTTCTTTTTTTAAGAGAGAGAATAAAAGAACAAAACAAAAATAAAAATAAAAAGAAGGTTGGGAGCTATTTAGGAGTTCTTGACATATTGGAAGGTTAATTACCAAAAAAAAAAGACATATTGGAAGGTGAGGTGAGTTGTCCTTTTCTACAAATACCTCCACATTTAACAAAAACCCTCTCTTTTTGGCTATTCCAACTTCCAAGTACTACTTCCCAATTTTATTTACCGCAACAACAAATAATTATATTAATAAGTATTATAGTTTCTCTTTGTTAATTTTGTTTTTGCTATTAGAAAATAGCATTTGATTTACAATCTCCAAATAACAAACTTGTTAATTCTATCTCAGCATTTTTTTTTTTTTTGAGAATATTCAATTTTACTGCTCTTCTCTTACTTGTTAGGAGTTGTACATCATAATTCGGTTTTTTATTCTATGGTTTTAATTTTTTTGTCTATTTTTTTTTAAATTTATTTATCAAGAAACATAGCTCTTGTAAAAGTTAAGACATGTATAATCATTGTTATCTTAGAGATTAATACAATCATGACCCTGCATGATAAATAATATTCTCGAATCAAAATTTTGAAAAATGTATAAATTTAGTATGAGGTTATTATTTATATATATATATATATATATATATATATAAGAAATATGATATACAGTGAGCAAGAGTCTGATAGTTTAAGTGTTCAACTCACAATTATTTGGTGTCTTTAATGAAAACATCCAGGGTTCAAATTCTCCATCTCTCAACTATCAAATTATTGCTAACAATCTTTAACTAATATTTCATGGTATTTTCAATAGAAACATTCAATCTCAAACATAAAGAGATCAATCTTCATGGCACACAATTAAGATGAGAAACTGGAGTATAGAATCTTTTGTGTGCTCCTTATTTCGTTGTAAACAAGTTTTTGATGGCCTGCTTGGGCACTACTTTTCCTAAACTAATTTATACTTAATTGTGAATTCTGTTCTAATTGAAATTCTCTTTTAACAAAATAATTATATTATAAATTGAGGAAAATTATAGAATACTCCGAAATTATAATAAATGTGTATCATTTCTTCTCACATCATATACTATACTATATAATAAAAGTTGAGCTTAGAAGCCATAGTTGCTCCAAGTGGCTTCACCAAATTGTAAAAATTTGGTTAGATTTAAAATATATATATATATATATATATGTTATATATTGTCCTTATCTTCTTTTCCTATAATTTTTAAGTTGATAAAAATTTTAGTTTAATTACAATTCAAATTCTTCATCTAATCCTTTTATTATTAATTTATCTATAAGTTACTAAAAATCTTTATTGCAATCCAAATTCTTAATGCGATTTAATTTGAAGAGATTAGCAACCATATCCATGTACGTACGATTTGTTTTGAAGAGATTAACTTTGATGAATTTGGATTTAGATAGGTGTTGTTGATGAATTCTATGTTTTTAAGTTCGATGATTTTTCAAGGAAAAAAAGAAAGAAAAAAAAGACAAAAAAAGACAAAGGTTAGACGTCATTTAGTAGTCTAATGTTAATAGGAGTTATTATTATTTTTTTTATAATAAATTATCATTATTTACCTTCTTATAAAAAAATCGTTTAATTTTAATTTTATTTTTTAAAACACCTCATGGATAGACACAAAATTATAATTATTCTTATCAACTTTTGTCTGTACATCTCTATTAATTTTTTAGATAAATACAAAAACATATTTGTTGTTACCTTTCCTTCACTCTTTTTGCTAAAATTGCACATACATTAGACTTCATTCTCTCAATTTCTTCTTCTTAACTTTTTTTTTTTTAATAGGAACTTCTCTGTAACTTTGAGTTTATGTGTTGATTTATATTTCTTTCTTTTTGATGCTTCATTTAAGTTACTTTTTTTTTTCTTTCTTTTTGATGTGTCATTCAAGTTACTTTTTATTTGGTCATCCAAGTTACTTTTTTTTTTTTTTTTTTTTTTTTGTATTTTATTTTCTTATTCTTTGCAAGGCATTGATTTTATTGCATGTATTTTTTGATAAAGTTTATGATAGCTATTTTTCTTTTTTGAGGGTTTGGTTTGGTATTTCCCTGTGATTATCAATATGTATTTTAAGAGTTTTAATCAGTAACATATATTCTTCCACGAATATAAATTAAAGAGAAATTTTTGAGAGAAAAAGAAATAGTAAATTTGAAGAACCAAAGCTGGTTGACTATTTGAAGCCCACCTTGAACAAGTAAAATTAGTAACTTTTTTGTTGGGTTAAGATAATTAAACATTTTTATTATTTTTAAAATATAATTTCAAAATTATATATAAGAAAAAAAAAATCTTATTCGTGATATAAACATATTTACCATAATATATATATATATATATATATATATATTACTTATTAAAAGAGTGCAATAAATATATTTGTTTTAGAATGTGTAAGATGATTTTTTTTTTTTTTTTTTGTATATTATTTTTTGGCAATATTATGAAGCAAAATTTGTAAGCTTTGCTTCAAACTGACGTGGATTTGAATTTGTCATTAACTTTTATTTATTTTTTTTTTCCAAAATTTGCCATTATTTCAAATTTTTAGTAATTTAGATTGTTCTTAATTAGTGTTTTGAGGTTTTTACTTAAATATGATTTTAATTATTGTTTTGGATAGTTTTTAATTATTAAATTCAAGGTTTTTCTATTTAAATATATGTTGGTGAATAATTGAGCCTTACAGCTCAATATATATATATATATATACACATTTTTATAATACCTTAATTTTACACAATAAGCATTCATTATATATCTTAAAAGTGAAATAGTAATTGGTTTAAAAAAAGAAGAAGTGAAATAGTAATTTATTTTTATTATCTATTCTATTATCTAATTTTAAGTAAATTAATACAGAAAAAAACTATTTACATATAAATTTTGATTAAGCTGTGCATCGCACGGGTATAATGCTAGTAAATAATAAGTCATATCTTTAATTTAATTAATTAATTAATATTATAACAACTAGTTAAAAGGTTGTACGGAACAATAAAGTTATCCAATCAATTTCTACTATAATATTATGAATTAGAACTGACTTCAGGTGATTTTTTTTTTTTTTTTTTTTTTTTTTGGAATGAGACTTCAGGTGATTTTGAACCATTGTTCAAATGATAGTCATATTTTATATTGCAAGTTGGATAGATTACTATTATCAGATGACATTAACTTTTCATTTAACAAATCAACCAAGAGATTTTAGCGGGGGTTGTTGCAAAAAAATATGTAGTTGTTTTTTAAAGATTTTTAAATTCAATTTACCTTCTCCCAAAATAAATAAATAAACTAACTTACAGTATACTAAAAATAAGAGTAATTTATCAAAAATAATACTCCATTATCACAAACTTCAAAACGTGAGTTTATACACTTTCTGAATACTGTATAAGATTTTTGTGTCAATTAGAGCAAAAAACCACCACCCAAAAGAAAAAAAAAAAAAAAAGAACAACATTATTCTTTTCCCAGTACGGAGTCACCAAAATATTTTAGAATTTAATTACTACTCTTTGGATAAAATTATTACTTGTTGTGAAATGATAGAAAAAGAGAAAACAAAGTAATTAAGAAGAAAACAAGAAATATATATTGATAAACTCTTATATTCCAGTGGTTATCCACAATTCTTTTGATTTCTCTTTGATGCGTGTACAATAACAGTAAAGTAATCTCACATATATATAGGACCTTGGAATGCTTGTAGAGTTTATGGGATAAGGTTATAATAATGAGTACACTTATGGATATACATCTCCCCTATAGGCTTAATACATTTCACCCTTTACACATCCCAAGTAATCTTTTCATTCCCCAAAGTTTACACATTCCAATCAGACTTTATTTCTAACACTTCCCCTTGGATGACCATTTTCTAAGAATATGCCTTGTTAAAAACTTGCCAAAGAAAAACCCTATGAGAAAAAATTTTGGTTAAGAAATAAAAGTACAATATTCTTGTATTGCGAAAGAAAAAGAATATAATCAACACACATCCTTTAGAAAATTTACTCCCCCTTATGAGTACATAGAATTTCCATTGTTCATGGTAAAAATATCCTTAAGTCGACACATGCCAATGTTGTGCACCATCTTCTTAAAAGTCGCAGTTGGTAATGTCTTAGTGAACATTTCAGCCAAATTATCACATGATTGTATCTGCTTGACATCAATATCGCCACTCTTCTAGAGCTCATGTGTATAAAATAATTTTTGTGCAATATGCTTGTTTCTATCACCCTTGATATATCCTCCCCTAATTTGAGTGATACAAGCGGCATTATTTTTGTATAATATCGTTGGACTTTTTATGATTGATGATAATCCACAGTTCTCATGAATATGTTAAATTATTGATCTCAACCAAACACACTCAAGACTTGTTTCATGAATTGCAATAATCTCTACATGATTTGAGGAATTAGCAGAAATTGTTTACTTAACAGATCTCCATGAAATAGCAGTATTTCCATAAGTAAATAAATATCCTGTTTGTGATCGGCCTTTGTATGGATCATAAAGGTAACCTGCATCAGCATATCCAACTAACTGTGGTTTTGATCCATTTGAATAAAATAATCCCAAATCAGTAGTCCCACGAAGATAACATAAAATATGCTTAATTCCATTCCAATGTCTTCGAGTTGGTGCAGAATTATACTTTGCTAGTAAGTTAACTACAAATGCTATATCAGGTCGTGTGTAATTTGCAATGTTAAGGACATATTTTATGTAATTGGCTAATCTTTTGACAAAACGCATTTTACTTGTAATTGGGTAGATCTAGGATTTGTTTAATACTTCAAGAAACATGTTATTCAAGTCTAGTATTAAAACCATAAAGATTGGACCAAGAAACAAGTGAAGAGAAGATGTTCATTAAAGCTGGACAGATAGCTCGACAGCTGCGGATAGATAGCTAGACAGTTGCTTGACAAATAGCTATCTATCGAGGTTTAATGAGACTCAACAAATACTATCTATCGAGGTATCTATCAAGAATTACGAAAATCAGTTTTTCAGATCTGATTTTCGGCACATGCTTATATATTTGTGTTGGGTTTCTTTTCTCACAATCCTAGACATATATAAGGCTTATTTTAGAGGCCGTCACATAAGAGAATATAAGGAGAACGAATGCAAAAAGTGATCGATGCCTTATTCTCTCTGAAAGAAGTTACTGCGTCTTTTGGGCCTTAGGGTTTTGTAACCAAGTGCTTCTTGATCTTCATTATTGATGAAGTGAAGAACTTTGCAACCAACATCTTCTTCAAGTTGGTGAGTTAGTCACGTACTGGAAGCCGTGCATCTTTGATTAGTCACGTACTAGGATCCATGCAAAAAGGGTGGAGTTCATATATTGAAGAGTTCAAAGGTTCTGAAGTGGTAGAAGGTTTCCGCTGTAAGTTTATCTATGGGGATTGTAGAGTCTAGGGACAAAAGTTTTGTACTAAATCTGAAACTTCTCTTTATTATAGTGGATTGCTTTTCGGGAAGGTTTCCCCCCAGATTTTTACTGTGAAACTAGTTTGTTTCATTGATTTTCCAAGGTCATCATATCTTGTTTTATTTATCTTTCCGCTGCATGATTTTGACATGATATTGATGGTTGTTTATTTTAACAAGTTTATTCATAATAAATCTAATTAACAACTTGGATTTAAAATTTGTTAATTCTATAAATCGAGGTCAATAGTTTTTGGCTTATCAAGATAGATCAAAGCACCAATTGCACTAAGACATAGTACTTCAGGACCAAGAGTTTCTTCATCATCTTCTTATGGTCGAAACAGATCTTTCTTGACATTAAACGACTGACCCACCATTGGAGTGCTTAAAGGATGAGCTTTATTCATGTAAAATTGCTTTAGAACTTTTTTTTGTGTATGTTAATTGATGAACAAGAATTCCATTTAGAAGATGTTTAATTTGCAAGCCAAGACAAAATTTTGTCTTACCAAGATCTTTCATCTCAAATTCATTCTTTAAACAATTTGTTACTTTTGTTAACTCTTCTAGAGTCCCTACAAGATTTAAATCATCAACATATATTGCAACAATAGCAAATCTAGATTATGATTTTTTGATAAAAACACATGGACAAATTGGATTATTCTCAAATCCTTCTTTCAAAAGATATTTACTGAGGCGATTATACCACATGCGTCCAGATTACTTTAACCCATATAAGGATCTTTGTAGCTTGATACAATACATACTTCGGGATGTAGGATTATATGTTTCAGGCATTTTATATCCTTTAGGGATTATCTAATGATCTATACATATATGCTGTAACAATATCCATTAATCGCATATCCAAATTTTCTTTTACTACTAAGCTAATCAAAAATTTGAATGTAATTGTGTCCATTACAGGAGCATATGTTTCTTCATAATCAATACCAGGTCTCTGTGAGAAAACTTGTGCTACAAGTCACGCTTTGTACCTTATAATTTCATTTTTCTCATTTTGCTTACGTACAAATACCCATTTGTATCCAACAGGCATTACACCTTTAGATGTTCGGTCTACAGGTCCAAAAACTTCATGTTTACTTAGTGAATTTAATTCTGCTTAAATCGCCTCTTTCCACATTGGCCAATCATTTCTACATTGACATTCATCAACAGTTTATGGTTCATATTTATTATCATTACTTCTGGTAATATCAAAGGCAACTTTATATGAAAATATGTTGTCGACAACAATTTTATTTCTATCTCATATTTCTCCTCTATGTACATAATTTATCAAGATTTCGTTATTTTCAGGTACCTGATCCTCTTCAGGGGATAACTCTTTAAGAGGTTTATTTTTAGGAGATTTTTGTTCATAAGTTTTGAATAGATCAATTATTTATGTAACCTGTTTCCTGAGTATAGCCTCTTTATAGGCTGCAACTTGTTTTTCTTGTACTTTTCTCTTTCGGAGAATTTTATCTTTAACACCGATAGGTCTTCCATGGTTCAGAGGTGGCTTTGATTCATTTGCTGCTGTATCAACCGATTGTCCTATAGGGACTTCAATCCATGCTGGAGTATTAGCAGCTGGAATGTGAGATTTCACTATTTTCTTATTGTTAGTGAATACATCTTGAAAGTTCGAAAATGTGTCGAAAACACACGAGTGGTTTAGACCCCCAAATTAAAATTACGGCTTGGTTGATTTTACACTAACTTAATACTAAGTACGGAATAGTGTAAACACAAGCATACAAGCAAGACAACTACTCTAATCCATATTTAAAGCAACACAGCAATAAAAATGAAATGAACGAGAGTAGGTAAAAAGGATGCAAATACAGATAGCACCGAGATGTGTTATCGAAGAGGAAACCGAAGAACTCGACGAAAAATCTCTCCGCCACCCTCTAAGCGGAAATCGATCCACTAGACAATCAGTTGGGATACATGGGTTAGCAAGAGACTCTCCAAGCCTAATCTACCCGATGTACCTAAGCCCTCCAAGCTCCTACTCCAACAAGGCTTCTCAGAACCTTTTCTTGTCTAGCACTCTGGATCCCGCAACAAGCTCCACGTTATATCTGCCATCCTTGGCTTCTTTCAATGCTTCCCAGCAACATTAAAACGTCACTCAACACTCTTAAAAGGTGTGGTAAGTGTTTGGGCTATCAATCTCTCAATAATATAGAAAATGGAGAGGGAAGAGTTGAGGAAATACCACAAGCAAGTGTATAAAGAAATGTGAGTATGACAATCTCTAATTCTCAATGTGTTTGGCTAGGGTTTTCTCTCTGAAGCATTCCTCAACATTTGTGGGTAATGAGGGTATATATAGGATAGGCACAGAAAGTGTGAGTCATTCAGTACAGGCTGGCAAAATAGAATGCCTCGCGAGTGTCTCACGGGAAGGCCTTACCCGCGAGATACTCGCAAGACATAGCTGTCTCCTCCTGGCTTGACTCTTCGTATTCCAGCATGTGCAGGGCACATGATTCACTTCGCGGGAAGCTAGGTCGCAACATACCTGCGAGAATTCTTCTGCCTTCAAATACTTGAGTCTTTACACTCTCTCTCTATCACACAACCCTTACAACCAATCCCACAATAGATACATGGTATAAACGATTGAAAACAATTACAATCAAATTTGGCACAAAATAAAAGCCAACAAAAACATAGTTGTAAATAATAACTTTACACATCTGGCAATTGATTTGCAATTCCTTGTCAATGAATAATCCTTTGAACTTCTAGTTCACATTGATTTGTACGAGGATCAAGATGAGATAACGTCGAAACATTCCAAGTAATCTCACGTTGTGCTTCAGGCAACGACTTTTCTCCCCCTAATGGTGAGAAGATTGTTTCATTAAAATGACAATCCTCAAAATGTACCTTAAAAACATCACCAGTTAGAGGTTCAAGATATCTAATGATAGATGGGGAATCAAAACCCGTATAAATTCTAAGTCTACGTTGAGGACCCTTTGGTAACATGATAATCGCTCTTCTAGAGCCTTCAATTAAGTTCGATAAACTTGATATGGTATTGACATTGGCTTTGCATAATTTTAAATTTTGAACATATTTTTTATCTTTAAGGATCGTATGAGTTGTTGCACTGTTTGCTAGAAAAAAATCTTTCCTAGTCATCTTGGAATTGATTTTACCATCAGGACCCATGCATCTTCATATATGCAAAACATAAATTAAACTTTATTATTTTAAACGTAAATAAAACATAGCAAAGTAAACATACTTATTACAATATAATAATATAATAAAAGAAAACAATTAACTGGCATGGAGATTTCTATCACTAATCAAATTATCAAAATTTCCATCAACGACATATCAAGATGAGTCATATCCACTTCATTTGAAAAAATCCAGATAATTCATAGGATTTTCAAGATCATTATGATTAGCAAAGTCTGTTTCAAATCCCTTTTCATTTTCTTTCATGGAGGCTTGGTACAAATCTACCAAATGTTTAGGAGTACTACAGGTACATGACCAATGATCTTCCATACCACACTTATAACACTTATTTTCATGACCCTTCGATGGTTTTCAACAATAGCTCATTATTTTGTTCAGCCATTAGAAGATTAAACATTAGTTCATAACACTTTATGAACATATGCATTCGATATTGTTACTATAGGAGCACATTTGAAACATGATATATGTGTCTTCTATTATATAATTTTAATTGTGGGCTGATTTTAAAGTGCCAGATTAACTCACTTGCACCTTTAGTTTATTGTAACTTTAGTCGTACTGAGCTTTTAGGATGATCAAGTTCTTCTAGAACTTGTAATTCTCCTAAGGGGTCTTTTAAATTAAAGTACTCAATTTTTATGTAAATAATAACAAATAAAAATTAATGTTTTTGAACAATCCTTCTAGGATACTCTGTTGCCATCCATAATAGTTTCTTCAGGATTTATTACATTAACATAGATCTCATTAAGACTCATTGCTTCCAGATGAATCTTAGTATCAAGGATCCATGATAAGGAATTATTGCCTAAGATGTCAAGGGCAACAAATTCAAGCTTTGTAAGATTTGACATCTATATCAAATATATAATTACAAAAGAAATTAAATAGCTAATTTTTTTTTTTTATACACAATTTTATTGAAACAATACTACACATACATGTTCAAAAGTTTATTGTAATGAAACAATACTTACATATTTAAAGATTATCAGTACACGTAATATATAGTTATAGGTATAAAAAAAACGTGAAGACAATATATTACTAGCCATTTTTAACTAAATAAATATGAATCTCATAACAATATATAACAATAGGATAACATGAATCTCATAACAATATACAACAATAGGATAACGTAAATCTCATAAAATTTTTAATCAATTAAAAATCACTAAAATTATGAGCATAAAACATAAAGACAAAGAAATAGGATAATTACTAATTCCTTAAAAAGAAAACTTACAGTGCGTTGAGAGAACTACATAAATAATCTTTGATGTTTGAAGAACAATGGGATTACAACTTCCTTTTGAAATTGGGTAGAGACTTGTGCTGATAACGTGTTGTGAAATGATAGAAATATAGAAAACAAAGTAAGAAGAAAACAAGAAATATATATTGATAAAATCTTATATTCAGGAGATCATCCACAATTCTTTTGATCTCTCTTCGATGTATGTACAATAACAGTAAAGTAATCTCACATATATATAGGACCTTGGAATGCTTGTAGAGTTTATGGGATAAGGTTGTAATAATGAGTATACTTATGGATATACATCTCCCCTATAGGCTTCATACATTTCACCTTCTACACATCCTAAGTAACCTTTTCATTCTCCAAAGTTTACACATTCCAATCAGACTTTATTTCTAACATTACTAACTTTGTTAATTACTAAAAATAACTTTAACAGGAAACAATCTAGTCTTACTACACACAATGGCAAAAATTTAGTCTTACATAAATTTTTTATATTTTTATACACTTCTACGCAAAAAGGCAATTAAGTTTGTAAAGCTTGTGAATCTCAAAAAAAAAAAAAGTTTGTAAAGGTAGTAATTAATGGCTAGAACACAGAACTTGTACGTATGTATATCATATTATATCATATAGTATATAATAAAAGTCGGGTTTAGAAGTCATGATTGCACCGAATGGCTTCACAAAATTGCAAAATTATTTTTAGATTTAAATATATATATATATATATATATATATATTTCTTATCTTCTTGTCCTATCATTTCTAAGTTGATAAAATTCTTAATTTAATTATAATCCAAATTCTTCATCTAATAATCATGTTCTTATTATAATTTATAAGTTGATAAGTAGTACAAACAAAAAAATTTAGCTTCACACTTCCACGTACAAATTAGATTAATATTAGACTTTTTGTTCATATCAATTTCTTCAATGTGGAGTGTATACATCTAATCCATATTTAAAAAAAAAAAAAAAATTATATTACTACACTAAAAAAAAAAAAAAAAGCAAACGTAGTACATGAAAAAAAAAATTATTGCTTCACACTTCCACAAATTAGACTAACATTAGACTTTTTGTTCATATGATCAACTTCTTCAATATTGTGGAGTGTGTATAAATAACATTAGGCTTTTTATTCATATCAACTTCTTCAATGTGTATTCTTAAAAAAAAAAAAAAAAAAAAAAAAAACTTCTTCAATGTGGAGTGTATACATCTAATCCTTTTTTCTTTTTCTTTTTTTTTTTTTCAATTATATCACTACATGTAAAAATAAAAAAAATAATAAAAAAGCAAACGTAGTACCAAAAAAAAAAAAAAATTGCTTCACATTTCCACAAATTAGATTAACATTAGACTTTTTGTTCATATGATTAACTTCTTCAATATTGTGGAGTGTGTGTGTGTGTGTATATATATATATATACCAAATAATTCATAATGAATACCTACCATATGGTTCTTTTTGTTAGGATTAGTGCCCTTAAATCTTGTTGTATGATGCCATGTATGATATTAAGTGTGACATTGTGTATGACATTATGTATGATTTAATATTGTGTTTAATAAAATTATTTTATTATTATCTGAAATAATGGTAACATGAATATTCCGACATTATCATATAATCCATGGGATGCATAGTATGTGATTTATGTGAAAAGTCACAAAAGATATAAATTACAAGTTCTTTGTAAACTCAGAATTATAGTTCGTAGTCGGTGATGAAATTGGGCATTTCATCTGCGAAGACTATAACATATCAACTATGATGATTCTGTCTTGATCATGAAAGTGAAGACTTCTAATTGATGTGTTAATATGTTTTAAGAGTTAAGACATATTGAACTGGATCGTTGTGAGATTTATTATTCTCCTAAATGCTATCAAATGAATAATAAATCTCATGACTTATATTTGCATGAACTCTTAATCTTAAGAAAATAATGGACCTGATCATAAGGTGTAGGTTACTTTGATATATCAGGAGTGAGATCTAAAGTAACGGTCAAAATCTTAGTATGTTGGGCAGCCACAATTAGTGTTGATGGAACATATATTCTCAAGATGGAATTCATAGTCTCTTAACAGAGATATAAAATATTCCTTTGAGATAAGTTTTATGGGTTTGTTATTCAGAGAGTTAGGCCTAACCACTCTAGTAAGTAGTTATTAAAGTATATATTTATGAAATTAGATTTCATAAATATATGATGAATAACTTAAAGGATTAAACCGAGTACTCAAGAATTAAGATGTAGTAATTTACAAAGTGACAGTCTACCTTAATGACTTTGTATTACTACGAATATTTTATGAAGGGGTTGCATGTACAATAAAGTCTTAAAATATAATTTACAGATAAGGCCTAGAGTGCAAATATATTTATATAGTGGTATTAAATATAGTTAATGGTAACTTTGGACTTGTCAAGAGTTGATAGAAAAGCCCAAGGCCCATTGGAGCTAGTGTCTTATTGGTCCATTTTGGTCCCACTCCAAGCCACACACTTAAACCCAATTGGAAAGGCCCAAAAGGCCAGCCCAATTAGATAATTGGTTAGATACAAAGGGAAAAACATATAGAATTTTTTGGTGATGAACATCATTATGAAGTGGTGTGTATGTGAGTGTATGTCACTCTCTAATAATTCCTTTGTAACCGATTGAGAGTCCACACTTCTTGGGTATTAGTGGAATTGGAGTGAAGATTAAAAGTATTCTTAAGTGTTTTAATCTTTGTTTTGAAATACACCAAACCAAGGTACACTCTCTTGTTCTTGAATTCTAAAATTTACATAGGGTATGTTATCAATTGCGAATGAAGTAAATCCGTTATTAATTTATTTTTCCGCTACGTTCATCTTTAATTCCATCACTTTTCTCTATTTTTCTCTTCTTTTACTTACAACCTTGCAAGTATGTATTTGTTTACTTTAATTTTTTTTTTCATCAAATTGAATAGGTTTTGTGTTTTGTGTTTTGTGTGTGTGTGTGTGTGTGTGTTTTTTTTTTTTTGGTCTTTTATTTAACCTAATTTCCTTAAGTTTTATCCAATCTATATGGTTATGGTTTGAGAATCAATCATTAAATATGCTTAGACATGATTTTTTTTTTTTTTTTTTGGTGTTTTATGACATGGAAAAATATTGTGGAGTGTGTGTGCGCGCACATATATATCAAATAATTCATAATAAATACTTACCATATGGTTTTTTTTTTCTCTATTCTTCTGTTCTTCTACCTACAACATTCCAAGTTTGTATTTATTTAATCTAATTTTTTTTTTTCCATAAAATTGAATAGGTTTTGTGTATTTTTGTCTTTTGTTTAACCTAATTTCCTTAAGTTTTATCCAATTTATATGGTTATGGTTTGAGAATCAATCATGCATTAAATATGCTTAAACATGATATTTTTTATTTTGTGTTTTATGACATGGGTTTCAATCGTAATTTATCCCTTATGATTTAGCATAGTTTTAAAAATTAAATCGATCAAAGAGTTGGATTAGGAAATAGTTCTTGGTTTTATGGTCCGATTGGGGTCGGACCGATGGTTGAAATGGTGACATTATAAATAAATAATCAATAATTTTTAAATTATAAAAATAAGCACTAATAAATTTTAAAATAAGTTTTTTTTACCAATAATATTTAGTTTTAAAAAATCACTTGACTTACCATTCACGTGACTTTTTGTTGATGGTGATCTTATAATAAAACCTAAAAGTAATAGTGAAACTAGGGGTTTGATAAAGAGTGTCAAAGTGTGTGGCTGTAGTTGATTCAAAAAAAAAAAAAAAAAAAAAGAAAAAAGAAAGAAAGAAAGAAAGTGTGTGGCTCCCTTTGCATTATTATTGTGCATCACTAATTGAGGCAGCACACGGTTCCCAATAGGCTAATCCCATGTTGGGGCTGTTTGTACTTTTTGTACTGTACAATCAAAATTCAAATGTAAATATCTCTCTTTCTCTCAGCCTCAAATACCACGTGGTCCACGTCCGACTTTTAAAACTACAAAATTTAGGTAAACAAAGTATACAACGTTACAAGTTAATGTAGTAATAAATATAATAATCGGGTAAATGAATGTTGAATTGTTTAGCAAAAAAAAAAAAAAATGAATGTTGAATTGTTTATATATATTTGTGATTGTTGACACATTAATTTGTAAGTATTATGTAATAAAATTTGTAATATCTTTAGCATCATTATATAATTTTATAAGGAAAAAGTTAATGAATATCTTAAGGGTATTGTTAGTGAACCGTTTTGGGAAACATTTTATGAGAAAAAAAGGGTTAATTACAAAATTGGTCCATATCCTTTATATTATATGTCAATTTGGTATTTAACATTTCAATTGTGTCAATTTGGTTCTTAACATTTTCTATGTCGCATCAATTTAATTTCTACTGTTATATTTTGGATGGAAAAAGCTACTGTATCAAATGTAATAATAATAAAAAAAATTTCATGCCACATCAACTTCCAATTGTACCACTATGTTAGATTAAAATAAATAAATAAATAAAAATGCTTGAGATTGTGTTCACGTTAGAGCACCAACATTCAAGGATGCAAAAAAAAAAAAAAAAAAAATTTATTTTGTATCCTTAAACACTACTTTATCTATTTTACCAACTCATTTTACAACTCACCCTATATTCCAGTTTTTATTTTTACATACAATCCAATAAAATAATATAAACTATTTAATAAAATAATAAAAAGTATTCTTATCTTTCCCTTTCCTCCAATTATCTTTTTCTTTTCACACACAGCCACAAAATTAAATATATTTTTTTTCCTTACAACCTATGAATAGTAAGGTTGCATATATGCAACCTTACTATTCATAGGTTGCAAATTTTTTTAAGTATACAAACCTGGAAGGAGTGGGCTTTTGCTCTCTTGGGTTGTAAAATAGCAACTGGAGAGTGTTTATGCCCCTAATGCTAATGCTCCTAAGGATAGAGGAGAGGAGTTCAGATTTTGCAGAGTAGTAAATAATGGCAGAGGAAAAAGAAGACATAGAAGGATTCCAAAATTAGAATCCTAACTCTAATAAGAACAACAACAACAAAGAATCCAAACGAAAGTCATGCAAGGGACGTCTCTACTAATCGTCTTTGCAAAGATCCAAATTCAAAAACCTCACCTACGTTGGCCTCCCCAAAACCCATCTCTCTATAATCCTTTTTTTTTCATTGATTCTTATTGAAGAGGGAGAAAATTGGAGGTGATGGATCCATTTAGATGGACTTAACAGTGTTAGACAAATGGGCTAATAGTGAACAGATCTTATGTGAACAGACATAAGGTGGACGGATCAAAGGGCCACGTTGCACTCAACTGGTCATTATGTGGTCTCCAAGAAACCCTAAATGGAAACGACTTGCGTCTCACGATTAACCCTAGTCCACAAAGTCCCAATATGAATAGAATTCTAACACGATGAGGATTCTGGAATATACACACATTAATGAAGATCTTCCCTATAAGGAAAAGACTTGTTACGCAAGCATAGGAGTTTGGCTTTACACTACTATAAAAACCCAAAGACCCTCAGAAAACAGGTATGCATAATTCACTCCAGTTTTGGCACTTTAGAGTTGTGAGAAGTTCTAACTTGACCTTCGGAGGGTATTTGGCCAGCGCCACACCGGTGCTTTCTGTTAGGTTTTCTCTTTTTGTCGTGCAGGTATCGTTTCGAGTGTGTAAAGGCTGTATGTTTCACTGGTGATTTTTCTACACCATCAGTTGGCGCCGTCTGTGGGAAACGATTGTGACTTGTAAGCCATACAAACGCTTCATGAACAAAGATTTCATGGTACTTACTCGCTTGATGGCGACCACCAATAATGTTCAAGGGGACGAGCTGCGATCCACTGCCCTAGAGAGGCAGGTCCAAACCTTCACAGCAGCAGTGGAACGTCTCACTAAACAGAACCAAGACCTAGAGGAACAGCTACGGCAGAAGAACGTAGTGATGGGTACACAAGAGGAAGACCAAGAAGGTACCAGTGCTGAACGAAGATACCAAGAAGGGCCGGAAGGTAGTATCGCCTTGAGCAGACTGGAACGACAAGAACATGAGTCGTCCATCCATCATTGATATGGCTCACCCCACATTGTTGTAGAGATGCAGATGATGAAAGAACGGATGGACTTTATGATGAACGCTCTCAGAGGGAGAGTGTCCAGCAACCTTGACGATTTGGTCCACCGAACTGATTCACCATTTACCACGTCTGCCAACTCCTTCCCCTTACCACAGAAGTTCCACATGCCGCAGATAGAAAGCTACGACGAAGCCAAGGACCCTTTTGATCACTTGGAATCCTTCAAAACCCTGATGCAACTTCAAGAAGTGGCAGACGAGATCATGTGTAGGGCTTTCCCTACCACATTAAGGGACCCCGCAAGAATTTGGTTCAGCTGGTTGACGCTAAACTCCATCAGTACTTTCAAGGACCTAAGTGCCTAATTTGCTTCACACTTCATTGGGGGACATAGATATAAGAAGTCAACCGCATGCCTAATGAGCATTAGGCAACAGGAGGATGAGATGCTGAGGTCTTATATAGCCCACTTCAACAAGGAAGCACTCTCGATTGATGAAGTTGATGACAAGATACTCGTGGCAACCTTCACGAACAAGCTATGAAAGGGTAAGTTTCTATTCTCCTTATACAAGAATGACCCGAAAACTATGTCGGATGTGCTTTACAAGGCCACTAAGTACATGAATGCTGAAGATACACTGTTGGCGCGTGAGGAAAAACCTAAGAAGAGAGAGAGACAGGAGGAAGTCTGGCAGGATAAGGGCCAAATGAAGGCAAGAATGGGAGATAAAAGAGATGATCGACGATCCAAACCCCCGACAGGGAGGTTCACAAACTTCACCCCCCTAAATACCCTGATTAATCAGGTCCTAATGCAAATCAAAGACAAAAGAACCTTAACACTCCCCAGCAAATTAAAGGGTGATCCCAGCAAGAGATCCAGGGATAAAAATTTCTGTTTCCACCGAGATCACGGGCACGACACGTCTGACTGCTATGACTTGAAACAGTAGATAGAGGCTCTCATTAGGCAAGGGAAACTACAAAAATTCGTCGGCAAAAAAGGAACAGAACAAAACCAAGGAGCACTAGCCCGGAGAGAAAACGAGCGACTCAAGCCACCGTTGGCAGACATAAGGATGATTATAGGGGGCAATACTTCTAGTTCCTCTAAGAAGGCACGAAAGACATACCTACGGATGGTTCAAAATATTCAATTAACAGGGTACATCCTAAAGATGACGCGGGTCGACAATCCCGTAATTGGTTTCATGGAGGAAAATACCCGATGTCTCCACCACCCACATAATGATGCACTCGTAGTCGGTATACGAGTATGAGACTATAACACCTACAGGGTGCTGGTAGACAACGGGAGTTCCACTGATATCTTGTATTATTCAGCCTTTCAGCAGATGAGAATAGAGAGAGAACGATTGATCCTAACCAATGCCTCGCTCGTAGGATTTAGAGGAACAAGGGTGTATCCACTGGGTGCGGTCACCCTACTAGTGACGGTTGGAGACTACCCTCAGCAGATCACGAAGGACATGACCTTCCTAGTCATTGACTGCTCGGCCGCATACAACGCCATATTAGGATGTCCTACTTTGAATTCATGGAAGGCTGTAACATCAACCCACCATTTGATGATCAAGTTTCCCATCGAATATGGGGTAGGAGAAGTAAGAGGGGATCAAGTGGCAGCGCATGAGTGCTACATTGCCATGCTAGAAATGGATGATCACTAGCAGACCATGAGCATAGTAGAACAACGAACAACAGCAAAGCCGATGGAAGAACTAGAGGAAGTGACCTTTGATGACTCGAGGGCCAAGCGGATGACTAGAATAGGTACGTTGGCTAGTCAACCGGTATGTTAAGCACTCATGACGTTTCTAAGAGAAAATCAGGACATATTCACCTGGAGTTACGAGGACATGCCAGGGATTAACCCCTCAATCATAGTTCATAGATTGAATGTGTCGCCCTCATCCTCTCCCATCCGACAGAAAAAGTGATTATTTGCTCAGGAACGAGACAAAGCTATAGCTGAGGAGGTTCGGAAGTTACTGGAAGCAGATTTTATTCGAGAAGTGCACTACCCTGACTGGTTGGCAAACGTGGTTATGGTAAAAAAGGCCAATAGAAAGTGGAGGATGTGCGTAGATTTTACGGACCTCAACAGAGCCTGCTCGAAGGATAGTTACCTGCTTCTACACATAGATACTTTGGTAGACTCGACCTTAAGGCATCAGCTTTTGAGCTTCATGGATGTGTTTTCAAGATACAACCAGATCAAAATGGAGGAGGTTGATCAAGAGAAGACTTCTTTTGTTACCAGCCAAGGACTTTTCTACTACAAAGTGATGTCGTTCGGACTCAAGAACGCAGGGGCAACGTACCAAAGATTAATGAACAAGATATTTGCACACCAGATTGGGAGGAATGTGCAAGTTTATGTGGACGACATGTTGGTGAAAAGCTTACAAGAAGACGAACACTTGAGCGACCTCCAAGAAACCTTCAACACCCTCCTGGCGTACAACATGAAATTAAATCCGAATAAGTGTGTGTTCGAGGTTACTGTGGAGAAATTCCTAGGATTCATGGTATCCCAAAGGGGTATTTAGGTCAACGAGGTGCAAAGCTTGAATGGCAAGATAGCAGCACTAAACCGGTTCGTCTCAAGGGCGACAGATAAATGCCTACCCTTCTTCCGTGTATTGAAGAGATCGTTTAAGTGGATAGATGAGTGCCAGCAGGTGTTTGAAAATATAAATTTGTATCTTTCGTCTCCTCCATTACTCAGCCCATCCAAGCCAGGGGAAGAGCTCTATTTATACTTAGCCGTCTCACAAGCCACTGTCAGCGCGACTTTGGTAAAAGAAGAGGATAGGTTGTAGAGACCCTTTTACTTTACAAGCCGAGGGTTTCGAGGAGCAGAAGAAAGGTATCTCTAGATGGAAAAGCTAGCATTCGCATTGGTGACCGCAGCACGAAAACTCAAGTCATATTTCCAAGCACATACTATTGTTGTTTTGATGGATAAACATCTAAGAAGAGCCATAAATAGCCCCGAAGCTGCGGGATGGATGGCGTTGTGGGTAGTCGAGCTGAGTGAGTTTGATATACGGTACCGTCCATGTATAACTAAAAAGGGACTGGTGGTGGCTGACTTCATCGTCGAATTCACTCTCATGGAAGGCCAGGGGTAGAAATGGTTCCATAGTGGAGTGTCCGTACGGATGGATCTTTAAATAAGCAAGTAGGAGGGGCCGGTGTGGTACTCCATACCCCAGAAGGAGATAAGATCAGAGCATGATCCATATAGACTTTCCTATGACCAATAATGAAGCAGAATACAAAGCTTTAGCAGGATTGGACCTCGCGAAAGCGGCAGGAGCTGAAAACATGGTTGTATACTGCGACTCCTAAGTCGTAACCAGTCAGATTAATGGCAACTACGAATGCAAGAACGAAAGGATGAAGAAGTACCTCGAGGAGGTAAAGGGTTGAATTGGCAGTCTCCAAATCAAATTCGTCCAAATCCCAAGGGAGGAGAACGAGTGTGCTGATTGACTAGCTAAAGCCGCCTCAACAGAATACATGCTCATCCCCGACCAAGTACTATCCTTCGTCTAAATCTTTTCACTCATAAATGGGGTTATGAGTGTGTAGGAGGTAGGTTCTGAAAGCAATTGGACCATGCCATTAGTCTCCTACCTAAGGAATGGCATGCTACTGGATGGGAAGGACGCCGCTAGAAAATTAAAGGTCCAAGCATTGCGGTTTATTCTAATAAAAGACGTCTTATATAAAAGAGGTTTCTCCCACCCGTACCTAAGGTGTTTGGGCAGCAGATTACGTCATGAGAGAGGTCCATGAGGGGATTTGCAAAAACCATTTGGGGGGCATGATCGTTGGTGAATAAGCTGATTTGAGCAGGATACTATTGACCTACTATGCAGAAGGACACACAAACTTATGTCAAAGCTTGCGACAAGTTTTAGAGATTCGGCAACGTCATTAGACAACTGTCCGAGGAACTTACCCCTATGACGACCCTGTGGCCGTTCGCTCAATGGGGATTAGATATCATTGGCCCCTTTCCAATAGCAGTCAAGTAGCTGAAGTTTCTAGTAGTTGGCATCGACTACTTCACCAAATGGGTGGAAGCAGAACCCTTAGCCATAATCACGGAAAAGAATATTTGGAATTTTGTTTAGAAGAACATCATTTGTAGATATGGGATACCCAATGTGCTTGTCTTGGATAACGAAAAGCAGTTCAACAACAGCACGTTTAGAAACATCTGTTCGGAACTAGGAATCAAGAACCACTACTCGTCACCTGCCCACCCACAAGCCAATGGACAGGTTGAAGTTACGAACTGATCCTTGCTCAAGATCATCAAGACTCGGCTCGAGAGGGCAAAGGGCATATGGCCGGATGAACTTCCAAGTGTTTTATGAGCATACTGGACAACAAGAACACCTATAGGGGTGAAACCATTTCGACTAGCATACAGAAGCGAGGCAGTCATACCAAAAAAAGTAAGGCTTACAAGCTACCAGGTGGAGAACTATGACGAGAACAAGAATGATGAAGCTATACGCCTACAACTTGACTTGGTGGACGAGGTTCGGGCAACAGCTGAGCAAAAGTTGGCACGATACTAGAACCTCATGGCGAAGCACTAAAACTCCAAAATCAGACACTGAGACTTCCAGGTCGGAGACCTTATTTTAAGGAAGGCAATGGGCACCGCTAAAGATCCTACCCAAGGAAAGCTCGGCTCCACTTGGGAAGGACCCTATAGAGTTACATCATGGCAAAGGAAAGACACCTACCACCTTGAGATGCTAGACGGGTGAGAATTGAAACATCCATGGAATGCTGAGCACCTACGGAAGTACTACCAGTAGAGATGACTACATGCAGAGCAACATTCACCAGAACTTCAGTTTACCTTTAGATAATTTAAGTATCTTTTTAAGCTCCTCCCTGGAGAATTACTATCCTACGAATGAATGACTATATAATAAGAGGAGTATTCAGATATGACTAGTGATTTTTCTACGAAATTTTATCAAGCCCACAAATTGGACGGATCCATCCATGGAGGATGAAATAAACCCTTGTGGACGGTTCATCCCAAGAGGATGAGATGTTCTGAAGTCCATAAAAAGGACAAGTTATCATTCAAGTCCATAAAAGTAGACAGATCCATCCGTGAAGGATAGAATAACTGAAATGCTCATGGACGGTTCATCCTAAAAGGATGAAATATTCTGAAGTTCTTAAAAAGGATGAGTTATTTAAGTCCTTAAATCCATAAATCGGACGGATTCAACCAAAAAGCATAAAAATCAGTCCCTATAATGGAGGGATCCATCTGGGAGCATACAAGTCAGAACCAATGGTTTCAAAGCACACATAGTGGACGGGTTCAAACAGAACGGACCAGTTATAATCATGAATAAAACTATAAAGCCAATAGTGGATGAATCCAACTTATGGTTGGATTAATGTTGCCAGTCCCTAAGTGGACAGACTCATCCTAAAGAACGGACCCAACTTAAAGTTGAATGTTCCTCACGAGTCCGCAAGTGAACGACCCCCTTTGAAAAGGATAATTATAAGGTCCTTATAGTAGACGAGATCAACGTAAAGTTAAAATTAACACTACACATTCATCAGAGGACGAATCCATCTAAAAGGTGGTTTTTGTTTAATCACTAACTACATGTTTAAAGTCATAAAAGTAAATAGACAATAGAATAAGTAAATAATACTTAAAACCCTTAAAAGGGAAATGTTTTGCATACATGAAGGATAAGTTAAAAGGTTGTTCCCCAAATAATTAAAATTCCATTCTTAAAAAAAAAAAAAAATTACTGAGGAAGATGGCTGTTTTCAACATTCTCTTGAACAATATTCTCAAGTTGACGGGCATCACCCTCGATGGGCTAAGCTTGGCTTTGAACAGGAGCTGACTCTCTATTGCCAAGAGCTGCATCATCAGCAAACAAATCCTCTGTACTCTCAGAGGCGACGGGCTGAGCAGTGGCTTGGGCATCAATGTTGAGTAGAGAAAAGTCAAGGTCAAGATAAACTTTTTTGTCCTGACGGACAGCATCATTGAAGCCGTCTGCATAGGAGATCTCGAGCTCCTCTAGGAGGGCATCAGAATCGCGATATTCACGGATCGTTGCCTTTTTTGCTTGATGGAGTTGATCCTTAGCATCATTGATCTCTTTCTCTTTATCCTCTAGGACCTTTCTCATGGTCTCCATATGTTCCTCAAGTTCTTTCTTGGCTTTCTCTGACATATTGAATTTGAATGTTCAATATGGGTATGAAACACCCTTGAACATTTAGACCCCAAATTACAAATTACCAATTCAGGCTTATTATCAAATAATTAATGTGCGGAATATGAACATAAGCTAAACACAGAATTGATAAACAATCTAAGCCAAATATAAACAAAACCACAACAGTAAATATAAGGCAAAGATAAAGGGAAGGAAGATGCAAACACACGGACAACACACGATATGTTATCGAAGAGGAAACCGAAGCCCTCGGCGTAAAACCTCTCTGCTGCCCTCCAAGCGGTAAATAATCCACTAAAGAATGTAGTTGGGATACATGAACAGCAGAAGACCCTCCAAGCCTAATCTACCCAATGTACCTAAGCCCTCCAAGCTTCTTGCTCCAACGAGGTTGTGCCGAACCTATTTCTTCTTTAGCTTACTGGATTTCGCTATCAACCATAACATCAACTAATGGATATTGGTTCCTTCCTAACTGCTTCCCAAAGCTCTAAATGAACCTTCTCACAGATATGTGTATGGTGAGAAAAGGATTTAGCTAAAGACCTCTCAAGATTTAACAATGGAGAGGAAGAGAGTAGAGGAATTTGAAGAGTCTCTAAGGTAAAGATTGTGGATGAATCAATCTTGTTTTTCTCTAGGGTTTCTCTCACAAAATTCTCTCTAGAAGCTCTCTACATTTGGTGGGTATAAGGGTCTATATATAGTGGGGTGAGAAAGGAATGCGAAGAGTCAGTTTTTTCCAAACAGGGTGGTTTGGCGGCTTGGCCTCGCGACTGGTCTGAGTTGCGAGTTAATGGCCTGTCCAGCTTGTAACTTTTGTCCTGTAGTGAGACAGCTGGCGTGACCTTTCACCTCCCCTGTGTCCTTCTCACGTGCCTGCAGTTGGCGGCTCCCTGTCGCGAGTCACCTGCGAGTCCTAGCTGCGAAACTCTACATCTTTGCACAATCTTGAGCATTTTTTCACATCTTCTCACACACTACCCTTACAAGAATCCCACCTAAATACAGGGTTACTAATTGCTAAAATACAAGCAAATTTGGCACGGAATAAAGCCAACAAGATGGTTGATTAAATTCAACCTTACAATCTCCCCCTTTGGCTATTCCGTGACAAAACCCTACAACAGACTCTAGACTTAAAGCGTGAGTTGGGAACAGTTGATCAAAACTTACTCACACCTCACTCTAGATTTTGATAAGCTCTTGAAACATATGAACAAGTATTTCTGAAACACATCAACACAATAATATCATTGTATGCAGAAAACTTGAAATGCATATGGAGCAAGCATAAAACGATCAAGCAAAAATGGAATAAATTAATAGACCATGGCTTGACCAAAACAGGCAATCACTATACAATAGTGATCACAATGCTCATTCACACAAGGAATGAACATCCAAACATGCAAGCTAATAAGCTTATATGCAAAGTATCATTTGCATGTCCAACACTCAACTAATGCATACAAACATATATGCATCTAGGAACAATCTTACAAGGGCACAAAAGTGATGTACTTAAGAAAATGCATAACATTAACAAGTACATAAGCCACAAAGCATAAAAGCTGCAACAGCATGGTACAAACCATAAAAACCTACAAAATGCAAGGAAATAAACTCTTAAAAGCTTACAGAAGCAATATGGGTACAGATAACCATAACAAAAACAACTCACTGAATAAACATCATAATGTGTAGAAACCATCCAAGAGTTATGAGTTTAAGCCAAGCAAAAACAAAAATCATAGTGTATGTATCAAACTTATACTAACAACAGTTACCCAAAGCATAGTATCAATACTACAAATAAAACAACATATGATTACTAAAGATTAAACCATCTCCCCCTCAAATAAGCACTCCCCCTTAGGTGCTGCCCAAAAATTCTCCCCTTTTTTGACCGAAATGGCCAAAAGGTCATTGGTCGTTGTTGGTGTAGATGCTGTCAAATTTTGCTGAGAGCACATCAAGTTGATCTTACATTGCCGTCATCCTTTTAGTATGCTGGTTTTGAACCTCTCTGAGTCCATCAAGTCTCTCCACGATGATCTGGAAAGCATCAGGAGGTACAGCTAAGGAAGTAGAAGCCCTGCTCCTCTTGGCTCTGCTTCTTGGTGTGGAAGTTTGTCCTGTAGCTTCAGCTTCAGTCTCCATGGGATCACCTTCTTCTTGATCTGCCCCTTCCTCATCTTCATCACCCGGAAGACGTGCTTGAATTTTTGTGATGGTTTGCTTGTTAATGGCTGAAGTGTAGGTATTAGACTAATATCTTGAGGAAATGGAACCCCTTTTTCTCTGAAAATCCTCATGATATGGCTAGGAAAACAAGCTTTGCTCGTGCGGTTGTTCTTGTTTCATCCATTATTATGTCAAATATATGGGAGCTGATGTCAATGAAGGTTTTCTCCTTAAACTCCATGAGAAAGATAGCTCTGGCATTAGTAAGAGTAGTCATCTTTCTTATAGGATATAGATTGAATATCATGATGGTCATCAGACACCTCATATCAACAGGAAAGGCATTGGTGTTGAGACATCTCCCTTCTTTAACTCCACCAATCCAAGCCTGAACAGTGTCTAAAAATAGCATCTTGTCTCTGTAATTAACGAACTCATACTCCTCTAATCCCTCAAGACCAAGAGCTTTATCAATATCATGGGCATCTAGGGTAAACTCATGTCCTCTTACCCAACAGTTTAGCTCATCTTCTCTAATCCTGACATTAGAATATAATTCTCTTATCAGTGGCTCACATACTACAGGTAAATCACTTAATAGCTTATCCCAGCCTCTTCCCTTAAAGCAGTCTGGAATAAAAGTGTCCTTTAGATCCCTTAAGTCCACAAATCTTTCCTGAATGATGGTTCCCTTCATGAAGGAATCTCTATATCTCTCAAAGTGTTGAGCTGATCTAAACAATTTAGGGTCTATTTTCAATCTCTTGTCAGCCTTTTTAGCAGGAGTTTTATTCTTTGGAGGTGTTGGAGCCATCTGTAAACACATAGAAAAAGCCACAACAAGAACAAAACACAATATGTGGAAATGCACACATATTAGTAACAAGTTAGTTACAAATAGAGTGACAGAGTGCCAAGTCATGATGCAGATCAAGCACATTTGACAACCAAAGATGGATATATCAAATTGGGACATCATCAAAAGCAAACAAGTTCATTTTGTTTAAATCAGAAAAATAAGGACAGTAAAGACCACAGTTGGACAAACAGAGTATATGCCAATAAGACATGTCTGAATGAATATGGAGTGTGCAAGATAAATCCCAAGGTAGCAGCACACTTATAACATGGTGACATAGAATTAAAGCAATGCTAACCACACAAATCAAAAACTCAACCATACAAAAAAATCCAAACTCATATACAAAGAAAAACCAAAACCCATATAACCAACAGGTATGAAATCAATCAAACAGCAGGGTTTAGAACTAATACTAGACCAATGAAACTCAATCATAATAACAGATATATTTAGTAACAAAAACAACCAACCCCAATCAACCAAACCCAACATTTTGATCAAACCCATATACGAAACCTTCAAATCTCAAACCAAGATCGCAACTCATAGATTCAAGAACATAACATCAAAATCATGAAATCTAAAGAGAGGGAGAGAAAACCCATACCTTTTTCGTGAAGATTGAAAAGAAAATGGTGCAGAAATGGAGGTTTTTTGAAGGAAAATACGGTGAGTTTCAAAGAGTGAAATGGTGAAGACAATGAACAGTCATAAAAGTACGAGTGAAAAATTGACCTTAAAATGCAAAATACACGTTTTTCGCGACTAGAATAAGTCACCAGTAAGCTGCCAGGGTAAGCTGTGAAACATTTTGAAACCAAAAGTTTTGAAAAATTTTCTAAGTGTTTTTCGCGACTGTAAGGTCTACCCGTGAGGGAGTCGTAAGCTGAGTCGCGAAAATCTCTGTGTACCCCTTGCGACTGGACCTACCACCTGCGAACAAGTCGCCAAGACTGACTCGCGATCATGCGACTGGGGCATGCGACTCAAAAGACCTGTGATTGAGTCCCCAAAACAGGGCAAAAAAAAAAAATGTTTTTGAAATTTTGACATTTTTGTAAATATAAAATACTTTCCAAAAACAGCTAAAACACTCAAAATTCTTTTTGTGTTTGATCAAACAAAGATTGAGCATGTGGAAACACATTTAATCAAGTACAATCACATAAATGAATATGGCATTCATTGAACATAAACTTGTGTGTTGTGTATGGATATCAAACATGAGATAGTTCATAGTCCAAAGTGAAGCTTCAATGATCAATTCAATCAAGGCATACACAACTAGTACTAGATAATGTGACCTATTTCAATTATAGAAACATGCATATATGACCTCCCACATAAACTTGATTACAATTCTTTGAGGTTTTCATTTGGCTCCATATATATCATATCATTTGCACTTTTTTAATAAAAAAAAACATCTCATTGTGAGATAGATGCCTGAAATTTTTTATATTTCAATTGATGAATTAGCCTTTGGTATTTTGGGTATCATACATTTTATTTTGGTCGCTTTCCCTTTTTCCTAGTCGAATACTAGTATGTGCGACAGACTTTTGCAGCTCTATATCTCTTTTCATTTGGAGATTTATATTTGGAGAGCTCTTTTAAACAAAAATAAAGAATGGGAAGATATATTGAGTCTATGCATGTCTCAAGATCAACAAAACCATTCACTAATCATTCATGATAAGGTTGAAGATCTATTTACAACAGTCACATAGATTTCAAAATTTCTCCCACAATGATATGAATGCATAGGAAACAAGCTAAGTTCGTAGATGCACAAAGCCATTAGTACAAAGGTACAAGGCAAAACATGCTTTGAGACAAGACTCGACAAAGTCGATCAAACATTTTGTATTTTTTTACTTTTTATGTGTTTTTTGGATTTTTGACATAGGAAAAAGTAAAGATCGATCAAAACAAAACAGCAATGTAAAAGACATTTTAAACAAAACGCACAGACAAAAATTTTTCAAATCAAACTTGCAAGAATCAAACAATCAAGCATTTACACAAAATATGGGAAGTATTAATGCATGGACATGTTGTAATGTTTATGCATGAGTTCCCTTCGTCACCCACACGTTACGTGCATTTAGGGTGATATCCTTGATGGATTGGGTATGAGAATTAGGACTTTCAAACCTTTGTGTGAAGCTTTCCAGGCAATTTGTGAAGGCACCGATCATCTTCATTACGTTCATCATTCCGGAATCACTGTTTTGACTTCTCGGTTGTTCACCTTCCTAAGACTTCTTGTCATTTCTTCTTCCTCGTGACCGAGGAGCGCTTGTATTGTTCAATGCTCTCAACTTCTGGCATTGCAATCCACAATAGTGACAATCATAATTCGTTCTAGGGCCTCGTTGTGGTCTTGGGAGAGATCTTCCTCTAGCTTCAATTCTGGTTTCTGATTGATTACGGACTTATTAAACACCCGTTGATCAGCCACCTTCTTTTTTTGTTCAGCCTTAACTTTCTCAGGAATAGACTCTTCTACAACCGTCTCTTTGGCCTTTACAAATTTCACTTCTTTGGTGACATTGGCAGATGAGCTACTCCTTCCGGTATAACCTAACTCGGACTTATCTGAGAAGTGTTTTTGAGATGAAATAACATCTTTTAGCTTATTAAAGGAGACTCTTTCTATCTTGGCTTGTGCTTGCACCATTTCTTGCTCAAGAAATCTTACTTTGGTATAAGCTTCTGATAGCTCACCATTTAGTGTCTCAATTTCACACTTTGTCTCCTTATATCTGGCCAGGAGACTTTTGTAGTCCTCCTCAGCTTTCTTTATCTTCTTCACAGCCGCCTTTGCCACCCTTGTATACTCTCCTGATCTCTCAAGAAGTAAGGTGTAATTCTCTTGAAGACTAGCTATATTTCTATCCTCTTCAGCATCTGATTCCTCAACAATCCCTAAGGATTCATCATCGCTGTGTTCTCCAAGTTCTTGAACAAGTTGATTTAGGTCCTCCGATGACTCAATATGCTCAATAGCCATAAATGCGGAGTAGTTTCCTTCTCCATCACAGCTGTCCTCAGAGTCAGAATTTGATGAGTCTGAATCATTTAAGGTAGTGGCATAGGCTTTTCCTTTCGACTTCAAATAATTGGGACATTCCTTTTTGAAGTGCCCATGTCCATTACATTCGAAGCATGTAATTCCTTGTAAAGATTGGGAATCTCTACCATGTTTTCTTTTGAACTCTTTCTTCTCCTTTCCGGAATTCTGAAATTTTCCTTTGTCACCGGATTTCCCACTGTTCTTGAGCTTTAAGAATTTTCAGAAGTTCTTTACAAGGTACGCCACATCTTTGTCTACTACATCCTCATCCGTAGAGTCATGAGACACTACTCTCTCATCAGTTGTTTTTAGAGCAAGTGATTTACTCTTCTTCTGTGTGGGCAGGGACAACTTATATGTTTGTAGAGAACCAGCCAGCTCTTGAACTTTAATGTCGTCAAGATCTTTGCTCTCTTAAATGGCTGTTACTTTGGCATGGAAACTTTCTGGTAGTGACCGAAGAATCTTCCTTACTATTCTTGAGTCCTCCGTCTTTTCCCCCAAATTGAATTTACCAACAACCACTTCGTTCAATTTACTATAAAACGAATCAAACGATTCATCCTCACTCATCTTTAGCTCTTCAAAGCGAGTGGTTAACATCTGAAGTTTGGTGTCCTTTACTTTCTTAGTCCCTTCGTAAGTTATCTCCAGAATTTCCCATGCTTCCTTAGCAATGGTAATATGTGAAATCTGGTGAAATTCTTCTGGAGAGACACCATAGAAGATAGCATTCAATGCTTTGCTGTTTGCATTGGCCGCTGCAAGTGCAACCTTATCCCAAGTGGACTTGGCAGCCTCCGGTCGTGTCCAACCCGTTTCAACTGCATCCCATACAGCATCATCGATAGAGCAAAGAAACGCCCTCATTCTGACCTTCTAAAAAGCATAGTTATTACCATCAAAGAATGTTGGTACATTCAAAGATTGAGACCTATCCATCTCAAAGGGGGTCAGGGATCACACTTAGGTATTTAAACCACAGCAAGTGTACCCGTTCTGATACCAATTGAATGTTCAATATGGGTATGAAACACCTTTGAACGTTTAGACCCCAAATTACAAATTACCAATTCAGGCTTATTATCAAACAATTAATGTGCGGAATATGAACATAAGCCAAACACAAAATTGATAAACAATCTAAGCCAAATATAAACACAACCACAGCAGTAAATATAAGGCAAAGATAAAGGGAAGGAAGATGCAAACACACGGACAACACATAATATGTTATCAAAGAGGAAACCGAAGCCCTCGGCGTAAAACCTCTCCACCGCCCTTCAAGCGGTAAATAATCCACTAAAGAATGTAGTTGGGATACATGAACAGCAGAAGACCCTCCAAGCCTAATCTACCCAATGTATCTAAGCCCTCCAAGCTTCTTGCTCCAACGAGGTTGCGCCGAACTTATTTCTTCTTTAGCTTACTGGATTCCGCTATCAACCATAGCATCAACCAATGGATATTGGTTCCTTCCTAACTGCTTCCCAAAGCTCCAAATGAACATTCTCACAGATATGTGTATGGTGAGAAAAAGATTTGGCTAAAGACCTCTCAAGGATTCAACAATGGAGAGGAAGAGAGTAGAGGAATTTGAAGAGTCTCTAAGGTAAAGATTGTGGATGAATCAATCTTATTTTTCTCTAGGGTTTTTCTCACAAAATTCTCTTTAGAAGCTTTCTACATTTGGTGGGTATAATGGTCTATATATAGTGGGGTGAGAAAGGAATGCGAAGAGTCAGTTTTTTCCAAACAAAGTGGTTTGGCGGCTTGGCCTCGCGACTGGTCTAAGTCGCGAGTTAATGGCCTGGACAGCCTGGAACTTTTATCCTGTAGTAAGACAGCTGGCGTGACCATTCACCTCCCCTGTGTGCTTCTCACGTGCCTGTAGTTGGCGGCTCCCAGTCGCGAGTCACTCGCGAGTTCTAGCCACGAAACTCTGCATCTTTGCACAATTTTGAGCATTTCTTCACATCTTCTCACACACTACCCTTACAAGAATCCCACATAAATACAGGGTTACTAATTGCTAAAATACAAGCAAATTTGGCACGGAATAAAGCCAACAAGATGGTTGATTAAATTCAACCTTACATAATTTTTTCTCCATGCCAACTTTCCAAGCCTTAAGACCATTCAGCTTGTCCTCCGTCTCGTTGGCCTTCGCCCTTACATGATCCAACGCCGTCTCGTGGTTTAGGCACTGTCCCATTAGCCTTTTCATCATCACCATTGCCAAAAAACAAAGGTGGTTAGTGACATAAATGGATGGGAAGGATAGTGTGTGGACGGACATGACTTACCTAGGTAATACAAAAGAGCCCCGTCTCCCCCATGGCTTCCGTAGCATGGTTACTGAAGTCCTCATAATCGTCGGACATTATGATGGACAAAAGTTTCTCCAAAGCATACTTAGGATCCTCACGGAGGAGGACTGGTGGCTTTTCTTGGGTAGTAGACAGACCCTTCATAAAACCCTTTACTGCTCCAAGCTTGGCAAGGGTAACCGTCTTCATGCCTTCAGCCTCTAGTCCCACGACGGGCTCCAAGATGGTTTTGGGTTTATTGGGGAGGCGGCCTTACTTCTCCGGCAACTTTCTTTTTGTGGACAGGTTGGATGAACCCATCTCCTTAGGAAGTTGTCCTTCCACCTTTTTCTTCTTGGCTGGCTGTTGTGTGATGATGGCCATTCTCTTGGTAGCATCCATTTCTACATAAAGGAAGACGAATGGTCAAAGTGAAATAGTAAAAACCAAGAAACCCAAAGATAGGGAGACAGATTTACGTTGACGAACTTGAGCGTCGTATCGATGGGCGGCTATTATTGGTTCTGGCTCGTCATAGTACCAGTGGAGGGTGTCTAGCGTGACCAACTTTGCTCACGTCCTTTCCTCTAACTTAGTTTTTCTAAAAATCCTTTCCATCTAAAGAAACTTGAGGATGGTCCTGAACTGTAAAAGAAGACAGTTAGTAATCTAATAATTAAAAAACTATATACTGAATATAGACGGATTCATACCAAACGGGGGCAATATGCCCCATGTTTTGTCGACGGGCATATAATCTGTGTCACCAGGACAACACATCCATTCGTCACATTCCATGGAATAATACCGAGTCTTTCAGTTCCCGTTGGAGTCGGGGGTCTCGCACACTAGCCTCAACAACGGGCTCCTAGGCATAAAGCTATACATGCCTTTTGACTGAGCAATCTCATCTGGACGGTAATAGTGAAAGAATTCTTTCACTATCAACCTCCTTGCTCTGTCAGACATGACCCCGTACAAAACCTCCACACCGAGGAAGACCTTTTAGGTGTTTGGGGAGATTTGGGTGACGGCCAAACCTAGACACTGAAGGAGTTGATGGTGAAGTGAATTGAGGGGGAATCTAAGCCTTGCTTTCAGCATCTGCTTATAGACCCTAACGCCCTCAACGCCCTTGTAGTAACACTTTTTCGACATGTAGGGTAGACGGAGGGATACGTTGATGGGTATTTGGTACTTCTCCCTAAGTGTCTTAAAGTCAGATTCTTTAATTGTAGAGGTAAAGTCATTGATCGTCCATATGGGTAACATGATGAACTCCCTGAGTCCATCAGGACCTATGACAAATTGAATTGGGGGCTTAGCATCATTTACAACGTCATCATCCTCTGGCCTTTCTGTCTCCAAACCCTCATCTCTTGAGGAAGGAGAACTGGCTGATGGACTCTTATCTTCACTCGGACTGTCAGGGTCTTTGTGACCTGACGGTTACACTTCATCGTAGCCTGCCCTGTCGCGGACAAACGACTAGTTATTTGATGCACTAGACATGACCTACACGTGATGGTAAATCCTAAGATTCTGACGGATCTATAATGGATGATGGTAGTACAAAGTCTAGAAAAATAAAAAGTGTATAAAAGTTTTTAAGTAGAGGGAAAAGAATGCTTACCAGATTGAAGTTGGACGGTAAAAAGGCGTTGATGACGGGTGCAACAGCTGAACGATATGATCGTCTGACAATGATGATGGGTGCGCTCTGATCATATATTTCAGTAGAAAGTAAAGGAATGAGAGGAGAGTTTGGTTTATATAGACGAACGGACGCTTCGATCCAAGTGAGCGACCATTCAGTAAACGCCATGTGTCATTCATTATTAATGATCTTAGGCCAGCCTGTCAAGGCTAGGGGCGTTCCTCAAAAGGCTGGATTGAACCGTCACCCCACGAATCCTTCCACTCACAGATCATGGACCCATGGGGTGAGGGGGCAACTGAAGAGGGAGAAAATTGGAGGTGACAGATCCACTTAGATGACTTGATAGTGTTAGACAAATGGGCTAATAATGAGCGGATCTTATGTGAACGGACATAAGGTGGATGGATCAAAGGACCACGTGGCACTTAACTGGTCATTATGTGGTCTCCAAGAAACCCTAAATGGAAACGACTTGCGTCTCACAATTAACCCTAGTCCACAGAGTCCCAATATGAATAGAATTCTAAAACGAGGAGGATTTTGGAATATAAGCATATTAATGGAGATCTTCCCTATAAGGAAAAGACTTGTTATGCAAGTATAGGAGTTTGGCTCTACACTACTATAAAAACCCATAGATCCTCAGAAAACAGGTATGTATAATTTACCCCAGTTTTGGCACTCTAGAATTGTGAGAAATTCTAACTTGACTTTTGGAGGTGTTTGGCCGGTGCCACATCTGTGCTTTCTGTTAGGTCTTCTGTTTTTGTTGTGCAGGTATCGTTTTGAGTGTGTAAAGGCTGTGTGGTTCACTGGTGATTTTTTGGCATCATCACTTATGATGCTTATGGGTTTGTTGGGTTGCCGAGAAAATCCAGAAAAAGGAAATAAAATTCTGGATTTTTTGTTTTGTGCTGTGTTTGTTCACTCAGTTTCTTTTATTTTATTTATTTTATGGGTTTTTGCATTTTGATTAGAAGAGTAAATGTTGTTATTTTGATTTGATTGTTGTGGTTGTTTGGGTATTTTCCTGGCAACTAAAGAGTGAAAATATGTATTGGTTCTGATGTTTTTGATGTCCTTAGCATAAGACGATTTCATGTGGTGGGCTGATGTAAAGTTTTTAATGTTTTTTTTAATTTTATTTTAATAATGTAATACATACTGTTACTTGAACGTTAATGTCCATTAGTTTGGATCCAACGTTGTAATTTATGTAGAATGGCTGGAATGTTAAGGGAGTATAGGGATTTTAGACTCACACGTCAACAATTTAATTTGGATTTAAAAAAAAAAAAAAAAAATCTGATGTGGTGGTATGTGGTATGAAAAATATTTTTTTGTTATTTTGTTTGACACATCAGTTTTTTTTTTATTAGTTGGCATTAGATGCAGGGACTAAATTGACACAACACTGAAAAGATTAGGGACTCACAATTGAAAAGTTAGGTATCAAATTGACATATGATGTAAAAAATAGAGACTAACTTTGTAGTTTATCCAAAAAAAAAGCAATTAATATTTTCAATTTTCCATAAAAGTAATATAAAAACTTTTTAAAAATAATTTATTAATAATTACTTTAAGAGCATTCCTTAATTTGACCAAATTTATAATAAGGTGAGGTCTTTTTTCTAAAGGTAGAAGAACCTTTTTTTTTTTTTTTTAAGTGGGTCTTAGGTCATTGCAAACAAAAACCTTTTAGTATTTTAATCTGATGATAAAAAATTATTATCATTGAGCAAACGTCATACACTAAAAACAAATTTTATAATTATGTATTAAAAAAATAATATTTTTACATTGTATTATTCTTGTAAATTGTACATTATAGTTAAAAAGAATTGTTCACTTTTCTTTTAATTGTGTATAATTTACGTTGTACTATTCATGTAAACAAATAATTGTCCAAAATATTTATGATAAACCCATCTAAGGCATTAATTGAAATTTTCTCTACCTTATAAAATTTAAATAAAAACTTAGCAGGTACCGTACCGGTGAAAATTCCACTAATAATATTCGTTGGCATATCTTGACCTGACGTGGCAAGGACGTGTCTTTCTCTTTCCAATCATTTGTACTCATCTAAAAGTAAAAGCAACGCATCACGTATTTATATCAACATCCCACGTTTTCTATATTTTTACTTGCATTTGCATGGCTTGTTCAAACCACTTCAAAGTATTTATATCAACATCCCACGTTTTCTATATTTTTACTTGCATTTGCATGGCTTGTTCAAACCACTTCAAAGCCCATTAACTTTAAAAATAACCGGTCTCTAACCATACGCTCACGAGCTCGCTTATTAGAAGTTTTTCTATTTTATGTTTTTAAAGGTTAATAATTTTTATTTATTATAATTTGACGTTATTACATTTTTTAATCACAAAAGATACTTAGGCATAAATCATATGCGTGCTTAGAAACTAGTTAGATTGTTATATTAGTTTGTAAAGATCATCTGGGTGAACAGTGTATTCATACTTGCGGTATAGATTGTTATATTAGTTTGTATTAGAATACTTGCCAAAAAAAAAAAAAATTTGTATGTCCTAGTACCAGTAAGTGAATCTTTGTTCGAGTAGAGAAGCAATTCAGACAAACATTAGATGCTCACAGAGCATGGGGCTAAGCTAGTAAGCTCAGACATCAATACATAATGCGGCAATTACATCGCTATAGTCACTATCATTGAAGCAATTTTTAGTGGTTCTTCCATATGTGAAATTCTAGCACAAAAAAGAATAATGATACATAATTCTTCAAGAAATTAACTAACATTTTGACAATATCAATGGAGTAGACGAAGAAAACTTAGCATATTGTTTCTAAAACAAAGGAAAAGGCAATGATTAAACAAAAAAAGAACAATAATAATATAAAATCTGGCTATACAAAAAAAGAACAATAATAATATAAAATCTGGCTATCTAGAAGTATAATCAGTTTAGTCAAAATCCTAAGCTAAACGCCCATGCTACAATGCATTTCCATTGCTGTACAATCTACTCTGTATCGCAATTCACAGTAGCAAGGATACACATCACGTGTAAATATTTATGTAAAATATAAATATCACTTAAATTCATTGAAAATACATATCTCCTGTCCTGAGCAATACCCCTACCCACTTCACACTTTGAAAGCCCTTTCCACAATTGTCAAAATTGAAAATGAATTTAATATGGAGGTTGGGTAATAAGTGTTGTGTTTTTGGTTAACCGCTTTGTAGTTTGTAGTGGATTTTTTGAATAACCATAAAGTAGTGGCTGATCTTGGGAGAGTTGTCTTAGATTTTAGGCAATGTTTTAGAGATGTATTTTAATTGGATTGTCCTTTGGTTTTGTTTCTGCTTAAACCTAGGATATAGAACCAACGAAATGTCTATCCCAACAAGAGAAGCCCTATAAATAGTAGTGTGGACACTCGATTTTGCACCTATAATTTAATCAAGGAAAATGGTTAGAGTGATCATTCATAAAAATGATATTGAGATTCTAACGGTCGCAGTGGTATGTCCGATTTCTAAATTGAACTATCAAATTGAAAGATATCGCATGATTAAGTTTGCACGATTTACATGCATTTTGTTTGGGTGAAACCAACCACATATAATTAATTTAAATTAATTCTGATTGGTTAAACAATTAAAATTAATTAAATAATTTTGTGATTGGTTGTTAGTTAGTGTAAAAAATAGACTTGCTTGCATGGGAATAAAGTGAATAATCAGATTACAATGAAATTGTGGATAATCAAGACTTGTTGGAGTATTTATCTACAAGATAATCATTATTATAAAGACCTGAATCATCAGAAAAGGGGTTTAATTTTTAGAATACGGATTAAAAACGCATCTAAGTGCAAGTCTCGACTCAAACAACCTCAAAAAAGGAGTCTAAAGTGGATTGAAACTCAAACGCGGGTCCAACACCCAAGAGGGCCATTCAGCACTTTTGAAGTGCCGATTGGCACAAATTTGAGGCCTGGCTTGAGGATTTTTGGATTGAGATAAACCTTACATTTTTCAATTTTTTAGAGATAAGGACACGTCCCAATTCATATTTTGATCATTCAGCTAATTTTTCGAAGCATTCCAACATCTATAAATAGAGGATGCCTCTCAAAATTTAGCACACTTTTTCACGCTTTCTAACCCCCTTCTTTCTAGCTCTTCTCTTCTTTTCAATTCCTCCTTACGTTAAAGACGTTCTGCAGGCTCTTGCCTTGGGAATTTCTTTTTTGTAAGCAAAATATTTTAGGCTTTAAGGAGTTGAATAAATTTCTTTGAATCCTAAAATATCCTTTCACTAAGAAGAGTATGCTCATGCAAGAGGTAGTCTATTTCTTTTCTTTTTCTAGTTTTCTCTATTAATTTTGTTTGATGATGCATGTTTGATTACTTCTGATTCTTGATATAATTGCCATGTTTTGTTTACATTTTTTCTTTAAATATGTTCTTAGATGATTTTTTTATATTTTTTTATATTTATTTGTGATTTCTCTCTCTTGAATCTCAAAATATGCTAATTGGCAAAGATCTCTTTAAACTAAAAACTGATCTATATTTTTATTAAATACAGACTTCATTTTTTTAACACATAAAAACTGATCTATAATTTCATTAAATACAGATTTGATTTTTTTAACACACAAAACTAATCTGTATTTTCATTAAATACAGATCTGATTTTTTTAACACGTAAAACTGATCTGTATTTTCATTAAATAATGATCTGATTTTTTTTTCAAGATTCAAAACTAATCTATATTTTCATTAAATACAGATTTGATTGTTTTAGAAAAAGTCTTCTTTGACACAAAATTGTAGATTTTGGCGTTTAAAAGAAGAAATTAAAAATTAGGTTGAAGTCTTTTCTTTTTCTTAATTTGTGATGCATATAAAATAATTTATCTTATGAGTGTGAATCCTTTTTCAAAAAGTTTTTATGTTATGTCCAACAATGGATCTGATTTTTTTATACAAACCCAAAAATAATTTTTTTAACTATTCAAAACAGATCTGATTTTTCTTGAAAAAATCATATATATATATATATATATATATTTTAAATCTACACAAAAACAAATATGATTTTTCAATGCAATCTTAATTTTTTTATTCACAAAATAGATCTGAATTTTTCTACAAAAAATGGGGATATATTCATAAGATAAATTTACTCGAGTTAGTTCTAGTCAAATGTTTGTCAACATATCATTCACATCATGCAAAAAAGAGTATATTGGTCATTAGAGTCTAGAAGACCAAACTCTATCTGGGCAGAATGGGTGCCTAACACCTTCCCATTCCATAATCTAGTCTTCGGATTTAGGTTTTTGGATAGGTAGATTAGTGTCTTATTATTATTATTTTTATTTATTATTTTTATTTTTGGTAGATTGTAACTAGGACCAAAAGCGTTGTATTCTTTTACATAGATTGTAACTAGGACCCAAAGCGATGTAAGGTTTAATTTACCAAAATTGTATTGTTCTTTACTTAATCAATAACATTCAAAGCATTCTTGAATATATATTTTGCATTTATTATTTTTATTATTTTTTTTGCATAAAAAAAAAATAAGTGGCAACTCCACACCACTTACCCAAAAAGAGAGGTGCCCTTAAAAGCACCCGAATCTCTTTTTTTGAGAGCACCCTCCTCATTAAGGAAGTTCGCGGTCTCTCACAAGTAGTATAGATAAAAATGATAAATCTTAAAAGCTCTTCTTTTCTTTTATTTATTTATTTTCTCTATCTTTTTGTTGTTGAGAAAATAGTTAAAATCCCATATTTTCCAAAAGCAACTTTTGAAACTTTTGCTTATTTCCACTCTCAGTTTAGGTACAATTTTAAAATATAATTATACTTTCATACGGCTTTCTTTTTTAATAAAAAATAAAGTCATCTAAACACACTATGAATTTTCATACATAATTTAAATTTTCTATATTTCGAATATATGGTTCTGAGTCTTGTGGCCATTTAAATATAGTTATCTAAGGGTATATTAAGTGACAAGACTAGAAATTTTTTTCAAGAAAGGCTAAGATAAATATATTAAAAATTTTAAATCTAAAGAATAATATATATATATATATATATATAGTGGGTTCAAATCTGATTCGGTTGATTTTTCTCTAATAAATTTGTTAATTGAAGGAGGCTTAGTTGAAACTAAGTACATCATGAGTCGCTAGAGGGTGTCCTCGAGAAAAAAAGGTACATGTGAGGGTTGAAGAGAGTGTGTATGTGAGAGGGTCAAAGAGTGTGTACTTGAGAGTGTTAAAGGGAGTCCTCAGCCTAATCCTTCTCAGCCAAAGGGAGTCTTTAGGCAAGTCTCTTGGGCCAAGTCAGAGAGTGTACATGTGAGGGCCGGAGAGACTACTCAGGAAAGTCTCCTTAGCCAAAGGGAGTTCTTGGCCTAATGCTCCTCGACCAAGTCAAGGAATGTACCTAGAATGGTTTGAAAGAGTACTCCAGAAAGTCTTATTGGCCAAAGGGAGTCCTTGACCTAATGCTCCTCAGCAAATCAAAGAGTGTACTTGTGAGGGTCGGAGATAGTACTCTAGAAAGTCTCCTTGGCCAAAGGGTGTCCTCGGCCTAATGCTCTTCAGCTAAGTTAGAGAGTGTACATATGAGGGTCAAAGAGAGCACTTCAAAATGTCTCCTCAACCAAAAGGAGTTCTTAGCCTAATGCTCATTGGCCAAGTTAGAAAGTGTCCCTGTGAGGGCCTGAAAGAGTACTCCAAAAAATCTCCTCAGCCAAAGAGAGACTTCGGCCTAATGCTTTTTGGCCAAGTCATAGTGTACATGAAAGGGTCTGAAAGAGTACTCCAAAAAGTCTCATTGACCTAAGGAAGTCCTCGGCTAAGTCAGAAAGTGTACCTATGAGTGTCAAAAAGAGTACTCTAGAAAGTATTCTTGGCCAAAAGGAGTCCTCAACTTAATATTCCTCGGCCAAGTTAGAGAGTGTCCCAGCGAGGGTCTGAGAGAGTACTTGGGAAAGTCTCATCGGCCAAAGGGGAGATAGCTCCTAAGAGGGTAATAGCTCTAAGAGAATTAAAAAGAAGGAGAGAGTGAGAGAGAATAAGCCCCTTTTCCAAATGGTCTTTTCCCCTTTTACAGAGAAAAATGTGGTTTTAGGTGCTTAAGGGAATATATGGTGGTGGGTGAACAGAGAATGTGCGGTTGTATTTGTTTGTTTGTTTTGTTGTTGTTGTTTTTTTTTTTTTTTTTTTTTTTTAATAAATAGGACCACCTATAATAGCCCCTAGTTTTCACTTGCCTAAAGTGAGAAGTGGAAGTGGATACTAGATTCATTCTTGGGACTTTGGCTAGCTTGTGGCTTGGCCATACCTAAACAGTTTAGGGTTTAGATATAATGGTGGCATAAGGCTCAACCATACATGGATGGGCTAGGGTTTGAGATAATGGCGGTGTAGGGCTCGGCCAAACATAGGTTGAACAGGGTTTTGATATAATGGCGGTGCTAGTCTCAGCCATACCAAGATTGGCCAAGATTTAGAGATAATGGTGGCGTTAGGCTTAGCTATACCTGGCTTGGCTAGGATTTGGAGATAATGGCGACATTAGGCTTAGCCATACCTGGACTAGTTAGGATTTAGAGCATTAGGCGTTGGGCTTGGCCATACTTGGGCAGACCAGAGTTTTGATATAATGACGACTGTTAGGTTCTAAATATTTAGGAATAAATATTTAGGTTTTAATTTTATGTAAGTTGGAAAAATCGAGTACAAAAACATGTCTAGTTTAAGATATTCATGTCTTAGAATAGTGTTAGACATTGCTCAAGTTGGTTCAAGTTAAAATTCAAGAACAGTTGAGTTGGAGAAAGAAGAATTCAAAAACTACCTTGCTCAATTGATCGAGAGAACAAGTTTGAACGATTGAACTGCGTTTTCTGCAGATTTTAAATCAGGCCCAAAAGTTTGCGAAACGTTTAGGGTTTGAGTTCAACACTGTTAGGTAAAAAAGAAAACCATAAATCATGTTTTAAAAGCCCTAAGTAGACTTGTGAGTTACTCCTGTGAGATTTGTGAGGTTTTGTAACCTTTTAACGCAACAAGCATCTACTGGAAAGAAGATTCATATACAAGAACTAGTGGAGATAAGTTGCTAAAGATCAACTATTGCTAATGGTCTAAAGCTTTGAGTGGGATATCAGAGTTACAAACGAGGGTGTTTGTGCGCAACAAATTCAGATAGAAGAGTTTGTGGATTCGGAGCTGCGTGTGGTCACGTGAGTAAGTACTACAAGAGGTAGCATTAGATTTAGGGAAAAATATATTGTAAACAATTCCATTCTATATAATGAATTTGTTGCCTTGAAGATTGTTTAGGTTAAATCCTCCCTAGGTTTTTTACAATGAAACTGGACGGTTTCATTAGTTTTCCTGCATCATCATATCTCTTGTTTTCTTTACTTTTCTGCACTTAGTGATATGATTGTTTGTATTTAACCTAAATCTAAATAATAAAACTAAGTAACAACTTGGTTATTAATTAGGTTAAGCAATCTAAGTGTACATGGGTCTAAATAAACTAACAAGTGGTATCAGAGCAGGTTAGCTCTTTTTTTTTTTTTTTTTTTTTTTTGATGGGGAGCAGGTTAGCTCTTGATTAGGTAGTTTTACCTAGAGTTAATCCTTGACCTCTTCTTTCATGGAACGTGGTCACTCTTTAGTGATCCCTCCCCACTTCAATGGGAATAACTATGCCTACTGGAAGGTGAGGATGAAAGCATTCTTGAAATCTCTGGATGAAAGAGTTTTGATGTCTATGGAAACTGGTTGGGAAAGAGCTGCCACTCTTGTAGCTCAATGGTCTGATGCTTAAAAAGAAGTAGCTAGCTTTAACAGTAAGGCTATGAATGTGATATTCAATACTGTTTCAATAGAAGAATTCAAAAGGATTTCTAATGTAGAAATAGCATACATTACTTGGAATATCGTACAAACTGTGAATGAAGGTACAAAAGCCGTTAAGGTCAATAAACTATAACAATTGACTTCTAGGTTTCTGAGCATTAGAATGGCAAATGATGAGACATTTGATGAGTTGTTTGCCAAATTGAATGATATAGTAAACTTTACTTTTAATCTGGGTGAGGTTTATGAGGAACCTAAGATCATTAGGAAAATCATAAGATCCTTGACTGAAGACTTTAGGCCCAAAGTCATTGCCATAACTGAGAGCAAGAATGTTGACACTATTCCTATAGATGAACTTGTAGGATCTCTTCAATCTTATGAGTTAAACCTACCCAAGACTAACATGTCCAAATCTATGGCCTTGAAATTTGTAGATGATGTTGATGAAGTTGTGTTTGATGATGAGATAACATCTATAGAGATTGCTTACCTTGCCAATCATTTTCGAAACTTTTTGAAAAAAAATAATAGAAGGGCAAAAAATTGAAATGTTGCTGACCTTAAGAATGTAAAGAAGAATGAACAAACTAAAAATAATTTTTCTGAAAAATCTAAAGATAGGGTTGTTCAATTCTTTAACAATTCTTTAGGCCAACAATGCTTTGGATGTTAAAGGTATGGACATGTAAGGTCTGAATGTCCTACATACTTAAGGCCAATGGGAAAAGCTATGACTATTACTCTTAGTGATGATGAAGAATCTGGTCACGAGTCTGAAAGTGATCAAGAAGGAAATTTCATAGCTTTCACTGCTACTACTGTAGTTGGTGAATCTGAAATTGTAGATGAGAACCCTTCTGATGGAGAACTCTCTAAGAATGTTGACTTGTAAGAGGCTTACAACAAGTTATGCAAGATTGAAGCAAAAGATGCTATGAGTGTTGACCTAGGATTGAAAAAGATAGACACTCTTGAACATTAAAAGAAAAATATTTTGGTCAAATTTTTTGATGCTAATAAACTCATAATTGTTGTTAAGATTGAGAACATGTCTTTGATTGAAAATGTCAAAAGTTTAGAATCTGAATTACTTGTTGCTAGAGAACAAATTGGTAGGACTTCTAGTTCTAAACTTGATAACATGCAGAGTGTTCAAAAGTCTGTGTTTGATAAGATTGGGTTAGGTTATATTGAGAGTGGTTTTCCTTCAGTGGTGACTCCCACCAAGTTTGTTCCTCCTGTGTCTATGCCTAAACTAGAAGTTAGGGTTCATAAGGAAGAAGTCTTAGCTACTAGGAAAATTAAGGTAGATCTAAGTGACACCAAACCCAAGCAACCTCCTCATCTTGTAGGTAAGAAACAACACAAACTTCAATGTTTTGTTCACTTCTATGGTGGAACTGGACATACTCGCCCAAACTGCTTTAAGTTGCAAGCTAGCAATCAAGCAACTAAACCAAAAGTGTCTGTGCCAAAAGCACAAGATCCCACGACACCTATTCATGAATTGGTAAAGGCTCTTAGCCTCTATGCCAATACTGGGGTTGATAAAAAATTCCATGTGTTTAGAAACTCCAACTTCAGGTCTGCATCTAAGAAAGTGTGGATGCAAAAGACTCATCATAAATGAGTTTGTTTGACATGGTCCTCATGCTTAATCTCTTGATTCTTTGGACAAAATGTTTGGCTTAGGATTTTATTTCTGCATTTCATTTTAGGGTTGATTAGGATGTTTTTAAATTTTTTTTTAAAAAAATGTTTTGTATTGCACACCACTAATTATGTAATTAAGGTTGGCTAGTAAAATTTACATTTCATGACTTAGCTTTGATGAGCTACTTTTGGCACTTTACTAATTTGTGCTATTTAGTGCTTAATTGTGTGAGTTATTTATAGTCTTTGAACAAACGATCTTGATTTTGATGTCACATTCTTTTGATCATAAGGATTAGAAAATTCTAAGAGAAAAACATAAATAACCATCTCATTAGTGTTACTCGTCAATCATGAATACCTTTGTGCAAATCATAAAAACCATACTAGGTAAGAAGTAGCACTTGCATAGCAACATAAAACGAGGTGTTATCTTTAAAAAAAGGTTTGTAACAAGGGTATTTTCTTTTCTATCTCCTATATTCCCATGCATAATATCTTTGATTGTACTCAAAAGAAAAATATAAAAAAAAAAGAAAAAGAAAAAATAATCAAAATACTTTTACATGATTGCAAGCGTGCTTTTTAGGAGATGTAAGAGTTATATGATGCAACTCTTAAGGTGATAGTCACTTTCAAACCAATGTGATTGATGATGTAGAAAATTTGTTTAATTACTATCTACATATCACATTTTTTGTACTTTGTACACTTACAAGTTGCACACACTACACGCAAATCAATGCTAAATCCTGCACATAAGATTGTGTGTTAACTAATCTAGCCATCTTTAATTAATTATGAAGTGATGTTTGATAATTTTTTTTTTTATTTGAGTTGAATCTAAAGAAAATTGTTTTAGAAGATCTTAAATCGAGTGATTTTTACTTTTATTTTGTGAAAATTTGAAAATCTAAGAGCAAAATGTTTTAAAAATCTTTTGGAAGTGTTCATGTGCATTTCATATCATAAAAATTGTTTTTTAGTTGATTTTCTGTAAAATTTCTAGGATTTTTCAAAACTTCAAATTTTTACTGGTCCGTTCGATCAAAGCTGATGCTTGACCAATTGAAAATGTCCAATTTTCAGGCCAAAAATCTATGTATGGCTTAATTCTTGCTCGATTGATCGAAATTTTTAAAACCTTCTCTTCAATCACTGCTCGATTCCTTTCGACCGATCGAAATTTGAAAATTTTGAATTCTTAAGGTTTGACAGATTAGTTTTGTCCTTTTTCACTCTTCTCTTCAATTTGTCTCGATCCTTTCTTCAAACTTTTTTTTTTTTTAATTTTAAAAATTGTCTTTTCTAGGTAAAAGCTTCAAGGGTTTTCTTCTACAACATTAGGTATGACTCTTTTACCCTTTCTTTTTTATTAAATCACATTCATTCATGCATAAATCAAAAGTTTTCTTAAAATTTTTTGACTTAGAAATTTTGAGGATTTTGAGTATTTTGTGTTGATTTGTTCAATGGGTTTTTGTCTATGCATGATATATACATGTTTCCTATGCTTTAATTTGAAAATTTTTAAAATTAGGGTTCATGTGTTGATGAGAATCAACAAGCATTAAAGGATCCATTACTTATTCCAGTTAGGCCTATTACAAGAGTAAGATCCAAGAAGATCAAAGAAGCACTTAATGGGCTGATTCAAGAGATTTGAGCTGATTCTAACACAGGACATTCCAAGCTTGGCCCAAAGGAAGATGAAGGCATAATAAATTTAATCCAAGCTATTGAGGGCTGATATGGCATAACCGGGCGTGATTTATGGTGTGGATTAATGGCTGATTGATTTTCCAGCTCCATACCAATTAATAGATATTTTCCTATTCTAGAGTTGCTAATTTCATATCAAATCCACCTTAATATTAGTATTCTATTATTTAGAACATTTTTTTTTTAGCTATTTTCCTATTTTGGAGCTGCTAATTTCAGACAAAATCAACTTTAATTTAGACTTTTATTATTTAGTACTGTTTTATATTTTCCTATTTTCGGTCATGTCATATAAATAGCATGCACTCATTGTAATGGAGGGATTATTGAAAAAAATCAGAAAAACGTGAGGTTTTGCTTCTTCTTTTGGTTCTTCAAGAACTGTGAACTTATCAGGGAGTCTTCCTTGTGGCGTTCAAAATTTATACCTTTAGTTTGTAATTCAGTTATAATCATTGAGTCAAGGTCTGTTACTTATACCTCTAGTTTGCGTTTCATTTATAAGCGTTAGGTTGGGGGTTCTATCAAAATTTGAATTTTAGCTTTCTTGGGCAAATATTCCAATATTATTTTTTTGGTCTCAAAGCGTGTCGATTGAGGTTTGCATCATGTGTTCTTGAGAATTTGGGGATTTTATTCAATTGGCTAAAATTAGGTAAAATTGACCATTGTTATTGATTGATTGATTGTTTATATCATGTTTTATACCTATTGTGATGATCAGTTGCTCAATTTTTATGTTTTTTGAAAAATTAGGGTTTATGTTCTTCATAAATTGGGGATTTTTCATAAAACTTGATTGTCTCGGTCAATCTTTCAAAATTGTGTGAATTTGGACACCTCAATGCATTCGTTCATGCATCATTTGAGTCCATGCATATATATCCTGTTTATATCTTTAATGCAGTCTGCCCTTGGTTTTTGTGTTCTTGTTCTATTTCCTTCCTCTTTAGATCTTAGAAATAGCCCCTAAGAAAGCTAAAACCAATGTCAAAACCAAAGCCAAAAGAGTATTTGGGTCCACTTCTACCTTTGATGAGGGGTTTCATCAGATTTGGTTTCATACTCTCCTAAATGCTCAAAAGTTTGAAAATTTGGTCAAGTATAGTTTTATTTGGAGTGAAAGGCAGATTAACCTAGATGAGTTAGACCCATTTGTCAAACAAAATCTAGAGTCTAGGAGTTGGTTATCTCTCTATTTTGATTTAGTGTCTCTTCCTGCTGCCTTGATTATAGAATTCTATTCAAATCTCTCTATTTACTTTGCTTCATCTAGTGGTCACTTCTTTACTACTTGGATTCGAGATGAAGAATTTCAGATAACTAAGAAAATAGTTTTTATTACTCTTTCTATGCCTCTAGTTCAACGTCTGACCTATCCATATACTAAGTCTCCTCCATTAGATGATGTCTCTCTTCTCTGCGGAAGACCTATCATATGGGGTTCTAAGCCTAGACTCCATTCTCATGAGTTAACTGAGCTTAGCTACTTGATGTTTAGGATTGCATGCCATAACATCTTTCCTATTTCTCATGTGCATACCATTCCTATTGATAGGTGTGTCTTCCTATATGCTCTTATTATTGGTGTTTCCATATTTTTTCCCTCTCTTTTCATACAACTATTGTTGAGGTCCATAGGAACAACACTAGGAAACAACGACTCTTCTTTCCTGTCTTTGTCCATAGGATCTTAGACTTCATAGAGTTAGAGTGTTTTCCCTCCTCCGAGTTGGTTCACCTCACAGCACCCCATTGGATCTACCTTCCTCAAACAACGCATTGCACAGAAGAAGCCTGCTGAACTGAGTGTAGGAACAACAAAGAGACAAAGAGTAGAGCCTTCACATAAGGATGTGCCTACTGATCCTACAACTATTGTTGTTGATGATGATGATAAGGATGATGCTGGTGTAGATGCTGCTGGTCCTTCTACAACCTCTCCTTCTCTCTGCTTCATGCTTGAAAGAGTACTTGAGACTCAATCGTCACAATATATCATGATGGAGACATTCATGACGACACAGGTGGCTCATGGACAACTTTTGGATGATCTTATCTCTAATGTAGCTACCTTGAGAGCTGATTTTACTGGGTATAGGAGTTCTTTTCCACCACCTCCACCTTTGGATGTTTGATGGTTGCCTTTGACAATACGTAACAAAAAGGGGGAGTAGATGTGAGAGCTTTTGTACTTAGGGGGAGCAGTTTTTATTTTTGAAGATGTATATTTTGAGTGGCTTATGGTTATGTTTATTTTGTTTAGTTTGTCCTTGTTTCACAAACTTGATGATTATTGATACATTGATTATTCTCATTGGATATCTTGTTTTAGTTTGATTTTGTGAAATCAAGTTCAAGCTATGATTTATATTGTATTTTTCACACGTGTTTATGGTTTGTTTTTAGTGTTTCAAGAATTTACAGGTTATTTCTTTCATGATGTTGCTACCTATAATTGCAACTTGTAGATAGTAGATTATGACTGAATTGTAGTATGGCAATAGCTTGTATTGGGTCAGTTCTTGAATTTAAGCAATTCATGTTTATGTATGTTTTGTCACGGAATGCCAAAGGGGGAGATTTTTAGGTTCTAAATATTTAGGAGAAAATGTTTAGGTTCTAATTTTATGTAAGTTTGCAAACCAAGTACGAAAACATGTCTAGTTTAAGATATTCATGTCTTAGAACAGTGTTAGACATTGCTCAAGTTGGTTTAAGTCAAGATTCAATAATAGTTAAGCTGCAAAAAGAAGAATTCAGAAACTGTCTTACTTGACCGATCGAGATAACAGGTTCAACTAATCAAACTACATTTTCTGTAGATTTTAAATTAGGCTCGAAAGCTTACAACCGTTTAGGGTTTGAGTCCAACACTGCTAAGTATAAAAGAAAAACCTTAAATCACATTTCAAAAGCCCTAAGAAGGCTTGTGAGTTACTCCTATGAGATTAGTGAGGTTTTGTAACCTTTTAACTCAACAACCATCTACTAGAAATAAGATCCATATACAAGAACCGGTGGAGATAAGTTGCTGCATACAATATCAACTATTGTTGAAGGTCTAAAGTTTTGAGTGGGATCCTAAAGTCACAAACAGGGGTATTTGTGTGCAACAAATTAAGATAGAAGAGTCCGTGGATTCGGAGCTGCGTGTGGTCACACGAATAAGTACTACAAGAGGTAACATTAGATTTAGGGAAAAATCTATTGTAAACACTTCCATTATATATAGTGAATTTTTTGCCTTGAGGATTGTTTAGGTTAAATCTTTCCTAGGTTTTTTAGCTTGAAACTGGATGGTTTCATTAGTTTTCCTGGGTTATCATATCGCTTGTCTTCTTTACTTTTCTGCACTTAGTGATATGATTGATTATATTTAACCTAGATTTGAATAATAAACCTAAGTAACAACTTGGTTAATTAATTAGGTTAAACAATTTGAGTGTATAGGGGTGTAAACAAACTAACAGCGGCATTGGGCTCGGCCATACCTGAGCTGGCCAGGATTTAGAGATAATGACAATGTTGGGCTTGGCCATAAATGGACTAGCCAAGATTTTAAGATAATGGCGGCACTTGGCTTGGCCATACTTGGACAAGTCAGGGTTTTGATATTATGGCGGCACTGGGCTATACCATACTTGGGCTGACCAGGAGTTAAAGATAATGGCGGCACTAGGCTCAGCCATACCTAGACTAGCCAAGATTTAGAGATAGTGGGGACGTTAGGCTTAATCATACCTAGACTAGCCAGGGTTTTGATTGTCTGATGCCTTCCAAGAGAACCTTGAATAAGTCTTCCATGATAGACGACCCCAATCTAGTCCCCATTTGTTGTGTGGCTTGAAGCTACTTTTATGTAAGGGCTAGACCTTAATCTCAAGTTACACTATAGCCTCAGCCAAAAGGAGGCCTTAGCCAAGTCAAAGAGTGTACCTGTAAGGGTTGAAGAGAGTTATTTGGAAAGTCTCCTTAAACAAAAGGAGTCTTTAGCCAAGTCAGATAATGTACTTGTAAGGTTTTGAGAGACTACTTAGGAAAGTCTCCTTGGCTAAAGTGAGTCCTTGACCTAATGCTTTTGGGGCCAAGTCAGAGAGTGTACTTGTAAGGGTTAGAGAGAGTACTCTAGAAAGTCTCTTCGGCCTAATGCTCCTCAGCCAAGTCGAAGTGTACCTGTGAGGATCGGAGAGAGTACTTCGGAAAGTCTCCTAGGCCAAAGGGAGTCCTCAGTCTAATGCTCCTCGGCCAAGTCAGAGTGTACCTGAGAGGGTCTGAGAGAGTTCTTAGGAAATTATCCTTGGCCAAGTCAAAGAATGTACCTGTGAGGGTCGGAGAAAGTACTTTAGAAATTCTCCTCGGCCAAAGGGAGTCCTCGACCTAATGCTTTTTGACCAAGTCAGAGAGTGCTTGACTGAAGGTTTAAGAGAGTACTTCGGAAAGTCTCCTCGGCCAAAGGGGAGATAGCTCCTAATATGAATTCTTTTATGGATATTTTGGTTGTTTATATTGAAAATAAAATTGCTAAGAACTTTAGTACAAATTTGATACTTGATTATATTAGTTATCTACATAAGTAAAAGTATATATCTAATATTTTTACCTAATCTTCTCACATATTTATTTAAATTTGATAAACACTTTTGTATTATGTAAATCTATTGGTTTATAAAGAATAGTTTTTGACATCTTGAACCAAATTTAGATTTTTTTTTTTATGCTACTATATGTAGTATAATATATAACATGAAAAAAGAAAAAGAAAACTTATTAATCATTATATTTTAATTTTATCCCCTAAAAAGACAAATTCCTGTTTTTGTCATTGTCCTTTACCTCAATAGTAGCTAACAAAGGAGAGAGAGAGAGAGAGAGAGAGAGAGAGAGAGAGAGAGAGAGAGAGAGAGAGAGAGGCCGGTCATGTGCGCCCCATCCAGGACTTGTGATCACACATATAGGATGAGAACGATTATTTGCATATTGCTATCTTAGTGAAAGGGAAATATCAAGTACCCACCTTATCTCCAAACCTTGTCATGTAGTTAGAGCATTAGAAAATCAATCAATGCTGTACATGGACACAAACAATTCTTCTACAACCACATTTTTGCTACAATTTTTTGAAGTGATTGATTGTGAGGGGGTAGATAATTACTTTAAATGAACTAACTATTTTTTTCTCCATCACATATTATTTATCATGTTAGAAGTGATCGATAATTACTTTCAAATAAGCCAACTATTTTTTTCTCCATCACTTACTATCAAACATATTAGAGTTGTAATAAAAATCGTGGTACAAAAGTTTTATCTTTTTAAACTTTCTGTCCCTTCTTCCTTTATGGAATACTACTGTAACCATATTTTAAGATTGTGTTGGGCGAAAAATTAAATTCATTAATGACACACATGGTATTATTTGATTGGGCCACATTTAAAGTAAAAACCTATGAGATTACCAGTCAGCAGTGGATTTGAAGCCATGAAATAAAAAATAAAAATAAAAAAGGCATAAATGTAGTGAAGGAAAGGTAAAACAACTTTTGTAAGGTTGAATTTAATCAACCATTCTGTTGGCTTTATTTTGTGCCAAATTTGCTTGTATTTCACCATTTAGAAACCCTGTATTTAGGTAGGAATCATGTAAGGGTAGTGTATGAGAGAGTGTGAAGAAAAGCTCAAGTTTGTGCACTTAACAAGTGGCTCACGACTGGATCTCGCGGCTTGCAAGTCGCCAAAAGTGGCATACGTGTGGAGCATGTAGAGGAGCTGAATAGTCATGCCAGTTGGAGCACTACAGGACAAAAAGTCTAGATTGGCCATTCAGTTAGCTCGCGGCTTGAACTCGCGACTCAGTCAAGTTGCGAGGCCAAGTCGCTAGTCCACTTTGTTTTGAAAAAACTAACTCTTCGCATTCCATTCTCACTCCAGTATAAATACCCCTTATACCCACAAAATGTAGAGAGCTTCTAGAAAGAATTTTGAGAGGGAAACCCTAGAGAAAAATAAGATTAACTCATCCACAATCTTCATCTTTGATTCTCCAAATTCCTCTACTCTCACCCTCTCCATTGTTACATCCTTGAGAGGTACATTACCCAAATCCTTTTCTCACCATACCCATATCAGTGAGAAGGTTATTTGGTTTTTGGGAAGCAGTTAGGAAGGGACCAATGGATATTTGTTGATGCTATAGGCTATAGCGAAATCCGGTAAGCTAAAGAAGACAAAGGTTCGGCATAACCTCATTGGAGCAAGAAGCTTGGAGGGCTTCAGTACACTAGGTAGATTAGGATTGGAGAGTCTTCTGCTGTTCATATATCCCAACTTCATTCTTTAGTGGATTATTGACTGCTTGGAGGGCGGCAGAGAGGTTTTACATTGAAGACTTCGGTTTCCTCTTCAATAACACATCGCTGTGTTGTCTTTGTGTTTGCATCTCTCCTCTTAATCTTTGCCATTTAATTTCTGCTGTGGTTATGATTTTATTTGGTTCAGATTGTGAAAGCTCGAAAATGTGTTGAAAACACAAGAGCTGTTTAGACCCCTAAATTAAAGTTGTGGCTCGATAGATTTTACTCTAACTTAATACTAAGTGCGGAATAGAATAAATGTGAGCGGATAAATAAACAAGCTACTTTAACCCATAATCATAATAATACAGTAGTAAAATGAAAGGTAAAAGAGTAGGGAAGAAGAATACAAACACAAGATAAAACGGCGATGTGTTATCAAAGAGGAAACTGAAGAACTCGGCGAAAAACCTCTTCGCCGCCCTCCAAGCGATAATCGATCCACTAGACAATCAGTTGGGATACATGGGTTAGCAAGAGACCCTCCAAGACTAATCTACCCGATGAACCTAAGCCCTCCAAGCTCCTACTCCAACAAGACTTCTCAGAACTGTGTCTTGTCTAGCTTTCCGGATCCCGAACCAAGCTCCATGTTGCATTTGCCATCATTGGCATCTTCCAATGCTTCCTAGTAGCACCAAAATCACTCTCAACACCTAGAATGTGTATGGGTAGTGTTTGGGTAGAAATCTCCTTTCAATAGGTATAACAATGGGAGAGGGAATGAGAAAAGACTGCAAAAATTTCTCTCTAAGAATGGGTAGCTCTCTCTAAAAGGTGGGCGTGTTGTAGAAACCTCTCTTAGGGTTTTTTTCTCTGAATAGCCTCCTATACATTTGTGGGTAATAAGGGTATATATAGCATGGGTGAAGGGTAAGAAAGTCACACTTAAAAATCCTCCAGGCAGAATGTTTCGCGACTACCTCGTGGGAAGGCCTTACCTGCGAAACACTCACGAAAACAACAGCTTGGCATGACTCTTTAGCTTCTAGCATGTGCTTCTCACATGACTTTTTCGCGGGTTAGCTTCTTGCGAGCTTCTCGTGAAATCCACTGATTCTTCATTTTAGCTTGAGTCTTCACCAACTTTATACTAAACTCAATACAATAAAATCCCACAAAATAGAAGGAAATAAATTAAAGCAATTACAACAATTTTTTTCATGGAATAAAGCCAACATTAAACATAGTTGTAAATCACAACTTTACATATTGGTTTTCAATTCTGTTTTAGCTTATGTTCATATTCCACACATACATTGTTTAATATTAAGCTTGAATTGGTAATTTGTAATTTGGGGCTCTAAACATTCAAGGGTGTTTTACACATATTTTGAACATTCAATTGGTATCAAAGCAGGTGCACTTGCTGTGGTTTAATTACCTAAGTGCAATCCTAGACCCCTTAGCTATGGATGAAGCTATGGAAAAGGCTATGCTGAATTGTGGCTTAAATGTTTGTGATAATGACTCTATGAGTATGTTTGAAGGGTGTCCTAATAATAAACTCTTAGAGTTATTAAAAACAAAGAAACATGCTAGGATATTTATTCACATGCTGAAATATTTTGAAAATAAGAATCACATCTTACACAATAGTCTATGTGAGTCTAACTCTTTGATTAAAAAGTATAAAAGAAGAAATAGAATATTGTGTGAGAAGGTTGATAATCTGAAAAAGAAAATTCAATCTAACAAAAGCATGGAAAATGAAGATAAATTTCTATTTGTAGGTCAAGAATGCTTGTCCCATGCTTGCCTATTTGTGCACACCTCATTGTAGGTATTTAATTCATGTTTATGGTATCTTGATAACGTCTGTTCTTATCATATGACAGGAGATAAATCATTGTTTAAGTCACTCAAAGAGAAGGTTGGTGACTATGTGACATTTGGTGATGGGAGTCATGCTCAGGTTCTTGGCAAAGGGACTGTTGAGATACCGGGATTACCTCTATTGAAAGATGTCTTATACATCAAAGGGCTGAAGGCTAATCTCTTAAGCATCACTCAAATATGTGATGAGGACTTTCTTGTTCAATTCTCAAAGAAGGGGTGTATAATCATTGATGAAGAAGGGATTCAAGTCTTGGAAGAAAATAGGACTACAGATAATTGCTACGAAATAGTTCGTACGGTACCTATTTCGTGTAGAAGTGCTTGTGTTGACATGTTGGAACTTTGGCATCACAGATTTGGGCATGCAAATTTCAAACAAGTAGCTAAAGTATCTAAACTTGAAGCGGTTGAGGGACTTCCAAAGTTTGGAAAGGTGGAGAAGACTATTTGTGGTGCATGCCAAATGGGAAAGCAAACAAAGGCAAGTCATCACAAGGTGAATATGATTACTACCTCACGTTGTTTAGAGCTTCTTCACGTTGAACTAATGGGGCCTACAAAAACTGAAAGTCTAGGAGGAAAGAGGTACATTATGGTCATTGTTGATGATTATTCAAGATACACTTGGGTTGAATTTCTTAGAGGAAAATCAGAAGCTTGTGAGAAATTGGAAATTCTTTGCAAGAGACTACAAAACAAGAAAGGGGTTCCTATTGTCAAGATAAGGAGTGATCATGGCAAGGAGTTTGAGAATGCAAAATTTGAGTTGTTTTGTGAGAAGAATGGAATCAAAAAGGAATTTTCAGCCCCCAAAACTCCTCAACAAAATGGGGTGGTTGAGAGGAAGAATCGGGTGATTCAAGAAATGACAAGAGTTATGTTCCTAAACAAGCAAATTCCTCAAAAGTTTTGGGGAGAAGCTGTGAACACCTCATGTCACATTGGTAATAGAATATTCTTTCGAGTGGGAACAAAGAAGACCGCTTATGAAATTTGGAATGGAAAGAAGCTGAGAGTGAAGTACTTCCGAGTGTTTGGAAGCAAGTGCTACATTCTAAATGATCGGGAGAACCTTGGGAAATTTGATGCAAAAAGTGATGAAGGCATTTTCCTTGAGTATTCTACTACTAGCCGGGTATATAGAGTTTTCAACAAAAGAGCAAAGACGGTAATGGAATCCATCAATGTAGAAATTGATGATGCCATAACAAAGGTAGAGATGGTTGATGATGGAGAAGGACCAAGCACCAAAGAACCCGCTGTTGAGGTTGAAGCTCTTGATATAGAAGTTGAAGGACCTACACCGGAAAAGGAATCAACTTCCATAAACTCAAGAATCGAAACAAGATCAATGTCGAGAACATCAAGTCCTCTCACTCCTCCGGAAGTTCATCCTTCCATCTCTCGGAATGATGAAGTCTCCACAACAAAGAAGCCATCATCAAGAGTGATTAAGAACCATTTGAATAGCAACATCATTGGGTCTTTAGATGAAGGTCTACGCCTTAGAAAGGGAAACATACTTCTGGCCAATCATGTAACATACCATTGCTACCTTGCCCAATTTGAGACGAAAAGGGTAGAAGAAGCTTTCCAAGATGAAAATTGGGTTGAGTCAATGCATGAAGAGTTGAATCAATTTGTGAGAAATGATGTATGGGAACTTGCCCTAAGGCCTGAAAGTGTTCATGTCATCGGCACCAAATGGATCTTCAAAAACAAGACCGATGAAGACGAAGAGATTATCCGAAATAAATATCGGCTAGTGGCTCAAGGATACACTCAAGTAGAAGGAGTAGATTTTGATGAATCCTTCGCCCCTGTGGCAAGACTTAAGTCTATTTGAATTCTTATGTCAATTGTATGTACTATGAACTTCAAACTCTACCAAATGGATGTAAAATGTGCATTTCTAAATGGATACCTAAATGAAGAAGTTTTTGTTGAACAACCCAAAGGCTTTGAGGATCCTCACTTCTCAGATCATGTGCTGAGATTGAAGAAAGCCCTTTTATGGCTTGAAACAAGCTCCTAGAGCTTGGTATGATTGGCTCACCCATTACCTCTTGGATAGAGGATTCAAAAGGGGGTATGCCGATCGGACTTTATTTTTCAAGAATGATGAAGATTATCTTCTTATGGCTCAAGTATATGTTGATGACATAGTATTTGAAGCTACCATTGATGATCAGGCTATAGAGTTCTCTAAGGAGATGAAGAAAGAACTTGAGATGAGTATGGTGGGGAGCTTACATTTTTCTTCGGCCATCAAGTCAAACAAAAGAAGGAAGGCACATTCATTTCACAAGAAAAGTATGCTGGAAATATTGTCAAGAAGTTTGGACTAGACTTCAAAAAGTATGCCTCCGCTCCCATGAGTTCGTTTACAAAGCTGAATGTTGATTCTTCCGGAATAGAAGTGACTCCAACCTTGTATAGAAGTATCATTGGGAGTTTACTCTATCTTACAGCTAGTAGACTGGATATTGCATTTAGCGTTGGTGTTTGTGCTAGATATCAAGCTGCTTCAAAGGAATCCCACCTGACTGCAGTGAAGCGAATTATTCGATATATCAATGGAACTCCAGATTATGGGTTGTGGTATTCAAAGGACTCAAATGCTTGCCTTGCCGCTTATTCAGATGTAAACTGGGCTAGCAGTGTGGATGATCGAAAGAGTACTTCAGGAGGCTGCTTCTACCTTGGTAACAATCTTGTCTCTTGGATAAGCAAGAAACAAAACTCCGTGTCTTTCTCTACGGTAGAAGCTGAGTACATAGCCGCTGGAAGTTGTTACACACAACTCCTTTGGATGAAGAAGCTACTTCATGACTACGAGATTCCTCAAAATACAATGTGTGTTTTTTGTGATAACACCAGTGCTATAAATCTCTCTAAGAATCCAGTTCAGCATTCAAAGTCAAAACACATAGAGATACGTTACCACTTCATTCAGGATTTAGTGGAAGATAGAGTTGTGTGTCTTGAATTCATACACACAAATAATCAAAAGACGGACATCTTCAACAAGCCTCTCAATGGACCACGGTTTGAATCACTCCATAAGACCATTGGTGTTGGTACAATTCCTTGAATCTCATGTGTGATGCGTGCTCTATCTCGCTTTAATTTATCTTTTGTAGGGCACACACTACCATGTTGGCTATTTATGTAGCATTATCTGTTTGTTTGCTATTTGCTTTAAATGTCTTTCCATTGCTATTTTTCATAAATCTTTTCTTGCTTTTGGGTCAAAAATCCAAAAACACATAAAAATAGAAAATCCAAAAAGTTTAATCGACATTATTGTGTTTTGTCACAAGCATGTTTTGCCTTGTACCTTTGTGCTAATGGCTTTGTGCATTTATGAGTGTAGCTTGTTCTCAATGCACTCATATCATTGTGGGAGAAATCTTGAAATCCTTGTGACTGTTGTAAATAGATCTTCAAACTCGTCATGAATGATTAGTCAATGGTTTTGTTGATCTTAAGACATGCATAGACTTTTGCCTATATATCTTCCCACTCTTTTATTTTCTTTTGTTTAAAGAGCTCAACAAATGTAAATCTCCAAATGAAAAGAGATAATGAGCTACAAAAGTCTTCACACATACTAGTATTTGACTAGGAAAAAGGGAAAGCGACTTATGTGAAAAATGTATGATGCCCAAAAAGCCGAAGGCTTACTCATTAATTTAAATATAAAAAATTTTAGGCATCGATCTCAAAAAGATCATATGATATGTTGTATATAGAGCCAAATGAAAAGTTTCAAAGTTATGTCATCAAGTTATCAAGTTTTGTGGGAGGTCATATATGCATATTTCTATAATTGAGATAGATCACTCTTCCTAGTGCTAATTGTATATGCCTTGGTTGAGTTGATCATTGAAGCTTTACATTGGACTAAGGACTATCTCATTTTTGGGACCTACACACATCACACATGTCTATGTTCAATGAATGCCTTATTCATTTGTGTGATTGTACTTGATTAAATGTGTTTCACATACTCAATTTTTGTTGATCAAACACAAAAAGATTTTTGAGTGTTTTAATTGTTTTTGAAAAGCTTTTTTTTTTTTTTTTTTTTTGCAAAAATTTCAAAAACTGTGTTGCCCTATTCTAGTGACTTGGTCACAGGTTAAGCCAGTCGCATGTTCCAGTTGTGAGCATTACTTAGAAGGTCTTCGTGACTCACTGGTGGGTAAAAGTCTTAGCCGTGAAAAAGAGTTAGAAAATTTTTCAAAAATCTGGATTTTTAAAGTTCTCGTGACTCATGTTGGTGACTTGTTCGTGAATGGAAGCTCCAGTTGCGAGGTTACTCAGAAGTTTTCGTGGCTCCCCACGTGACTGACTCGTGGGTGGACCTTCCAGTCGCGAAAAACACTTGGATAATTTTAAAAAATTTTTGTTTTGAGTGTTCTGGTGACTTGCACGCGACTTGACTCAGTCGCAAAAATCGTGTGTTTTGCATAATAAAGGTCTTTTTCAGAACTAGTTTCAAAAAGTTTTCATTTTTCCCTCGCATGTAGTGACTATTCATCTTCTTCACCGATTTCCCCTCTTTCAAAATCACTATGTTCACAAATAATATCTCCATATTCTCCCTCCCTTGTTCACCAATCTTCAAGGAAAGGTATGGTTTCATTTCTTTCTTATTGTATTTCACATTTCATACATAAGATTTCTTGGATTGGATGTTTATGATAATCTCTGTGATTTAATGTTCGAATATGGGTATTTGATCTTTGGAAAGATTGTTGTGTGGGTTGTGTTGGATATATGTTATTTCACTCTGTCTTTGGCTGCACTTTTCTTTTTGCTATTGCACACACACATTCGATGACATGATTGTGACCCTAATCTCATGTTGTTAGGGTTTTCCACAATATTCCTATTTTGGGACTAACTCTGTGCTAATAGAGTTTGTTGTTTTGTGTGGTCTCTGTTGCTCTTTGATATAACATGGTGCAGATTGAAAATGTATCCGTTCAAAAGATCAGTTGTGAAAGGAGGCAGTAGCAAAGGGAAAAAGCCAGTGATTGATGTAGATGATCTCTTTCCTCCGCCAAAGAGGACTCGCTCATCAACAGGAATATATGACCTTACCAAATTCAGATCTTATGCGGCTTTTCAGACCTATGAGAAATACTTTCGAGACACATCATTGCTAGTTGAAAAAGCTGTTGACCAGTCGTCGCTCCTGGACACCAAAATCCCTATATGGTTTGCCACCAAGGATTGGAATTTCCTTCTTTCCAACCTTGATGATGCATATGAGAATTTGGTGAAAGAGTTCTATGCTAATGCCATTGTTGAAGGAGAGGAGCTCAAATGCTGGGTTAGAGGAAAGATTTTCTTAGTAACTCCCATTTATCTAGCAGAAATTCTACACATCAACCGACCGATGCTTACCAGTCCACTGGTATATGATGATTTGAATCCGGATGAGGACTTACTTCAGGATGTTCTTAGGAGAAATTTGGAATCTCACCAAATGGAAACTCAATCATTGTTTCTTCACTGTCTCCGGAACTAAGGGTCTCACCATAATCATGTTCCATAATTTATTTCCTTTGTCCAGCGCCGGGTTCATGAATCTCAGGAGAGCTTTGTTCCTTCATGATCTGATTACTGATGAAGAGATTGATATCTGCTCTCATATCTTTCATATTCTGTGCAAAAATGTTACAAGAACTGAATCAAGGATTTGCATTCCTTTTTGTTGTCTCATTTCAAGAATACTGAAACTCAAAGGCATTCATCCATCAGAAGATGAGTCTCCCCACCCGAAACCAAGTCCAATCAACATTTGTACATTCAATGCTAGCATTGGTCATAGTCGAAAGGGAATCAAGAAAGAGACTTCAGCACAGACTGGTGGTTCACGCTCTAGCTCATCCTCCTATGATAAGAAGTTAGACAGCATTATGGCCACTGTCCATGACATAAGTACTAAGATGTCTAGACTTGCCTCTCTCCTGCACCATCACAACATCTATTATGATATGAAGTTCACTTCTCTCCAAACTCAATTGGATGAAATTCAAAGAAAGTTAGAAGAAAATGACGACTAGCTATTCCATGACAAAAAGGGAGAGATGATGATGATAGGAGGAGCATTGCATTGATGCTGAAAAGTAGGACTATGCTTTATTTTATCATATATCTGGACTTATTTTGTGTAGTTTTATATTATGTTATTTTGTACCTATGCTTTGTAGCTTAGTACTTATTGTTAAATGTTATGCATTTTCTTTGTTGGATTTTATATCCTTAATGCAATTACCTTGTGTTGTTACATTGGTTGAGTGTTGGATATGCAAATTATACTTTGCAATTGAGCTTATTAGCTTGCATGTCTGGATGTTCATTCCTTGTGTGAATGAGCATTATGGTCACTATTTATAGTGATTGTTCTTTTTTGGTCAAGCCATGGTTTATTACTTAATTCCATTTTGCTTGTCTGTATTGTGCTTGCTCCATATGCGTTACAAGTTTTCTGCATACAATGATTAGATTGTGTTGTTGTGTTTCAGGAGATACTTGTTCTTATGGTTTAAGAGCTTCACAGATTCTAGAGTTAGGTGTGAGTGAGTTTTGTTCAATTGTTCCTAACTCACGCGTTAAGTCTAGAGTTTGTTGTAGGGTTTTGTTACGAAATAGCCAAAGGGGGAGATTGTAAGGTTGAATTTAATCAACCATTCTGTTGGCTTTATTCAGTGCCAAATTTGCTTGTATTTTAGCATTTTGAAATACTGTATTTAGGTGAGAATCATGTAAGGGTAGTGTGTGAGAGAGTGTGAAGAAAAGATCAAGTTTGTGCACTCAGCAAGTGGCTCGCGACTGGATCTCGTGGCATGCTCACGGCTTGCAAGTCACCAAAAGTGGCACACGTGTGGAGCATGTAGAGGAGCTGAATAGTCATGCCAACTGGAGCACTACAGGACAAAAAGTCTAGACTGGCCATTCAGTTAGCTCGCGGCTTAAACTCGCGACTCAGTCAAGTCGTGAGGCCAAGTCGCCAGTTCACTCTATTTTGGAAAAACTGACTCTTCGCATTCCATTCTCACTCTAGTATAAATACCCCTTATACCCACGAAATGTAGAGAGCTTCCAGAAAGAATTTTGAGAGAGAAACCCTGGAGAAAAACAAGATTGACTCATCCACAATTTTCATATTTGATTCTCCAAATTCATTTACTCTCATCCTCTCCATTGTTACATCCTTGAGAGGTACATTACCCAAATCCTTTTTTCACCATACCCATATCAGTGAAAAGGTTATTTGATTCTTAGGAAGCAGTTAGGAAGGGACTAATGGATATTGGTTGATGCTATGAGCTACAGTGAAATCCGGTAAGCTAAATAAGACAAAGGTTCGGCGTAACCTTGTTGGAGTAAGAAGCTTGGAAGGCGTAAGTACACTGGGTAGATTAGGCTTTGAGGGTCTTCTGTTGTTCATGTATTCCAACTTCATTCTTTAGTGGATTATTGACCGTTTAGAGGACAGCAGAGAGGTTTTACGTCGAGGACTTCCGTTTCCTCTTCGATAACACATCGTTATGTTGTCTTTGTGTTTGCATCTCTCTTCCCTTAATCTTTGCCATTTAATTTCTGCTGTGGTTGTGATTTTATTTGGTTTAGATTGGTTAATCAATTCTGTTTTAGCTTATGTTCATATTCCACACATACATTGTTTAATATCAAGCTTGAATTGGTAATTTGTAATTTGGGGGTCTAAACGTTCGAGGGTGTTTTACACACATTTTGAACATTCAACTTTGATTAAATGAAGCACGTGAGCAACTCGTGAAGACAGAAGTTATTGGAACAGTTACAAAGAGATGCGGAGCAGAGCAATGAAATATAGAGATGTGGACACCTCAAACAGTTAGTTATAAAGAGGTTACCAATTCTTAAATGATCATGGCAATCAAGAAGCATTAGAGAGTGACACATGGCACAAAGGTGGAAAAGTATAACTGTCAAGTCCTCAAACTATAAATAGATCAGGATCAGGGCCTCATTTTATTAGCAACAAAGGACACACGCACATACCATACCTTGAGGACTTATCAAGAGCACAAATAGAGTACTTTAAAAGCTTATTAGTTTAGATTCTTAGGAAGTAGTCTTTTAGGCCCATAAGGAGATTATCATCATATACTTATAAGTTTATGTTCCTCTGTGTACATGTCTTTGTGATTTCAATCAAGTATCCAGTTGTTTTATGCAATTAGTAGCTGTTAATCTTAATTTGATCTAATTTACTTTTGATTTGGAAGCAATTTAGTGTTTTAGTAGGTTTGAATCCTTTAATTTCTTGTGATTTGACTTCAATAAAGATGATTTGTCGTAGTTTAGCTTTAGTCAAGATGATTAACTTTGAACTCTTCAATTTCAAAATGATATACTTCAATCTGGTTTACTTCGAATTTAATAGTCAATTTAGCTTGATCCAATAGCTTAATTTAGTCATTTTAGAAATTGGGCCGTTTGGTAATGTTGTTTTAATAACATTGTTTGTATTTTTTGGAAATACGTATGGGTGAAAAAATATGTAGAAATACGTATAATGTTGTTTAAAAACTGAAAACATGTGTTTAAACTCCTATACCAAATGGCCTCATTTTAGGATTTGTCATTCTCGTATTTTTGACTTGAGCATATTTCAAAAGTCCAATTGAATTTGGTGTTTCCGAACTCCAGACTTTAGTCTATGAAGTCAAATAGCATTTCAAGCTAGATATATTATCTTAAGAACCATCTCGAGGTAACAGCACTCAACTAAGAATCATCTCGAGTAATCGGAAAAGGCAATTAAGAAAACAAGTTTAAGAAAATGAAATAAAAGGTTTTGATCAAACAAATTTGAAAATATACTGGCTAATGTTTGTGTCCTTGTAAAGATTATTTTCTGAAATGGTTTTTTTTGGAGGGATTTTAAGTTGTTTCTGGACCAAATTCACCTGTTGAGATTGAAAGTTGAAACATAATATTGACTTTCAGAATTATTGTTGCGCTAATGAGTACTATTGATATCGTGATATCGTTGTAATAATAATGATTCAAATGAATGATTTTTATATATGTCGGGCATGACAACGAAAGTCGTAGGTCTCATACTAATTAACAGGTGTTGTTTGGGTTCAATAAACAAAGGTTACCAAAATAATTATGGATGCACCCTTCAATCTCATAATAACTAATAAATGTGAAGATTGACTGCACTTATTTGTTTGGAATATTAATTAAATCTTGACAATGGCTCAACAAATTCTTAAAAAGGAGGGAAATGTTAATGAATGTATCAAGGGCATTAGTCTTGATCTAGGAACTATTTTTAGAAATATTTGATAAAGTAATTAATTTTTCTGGCAACTTTTTATATTTTCCATAAAAGTGGTGTAAAAAATTTTCTAATATGGTTTACTTAACAATTGCCTTAAGGGTACTCATTAACATGACACTTATAAAAAAGCTCAAGAACCTTATAGTACCACCTAATGCAATTAAGATTCAAATCTCATTCCTTATTATAACCATAGAATTATATATATATATATATATATATATATATATTGTGAGCACCAGATACTGCTTAGGTGATAGTATTTGGGCCCCCAATTTATTTCTACGTGAGCTATCTCACAATCCTACCAATAGGGCTCTAAATTTCGCCTGGTTAGTCTTCTCCAAGCTTTAACCCAAGACCCTCACTTTGGTTTCCATCAGTCCCCCAGTGTTTCCCCTATGTTTTTCTCTTTGTATCTCATTCCCTAGAAATTAACCCCTTTCTACTCACCCTCTTTCTCCTTTTATAGTCTCTTGTTAGTGGGATGATCGTCATTATTCTCCCACTTCACTCGTATTCCCACGCTTGTTAGAATCCCAAGGGATCCTCACAACTTTAGAGGCTTCCCTTGGAACTTGTTCCATATGCCAAATAGCATTTGGCAATGAATTTTCCCAATGACACTACTAGCCCTCAGTTACCAACCTCATTATATAAGCGTCCTATCCCGACTTTCCTCGTTGCTTGTCAATGTTAAAGCCGACCACTCGAGGAGTTGTCCCCTTGACTCGTAATCCCGATCTTAAGGATTGGGTTCATTGTGATAAGGCTCAGAGTTAACTCCTTCCACGTGTACCATACTTAGTTCCTTTAATGGGCCTTGGGCCCTATTTTGGGTATTGATTCAGTGGGCTTGCATAGTCCTTCTGGGCCTAATCCCCCACATATATAAAATGAGATCACAAAAATTAATAAATGCTCAATTATGAGTTATAATGCACAATTTTTTTAAAAATAAAATCCATATGTTAATGATGTATTGGTTTATATGCACAAATTTATTGTGGTTGTGTGTGTTTTTTTGGATATATGTATACAGTTTGACTTTAATTTTTGAAAAATGTATAAAAATTATTTAATAAAACATTAAATGCATTTTAATCGTTGCCCTTAAAGCATTTTTTAACAAAATCCAATTAGTTATGCCAAATTGCCTATGCCATGCCTGCAAGGAAACTTTTGTGATCTATATGTCTTATGGAAGCACCAAATTTCATCTATAAAATTTTAAACAGTGTAAATGACAACTATACTTCAAGTCCAAGCTTCTTCTTGCTTCCTGGTAGTTTGTACTTGAAAGCTTGAAAATGTGTTGAAAATACAAGAGCTGTTTAGACTCCCAAATTAAAGTTACGGATTGATAGATTTAATACTAATTTAATACTAAGTGCAGAATAGTGTAAATGCGAGCGGATAAACAAACAAGCTACTCTAATCCATAATCAAGACAACACAGCAGTAAAATGGAATGTAAAAGAGTAGGGAAGAAAGATGCAAACACAAGATAACATGTTGATGTGTTATCGAAGAGGAAATCGAAGAACTTGGTGAAAAACCTTTCTGCCGCCCCCCAAGTGGTAATCGATCCACTAGATAATCAGTTGGGATACATAGGTTAGCAAGAGACCCTCAAAGCCTAATCTACCTGATGTACCTAAGCCCTCCAAACTCCAACTCCAACAAGGCTTCTTAGAACCATGTCTTGTTTAGCTCTCTAGATCCCACAACAAGCTCCATGTTGCATTTGCCATCCTTGGCTTCTTCCAATACTTCCCAGCAGCACCAAAACCTCACTTGACACTTTGAAATGGTGTGGTAAGTGTTTGGGCTGTCAACCTCTCAATGGTATGGAAATGGAGAGGTAGGAGTTGAGGAAAATCCACAAGCAATTGTGTAAAGAATTGTGGTTATAACAATCTTTAACTCTCAAGGTTTGTGGCTAGGGTTTTCTTTCAGAAGCACTACTCAACATTTGTGGGTAATGTGGATATATATAGTGTGGGTACAAAAAGTGTGTATCAGATAGCACAGTCTGGCAAAACAAAATGCTTCGCGGGTGTCTAGCAGGAAGGCCTTACCCGCGAGCTACTCACTAAATACAGCTATCTCCATCCTGTCCTGACTCTTTGCATTCCAGCATGTGCAGGTCACATGGATCATTTTGTTGAATGCTTAGTCGCGAGATACCAGCGAAAACTCTTCAGTCTTCAATTGCTTAAGTCTTCACACTCTCTCTTTCTATCACACAACCCTTACAATTAAATCCCACAATAAATACAGGGTACAAAAGATTGAATAAAATTACAATCAAATTTGGCACGAAATAAAAGCCAACAAAACACATAGTTGTAAATTACAACTTTACAATATCCCCTTTTGGCTATTTTGTGACAAAACCCCTAAAACAGACTCTAGACTTAAACGTGAATTTGGGAACAGTGGTAAAACTCACTCACACCTAATCTAGAAGCTGTGAAACACTTGCACATATATATCTATAACTTGAAACACTTGCACACAAACAAAACTTTCATTAAGCTTATGACATGTTGAATACATGGTACATACATGAGCAAGTAAAATGCGATCAAGTTTGTAAATACTATAAACATGTAAGCAAATCTTGATTATACAAGAACAATCATTAAAAAATGACAACAATGAACATTTAGCTAGTAAATTCTCATCCGGACACGCAATGCAATTAAGAACAATCCCAAGGATCAATTGCATGTCCAACACTTAACCGATGCAAAATATGCGAAGTATTTGCATCTAGGAAACAAGATCCTATTAGGGAACAAGAGTAAGGTACTTAAGACATATTAGCAATATCTTAAGAGTACAGAAAAATGCTACAAAGCATTGAGATAAACACAACTACTGAATATAAACTGAAATTAAAAACAGAGTATTAAAGCAATAAACACAAATAGTAAAAACAACTACCAAAGAGTTATAAATGCTGAAACATTTTAAACCAAAACATAAATAAAGCTAAACCGCCTATATGAACCAAAATTTCTAAGCCTAAGCTATGTCTATGCTCTACTCCCCCTCAAAATTTTCTCCCCCTTTTTGACCGGAATAGCTAAAGAGACTAGAACTGATCAGACTCTGAATCTGATCCCCGTGCCATGGACAAGTCCTCGATCTATGAAGGCAATGCAGTGATCAGTCCCTGGACGTATGCAAACTGGGTCGCGGTATGCTGCACATAGGAGTCTAGCATGGTAAATATCTTATCCACTCTAGCTAAGAGGCAATCAAGTTTGTCTGTTCCTCGTGCTGGTGCTGAAGAGGATGGCTATGCTAAAGTCTCTGGGGCAGAAATGAATCTATTAATCTCCTCCTTTGTATCTCCTCCCTCCTCCTCAACTCGATCTTGTGGTATCGTATGCACACCTATTTTGGAGCCTTTGATGCGAGCTGTGCTCCTAGTCACTTTGTGTGCACCAATAGGATAGTCCTTTTGAACCACAGTGAGACCACTCGAAAGTTTGAGCCTTGATTTTGCAATGAGGCCCATTATGAGTGAAGGGAATGGCATGACTATTCTGGAATTCTGATTCTCAATGCTCTTCTTTAATAGATGGAAGATGTGACCACATATATCAATCTCCTTGTGAGTAAAGATATCGTACAAAAATTTTGTCCTTGGAGCAAACAACGTAGTCAAGTTGGTGACCGGATACAAATTATGGATCATCACATAGGCTAGAGTCCTTATCTTTGGACTGAACATAATTGTGTTCATGGAGGTCTTTTTAAGAGTACCACCAAAAGTCAACACCATCAATCCTCATACTGGACCGTGATTGGCTATGATGGAGGACGAATTTCCAAAAATTCTTGTATGCTTTCTAGTAATCATGAACTCCTTGTGTCTCACCCAGCAATCTATATGACCCTCTTCCACACTAGCATTTGAGAAAAATTCCCTTATGATCTCCGAGTATACAACTCCAACTGGATTCAACAGCTTTGTCCACGTCCTTTCCTTGAACACCTCAGGTATGAAGGTGTCCTCAAGGGTATCCAACTTAACAACCCTTTCCATGATAATTGTTGCTCTTTTGTAGCAGTCATTATACTTCATATCTGCCTCAGCAGACTTGAAATTGTCAGAATCTGTGCGATAACGTTTTGTGGATTTCTTGGCCGCAGAATGTTTGGTAGGAGACATCTGCACAATTCCACAGAGAACAAAGAACAAAAACAAGTGTATAGACACAAGACAGAACACATGATTAGTTACATGTTAGTTCAAAACATAAGTAAAACACTTAAAATAGAGTATAACCAACTCAAAACAACATGCTATAACAGATAAAACATGTAAGCATAAACACAATGCATGAATTTAAGTGACTATGCATGTGTGTGCAGGTGCTGAGCATGTGGGTGCAGCATGAGGTGCATTGGGTGTGCCTAGTGATGCATGGCATGGCAATGTGAGGCACACAATGGGCACAATGTGTAAAACACACATCCAATGACCTAAACATGTCTAGCATGTTCAATCAAAAGGAGACCCAAGTATCGGAACTCATTTGAGTCCAATTCAACACAAAAATGTCACTAGGACATTTTGTCAAACACTTAACATGCAACAGAACACAACACTAATAAAAAATGTATGAACATGATGAAATATGCCTCAATACATGCTTAGAATGCCACAAGGGGCCAACACAGATGCATAAAGATCAAATGGGACTCAGCCCAATCAAAATTTTGAATAAAATTTCTCAAAATTAAGAACCCCAACCCAGTTTTCGAAAATCCCCAATTTTTAAAACCCTAAGCAAAAATCTACATAATCTATGACAAAAATGAAGATAATGTTTAGGAAAACATACCTTGAAGTGATTTTGCAGAGATTTTGCTTGAAAATGATGAGGTTTGAGTAAAATAAATTTTGGGTTGAGAAGGGTTCGAAGAAAGTAGTGCGGGGGAAGTAAAGAGGTTTTGAAAAACTGTCACATCTGCTACATAAAAACTGGAAACATGCATTTTTCGTGGGTTAGACAGTTGCGAAATTAGTTGCGAGACACACTGAAGCTTTCGCGAGAAGCTTTTAGTCGCGAGACAATCGCGATAGCCTCTGTATGAAATTGAGAAATTTCCAGATTTTGCCTAAAAACATTTCGCGAGAAGAGTTTAGTCGCGAAATACTCGCGAGGTAGTAGCGAGACTTTCTGTATGAAAATGTGACTTGTAATTTCCTTTAAGCACATTTCACAGGAAGCTCTAAGTCGCGAGCTTCTCGCAAAACAACCTCTAAACCAGTTTTTGGAGAAAAACAAAAAAATGCATTATGATAAAAAAACTAAAGACACGAAAGTATAAAATCACTTTTAAAAACATATAAAATACTCAAAAATATTTTTGGGTTTGATCGACAAGTAATTAAGCATACACATCACATTTGAACATGTATAATCACATAAATGAGATAAGCATCACTTGACAAAGTCTTGTGTGTTGTGTGTGAGTATCAAATGTGGAATAGTTCTTAGACCAGAGTGAAACTTCAATGATCAATTCAATCAAGTCATACACAACTGGAACAAAATCAAGTGGACTATCTCAATTATAAAAATGAGCATATATGACCTCCCACAAGAGATTGATTACAAGACATAGAAGCTTTTCATTTTACTTCTACATAAATTATAACATTTGATCATTTTTGAATAATACATCTCCTTTTGAGATCAGTGCTTGAAATTTTTGATATTTCTACATTGAAAGTTAGCCTTTGGCTTTTTGAACACAATACAATTTATTAGAAAAGTCGCTTTCCCTTTTTTCTAGTCAAATACTAGTATGTGCGAAAGACTTTTACATTTCAATATCTTTTTTCATTTGGAGATTTACATTTGGTGAGCTCTATTGCAAAAACATAACAGATAAAGGTGGGAAGAGATATAGACACAAGTCTATGCAAGTATTAAGACCATCAAGACTATTGATCAATTATTTATGATAAGCTTGAAGATCTATTTACAACAATCACACATAGTTTTCAAGATTTCTCCTACACAAATATATGTGCATATAGTACAAGCTAAGCTCGAAAATGTACTACGCCATTAGTAAGAAGGTACTAGGCCAAACTCACATGTGATATACACAACACAAGCGATCAAACTTTTTGAAGATTTTTCAATTTTTATGGGTTTTTGAATTTTTTTGAACATACTAAAAAACAGAACAGGACAAGTAAGATTAACAAAAACAGGTACAAACCAAAACAAGTAAAAGAAACATGCTATAAACCTGATGCAATTTACACAAATTTAATTATGCATGACAAGATGCATGATATGTTGCATGAACCTATGATCCTAAACATTGGAAGTATTAATGCATGGACATAGAAGGTGATCGTACATGAGTACCTTTCTTCACCCACACATCACGTGCGTTTTGGGTGATATCCCTATAGGATTAGGTACGAGTGTTGTGGCCTTCAAACCTTCTGGAGAAACTTGCCAAACAGGTGGTGAATGCATCAAACATTCTCATCACGTCCCTCACTCTGGAATCACCATCTTGACCTCTTGATTGCTCAACAGTCTAATTCCTTTTGTCATTTCTTGGTCCTCTTGACCTCTGATCACTTGCATTCTTCAATGCCCTCAGTTAATGACAATTTGGTCTGGTGTGTCGTTGAAGTCCACAGTGATGGCAGAAATGCTGAATTCTCAGACCTCTTTTTGACTTTGGGAGTGATTTCCCCTGAACCTTAGGCTTGACCACTGATTGGTTAGGAGGCTTACTCAACACTCGTCGGTTAGCCACATTCTTATTCTTCTCCTCTTTCACTTTCTCAGCCTTTGTGGTAGCTACCATTGGTTCTTTGGCTTTTACAAACTTCACTTCCTTGGAGATATTGACAGCCGAACTACTTTCTCCAGTATATCCCAATCCGGTTTTGTTGGAGAAAGGTTTTTGATGAGAAAGGACTTCATCTACCTTATTGGAAGAAACTCGCTCTACTTTAGCATTGGCTTGAACCACCTCAAGCTCAAGGATTTTATCTTTGAGTAGGCTTTGGTTAGCTCTCCATTCAATGTCTCTATTTCACATTTGGCCTCCTTATATCGCATGAGGAGACCTCTCCTCCTCTGCCTTCTTCATCTTTTTAACGGCTACCTTAGCCACCCTTGTATATTCTCCAAACGTCTCAATGAGGGAATTGTAGTTTCTTTGAAGTCCCACTGCACTTTCATCTTCTTCAGCATCAGATTCTTCTCCTACTCCCATTGACTCCACTTCACTATGTTCCCCGAGCGTTTCCACTAGCAAACTCAAGTCCTCCGAGGACTCAACATGAGCAATAGTTATAAAAGCGGAGTAGTTCCCTTCTCTATCACAGTTCTCTTCTGAATCTGAATTGGATGAATCTGAATCACTAAGTGTTGTGGCATACGCCTTGCCCTTCCCTCTTAGATAATTGGGACACTCTTTCTTGAGATGTCCATGGCCATTGCATTCATAACACACAATGCCTTGAGGGGATTGAGAATCCTTCCCATCTTTCTTCTTAAACTTCTTCCTATCACCTTTGGAGAATGAAAACTTCCCTTTGCTGAGCGATTTCCCACTGTTCTTCATCTTCAGAAATTTTTGGAAGTTCTTTGCAAGAAATTCTACTTCCTTCTCCATACCATCTTCTTCAGAGGAATCATCCATTCTTTCAGTGATGGTTTTAAGAGCAAGAGATTTACTTGACTTATGAGAAGGCAGTCCCAGCCCATATGTTTGGAGAGACCCAATGAGCTCTTGGGTTTTGATCTCATCCAAATCTTTACTTTCCTCTATAGTTGTGACTTTTGCTTGGAACCTCTCCGACAGTGATCGAAGGATTTTCCTCACTATCTTTGAATCCTTCGTTTTCTCACCCAACTTGAACTTGCCAATAACCACCTCGTTCAGCTTGCTATAGAATGAGTTGAATGACTCTTCTTCACTCATTTTCAACTCTTCAAACTGAGTGGTTAGCATCTGTAACTTAGTACCTTTCACCTTCTTCATGCCTTTATACATGGTCTCCAATATCTCTCATGCCTTCTTGGCAATTTTTATTTGAGAAATCTTGTGAAACTCATCTGGAGAAACACTACAGAAAATTGCATTCAAAGCTTTACTATTAGCATTAGCTGCCATAAGTGCTGCCTTATCTCAAGTGGATTTAGCGGCCTCCGATCTAGTCCATTCTACTTCTACTGAATCCCAAACAGTATCATCTACTGAACACAAGAATGCTCTCATGTGGACTTTCCAAAAAGCATAGTTGCTACGATCAAAATATGGTGGAACATTTAACGATTGAGACCGGTCAATCTCAAACAGAGTCAAGGATCGCACTAAGGTAATTAAACCACAGCTAGCGCACCTACTTTGATACCAATTGAAAGCTCGAAAATGTGTTGAAAACACAAGAGTTGTTTAGACCCCCAAATTAAAGTTACGGCTCGATAGATTTTACACTAATGTAATACTAAGTGCGGAATAATGTAAATGCGAGCGGATAAACAAACTAGCTACTCTAATCCATAATCAAGACAACACAGTAGTAAAATGGAGTGTAAAAGAGTAGGGAAGAAAGATGCAAACACAAGATAATACACCGATATGTTATTGAAGAGGAAACCAAAGAACTCGGCGAAAAACCTCTCCGCCGCCCTCCAAGCGGTAATTGATCCACTAGACAATCAATTGGGATACATGGGTTAGCAAGAGACCCTCTAAGCCTAATCTACCCGTTGTACCTAAGCCCTCCAAGCTCCTACTCCAACAAGGCTTCTCGAAATTGTGTCTTGTCTAGCTCTCCGAATCCCGCAACAAGCTCCATGTTGCATCTGCCATCTTTGGCTTCTTCCAATGCTTCCCAGCAACACCAAAACCTCACTTGACACTCTGAAAGGGTTTGGTAAGTGTTTAGGCTATCAACCTCTCAATGGTATGGAAATGGAGAGGTAGGAGTTGAGGAAAATCTACAAACAATTGTGTAGAGAATTGTGGGTATAACAATCTCTAACTCTCTAGGTTTATGGCTAGGGTTTTCTTTCAGAAGCACTCCTCAAAATTTGTGGGTAATGTGGGTATATATAGTGTGGGTACAGAAAGTGTGTATCAGATAGCACAGTCTGGTAAAACAGAATGTTTCGCGGGTGTTTCGTGGGAAGGCCTTACCTGCGAGCTACTCGTGAAACACAGTTGTCTCCATCCTGTCCTGACTCTTTCGCTGCTATCATGTGTAGGTCACATGGATCATTTCGCGGGATGCTTAGTCGCGAGATACCGGCAAAAACTCTTCAGTCTTCAATTGCTTGAGTCTTCACACACACTCTCTCTCTATCACACAATCCTTACAATCAAATCCCACAATAAATATAAGGTAAAAAAGATTGAATAAAATTACAATCAAATTTGGCATGGAATAAAAGCCAACAAAACACATAGTTGTAAATTACAACTTTACAGTACTTCTAAGATAATTTGTAAGAGGATTAGAATGGTCTAAAGGTTCTAAGAGGAGTCCTATTTATAGAAGTGTTTATACACATTTATGAAGAGTCATAACCTTAGAAAGGGTTTTCTCTCCCTCAAATATTACAACCTTTCACCAAACTATATAGTTGTATTTGAAACAAGCCATCCTTTTGTGTTAAATACATGAGAGTACACATGCACAACTTAAAGTCTATAATTCATTCATTCTAGTATCTAATTCCTGTAAATTCTTCTATCTTTTAACTCAAAAAAATTCCTTGTAACTTCTGACTTCTTCTTTCCAATATTTCTTTCGAAAGGGTTTTCTAACTAAATTTTTATCTCAAGTGTCATGATTTTCTTGCTTATGCATTGGTTACTATAAGTGGTCAGGATGGCTACACATTGAAGTCAGGATGGTCATAGAACCACCCTGACCTAAAAAAAAAAAAAAAAAAAAAAAAAAAGGTTATCTATAAATATATAAAAATTTTATTATTATTTTTTTACATTTAAAAAATTTTATGATTTTTTTTACATTTAAAAAAATTTGTGACCACCTTAAAATTTTTTTAAGCACATCATAATTAAATTTTGGACAAAGTTTGGCAATAAACTTAGTTGTAGATTTTGACAAATCCCCCATTAGGTGACATTTTCTTTTTATATCCTTCATACTTGTAAAATTTCAATAAGATCAAAGATTAATAGTTAAGTCATTAATCAAATGTTTAAATTTTGAGTTATTATAATTTAAAATTATACATAAAAAATAATTTTACGAATCAAATAGTAAATAATATCCAATTAAAATGAAATTTGACATGTGTGTTAAAAACATAAAAAACATGCAATTTAATAGTTAAATTTTCAAAATATATAGTAATGTTAATTTGTTTAATAAGAGTTGTAATTTTAGGTTACAACTAAGTTTGTAACCAAACTTTGTCTTTAAACTTTAATCCCCTTAACAATATATTAGATCCTTACAAACAAAAAAGAAAATCCCAAGAACTATTTCAATTGTGTAGAGCAATTGTGTAGAGAAATGTGGGTATAACAATATCTAACTCTTAAGGTTTGTGGCTAGGGTTTTCTCTCAAAAGCACTCCTCAACATATGTGAGTAATGTGAGTATATATAGTGTAGGTACAGAAAGTGTGTATCAGATATGACAATTTGGCAAAATAGAATGTTTTGTGGGTGTCTCACGGGAAGGCCTTACCCGTAAGCTACTCGCGAAACACAGCTGTCTCTATCATGTCCTGACTCTTCACATTCCAATCATGTGAATGCATCATTTCGCGAGATGCTTTGTCGCGAGCTACCCATGAAAACACTTTAGTCTTTAAGCCTTGAGTCTTCACACACTCTCTCTCTCACACAACCCTTACAATGAAATCTCACATTAAATACAGGGTACAAAAGATTGAACATAATTATAATCAAATTTAGCACGGAATAAATGCCAATAAAACACATAACTGTAAATTACAACTTTACATTTTTTTTTTTTTTAAATACATAGTTTATTTAACTTTATAAGATCACTTCTCCGCCTATCAATTACTTCTACCAAATCATTGATTTCATACTTTAATGTCTTGTTTCTTTATTGTTTCCAATCCTTGTATATTTCCTTTAGGTTTGTCTTTCCTTCCGTATACATACTTGAAATTTTCGATTAACTCCAATGAAATGAAACTTTCAAGGTTATTATTATTTTTAAAATTATGATTCGTGGAGAGTTTACAAAAGAATTAATGCGTCGGTGGCATTTGTTTTGATTAGTAGAGCAAACTTCAAAATTCAAAAAATATTAATAGAGTGAAAATAGATGTATTTCTTATATATATATATATATATAGATGGGTTCAAATTACACCTGGTGTAACTCTTGTAAAGTTACACATTTTTTACACCGTAGCTTTGTAAGTGATATAATGGCTAAAAAAATATCATTAAATGCTATTACTTTCCATCTCATTCATAATTAGTACTAGTATTTTCTCTCTCTCGTTATTTATTGTTTTTCTAGTAGACCCTATAAGATAAATCAGATAGAAGTTACAGAAGAAAATTTTGAAGCTCACGTCGATAATTGAAAACTTACAGCAAGAACTCAAGAAGAAGAGACAGAAACTGGTCGAGTGAAGAACAAATCCTATTTTAAAATTTTATTTTGCATTTTGACAGCTTCACTATGATGTAAGCTAAATATGTTTCGAAAGAAAACGTACCAAAGCATCACACTTCATGTAATTCTTAATGAAAAAGACTATACATAAATACATGTTTTATCTAACAATACTCTTACAGATATATGTTGCACACATCATTTTCTTTTAATCTTTAAAAAATTTCATGTTTCTTACAATGGTGAATCACTAAACTGTGGTGTTCATTTCACCTTTCTGTAGGATTATTACATTACCACTGCTAGAGAACTAGCCCGAATGGATGGAATTCGATAGGCGCCATTCTTGCATCACTTTTCAGAATCAATTTCTGGGGCAGCAACTATTCATTGCTGCCCTTTAATCAAGCAAAAACTTTATTTTATTTTTTTTCAAGTATATAAATGTAAGAAAAATGGTAGTGTGCTCTTTTATCAAGCAAAAAAACAATAAATAAGGAGAGAGAGAAAATACTAGTATTAATTATGAATGAGATGGAAAGTAATAGCATTTAATGAATTTTTTTTAGCCATTAGATCACTTACAAATCTATGGTGTAAAAAAGGTGTAACTTTAGAAGAGTTACACTAGGTGTAACTTGAACCCATCTCATATATATATATATATATATATATATGGGCTGGGTTTAAATTACACCTTGTGTAACGCCTCTAAGTAATGTTACACCACTCAATATTTTTTAATTGGATGCGATTATTGACAAATCCACCGTTAGATTACATTATCTTTGTATATTCTTTATGCTTACAAAATTTCAAAGTGATCAAAAATTAATATCCATGTCATTAATCAATTGTTAAGATTCAAATTTTTGTAGTTTAAAATAAAGCATAAAAGATGAGTTTATGAATCAAATGGTAAATAACATCCAATTTTTGTAACTCTCTCTCTCTCTCTCTCTCTCTCTCTCTCTCTCTCTCTCTCTCTCTCTCTCTCTCTCTCTCTCTATATATATATATATATATATATCTAGAGAGAAATATTCCAGTTTGAGATGTATGAATTGCCAACAAGTTCTATGACCGGATTTGGGTGCAATTACTATTTTGTTATGAGAGAGAAAAGATATCAAGGTGAAAAAGTAAATAATTAAAAGGTTATAAATTTTTTTGATCTAAGAGTAAGATTAAAAGTGAAGTTTTCAAGTTTCAATTTTAACCCTAAAAAGTGGTATTGCACGGTGCAATCACCCAAGTTCTCATCAGTACATGACAGCTTGGCAATTTTCCACAAAAAATAAAAATAAAAGAAAAAGATATGATTGTTCAAAATAGTCTTCTTTATTTTCTTTGTAAATTATGATTTTATTTATGATAATAAATTTAATGTACTTTTTTAAATTTGTAAGAGATGATACCCTTCAATGATAGTAAATTGATAAATATTGTTTTCCCAAAATGATATTGATGATGTGTGAAAATTAGTAAGTTGAATGCTTCGGGTTTCAACGGCAGTTGGATGACCTAAAAAGAAAGAAAGAGACTATTAAAGGTGACTAAGGTGAACTAGCTAAGGATCCTTTAATGATTAAGTCAGATTTCTCTCTAGGACTCGAATATGGTAAATGGATGAATATCAGAATGTACCTTGGACTGGTGAGAGTAGGTCATTTTTATAGAGAGTTTGGAGTGAGTCTACTTGTTAGGTGCCATTAACATCGATGTGTGGACTTAGTGGGGAGCATGAAGCGAATTTCGAGGGATTCACCCTATGCCTCAGAATAGTGGATTGTGGTCTAATCGTTTTGTGTTTGTAGAAAATACTCGAAAATTCACTAAGTGTTAGTTAGTCGTCTATACCTTCTTACGAAATGGATGGCTAGTATGTCTTTGGACGGCTATCATTTCCATGAATGACCTATTTTCATGTTTGTGATGTATCTTTCTATTTTCTCCCTTTTAAAAATTATCTTGGACGTTATTAGGCTTGGACAACCCTTATGGACGAATGAGACTTGTTATAAATCACCATCAATTGCCCCCTTGTCCATAAGTCGTCCATATTCCTGGTGAATATTTTCTATATATATTTTTTACATGTGGCACTCTTTGATTTGTTGATGGATCAAACTCGTGGCATTTGGAGATTTGTTGGAATCAACTGGAGTAGGTGTTGCCACATGGCTTGATTTGAGCGATTTGGGGGTCATGTTGCTTCGTTCCTCGAAAAGTGGCCACGTTGTCTTTAGGTTGGTCCGCGTCGCTTCAGTGCCCCACCTAGTTGCCTATAAATAACTTAGTACCTCACCTACCCTCCTTGTTTTCTCAAATTTTCTCTTCTGACACTCTTGCCTTTGTTCATCCTTCACATCTCATCTAGAAGTCCTCTCCTGTCCTTAGTCCTTTTCTTCTAGCATCAAGTTGTTAGGATTAGTGCCCTTAAATCCTATTGTATGGTGCTATGTATGACTTAATGTTATGATTAATAAAGTTGTTTTATTATTATCTAAAATAATGGTAACATGAATATTTGGACATTATCGTATAGTCCATGAGATGCATAGTATGTGATTTATGTGAAAAGTCATAGAAGATATAAATCACAAGTTCTTTGTAAACTTAAAATTATAGTTCGTAGTTAGTGATAAAATTGGGCATTTCATTTGCGAAGACTATAACATATCAACTAAGATGATTTGTCTTGATCATGGAAGTGGAGACTTCTAGTTGGTATGTTGATATGTTTTAAGAGTTAAGACATATTGAATTGGACCACTGTAATTTTTATTATTCTCCTAACGATTGTCAAATGAATAATAATCTAACGACTTCTATTTGCATGAACTTTTAATCTTGAGAGAATAATGGACCTGATCATGAGGTGTACATTGCTTTGATATGGAGTGAGATTTAAAGTCACGATCAAAACCTCAGTATGTTGGGTAGCCATATTTAGTGTTGATAGAATATATATTCTCAAGATGGAATTCATAATCTCTTAACAAAGATATAAAATATTCCATTGAGATAAGTTTAATGGGTTTGGTTATTCAAATTGTTAGGCCTAATCACTTTAGTAAGGAGTTACTAAAATATATATTTATGAAATTGGATTTCATAAATATATGATGAATAACTTAAAGGATTAAGATGTAGTAATCTTCAAAGTGGCAGTCTACATTCATGACTTTGTATTACTACGAATATTTTATGAAAGGGTACATATATAATAAAGTTTTGGGATATAATTTATTAATAAGGCCTAGAGTGCAATTATATTTATATAGTGGTATTAAATATAATTAATGGTAACTTTGGACTTGTCAAGAGTTAACAGAAAAGCCCAAGGCCTATTGGAGTTAGTGTCTTATTGGTCTCTTTTGGTCCTACTCCAAGCCACACACTAAAGCCCAATTGGAAAGGCCCAATAGGCCAACTCAATTAGATAATCAGTTAGTTATAAAGAGAGAAATATACAAAATTTTATTTTAAGAGAGACATCATTGTGAAATGGTGTGTATGTGTGAGTGAAGCCATTCATTTATTCTCCCTTGGAAACTGATTGAGAAACCACACTTATTGGGTGTAAAGTGGAATTGGAGTGAAGATTAAAAGTGTTCCCAAGTACTTCTAATATTTTGTTTTGAATTTCGCTGCACCAAGGTACACTATCTTGTTCTTAAATTTTGAAATTTACATAGTGCATGTTATCAATCATGAATGAAATAGATCCATGTTTGTTGCTTCCACTGTGTGTTTTGTATGAGATACAAAACCAAAATTTCCAACACATGTATCATTTCCTTCTCATCTTTAGGTTTTTTCTTTGGAGTTTTTTTATATAAATGGCTGAGATTGTAGTTTCCTCGTCTAGTGATAGGGATGATAGGGAGATAGACGAGTACTATGACAATATTAATAGTAATGGTAGTAGTAATAATAGTGATAGTGAGAGTAGTGGTGAGGGTGGATCTATAGACGAATTGTTCTCATCTGGAACCCCTAGGATTTCTTTAGAGGTTTTCTAGGAAGGAATGAGGAGGAGGGTAGCGTCTGGATCGTCTGCTAGTCTGTCAATTGCTCCTCCGTCGTCCATCCCATCTTCTTCTTCTCAGATGAATGAAAGTGACTGGAGTAAATCGGCCAAGGACTCTCCAACAATTAAGTCAGATTTCTCTATTTCTTTCTTTTCAGGTCATCCAACCGCTGTTGAAGCTCGAAACATTCAGCCTACTGATTTTCACACATCATTAGATATGGTCCACTCATTTCAATTATTTCAATCCCTCAACCATATATATTACGTATTTTACCAAGACAAAACTAGTTACTTCAATTTTCAATGTGTTAATGTATATAGTGTTATGTGCTTTAGGCCCAGCTAGTTTACTTGTACTACACTTTACTTGTACTACACCTTACTTGTACCGCACACATATGCCTCCTATATAAAGGCATCACATGTATATTCCTTAATTAAGAAATACAATACAATTATTCAGTATTTCTAACATGGTATCAGAGCCACTGCTCTAATCCTTTGGTGTGTCACTCTTAAGCAGTCTTGTCTTCTTGGGTGTCATCTGCAGCCGTTGTTGTGAGCAGCACCTCTGCCTCCACCGCGACTCCAGTACATCAAAGACAACTGCCTTGCCGCCACCATCGCTTCCGCCTCTCCGATCAGACCACAGATAGTACCATCGGAAAGAAATATCTCCGATCTACTTTTCTGTGAAATTTCGTCTTCATCGGACAATACAGGCGCCCCCACGCGCCACTTCAATTCTCGGCGTCACAGCCACGCGCCTCCACGCGCCAGCCACTCTCCTCACGCGCCTCCACGCGCCGGGAAATATACTCACGCGCCTCCACGCGCCGGTCACGCGCCAGACACGCGCCGGCCACCCGCCAGACACGGTTTACTGACGTCATCATCATGCCACGTCAGCCCTAGTGACGTCATCATTGCTTACGTCAGCAACACGTCAGCTTGCTTACGTCAGCACCAGACCATTGACCGCGTTGACTTTTGACTGTTGACTTTGACCGGCCGTTGACTTTGACCGTTGACTTTTTGCTCGGGTTGACTTTTTCAGTCCAGGTGCTCCTTGCCCAGTTTTTTGCGTAGATTTCATTTTTGCGGTCCATTTTTGCATATTTTGCTTCTAAATGAAGAATAAGGACATGTCTTCTTCTTATTGCAACAATCGTCGCTGCCAATCCATCAAACGTTTTTGCAATTTTTGCAAACGTTTTGGCCACAATATTGAGACTTGCTATCAGCGCAACAAATCAGCTGTTTCCACTTCTGCTGCTACAGTTGCTAACACTGAGAGTGTCCAACCCATGGCTCCTGTTTTTACACAGTCTCAGTCTTCTGGATCCACTTTCTCCATTTCCAGAGATGACCTTATAAATATCATCGCCAATGTCATTCGTATGGTTGGTAATGCATCTTATTCCTCTTCTCTCTCAGCTTTATCTAGTATGTCTCCTTCCTCTTGGCTTATGGATTCTGCTTGTTGCAATCACATGACACCTCACTCGTCCTTATTTTCTGATCTTAAACCTGCACCGCACCCTCTTAATATTCGCACAGCAAATGGTTCCACAATGTCTGGTCATAATATAGGTTCTATTTCAACCTCCAACCTCTCGGTTCCTGGAGTCTTTAATGTTCCTGACCTTTCTTATAATTTATTTTCTGTGGGACAATTAGCTGAGTTGGGTTATCGCATTACCTTTGATTATTCTGGGTGCATTGTGCAGGATCCTAGGACGGGACAAGAGCCTGGGACCGGTCCCAGGGTTGGGCGTATGTTTCCCGTGGACAACCTTCGTCTTCCACTTGTTGCTCCTGTTTCTATTGCTGCAGCTGCTGTAGTTTCTTCCACTTCTTCCCTTGCACTTTGGCATGCTCGACTTGGTCACGCATCTTCCTCTCGGGTACAACAATTGGCTTCTAGAGGTTTGTTAGGTTCAGTGTCTACAGAAAATTTTGATTGTGTTTCATGTCAGTTAGGAAAACAACCAGCTTTGCCTTTCAATACTAGTGAATCCATATCCACTGATATCTTTGACCTTATTCATTCTGATGTTTGGGGACCTTCCTCTGTCTCTAGTATTGGTGGGTCTAGATATTTTGTTGTCTTTGTTGATGATTACTCTCGCTATAGTTGGATTTTTAATATGAAACATCGTTCTGAATTATTGGAAGTATATTCTAATTTTGCAAAAATGGTTGAAACTCAGTTTTCCAGACGCATCAAAATTTTTCGATCTGATAATGCTCTTGAATACACTCAATATGCTTTCCAAACTATTTTGCATTCCTATGGCACTGTTCATCAACTAACTTGTCCAGGTACCTCTCAGCAAAATGGTAGAGCCGAACGAAAACTTCGTCATATTCTTGACACTGTTCGTGCTCTCCTTATCTCTGCTAAAGTTCCTGCTCCTTTTTGGGGTGAAGCTGCTCTTCATACTGTTCATACTATTAATCGTATTTAGAGTTCTGTTATCCAAAATCAAACTCCATATGAGCGCCTTTTTGGGTCACCTCCAGACTATCACCACCTTCGCTCTTTCAGTTCTGCTTGTTTCGTTCTTCTTCAGCCACATGAGCATAACAAACTTGAGCCTCGATCAAGGCTTTGTTGTTTTCTTGGCTATGGCGAAACTCAAAAGGGGTATAGGTGTTATGATCCTGTCTCTCATCGTCTTCGTGTCTCCCGTAATGTTGTCTTTTGGGAACATCGCCTCTTTGTCGAACTTTCTCATTTCAGTGCTTCATTGTCTTCCTCCTCTGTCTTAGATCTTTTTCCAGATGAGACACATATTCCTTCTGTAGTTGCTACTGATCCTCCTGTAGTTGCTCCTGATTTTGTTACTGTAGACTTCTCTGTCCAACCACCAGATATCACTGATCCCTTTCCTAGTTCACCCTTTAATGAACAGGTGGAAGATGAACAGGTTGAAGACGAGCTACCCAACCCCAATCCTGAGCTTGGGTCTCCTGCTCCTGCTCCGCTTGAAGATCCTACACAAGACATTCCACCTCGTCACTCAACTCGGGTAAGATCTATTCCTGCACATTTACTTGACTATCATTGTTACACTGCTCTTGCTACACTACACGAGCCTCACACCTATCGTGAGGCTTCCACTGACCCTTTATGGCAGATTGCAATGAAAGAGGAACTTGATGCATTATCTAAAAACCATACTTTGGATTTGGTGACACTTCCTCCTGGGAAATCTGTGGTTGGTTGTAAGTGGATCTACAAGATTAAGACTCGCTCTGATAGGTCCATTGAGCGCTACAAAGCTCGTCTTGTTGCAAAAAGTTTTACACAAGAGTATGGGATTGATTATGAAGAGACCTTTGCGCCAGTTACTCGTATCTCATCTGTCCGTGCCCTCTTAGCTGTTGCTGCTGCCAGTAAATGGGACCTTTTTCAGATGGATGTCAAAAATGCATTTCTTAATGGGGATTTAAGTGAAGAAGTGTATATGCAATCTCCTCCTGGTCTCTCTGTTGACTCAAACAAGGTTTGCCATCTTCGACGTGCACTTTATGGCCTTAAACAAGCTCCACGAGCTTGGTTTGCCAAATTCAGCTCTACCATCTCTCACTTGGGTTACATGGCCAGTCACTATGATTCTGCCTTATTTCTTCGTCGCACTGACAAAGGCACTATTTTACTTCTCTTATATGTGGATGATATGATCATAACTGGTGATGACCTCAGTGGCATTCAAGAACTCAAGGCTTTTCTCAGTCAGCAGTTTGAGATGAAAGATCTTGGACATCTCAGCTACTTCTTGGGTCTTGAAATCACTCATTCTACAGATGGACTTTATATTACTCAAGCCAAGTATGCCTCTGAACTCTTGTCTCGCGCTGGACTCACTGATAGCAAGACTGTAGACACTCCAGTTGAGCTTAATGCGCATCTGACTCCCTCAGAGGGGAAACCATTGTCTAATCCCTCTCTTTACAGACGCTTGGTTGGCAGCTTGGTTTATCTCACTGTCACTCGTCCAGACATTTCCTATGCTGTTCACCAAGTGAGCCAGTATCTGTCTGCTCCACGATCAACTCACTATGCTGCTGTTCTGCGCATTCTTCGATACTTAAAGGGCACTCTCTTCCATGGTCTTTTCTACTCTGCTCAGTCTCCTCTTACTCTTCGTGCATTTTCTGATGCTGATTGGGCAGGAGACCCCACTGATCGCAGGTCCACTACTGGTTATTGCTTTCTTCTTGGTTCTTCTCTGATTTCTTGGCGAAGCAAGAAACAAACTCATGTGGCCCACTCCAGTACTGAAGCAGAATATCGTGCCCTTGCTGATACCACATCTGAGCTCCTTTGACTACGATGGCTTCTCAAAGACTTAGGTGTGTCTACATCCTCTGCTACTCCTCTTTATTGTGACAACCAGAGTGCTATTCATATTGCTCACGATGATGTCTTCCATGAACGGACTAAACACATTGAGATCAATTGTCATTTTATCTGTTTTCATCTTGTCCATGGTGCTCTCAAGCTGATCTTAGTCTCCTCTAAAGATCAACTTGCAGATATCTTCACCAAGTCACATCCTAAAGGACGCCTTCGTACTTTGGTTGACAACCTCACGTTGGTCTCACATCCACCTTGAGTTTGGGGGGGGGGGGCTGTTAATGTATATAGTGTTATGGGCTTTAGGCCCAGCTAGTTTACTTGTACTACACTTTACTTGTACTACACCTTGCTTGTACCGCACACATATGCCTCCTATATAAAGGCATCACATGTATATTCCTTGATTAAGAAATACAATACAATTATTCAGTATTTCTAACACAATGGATAGTTATAGTGAGGAATGAGGATGGGTATGGTTAGCCGAATATTCTTTTAGCTACTACAACTTGGGGATTAATTGCATGCAGTACTGGAATTAATTTTTAAGTTCCCAAAAAAGGGTAATGTTCATTAGAGTGGGCAAAGGTGGCTCTATGTGTCATACGAACACTTCATACAATATATATATATATTTATATATATATTGTACAAAAGTGGTTGGAGTGAACCGGTTAAGGACCCTGTGACGGTTAAGTCAGATTTCTTTATTTTTTTTTTCTTTTCAGGTCATCCACCCGCCGTTAAAGCCCAAAGCATTTAGCCTATTGATTTTCATACATCATCAGATATTGTCCACTCATTTCAGTTATTTCAATCTCTCAACCATATATATTACGTATTCTACCAAGACAAAACTAGTTGCTTCAATTTTCGATGGACAGTCATAGTGAGGAATGAGGATGGGTATGGTCAGCCGAATATTCTTTTAGCTACTACAGCTTGGGGATTAATTGCATGCAGTATTGGAATTAATTAATTAAGTTCCAAAAAAAAACAAAAACAAAAAGTAATGTTCATTAGAGTGGGCAGAGGTGGCTCTATGTATAACTCACTCTGGTCACAGGACCGTTTGACTTGCCAAAAAATGCATATATATATATATATATATAGAGAGAGAGAGAGAGAGAGAGAGAGAGAGAGAGAGACACTAAACTAACCTATTATTATCATCCTAATAAAAATATTGACAGTGATTTGAGAATTACAAGAATTTTGGTTAAATAATAATAAGAGTAATGTTTACCACCACATACTCTTGGTGCGATGGTCACTCCACAAGTATAAATACTTATGGGGTGTGGGGGGCAAGAGCCGAGGTTCAAGTCTCTAGAAGGAAGCTTCACACACATATACACTTAGATTAGGTTAGAGTAGAATTCTATCTTGTATAAAAAAAAAAATAATAATAAGAGTAATGTTTACAACAATTTTACAATAACTTCGCAATAAATCTTATGTAATAAGCGGAAAACAATTACTAATTTTGGCTCAATATTGATATCACTTTTTAACCCATTAATAACAAATTTTTGCATAAGATTTGCTTTTAAAAATGTTGTAAAAATATCATTACTCCAAAAATAATTATGGCCCTTCAAATATAATCCTTAAACAGGGAAAAAAAATCCCCCTTAAATAACAACAAAAATAACCCAAACAAAAACAAGACTAGACCAAACAATAAGGACTAAGGAGTGAACAAATTATTCAATATAAAGCCTATTCAAAAAGAAAAATAAAAATAATTACTCAAATTTGTAACTCTTTCAACCTATTATATAAAAATAATCAATAATTTCATTTTTCCTAGGAAAAATGACTGAAGAAAAATATTGTAGTCATGAGTTAATCCTTGACAGTGTTGGCAGTTATGCTTTTTTTGGCTTTGCAGTCGCAATAATTTTGCTATTTTTAGTGACTCAGCTCATAGTTGTAGCAAATATTATTCATTTTTCTTTTTCTTCTCTATTATCATTTCAATTCTCTTATTTTATTACTCTCATCACAACATTCTTAATTCTCACTTTATCTCTTATCAGTCAATTTTTTTCTTTTTCTCTTTGATAGTAGATAAAAATTGTAACGCTTTATATATTTTTGTATATAATTTTTTTGTGACATTGATTTATTTATATTATTTATTTATTAAATTTTGTATAATTTAATTAGTGATCACCCTAAAAAAAATTCTTAAAACCGCCACTTGCATTGGGTTTGATTCAACTTCCACACGTGGGTTTGGTTCGACTTCTACACATCATCATCTTAAATAAGAGGCATGGCTGATTGAGAATTATAAATAATTTGAACTAGTATCTCCTCCTAACCGCAAGGATACAATTTCTTTATATATATAAAAAATATTTGTTCTTATATATATATATATATATATTTTAGGTTACAAAAACAAGTCTAGTGATTGATTTAATAAGTTCTTAAACAAATAGGAAACACCGACCGAACAACTACACAATCATAACAAAAATATAGACAACGACCAGCGACCACACTTCCAAATACTTGGCAGTTTGTGAGTTCTAGTGCATGGAGAGAGAGAGAGAAGTGAATTAGTAGCATTATCAAGCCTTTTTTTTTTGGGTCTAAAATTAAAATATTAAATTATTGGAATTGCTTTGTTGAGAAATTTGTAACATTGAAACTATCTTAATTTAATGGTAAGTAAAGAATAAAATCAAATTTGCTTTTTCCCTTCACTCGAGCTTGACCTTATTTGCAATATTACACTATTATCTAGTAGCCCAATATTTATACTTGTTTTTTTTTTTTTTTTTTGGGTAAACTATATTTTGGGGGCCAAAATGGCCAAATGCCATCATTGACAAAAATATATAGCGTTCTACCACAATTTGCAAAATATTTTTTGAAAGCACTCATAAGTCACATCTTCAACTACTTTTAATCAATTCCCTATACTCTTTCTTTTAGTTCCAATTCCAGAATCTTTCTTAGTTTCTCAGCAATAGCTGCGTGGGTCTCTCTGGTTTGTTCTCCTCTTCTTCCTCCCCTTCTTTTCTTTTTCTTTTTAATCTAGATAAAAAAAAATGGACCCAAAAAAAAAAAAAAAAAACTTAAAATGGTGTCCCAAAATCAAAAAATTTCATCACCAGTGAACTTGAAATTTATTCAAAATCTTGCCTAACAAAATGAAAGAGAAAACCGAGAGAGAGAGAGAGGTTATTGTGATTGAGAGTTATTTATACCAAAGGTTGCCTACACTGCTACACTCCTAACAAGGAACTCGATTTTGGTGAAATAGAGTTTCACATTACACTATATAATTTGTGGAACTTGATTTTGTGAAACTTAAGTTACATGTCGAATTTGAGTTTCAAAAACTCAAGTTTTAAAAAGTGGTAGATTGCTAAAAATTTTGCAAACAATGGTAAAACACTACATATTTTGGCCAATGATGGTATTGAGCCATTTTGGCCACATTTTTGGTCCCTATCTTATACACCATATTTCAATTTGATCCCTAACCTTTCAATTAGGTCAATTTGGTCCCTAACCTTTCAGTACCGTATCAATTTAGTCCCTACCGTTATTTTTTGGATGAAACTTAATAACGTTTCTAATAGCCAAAATAAAAAGTTGGCTTCCATTGATATGAGAATAAACTAAAATTTTATTTTGGCCGTTTGTCATGTTAGCAATTTTCATCTAATATATAATGACAGTGAGTAAATTGATACAACATTCAAAGGTTAGGAATCAAATTGACACAATTGAAAGGTTTGAGACCAAATTGAAATATGATGTAAATAAAAGGGACCAAATATGTAGTTTACGTTACCCCTTTTTATAAAGAAAAAAAAATTAGCGTTCTATATTTTTAGTAAGGAATTGATTATAACAGAAAATTAAAAAAAAAAAAAAAAGACTTAGAGGCTTGTGACAATTATTAACAATTAGTTTAAGTACATAAAAATTTTGTAATTGTTAATGTTATTTATTGTGATTTTTTTTTTCTTTAATTGTTGTGATTAGTGTATAATAAAGATAGGGTTAGTGATGTATAGTTGTATACACATGAAAATAATATTACTTACTGGGTCATGTTAACAGATTCCTTTAGGACAATTGTTAATAAACTATAATAAGAAAGTTTTGACACCACTTTTATGGGAAATATAAAAAGCTGTCAACAATATTTATTGTTTTATCATTCTCGCAATAAAATGTTTCTAAAAAAAGCTCATAAACCAATGCCCTAAGGGCATTGGTAACATTTCCCTTACTTTATTTATAACTGATAAATCAAAAAAATTTGGCTAAATTATGTTAGAGGAGAAGTAGGGGCAGAACTTGCTTCCTTTTACAATGAGAATTTGATTAGGGTTTTAAATCCTTTGTTTTTTTAGGGAGGGGTGGGGGAAGGGATCCAATTCAAAAAAGAACATACTTGTTGGGACGCTTATTGGGCTTATTAGTATTTAGGAGGTCCAAATAATTTAAGGGCTATTGGCTTATCTCCTAAGTAGCCCTATTCACAGGTCCGGTTTGTGCCAACCCACAACCAACTTGATCAGATTAGGTGAGGAATTTCCAAACCTGCAGCCAACCAGTAATAGTATTGGGTTCGTTGGTTTTGGTCTCTCTTGGGTGGTAGTCGGTTTTAGGTGAAACCGAAAATTGCCAGAATTCGCTAAAAAGCAATGAGATTTCATTAGATCAAGTGAGATCTTACCAGATCCATCCAAGATTTGGTGAGATCCGATTGAGATCTCGTTGGATTTGTAGCAATTTTTGCCTAATCATGCATAGAACTTCCCGGATTTGATGAACTTCAAGCGGATTTGGTGCTGCCATATTTAGTTGGAAATTTCACCGGAAAATTTGAAAATCTCCAAAAAAAATTTATTTCAATCTAGTTGGATTAGGTTTCACGGGTTTTGGAGGAGGAGATCTGAAACCGACCCGCTAGCGTCAAATTCTTGAAGGTTGGGACCCGAGTCTGATCGCCAAAGTAGTCAAATTGGGTGGTTACGGGTCAAGTATAAGTGGGTTGGGTGGGTGGGCTGGACACTCCTACACCTAAGAAATATATGAAAACAATTATATCCATATTAAAGTCCTTCACAATGAGAATTCAAATTTAATTTTAGGAAAAGTTCATGAATGACTAATTATATTTCCCATAATAATGATGTCAAAATTTTCTTAAAATAGTTTATTAACAATTATCTTAATTTTTGTGCTAAGTGTCTATTTTAAAAATTTTTTTTTTTAATGCCAAATAACTCATTAATAAAAATCAAGATAACCTCCTCACTCACTTAAAGTAAAATCACATTCTCAATACAAAACAACAGTTTAATAAATACCAATTACAACATAGTATTCTTATAATTGTTCAATTATCAAAGGAGGTGCAAATTCAATTGTGATCATTATATGTCATTGTTGTCATTATCAATGAAGTGATCAATTCAATTCTCTCAATCAACCTTAAAAAAATTTGTGAGCCTGCGCCGCCCTAGCCACATCCACAAGTGAAGTAATTTTATTTTTTGTTTTTCTTTTTTGTTTAGCCAATGAAATGTTAGTAACCCAAGTGGCAAATTTAAAATAATGATAAATAAACATGTTTTTGAAATCCAATTTCTTAGGACAGGAAGAAGACTTTAATGCTATGTTTGGAAGTTTTGAGAGAGAAGAGAGTAGTGAGGAGTAAAGGAGAGGAGAGTAGTGGAGAGGAGAATAGAGGGGAATGGTTATCTTCCACCTTATTTGGATGTTTTTAAAATTAAGTAAGGGGAAGGGAAATAATTAGTCTTTTCATAGTTTGTAATTTTGTTAATATGGAGAGGGTAAATTTGGTAATTCATTTGGTTAAACATTTCTATACTCTACCCTCCCTCCAAATCTCTCTAATTTGGGGGAATTAAAAATGAGGGGTTAGAAGTAGTTAGAACCCCTCCAAACCCTTTCAAATCCCTCCCCCTCATCCCTTAAAAAACATCTAAATAAGGTAATTTAACTTACTCTCCCCCCCTCTACTTTACTCCCCTCTACTCCTCATCCATCCAAACAAGCTATAAAGTCTTGCACGTGTTACCGAAGGATATTGAAGTTCAATTGAAAGTTTGCATATTCGATTAAATTTGAAATGTCAATGCGCTGATAATGAGACAAAAAAGATAGTTGGAAATGTTTACCTATTTATTTCAGTTGTCCACTCACCCTCAATTCGGATTGTGCATTGGTACATATATTTCAACAAAGTTTCTCTCCAAACTTGTTTGGAGAGAAACCCTACAAACTCATCATATATCTTTTATATTGAGTGTAAATTTTGAAAATTTAACTGTTAGATTGCAAGTTCTTATTACATCCTTAATGTTTACAAAATTTCAAGAAGATCAAGGATTAATTGCTATGTCATCAAATAAATGTTATAATTTGAAATTTTTTTTTATCTAAAGTTGTATATAAAAAATAAGTTAAGTGGCCAAATAGTAAATAACATCCGATTTAAACGAAATTTGATATGCATGTTAAGAACATAAGGAACATGAAATTCAACAGTTAGATTTTCAAAATTCACACTCAAAAAAGAAATATATAAGAAGTTTGAAGAGTTTCTCTCCAAACTAGTTTGAAGGGAAACTTTGATCCATATATTTTATCAATTTGTTAGTTTTAGTTGTATTATATACTAAGTAAATTATGTATTTGGTTCTTTATCTTTTATACTATATTTTAATTTGGTCTATAACATTTTAATTGTCAATTTGGTCTCTAACCTTTCAATACTGTGTTAATTTGTCCCTACCGTTATTTCTTGGATAGAAATTGCTGATGTGGCAAATGACTAAAAAAAAAAATTAGTTTCTATTGATATGGTAATAAACATTTTTTTTTTTTTTTAAATTTTGGCTGATTGTCACTCAGCAATTTCCATCCAACAGATAACAGCAAGACTAAATTTACTTAATACTGAAAAGTTAGGGACCAAATTGACACAATTGAAAAATTATGGACCAAATTGAAATATGATGTAAAAGATAGGGGCTAAATATGTAATTTATCCATTTTAAATTTTATTTTATCATTTATGAATAAATTTTAATATGTAACAACATTAATTGTTTTAATGGGAGTTATAAGTTATTGACAGCAACCAAGTTAGTAGCCAAACTTTATCCAATATAGATTCAAGTTCAACATATAAATTGATTCATTAATAATAACTAACCAAGATTAATTTCATATAGAGAATCATGTATTATGGTCCATGAAAAAAAAATACAAAAAAAAGAAATAAAGATTTATTATTATTTAAAAAAAAAACGAGTTTTATTTTATTTTGGGTAAGGCAACACATGGTGAAGGAAAACTCCAATCTAACTTCTTTATTTTGATTTTAGTGTTGAGAGAGAAAAAGAGTTTGCTTTGTTTTTGTCCATGTGGAAGATCAGATGACTAGTTTATTGCGTTAGAAACTGACTAACAACTTTTTTTTTTTTAGTGTAAAAAATAGTAGAATTTGCTAATGATTTTGGGGCGTTATTGAGGGTGGAGGGATCATACAGCCCCCATATTATAAGTCTTAGGAAATAGCCCTACAAGATAATAATATAATTTTCTTTGAGATTTTTGGAGAATAATTTGAACGGGTTTTGATCATTCTAGAAGGTAAAACTTGGTTATGGTTCTTTATGTTGTATATTAGGGTCCTTAATTAAATTTTAACACCTAGTTGTAATGACCAATAAAGCGAAAATAATGTTAATTTTTTTCAAAAACAATTAGATTCATTAAAATTATGTGACTGAATTTAATTGAGTAATTTAATCTACTACACCAAAAAAAACTATATGTCTATACCTAAGTTTATTATTTTGTAAAGATACCAAACATGGATTTATCCTTTAATTAAGGGTCTTAGAAATTGGACTAGTTTTGATCCAACCCATAAACCATGGCCCATGGATCGTCCACATGGGTTATTTGATAAGTAAGTTTAAATTTAAACTTAATAGATATTGATATGGGTTATCAATATCAGTGGTGGAGTAATTTGAAACTTAAAAGATGAGATCTTTTAGGGATCACATATATCTGATAGTAAGTGAATCTCTACTAGTATTTAAATACTCCTATATCAGTTAGATAGATGTTAGACACAGTGAGTGAATATACGTATAGTTTTGAGTGCTCTATCAAAATAAGCCATCTCTCTGGGACATCATCTACTGTTCCCTAGAATTTAGAGCGTGGAAATTAGGAGAGACTCTAGTAGCCTTTCCTGCGACTTGGAGGAGTTCCACAAAAGAGATCATGAGGAGTTCGTAAAGCAAGTAAAGAGAAAGATCTGACAATTTGGTTATTTGTTCCACCAAAGGTATGTGTCTACATGACCTCTAGTAAAGTATATATTATTCAATATTGGTATCAAAGTCGTTTTATGCTTGTTTTCACTCTTGAATGATGCCATGATCTCTGAAATATATAATCCTATATGCATGCTAAAATTAAAATTTTAAGTAATTTTTTACTTTTTCAGATCTGTAATTTTTTAGGCATGTTATGGCATGTAGAGAGAGAAATAAAAAGCTGTAATTTTTTGATTGTTTACATGTAATCCAAAATTTACAGGCTTATTTTGACCCATTAAATCTTATTTAATGTCAAATATTTTTTAATTGTTTGAAAGTACATTCCATAAGCTTTAAAACGACAGTTTACATGCTTAATTTAGACTTTAAATGAGAAAGTTATGGTCTTTTAAAGATTATGGTTGTATTTGATAAAATCTGAAAATTTGATGTCTAACGTGTAGGGGTGGCAATTTGTGTTTGCGTGTCGGGTTCGTGTTGTGTCAACTTATGAGTATTCGATGATATAGGTCAACACTAACCCAACATGTTTATTAAACAGGTCAAGATTCCTCAATCTTAACACGACTCATTTATTAAATGAGTCAGTCGTGTCAACCTGTTTATCAGATTTTATCAAAATGAAAAATAATTATATGAAAAAACAAATAAATAAATTTTTTTAATATAAAATTCAGAAATAACAAGTAATTGCATCACAAATAATCATTCAAAACTAAAGTATATCACAATATCACAAATAATTAATCACAATATGTTAAAAAAAAGTAAACCACAACAACTAATAAGTTTATATATTTAGAGTTTGAAGGGTATATTGGTAAAATGACATTTAATTAAACAGGTCAGATGGGTCAAACGGGTTTTATATGTTCAACACTAACCTAACTCGTTTATTAAACGGGTCAACCGTGTCAACCTGAATATGACACGAACCTGTTTAACCTCAACTTATAACCTGCTAATTTCATGTCGTGTCATGTCGAATTCGAGGGCCGTGTCTAGTTTTTCCACCCCGTGGAAGACGATGAACAATAAAAGGAAAATTGTTTTGTAACAGTGTACCGTGCAGGCTCCACTAACCACTAATTGTTTGAATGGTTATCTAACATAATAATAATAAAATATTAGAGCCCCACGTTGATGTTAGTGTGTTAGTTACACTAGAACACTATCCTTGTTTCAGTTACACACAAATAAAAGAGCCCCACGTTAGTGTATTAGTTACACTTTGATAAGGACTCTCTTTTTTGTTGGGAGCACTAAAATTCTCCCTTACTAGATCAATAGCTCGGGTTATTCGGTGCGAGTGGTCATCATTCCCAGCAAGCATGATTTGAAATTGTTTTCCAATAGACGTTGTTTAAACTAACAATTTTTTGTTAAAAGAGAATCAATTGAGGCCCCACAAAATCCCAAGCTAAACAATAGAAGCACATTGCACTTAAAACATTACTTGGTGTGACATATATATAATATATGTAATTGTAGTGGCAATTTTTTTTTAACTGTGATGTTAAAATAGAATTGTGATAATATGAGAAAATTGTGAAATTAGTTTTCTAAATTTTCTGTATAATTATGCATGGTTTCAATTTTTGAATTAATTTATGATGTCTTTTTAACATACTTTGATATGATTGACTTGATATTATATGAATGCATTATGTGATGAATATGTGTCCAAAGGGTTTATGAGACGCTTTGGCTCATCTCTATAGTTAGAGATTATATTGGTAATTTATGCAACATGTATATTTTTATTTATTGTTATTGTGGATGGATAAGACAATTTTTGAAATTATTTGGTAACGTGACATCCCCAATTTTTAATTACAAATATAATCTTTGTAGTAGGATACTTGAATATGTAATTTTTGGGCCAACGTTTTTTGGCAATTTTTTGGGCCATTGTTTTTGGCAATGTAATTTAAGGCTATGTAATTTAATTTTGGAAGCCATGTAAGGGGATGTGTTTTACGGTTACCTATAATTTTCAAATTTTGTCTTAGCATGTTGTATGAAATTACCAATAGGGCTTATAGTGGAGCCTATTCACAATGCGTTGTGTACAAAGACGTATGGACACATGTTATATGTATGATTTAATATGTGGATGGTGTGATGTTTTATTCTTCACAAGATTTTGTTTAAAAATCAATTAGATGTGTTATTCCAATTTACGTAGTGAGAGATGATTATGAGCTTAGCGAAATTTTCGATCTTACTATGTAGAAAGGAATATCATGGTCTAGTTGGATTTTTTGGAAATAAAATTTAAAAATGTATGTGCTAATGTCAACTTGTGTAATGAATGTAGTGAACATGGCCTCTAAGAATGTAGTTGCTAATCTAACTAAGGGAGAGAAACTAGATGGAACCAACTATGATATGTGGCATAGAAAAATTCAATATCTGTTTAATGAACAAGAGGTCCTTGAAACCCTAACCAATGTAATGATGCAACCTAAAAATGGGAATACTGCCCAACATCGCTGTGACTTAGTGGCCTATGAGTCCTGGGTTAAGAACGATCGTTGTGCACGCTTCACTATGCTGAGTAGTATGCACAATGATCTTATTGGGGAGTTTGAGAACTATCCAAATGCCCAAGAGATGTGGAACCAGCTTAAGATTGCCTATGGAGGGACTTCAACAACTAGGTTGCGAGCTCTTACTTTGAAGTTTGAGCAATATGTTATGGATTCAAAGCATAGCATAGCTGAACATCTAAGGACAATGTCTGCATTGATTCGTGTCCTAAAGGCTGCTAGCAGTAATCTCTCTAATGAACAACAGGTCACAGCAGTGATACGTTCACTGCTTGAACCTATTTGGGGGCAAATGAAGCTTATTTTGACACATAGTGAGAATATCAAGACTTTTGTTGATATTTCTCGTCATCTTGAGCTTAAGGCAGAGCGCATGGGGGCACACCAAAACACCCTCCTTGTCTCCCAATCTGGGCAGTGGAAGGCATTTAGGCCTAAACGCAAAGGATAAGGGAGGAATGCCAAAGGAGTTGGTAACCTTGGGCCTAAATAAGGCAAGATTTCAAAGCGCCAAAAGGGCAAGCATGCTAAGAAGGACAAGGCAAAGATTAAGTGCTACAACTATGGTAAGAAGGGTCACTTCGCTCGTGAGTGCACTGAGCCGAAGAAGGTATCCATTCTTAACAACTCTGCTATTACTTATGCTTGTACACATGTTTTTGTTGCTCATGCTATTCCTAGGTGGATTGTAGATTCAAGAGCAACTAAACATATAGCCACAGATAGGGTTGGGTGTGTGGATTACAAAAGGATACCAACAAGCACGCAGTACGTTAGTTTGGGTAATGGAGCTCAAGAAGAAGTCATAGGAGTTGGAACCTACCAACTCAAATTGCGTCTGGGACGTACGTTACTTCTTCATGATGTGCTTCATGCACCAGGTGTCCATTGTAATCTATTTTCAGTACTTACTATGCTTAGACCTGGATTTAGTTTCTGTTTTGATGGTCTTTAGTTGGATTTTTATTTAAATAAACCCTTGTATGGGCATGGTTATTTATCTAATAATTTCTTTATGTTGGATTTAGATCATTCATCTTTTTCTTTTATTGCTCATAATGATGATATTTCTGATTCTATAATGTGGCATGCTAGACTTGGACACATAGGAAAAGATAGATTGGCTAGACTAGCTAAAGAAGACCTATTGGGGTCTATCACTAATGTAAGCCTACCTATGTGTGAACCTTGTCTAGCTGGAAAGGCCTGTAGGAAGCCTTTTGGTAAGGCTCTAAGGGCAACTCATCTTTTGGAATTAGTCCATTCGGACATATGTGGACCTATGAATGTTAAGGTACGCCATGACGCTTCTTATTTTCTCACATTTATAGATGACTATTCACGTTTCAGTTATGTCTATTTGATCTCCTATTGCTTTGAAGCGTTAGATTGCTTTAAGCGCTATGTGGCAGAGGTTGAGAATCAGAAAGAAAGGAACCTAAAGGTTTTTCGAATTGATAGGGGTCGTGAATATTTGTCTAAACAATTTTAGGAACTGTGTGAGGAAAAAGGGATACACAGGCAATTGACGATTCCTAGTACTCCACAACAAAATGGTGTTACAGAGAGAAGGAATTGTACTCTATTAGAGATGGTTAAATCGATGATGGCGCAAGCTAATTTACCAATTTTGTTTTGGGGGGATGCATTGTTGACTACTGCCTACATCCTTAACCGTGTGCCTTCTAAGTCAAATCCCACAACACCATATGAGTTATGGACTAGTGCAAAACCCAATTTGGAGAACTTGCGGCCTTGGGGTTGTGCAGGTTTTGTTCACAGTACTTCCCAAAAGTATGGAAAATTAGGCCTTAGAGCAAGTAAGAAAATCTTTATAAGATATTCAGAAAGCTCAAAGGGGTATGTAATGTATGGTGAACATTCTGATGGTGGAATGACTGAGATAGAGTCTCGTGATATCAACTTCATTGAAGATGATTTTCCAAGCATCAGTGAAGCAAAACAAGATCTTCAGCTTTATGAGCTGCAAGAACTTGAAGGTGTCATACCATCTTTGGGCGAGGGTGGAGAATCACAACTTCATCCTGAAATCGCCAAAGATAGTGGAAGTGATTTTGCTTCTAGTGGGAGCAAACCACTAGATAGTGACACACAAGGATCCAAGGTACGTAGAAGTGAATGTGGAACTATTCCCCGTCGTCATTTTGAGATTGAGGGGAAATCATTTATATGTGATTCACTAGACCTTGATGAGCCTGCTTCCTATGAGGAAGCATTAGCTTCACCTGCTTCATATGAATGGATAATTGCTATGAGGGATGAGATGGATTCTATGGCAAAGAATCAAGTTTGGGAGTTGGTTGGCCTTTCGCCTAGGTGCAAGACCATTGGAAACAAGTGGGTTTTAAAAATAAAGTGCAAGGCAGATGGATCAATTGACAAATATAAGGCTCGTCTCGTGGTGAAAGGCTATACCCAAAGAGAAGGGATAGACTATGATGAGAGTTTCTCCCTAGTGGTGAGATTTGTCTCTATTCGCCTTATTCTAGCTATTGTTGCACATTTGGATTTGGAACTCTTCCAAATGGATGTAAAGACTACGTTTCTCAATGAAGAACTAGACGAGGAGATTTATATGGATCAACCTATTGGCTTTGAGGTCAAGGAACAAGGGCATAAAGTGTGCCGCCTTAAGCATTCCATTCATGGCCTAAAGCAAGCATCTAGACAATGGTATTTCAAATTTCATAAGGCTATTATTTCGATTGGTTTCAAAATGATGGAAGAAGACCATTGTGTGTATGTCAAATGATCAAGAAAGAGTTTTCTTATCCTGTCTTTGTATGTGGACGAAATTTTGTTGGCTGGAAAAGATATGGAGATGATTGTCACCACCAAAAGGTGGTTGTCCTCTATTTTTTAAATGAAGGACATGGGAGAGGCTAATTATGTGCTTGGAGTTAAGATCTTCAGGGATCGCTTAAAGAAGCTTCTTGGTTTGTATTACATAAAGACAATCTTAGAGCGATTTCATATGCATAATTCCAAACCCATAGACACTCCAATTGAGAAGGGACATACATTAAGCCTTGAAGATTGCCCTAAATCAGAAAAGGAAAAGAGAGAAATGGCAAGAGTTCCCTATGCAAGTGCAGTTGGAAGTCTAATGTATGCTATGTTGTGTACTCGACTAGACATCTGTTTTGCAGTTGGTATGGTTAGTCATTATCAAAGTAATCCTGGACCTGTTCATTGGCAAGTAGTTAAGAGGATTTTTCGATACCTTCGTGGGACATCAGATCTCATTCTTTGCTATCAGGGTGGAGATTTGAGATTGAGAGGTTATTTTGATATTGACTGGGCCAGTGATAGAGATGAGCGCAAGTCCACTACAGGTTATGCATTTCTACTTAGTGGTGCAGCTATCTCTTGGTGCAGTAAGAAATAGTCTTGCATTGCTTTGTCCACAATGGAGTCTGAGTATGTTGCTTGTTCAGTAGTAGCACAAGAAGCTGTTTGGTTAAAGAGATTTTTCCAAAGCCTAAGGGTGACATCTTTTGCAGATGAAGTTGTAAAGATGTATTGTGATAATATGGCAACCTTGTCTCATGCTAAAGATCCTAAGTATCATAGCAAAAGCAAACATATATAGACTCGTTATAACTACATTCATCTTGCTATTACATAAGGAGAGGTGATCCTCCAACATATCTCCACTAGCAGGATGGTGGCTGATCCACTTACTAAAGCCATTGCTAGAAATGCCTTTCAAGCTCATGTTAGGAGTTTGGGACTTTGTAGGATTTGATATGTTTTTGGATACCTTATGGACATTTATGTTTATTCATACTTTAAGCAATAATGATGTTATTCATTTTGATTCATCTTATGATGTGATTGATATTGCATACTGAGCACACATTATTTGAGAATATGTCACCAGGCTTAGATTGGTCTACTGACATAGACGATCACCCTAGCGCTTGAGTAGCGAGCAGGATGAGACATAGTGATCACTTTGTTTTTCTATCAATCAAGTAAGTGATCATCTTGACGCTTAGGGAGGCGTTCAAGATAATATAATGAATGTTGCCTTAGCTAGGCTAAGATGAGACTTATGGGAGTTGCACTTGAAGTGTATCCATAACTTCATGAAGCCTGAATAAAGCCAAATGTGAGATCTTGGACAGGAACTTGATGTGTAACTGTGCTTAGAAACTCAGGTTGGTTGCTTTTGTGGCAATTGGACTAAAATTTGTATGGTGTTTGAGTGTGACAAGTCTAGTTGAGTGGGAGCTCCACCGTAGCATACAAATTATACTATATGTGCTATAGTCGACCAATTAAGGGAGTGATTGGATAGATCCCTACTTTGTCTCTATGTGAGCCCTAGTCGACCATTATATGTGTGCCCTTTTTATTGACCTAGAACTATGTTATGAAGTGAATGTTTGATGTCGCTACTTTAGCATGTCATCTCAGGGCCATGATGTATACGGTCTCGCGGAACATGTCTAAGAAAACGGTCAAGTGTAAATGAATTGACATGAGTGTTTGGGGAAGATTATTTAGAACACACCATTTATTTTATGGCTCATAGCCCGGGCAATTATGAGGAATTTGTTTTTCAACATAATCATGAGCATATTATATGGTATTGGATCAAGTTTTGCTTTGAGTTTTGAACTCATGAGGGATTAAAGAAACTTGATCAGGTGCGATCAAATAATTTGGGGCATAGATGAGATACTATGAGTGATGTACTATGTTAGTTTAGATGGTGACTTAATATAGTACTCCTACCCTACACCTTTTCGTCAAGTTGCACACTCCATTTTTCTATATAAAGAGAGAATTGGACAAGAGATTGAGAGGAGCCAGTTTTGACTGTAGTACCTAATGTGGACGAGTGGGAGATGTTAGAAATTTGGCTGGTTTTGATCCAACCCATAAACCATGGCCCATTGATCGTCCACATGGGTTATCCGATAAGTAAGTTTAAATTTAAACTAACTGATATTGGTATGAGTTATCAATATCAGTAGTGGGGTAATTTAAACTTAATAGATATTATATTGATATGGGTTATCAATATCAGTTGTGGAGTAATTTGAAACTTAAAATATGAGATCTTTTAGGGATCACATATATCTGATAGTAAGTGAATCTCTACTAGTATTTAAATACTCCTACATCGGTCAGATAGATGTTAGACACAGTGAGTGAACATATGTATAGTTTTGAGTGCTCTCTCAAAATAAGCCATCTTTCTGGGATATCATCTACTGTTCCCTAGAATTTGGAGTGTGGAAATTATGAGAGACTCTAGTAGCCTTTCCTGCGACTTGGAGGAGTTCCACAAAGGAGATCGTGAGGAGTTCGTAAAGCAAGCAAAGAGAAAGATCCGGCAATTTGGTAATCTGTTCCACCAAAGGTATGTGTCTATATGACCTCTAATAAAATATATATTTTTCAACGAAGGGTTTAACTGAACTCCTCCTAACTGTTTAATGTTTATAGCCTAATTCTTGTTTTCGAAAGATTTAACAGAAGTATTCAATAGTGTGTCTATGACACTGTCTGAGGAATAAAAATTTGAAAGTAATTATTTTGCTTGGTAATCAAATTTTATATAACAATTGTTTGTCCAGGCTAACCTCTCAATGTAACTTGTAAAAATTATTTACTGTATGTTGACAGAGAAGTCAGCAGCATTGAAAATTCATTTTTGAAATCCCAGATGAAATAACAAACTCCAGGAGTTATATTTATCCATCACCTTAATTTCTTAATTAACAAGATATAGCCACACATTAAATAGCAAAATCTAAATTGCAAACAAAAAGGACTTATTACCATGCTTAATAAATGAACAGTGTTTCGTTCTTCTCTAAACTTGCAAGCAATAAAATCAAATAAAATTGAGAAAAGAAAAATTGGTTGACTAATTAGGTAATAGGTTTGCTACGTGATGTTAATGTAATCGTGAGGCTGAGACAGCCAGAAAATGTCTATGGTTTGTAGCTGCTATTTATAATTCTCCATTTGGTGTCAAATCGATGCATGAGTTTTCTAAAGGTTTCTCAATTCTCTTGAACATGGAATACAATATACTCTCTTCGTTCCCGTTTGTTTGTCCTATATTTCATTTTGGGATGTCCCAAAATATTTTCTTGTTTCTAAAAATAGAAATTATTAATTTATTAATATTCCTATTATACCCTTACTTTGTTTTTAAAACTATTTGAAAAGAAAACTAACAAATATTTAAAAAAATCAATCTAATTAGGACACTTTTTTAGTTGCCTCATTAAGAACAACTCTTTAAAAAAAAAAAAAAAAAATTGATAAATTTATTGGGTTTGACTTACCTTCAATACTTTTTTAACTGAAATATTCTTTTGTTTTAATGAGAAATTGATACATCATCCACTAACTAAATAGATGGTGGAGATTAAAACTCACTACCACTTGTTATTGTATATTTAAAACAAAAAGATACCTCCAGTTAAAGTACTGGAGGTAAGCTAAACTCAAATTTATTTAAGGGTAATTATGTAAACTTATACATTTTTATAAGGCGGACAAGACAATAAATGATGTTTCCTTAAAAAATTTGATTTTTCAAGCAGGACAAACAAATTGGGACGGAGGGAGTAGTTAAATAGGTTCATTGTAATTCCGGCACAAAATATGATTAATCCGGCACGGACTACATGTAATTTACTGGATAAATTGATAGATTTTAGTAAAAGGTTGGTACAATATTTCTTTATGTTAAAAGAAGAAAAAAAAAAAAAAAAAACAAACAAATAAAGGTACACATCTTCATACCAAAAATACTCATGCCAAAGCTTTCACATATTAAGGGCCCGTTTAATAGACCATTTTAGCAACATGTTTTCAGTTTTTAAACAACATTACACACATTTTCATACATTTTTTCATCTACCCATATTTAAAAAAAAACACAAACAATATTACTCAATCTACGTGAGCCCTAAAACGCTAGCAACTTGCAAGTTTAATTGTACCAATATTTTTAATTTGATTCGTAAATTTGTTCAAAGTATAGACAGTTATCATATAAAGTCTTCAGCCTTGTTGAAAGTTTGGGGTAAAGCATGTGCGATGAGATATCTATCACAAAAGGCTGATTGAGAGTTTTTTTTTTTTTTTTTTTTTTTTTTTTTTTTTTTTTTTTTGAGAAGTGAATTTTACTGCTATTAATCAAGGAGGAGGAAAATCCTCCAATACAAAAGACAAAATATCCGTTGGAACACACTCCAACCAAATTTGAGACGAAAAAAATTGTCTCGCTCGCTGGGCCAAGGCATGAGCCACTGCGTTGCCTTGCCGACCTACGTGAGCGAAAGATATACTCATAAAAGAGTTTGAAAGGGACTTAATGTCCATAATTATATGCCCTCCTCGGGAGTTCTCCATGCCAGGACACCTCAGCGAATTAACCACCAATTCAGAGTCGCCTTCACAAACCATCCTAGTGAAGCCCGATTCTGCAGCAAAGGAAACAGCACGTCGCGCAGCCAGAAGTTCCAGGAGCTCAACAGTTGGGGGTTTTGCAAACTGCTCGGATAGAGCAGCCAACACATGGCCCACGTCATTACGAATAACCACCCCACAACCCGCCATGTCCGACTCATTGAACCAGGCACCATCATAATTTACCTTCACCACGCCATCAGCAGGAGGAGCCCATCTGCAAGAAACCGCCCGACGTTTGAGTGGATGGGGACAAACCAAACTCCTGAATTCCTGGAGATAGTTTTTTGCAAAACCCGCAATGTTATGAAGGGGCAGAGGATTGTCAAGGTGACGAGCTTTATTTCTTTGATACCAAACAGACCAGGCCGTAGTAGCAAACAGAGGTAGCAAGGCAGGTTTGGAAAGGATCCGAAGCACCACATCTGAAAAGGACTCAGTAGCCGAAGAACTCCGATCCACCCAGTCAAAATCTGTCCGCCACACAGCTTCAATACAGGTACAGCTCCATAAAGCATGCACAACTGATTCTGAACCACTAGAGCATCGAGGACAGCTAGACTCAAGGAGGATTTTTCGCTTCAGTAAATTTTCTTTAGAGGGCAGCGAATTTGTGCAGGCTTTCCAGAGGAAATGCTTTATCTTCACCGGAACTTTCATATGCCAGATGCTTTTCCAGAGACCCCTTTTAGAATCCACAACAATTGGACGGCTTGTGTCAGGAAGAATTAGCTCACAGAAGAGCTTATAACCCGACTTCACAGAATAACAACCCGAGCATTCAGACCTCCAAACCAAAGTGTCAGGTTGCGGACTAGAGCACAGAGGCAGAGACTTAATCAACAAAGCATCAGGTGGATAAAAGCACAAATCAATGAGATTAGTATCCCACCAACCCGAATCAGAATTAATCAGGGAGTCCACTGTAGATTTAGGAGCAAGATGCATCACTGGGGAATTTAAACGACCATCAAGACTTGGTATCTAGGCATCATTATAGATCTGAACCGATTTGCCGTTCCCAATTCTCCAAAAGGCTCCTTTATCGATTACATCCCTAGACCATAAGATACTTTTCCATGCGAAAGAGCCCGAAGACGTTTTAGCTTCAAAAATTGAGCAATTCGGGAAATATTTAGCCTTAAAAACTCTATAAAATAGAGACTCCGTATCATGAATCAGTCTCCACACTTGCTTTGCCAACATAGCTTTATTGAATTTGCATAGATCTTTAAAGCCCAAACCCCCTTCACTTTTTGGTTGACATAACACCTCCCATTTTGCCCAATGAATTTTTCTTCTATCCCCCCTTTGACCCCACCAAAATTTTCGAATGAGCTTCTCAATATCTTGACACAGACCGATTGGCAGACGAAAACAACTCATTGCAAACGTAGAAATGGCTTGGACCACCGCCTTCAAAAGAACTTCTTTACCGGCTTGCGATAATAATTTTTCCTTCCACCCTTGAAGTTTACCCCACACCCTATCTTTTATGAAATTCAAACTCGCCTTTTTTTTCCTACCAACTACCGTCGATAAACCCAAATATCTTTCATACTCCTTTATTTCGGCCACACCAAGCAACATTTTTAATTCTTCTTTTGTACCAACTAAGGTATTTTTACTAAAAAATAGGGTAGTCTTGTCCTGGTTGATTTTTTGTCCTGATGCCCGTTCATACTTTCCCAACAACTCCCGAATTTTTTTCACATCTCCCACTCTAGCACGGCAGAATAGCAGACTGTCATCTGTAAAAAAGAGGTGAGAGATCTTTGGTCCATTTTTGCAGAGAGAGACACCCTCTATATGTTTACAAGAGTTAAAGGTGAAGAGTGAAGACAGAACAAATACATAAGACTAGCTAAATTAAGTAGAATCAGTCAATAAAACCTTTCACAGACCTCTGATTATGACTGCACAGTATAGTTGCCTTTTTTGACTGGGAAAATTCTCCCACTCCCAACAAACAGTAAATGACAGTGACGTTACAAAAAATAAATAAATAATAGCATCCTAGAAGAAGACATATATATATATATATATATATATTGGTCAATTTTACCATCTTGTCTTTTTGACCCAAGTAGCAAAAGTTGGCTCTCTATGTGTAACTAGTTCCACCAACCACGCCTGAGATTTCTTCTAATATTACAAGTCGGCAGCGTCATGGCCTAAATCATAAGCCAATTGTGCAGTACAGCTGGTTGTCTTTCCTATTTGCTTTGACATTAATTTGGTGGAAAAGGCTCTCTTAGATCATAAGCAACTGAACTAAACTAAATTAAATTAACATTACAATTGTTGCATTAGAAACACAACAACAAATTTATCATATTTTTTTTCACAATTGTCGAGGTGACATTGTGATAGGTGCTAACAAAAATAGAATAAATAATGAATATACGTAAAAGTGATGTAATTTTATGACCAGTGTTTGATACGTATGTTTAAAGAATAGTTTTTAATTTTTTTGGATAGACATGTAGGTAAAAAAGTGAGTAAAAATACATGTAATATTATTTAAAAGTTAAAAATATGTGTTTAAACCCGCGTACCAAACGGAGCAATCATTGAAAATGAGTATACGTAAAATTGATGTATTTTCAAAACTTGTAAACAAATTTTATGTAGCTAAATATTGTTGATGGGAAATAATGTGTTTTTTTTATGAGCAAATTTGGAAAGAGATCCATACAGAAAACTAAAACAATCAGAGTTGTATTATTTAGCTCTGTTCATGTCATGAAAGGGATATACTTATCTATATATAAAAAGAGCCAATGAGTTGTCGCTACCATGCACAATGCTACAATACATTGGTTTGTTCATATATATATATATATATATATTATTTATACGGAAATTGATTTACAGTACTTTGGTTGTTTCAATTTCCACCGTTATGCTTGCCTCTGTTGAACTTGCTTACATGATAATAATAAAACATTAACACAACAAATTACTATAGTATTTTTTACAATTGTTGAAGTGTTAATTCATATAAAATAATAAAAGATCATATTGGAAAGTGAAATCAACCACAGCTAAAAATAAAGGTATTATGAAGAAAAAAAAAGTGTTACATTCACAACATTTTCATAACAAATCTTAGGTGGTAAATTGTTATTTTAATTTAAACTTACCAATAAAATCACTTTTTTGTCCAACAATAACAACCTACTACTTATGATTTGTAATGAAAATATTGTGAACATAATATTTCTTTTGTGAAAATATTAAAGACATTTTGTTGTCATCACAATATTTTCAGGTGTCAATTATTTACAAGTTAAGTAAAATATAACAAAATTGTAAAGGTACTATGAAAATGTTGTGCCATTCTTTGTGTTTCTAGAATTATTTTTTTATTAGTTAATTTTTGTTAAGCCAAAATTCACTATTTCATGTACAGTTTTCTTGGGTTGAATTTTTCTATATGTTGTTTTGTATTTCTTTTTTCTTTATGCACCATTTTAAGTAAAAACACATAAAATTAGGATTAAAATATTTTTTATCCTTTATGTTAGGGGTAGTTCACAATTCCTTCTTAAACTATAAAATCAAACAATTTCCTCATTAATATTTTGGAAAAAAGCAAATATGTCATATTTTTATTCTCTCAATAAAACCCTAATGAAAGCTTATGATTCTTAAAATAATCCATTGTGTAGTGGCTAAAATACTCCCACTAAATTTTAATATCCCAAAAATTTTCTTCACATATTTTGAGTATTAGATGGTAGTAATACTTAGAAAGTTGGAATGGTAATATAAGGTGTTTTTTTTGTTACCTAGAGCACATTGATTTTCTAGGTTTAAATCTTCAGCGGACTTATTTGATCACAAGTTTCCCTGACTCTAAGGAAGCTCTCTGACTTCTCTTAGACAGTAGAATAGAGGTCCCTTTTTCACAAAGGAGTTTTGTTTGTTCCAAGTTATTTTTTGGCTAGTGGTTTTTTCTTTCGTGGGTTGTGAGAAACAGAATAATCTAGAGACTGTTTGCTTCGCCAGTTTTCATGACTCAATTCTCTGTTTCCATAACTCATAACTCAAAAATGGTGGGACCCATAGCAAGAAGTTCGTTTGGCTGCACAATAACTCTGTTTCCATAACTCTATTTTTATCTCTCAATTCTCTACTTTTTGAGTTATGAGTTGTGGAAACTGAAAACAACTTTAGGCTGTTTTCAGTTTCCAATTCTCTGTTTTCAATGGCAAACTCGTAAATAACATTACACACCCGATCCCACAGTCAGAGGCATTCACGTGAGGCGCGCCTTTTGATGATGTCCTCAATGGCTCTCTTCAGCTCTTTCATCTCAGACTTCTCTCTTCAGTTGGCAGAGCTCACTCATCTCAAATTTCTCTCATCTCCATTCTAGTACCACCACAAAGAAGCTCTCACTGCCCTCACCTCCTCACACACTATTTCACCGATCCAAGCTCAGCCAACCACCGACCTCTTTCTCAGCTTTTTCCACAGAAATCCGAAGGTATTGCTTCTCTGTTTTTTTCTTTTTTCTTTTTTCTTCTTTGTTTGATGTTTGGGTTTTCGCATCTGATTTAACTGTATCAACCCGTGATGATGGGCTTTCAACCCGTGGTGATGAAATGCTTCTCTACTTTTTTTTCTTTGTTTGATGTTTGGGTAAGCATTTGATTTGATCTTTTGAAACCCATGGTTATGGGTTTTCAACTGTGCTGAACTTGTGCTTCTCTCTGTTTGCAGTTTTTTCTTTTTTTTTTTTTCTTTGTTTGATGTTTAGGTAAGCATGATTTGATCTATTGCTTTCCCGTGGTTATGGGTTTTTTTTTTTTTTTTTTTTTTTTTTTGAAAAATAATTTATGGAACTAATTTATGGTGCTTCTCTGTTTGATTTTTTTTTTTTTTTCAATTAAGCTGCCTGTTCTTGTTACCAACCAATTGCTCTGTTAATGATGGTTCTACCATGAGAGATCAATTAATGGAAGTTTTAAATATCATATTTCCACCATTGTGAGTCTTAAGGTATTCCAAGTAGCATTATAAATACATTATCATAGTGAGAATCATTGTATTTTTGTTTCTCTTAGTTTAGTTAGTATCTACTCTTTGTTGCCTCAAGTCACAGGTTGTCTAGTTTCTTATACGATCTTGAATGGTGAAAGTTTACCAATCTCAGACCAAGATTGTTTCCATTTCAGTGTTGTATGGTTTGTAGTCTATTATACGATCTTGAATGGTGAAAGTTTACCAATCTCAGACCAAGATTGTTTCCATTTCAGTGTTATATGGTTTGTAGTCTATTGTCCTGCTGTGACCTTAATGTTGATTTTTTTTTTTTTTTTTTACTTTGTTTGGAACGGTATCAGGCCAAGTTGTTCATCATTATTTGTTGAAGGGGGTCTGTGAAAGAAATATATATAGTTTCCTCTACCACAAATTGATGGTTTTAGCCTTTGTAGACAACCTTAAGTTGTACCTAAAAAATAAACATCACTGAGACAAGCTGTAACCTAGGTTCCATACTTCAATTACCAAAATATCAGATGAATACAATCAAACAACTTTTTTTATTCTTTTGTTTGCTATGAATTATGAATCTTAATGTAGTAAGTTTAGTAGCATTCTCCTTAGTTTGATGGCAATGCATTTTTTTGTTTTAAAAGATTTTTAAATGTATCTTGATTTTAGAATATGCTTCTAGTGTTACCCGATTATGGTTCCCCATAATAAGCTTATCTCCTCATGGCTAGCAAGATACTTGCAGAGAGGACGACAATTAAATAGCTTCATACAAATTGTTTTAAATTTATGATGCACTGTTTCTTGTCTCTGACTAACATACTAAACTTGTCCCCATGATATTCTTACAAAATATATTATACATACACGCTACCATGTGCAATAGGATTATTTTCATAATATTGCAGCTTAAAGCTTCTGATCCCACAAAAGCTTATGATCCTATATGCATATTAATATGGATCCTATGCTCAATATTTGTTCCTCTAAAAATACTAGGATATCTTTTTTGTACTTGTGATATGATTGTGTATGAGATGTGTGTTGTTCTTTAAGATGGCTGCGGAGTTGATAACATGGGATGCCAATTGTGAAGATGTGTTGTGTGACTCTGTACTTGGACACAATGTTTGTGGGAATTTGCATCCTGATCATGCCAATGTGCAAGTGTGGGAGGAGATCACAAAAAATCTTAATGCCTGCATGGGGAAGGCCTTTACCGTGAGGTGGGTAATTACGAGGTGGAAGCGTATTCGACAGAATTATCGCAGAGCAATGGTGGGCCGTACCAGATCTCTTCGGCCCAACACTTCCCCCGTGGCCTCTCCAAACCGATTGTCAAATGACCCGCCGCAGTAAGAGGTGGATGTGTAGTCGAAGCAATTTAGTGCATATCCCTTTTGATATACTACTGACATATTTTTTTCCCATTATATTCAATAGCGGATTACCATGTACTTAACCATGCACTAACCTAGTTGTATTTGTGATCACTTATTTAGTTTACTAACTCATTGCTTCGATCTTCCATCTTTTGTATATCTAGTCACATTGTATATGTGTTAAACCTCGATGAAGGATTTATATATTTCCACTGTTTTCTTACATTCAGTGCATGCTTTTTCGTATTCGTGTTGATTTAACTGTGGAAGATTTTTCATTTTTTGGGCCCCTTAAACCTACATGGCACATGAATCCTAGAGTCCCATTAAGCAATTCTTAAAATTATTATCTGTCATGAGTTTACCACGTGAGATGATTCAATTAGATGGCACATGAATCACAAGAGAAGGATGACAAAAAGTGGCCTGTCAATGTAGAACATATTTTTATCAAGATCATGTTGGAGGAACAACTTAAGGGTAACATGCCAAACGGTGTGTTCAAGGGTCCTACATGGACATCAATTAAAGCTAAACTTAACCAAAGGACCGGGAAAGACTTTCTCTGTAAGCAAGTTCAACAGAAGCACAATTGGCTCCGAAGCAAACAATGCAAGTGGAGCCAATTGCTAAAACACATAGGGTTGGGGTGGGACCAGCAGACCAAAATAGTGACTTGTTCTGACGAGGTGTGGCAGAATGTGATTGTGGTATGTTTACTGTTGTTTATTAATTATATAACTTATTGCAATTATTTATTTATGCAATTTTCCTCCAAGTTGGTAATATATTCACTGCTGTGTTTAGTGTGCTAATGTTTCCAAGGACATTGCAGGTCAATTGTGGTGCAGCTAACTTAAGGAAAGCGGGATGCCCAGACTACCCATCACTGCAGTAGTTGTTCGCCCCTAGTACTGCGACTGGGAACGTGCAGATCTCCTTAAACACTCCTCCCCTGAATAGTGACGAGGAGTGTGCCCTAGAGGAAGAGCTTGCCAATGCCAATGCCAATGCAAGTGCACCCAGCCATCTGGACGATGACTGTTACACCCCTAACTTTGAAAGTTTCCCTCAAACTGGGGAGGATGCTGAGGTTGAGGAGGTAACCCAACGGGCAAGAAAACGTCCTGTGCAAGATGCAAGTGGCAAGGGTAAAAAGGCATGGAGGAAGTCGGATAGGGTAAGTGAAATGACTGTGGCCCTAAAGGAGTACACCGCAATGACAAAGGATAGGTACAGTGGTAAACTTGGCAGGTCTACCTGTGCATCCAACCAATTCGCTCAATCCGTGGTAAGGGGTGATCCTTGTTCACTTCCCAAGGCAATGGAGGTGCTGAATTCGTATGTAGATCTGAGTAACAAGGCCTATATTAAGATGTCAAAGGTTTTGCAGCAAAAGGATAATAGGGTCATGTTTATGTGTATGCTGGAGCAGAGGAGGAAGTCTTGGATTGAGGACATTCTAAACCCAGAGGAGGATTGAGGGAGAGCAGTATTGCATTAAGTCTAAGCTATTTGGTTTTTATATAGTATGGATTCGGGTTGTTCTATTTAGTGCGAAAATGTTTCGTATGGATGATACGAAGGTTTATGTTATTTATGAACTTGGGATGTTTGTATGTTATATGTTATTGTTGAACTTGGGATGTTTGTATGGTTTATGTTATTGTTGAACTTGGGATGTTTGTATGGTTTGTGTTATATATTATGTGACAAATTTGGATTTTGGGTTCGTTGATTTTTATACGTTTATTATGGTGACTGTTGGATTAGGTGTTTATATTATACATTTATTTTATGCGATGAACTTGTTTTAATAACATATTTACTTTTATATCTCTCTTTACATAACCTACCTGAATAGTGTGTTTCTGCTAATGTGTAGGTCACTTATGGCGTCTGGAAATGACTGGTAGCAGGCAATCCAAGAGTATGACTTCGATGATGCATACTTCAATGACGTTGGTTCCAGCAATGACTGTGAAGAAAATGATGATGATTGGACCGATTCGGAGTCTGAACGTGAAGAAGGAGCAAAGTTTAATTTAGTGAATCCTATTGTCAGGGAGATGAATGCATACATGCAGCGGCATTATGAAAAACAACCAATGCGAACAAATGCGTTGACTGGCAAGGCGTATATAGATGAGGTCACTGACGGTAATCCAGCTAAGTGTTATGAGATGTTCTGCATGACACCTGAATTACTGTTACATTTAGTGGACGAGTTGGCTCAACATGGTTACTTGGTGGATTCGAGTCTTGGTAAGGTGAATGCCAATCAAGCCGTGGCCATGTTATTGTACATACTTGGACACAACACCCGCTTTAGATGTGTTGCAGATAGGTTTCAGCACTCAACAGAAACAGTGTGCCGGCATTTTCGTAAGGCGTTGCAAGCTGTCTACCACTATGCGAAGCATTTAATTAAACCTGATCAGAATGTCACAAGCCTTCCCGAACATCTTCAAGTGAACAAGTACTAGCCATGGTTTGAGGTACAAAACATTCCCTTACTTAACTAACTTTGTATAACAATAAAATAATATGATATTTGAAATGTGCTTTCTAAGATTAATGAAAACTTTCATGTGTAGAGATGTATAGGAGCAATTGATGGAACGCACGTGAGTGCCTGACCTCTTGCAAATGCGACTTAAACACACAGGGACTGCAAGAGCCAAGTTTCAACTAATGTGCTATGTGTGTGTAACATGGACATGCAGTTCACATTTGTCCATGGTGGGTGGAAGGGCAATGCGAATGACTCAAGGGTTTTCGAGGAAGCGATCACTGACCCGAAGCATAGATTCCCATGGCCACCAACAGGTACTATACATTACTGTGACTTTAACTAAAGTGTTTTTATCCTCCACGTCTAAGTAGTATGTTTATGAACAACTTAATTAGTGCTGGCTGGTGTTGTGTGTGTGTAAGGTCGTACTACTTGGTGGATTCGGGTCTACCAATTGGCACTAGTTTTCTCCCCCCTCACAAGTCAACTAGATATCATGCGCAGGAATTCCACTCAAGCGGTAGACGGATAATATCAAAGAAAGAGTTGTACAACTACAGGCACTCGTCCTTGTGTATGGTTATTGAGTGGTCTTTTAGAGTGCTGAAGGCCCGTTTCCCCATTCTGAATTTAATGCCAAACTTCAAGCCAATTAAGCAGCATTATGTGGTTATTGTGTGCTGTGCTCTACACAATTTCATACGCATGAACAATCAGAGTGATGAATTGTTTAGAACAATATGGGAGAGTGTTGGTGAAGGTAGTGCGACCAATAGCGAAGGCAATGGTGATGCTGGAGCATCAACAAGCTCAGCAACCCAAAGGCATGTACTAGAAATGTCAAGTGCATCGAAGAGAGTGATGGGCCAATTTAGGGACAATAGCACTGACACAATGTGGGATGATTATGTTGCTCGTGGCAATGTGAGATGATTATATGTTGAAAATGGCAATTGACCATTTACTTTGCTGCATAAAAATGCTATGGCTTTGCAGCGTAATTGTTTTGGCACTATAATATGTGACAGAAATATTATTTACGTAGGTGGATGTATAACTTAGTTCAACTTGTAACATTACTGCATTATAGAGAAAATTAGTTGACAGAGGTGTATTCACAATGGTGTTATGTGTATTCGGTGATGAATAAGAATGTAGAGAGTGGGGTTTGTGCAATATATATAGGAGGAGAGAGAAAGGGAAGTGTGTGTGTGCTTTGTGGTAGAAAGTAGTACAAAATATATAATTGGAGGTGGAGGTGGAGGTGACCAAAATTGATTGCTACTGCCAGATCTGTTTGGTTCTTTTTTTGTGTGTCATAAATCCTAAATAATACTTGTACAACTAGAAGAGGTTAATTTTAGTATTTGGATTTGACTCGCACAGCTCAATTTAACTAGGTCTCTATCTCTTTTTTACTACATTAGTGTGGTAAGGTAAATGGTAATAATGTAATATTCCTTTTTTTCTTAAAAAATAAATAAAAGAATAGTAGCAATATTCTCTCTATATAAAGTCATTCAATGAAGGATTGCAGGATTGCAGGTTCAGCCCTCCTTAAATTTACGGGAGATGGATAATTAGTTGACGGAATATTGTACAGTTCATCGTAGTTCATCATAGAGAAAATAACATCTTTGAGTGTAACATATTATTTAAAAGAGGTAGAGACTAGAGAACATATGTATAGTATTTTTTTGGTACATCTCCCAAAGAAAACTAGAACTAGTTAAAATTGTCTAGGTTCCACGTAGTGGAAATGACAAATGCATAACACGTGAACATATGTATAGTATATTATGAAGAAGTACATAATATGTTATATCTAGCTCCTTAAACTACCAAAAAATAAATAAATAAATAAAGTAGTTCACCATATAAATAAAAAATAAAAAATAAATGTGGCCGTCAAAGGGTCATGGCAGCCACAGTTGCGAATGGCCATGGCCCCCCAAAACAATAGAGAATACAAAATAAACCCCAAGTACAGTCCAAGACAAAAATAAAGCTAGCCTATACTTGTAGACCTTGTCTTCAACAATCCGAAGTGCGAGCTTAGTTTTTTTAGCCTTGCGCTTTGCTATCCTTAGGAGCTCCCGTGCTTCTGCTTCCCTTGCATGAGCCTCATCCCTTTCATTTCTTGTAGCTACAGCCTCGGCCTTATAGCTCGTAAACCTTTCATGGACATGTGGCGTTGTTGCACGGCCATGCGGGCATGTGTTCTTGTCCAACCATTTGAAGAACTTACATGCCTGATCGGAGTCTTGCATACAACATTGAAGGCATATATAAGATGGTCAGCAAAGAGAGTAAGAAAATGACAAGTCAAATATGTAACGACAATAAAATCATGTAATACTAAACGGCGACACTGCTGACATCCATAGAACCTCCTACCGAAATTACGAATAGATAGGGAGGTCCTTTCCACACACCGATCCATATCGTACATATGGCCACTAGAAGTGGACTCATAAGTAGTGTTTGAAGACATTCCACTGCTGAGTAAATGAAACTCATGCAATAAGTCCAATGATATCAAGTTTAATATTTTGAAGATAATGTAGCTCCAATCTTATTATATTAGCTATGAGTCCATCTCCTTTAAGATTGCAAGAGGAAATGTAATAAACTCATTTTACTAAAGCTGACATCAGAGTTTGTATTGCAGAAACCTGATACATGAGTAATTGTCACCAGACTCACCACATTTAGACAACCATGGCCTTAAAAACAATAAACAAGAAGTAATCACAACATATTGCACTCTATCACCATACTAAACCACATCTATTAATTAGTAATCAAATAGATTAAAACTCCTCTGCAAAAAAAAAAAAAAAAAAAAAAAAAAAAAAAAAAGCAAAAAAGAAAGAAAGAAAGAAGAAACTTGGACCAAGAAAAACTCTGTGTGCGTGTGTAGTGTGGACCAATTTACATATAATCAAAAAATGGACCAATCCAACTTGTACTGATGGGAATTTATATACAAGCTAAAACAGCCAAAACATGTTAGAACATATTGAGATTTTAGTCTAGATGAAACAAATGAGTTACTTCCCCTGGTTTAGCTACTGAAATGAAATTAATACTTATACCGTTCCAATCGGAAAGAAATTAAAATATTAACAATGGATCAACCACTTTGATGCAAAAAGACCTGAAGTCCAAAACCCTCCACAGCCTTAATCTATACAACCCAAAGTTAGCTCAACCCATATTAGAACAGCACACACAGGCCACCAATCATCAACAATACAAAACCCATCCTCATGATAAGAGGAAGAAATAGAAGTTAGTGAACAATAAGGGGGGGAAGAGGGCCAAACTTGGACCAAAGATGAGGAATATCTGTTATTCAGTGCATATAGAATAGCAACAGAAGCAAAGGTGGGGGTTTGAAGTTCTCTAACTACAAGGAAGAAGGATGTAGAATAGCAATTTTATATTCTACTCCTCTGTTTTAATTTGTTGCTGTTCTAGTTCTATATCAGACTTTGTGTGCGTGTGTAGTGTGCACTGTGCATTTAAAAATTGAAAAAGAAAATTTAGTTTAAAAAGCATATCTCATCTAGTAGAAATCATAATCAGCTACATAACATATAATTAGTGTCACGTACTATTATGAATATTAATTAACACTCATGTGATAGGTACAAGAGATGGGAAGGGGAGGGGGCAAGCAGCAGAAGAAGAGGAGAAAAGAATCTATAGATGGGAAAAAAAAAAGTAGATACAAGATCAAAGTAATCACATAAACTTTAACTAAAGACATGATTAAAATGTATTTATTAATATCCAGAGTCATCTAAATCTAATTAGAGAAGAAGAGGAACATGTCCTTTGCAAATCAAGTCTTTAAAAATCATGAAATACACAATTTCAGAATACAAGAGGCCTATGCATTGCTTAAGGCCCAAAAATCCAAATGGACCAATCCAAGCAGCATCTTGAATGCTACACAAAGGATATGTTCTCAAGAAAAGTTTACTCATTTTTTTCATTTGGGAAAGCATTTGATGGAAAGGGGGATGAAAAAAAAAAGGAGTTTTACAATAAACTATAAATTCATTTTAAAGAAAAAAGATAACAAAAAACACGTAGCTAAAACATATATCTAATAAAAGAAACAAAATATATTTGTTTCTTATATGGTCACACAATCGTACCACCATGCTGCAAAAGAGAAAGCACCAGCTTGAGGAGAAAAAGTAACTTCAACAGGATCCCAAATTGAAGAAAAGAAACTACTACCAGCAGATCACAAGGGCCATGATGGCACTTAATCAGAATAACTGGTATATGAGGTTAAGGACGATGCATAGGTATTACCATATTAGATAAACATTTCTTAAGTGTTTCATACCAAATGCAAACAGACATGCATAAGTGTGCTTTCCCTTCAGAATTGTAACTCCAAGACTCCATCACATAGCAAAATCAAAAGTCTCAGAATTTAATGCTATACAAAATATCTAAAGGCTGGAAAAATAAACACATAGAAGCCAGAAGGCTGGAAAAATATACAAAACATCATAATTAAATTCCTGCAAAAAACATTTAGGAAAAGAAAACACATACATCACCCTTCTACACTTCAACCTAGAAGCCAAATTCCATTCTTTTATGTAAAAATCATAAGGCTAGAAAAATAAACACACACAACCAAAAACAATTATTATATGGTGCATACAACATAAACATTAACACATTAGAGAGACATAAAAAGACACATCCACATATCATTCAAAAGAAGCATTGCAGAACAAAAATAAAAGTTAACAAGCACAAAACTTTAAAAGTATCCCAAAACTAAAACTAAAATATAAAGAACAACATTGATCATGCACAATCTCAATTCATAGAAAAAACACAAATCGCATTTCTGGGCAGTCCAAACCAGAGGAAATGAAAGAAAAGAGCAAACAGAGTACACGATCACTGAGAAAATTGTAGAAAGAATTATCAAGTTCAAATTTTTATTTAAACTTTTCCTATAGTTTCTCAGGAACCAAGCAAAAGAGAGAGAGAGAGAGAGCAGAAAAGAAAGACAGTGGGAAAATGGGTTATTTCGAGTTGCACACTGTTTGCATACTTCAAACCATTGAAGCAAACCAGCAATGGGTAAGCAAACCAGCAATGGGTAAGCACAATAATATCATATAAACAAAAAAAAAACCAAAAAAACTTCTCCTTTATTATTTTCTCACCAACCAAACAACAGGGAAAAACAAAGGCAAACAGAGTTTAAGCTAAAACCTAACATTTTTCTCAAAACCCAAATGCGAAACACACAAATCAGATAAATAAACAAGGTGAGAGAGTACAGAAAGGGATGAGGTAGCACTGTCTTGGGTTGGAGGAGATCGTCCATGACAAAGAGGGTCTGGGCTGTTGTTTTGATAACAATCTCAATTCTCAAGAGGTTGTATTGGCAGCAAAGTTTATGACTAAACGTGCTCTGAATATTGATGCAATAGCAAACACTTTTAACCCATTATGGCGATTGCGTAATGGATTTAAGATACGGAATATAGGTGACCACAGGATACTATTTGCTTTTAACGACAAGTCTGAAGTGGAAAACATCATCTGTGGGGAACTGTGGAATTTTGACAAACATCTTGTGGTTATGGAGCGATATGAAGCTAGTAAATTGGTGGATACATTGAAGTTTGACAGAACAATGTTCTGGGTACAAGTCCATGGTATCCCATACAAGTATTTGAATGTGAAAGTAACTGAGAAGATTTACGAAGTGCTTGGAGAAGTTATTCACTCCAATGACCCCGCCGAGACTGATAGTGGAAATTTCATGAGAATTAGAGTAAGCATGGATATCTCTCTTCCTTTGTGTCGAGGTCGTGTGACCTCTCTGGGGAGTGCGGAGAAAATTTGGATCTCTTTCAAGTTCGAATGTTTACCAAGTATCTGCTATTGGTGTGGCTATTTTGACCCTAATGATAAAGATTGTGGACTTTCGTTGGAGAGTGGTGGAAGTCTCATGGAGGATAACAAACAATGGGGTTCTTATCTTTGTGCAGCTCCCTTTGTACCTTCACTTAGGAGTGTGATATCAGTGCCCGGTTTTTACAGTAGTAAGGGGAATTAGTCTTCCAAGCATTGTCATAGCACTATTAGGGCTGCCTCTGGTCCCACCCACACAGCGGCAGAAGACAATACAGGGAAGGAAGGGTTGTCAGAAGGTGAACAACAAAAACGTAGTCAACAAGATGTACCAACATTCATTACCATGCAGAAAACCTAGGATACGTTACCATCTGATGCTTAGGAATCTTCAAATGGATCCTCATCATTAATGCTTGTGAATCAAGGGATTGTGTCCTCTCCAATTATGTTACAATCAAGCACTTTAGCTGAGAATGGAAAATCTATCATAATTGAGGCGGTTGTGGAACCCACTGATAAGGTTATTGATTCTCCATTTATGGCAAAAAGTAATGATGATGCTCATGAAATTCAACCTAATGATGCACGTAAGGCTCACGAGAATCCAATTAGCAACCCTCATTCCAACCAAAGACAAAAAATAACGAAGTGGAGCCGCTTGAACAGACTCGAGAATAAACAAAAGATTTAGTCCCTTGTAGAAAAGAAGGATGGAGGAAAGAGGAGACTTACATAATCCGATACTCACTTTGAGTTACCAAGCAAAAGAAAAAAGGTTTCGAAGAGTGATGAGTGTTATTCAATGGTGGAGGATGATGCACAGCCTTGCTAGGAATCACAAATTGCTTAGTATGGAACTGTTGTGGGCCTGGGAACCTACGTACAGGAAAGGAGCGTGGAGATTTGATTCGGGCAAAAAATCCCTCTGTCGCGTTTTTAGTCGAGACATGGGCAGATGAAGCAAGACTAATCTCTGTGATGTGGAACTTTGACTACGAACATAAATGGATTGTCCCTAGAGAAGGGAGAGGGGGAGGGCTTGCACTTTTCTAGAAGTCATCAATTAATCTCTCAATGGAGGACTCTTCAAAATATTTTATTGATACAATTATTGATAAAAACACTAACAATGCATGGCGCTTTATAGGTTTTTATGGAGAATTGGTTACTTCAAGACGTTGTGATGCATGGGATGCACTTAGGAGATTAAATTACAGCCCAGATTCACCATGGTTGTGTGCAGGAGATTTCAATGAGATTTTCAGACAAGAGGAAAAATTGGGTGGAGCAATTAAGCTTCACAATTAGATGCAACTATTTCGGGATATAATTGATGATTGTGGGTTTATGGATTTGGGATTTACTGGGTCTCAATTTACATGGAGTAAGCATTTTGAGGATGGTCATTCTATTTGGAAAAGGCTTGACAAGGGTTACAATAGTTGGTTTCTGAAATTTTCAGGTTTAAGAGTTCACCATTTGCATTGTGCGTCCTCAGACCACTCACCACTCTTAATCAACCTCTCGGGTTTGGATAAGGTGCCTAGAAAAAAGAGTTTCAGATTTGAAGAAATGTGGTTGGCTGACAATAGATGTGCTGAGATTATTGAAGCTTCTTGGCAATCGGGTTTGTATCAATTCAGTGATGATGCTATTTTAAAAAAGGTGGAGAAATGTGGGAAAGAACTAACATGGTGGAACCTGAATGTATTCGGCAATGTGAGGAAAGAATTAGAGGAAAAAAAGAAATTGTTGATCCAAGCCAAAAGAGAAGCTATGATTTCTGGGTCTAATTGGAGGGTTAGAGGTTTAAAGTCGGAGATTAATATCCTATTGGACAAGGAGATGCATATGTGGTGTCAACGATCTCGGGTGTTGTGGCTCAAGCATGGGGATAACAATACTAAATTTTTCCATAGCCGAGCAACTCAAAGGCATAGGAAAAATTTGATAAGAGGCATTAATGATCATACCAATGTTTGGAAGGACCAACCCGAGGAAATAGCCAATGTTTTGGTGAACTACTATCAAGACCTCTTCACAACAGCCATTCCGACCCCATCAAATGCCACCCTAGACCTTGTCCCTCATGTGATCACAAGTGAAATGAATTCCATGTTAATTGCTGATTTTTTGGAAAGTGAAGTTGAACTAGCTCTGAAGCAGATGGCACCTCTTAAGGCACTTGGACCCAATGGCATGCCTCCACTTTTTTACCAACACTTTTGGCATATGGTGCATCATGATGTGATTGGCTCAGTTCTCTCATGGCTTAATACCGGTATCCTCCCTCACCCAATTAAACACACTTTCCTTGCACTTATTCCAAAAATAAAAAACCCAGAAAATGCTATGAATATTGCCCCTTTATGTAATGTCCTTTACAAAATATTTTTCGAAGTCCTTGCCAATAGACTGAAATCCCTTTTACCAAATATTATCACCAAGCACCAATCAGCCTTTACAAAAAACCACCTTATTTCTGACAATATCCTTATAGCCTTTGAGACCCTCCATAGCATGAAATCTCATAACTCGGGAGATACAAGATATATGGCCCTTAAACTAGATATGAGCAAGGCATATGATAGGGTAGAATGGGTGTTTCTTGAAAATCTTATGAGAAAAATGAGCTTTTGTGAAAGATGGATTGGGCTGATCATGATATGTGTGAAATTTGTTACCTAATCTATTCTGGTAAATGGTGAACCTAAAGGAATGATCACTCCAACAAGGGGTATTAGGCAAGGGGACCCACTATCCCTTTTCCTTTTCTTATTATGTACGGAAGGATTACATGCCCTTATAAACAATGCAGCCAATTTGGGGGAAATTACAGACTTCTCTTTGTGTAGAAGAGGACCAAAACTAACCCATCTGTTATTTGCAGATGATAGTCTTTTGTTTTGTAGGGCCACTATTGATGAATGTGCAACAGTGTTGAATACATTGGAGACCTATGAGAATGCATCTAGCCAAAAGGTGAACAGGAACAAAACAACTCTATTTTTCAGTAAATCTACTTCTGAAGATATGCGCTAGGCAATCAAAGAGACTTTGGGTGTGCAAGAAATACACCAATATGAAAAATACCTTGGTTTGCCATCTCTTGTTGGTAGGGGCAAAAGGGAAAGTTTCAATTTTCTAATGGAGAGAGTATGGAAAAAATTGCAAGGGTGGGAAGGGAAATTGTTATCTCAAGCGGGTTGTGAAGTCCTAATCAAATCAGTAATCCAAGCTATCCCTACATTCACAATGGGGTGCTTCAAATTACCTCTTGGTTTGTGTAATGATATTGAGGTGATGATAAGAAAGTTTTGGTGGGGTCAATGTGGAAACTCAAGGAAGATACACTGGTTAAAATGAGAAGAGATGACAAAATCAAAATTGGTGGGAGGCATGGGTTTTAGAGACTTGTCAATGTTCCATGACTCTCTTCTTGCCAAGCAAACTTGGAGATTGCTAAAAAATCCAAATTCACTATTTTCCAAAGTATTCAAGGCAAAATTCTATCCAAATTGCTCAATTCTCGAAGCAAAGGATTCTAGATCGGCTTCCTATGCTTGGTGGAGTATTTTGAAGGAGAGGGACATTATTAAACGAGGGGCAAGATGGAGAATTAGGAAAGGAAAATCAGTGAGAATTTGGCAAAGTCATTGGCTGCCTTGGAAGCATCCACCGTTGGTTTCCTCACCAATGATTGCATCTTTGGGAGAAGCAACGGTTGATATGTTAATTGATGAAGACACAAGGCAGTGGAACTCGGAACTGGCTGATGGAATTTTTGCTCTGGAAGAATCTGCACTAATTAAAAAAAATCCCACTGGCAAGGTGCGAAATCGAGGACTCTCTGTATTGGCCACTGACACAGGACGGCAACTATACCACCAAATCGGATTACAGGTTTCTGAAAGAGGAAGTAGAGGTGCGGCCCCTGGCAGATTCAGAGTCTCAGGAAAAAAATTTATGGAAGAAGATTTGGGCCCTAATGGTTCCAAATAAGGTGAAAAATCATATCTGGAGAGCATGCCGAAACTCATTAACAACTAAAACCGACTTAGTACGCAGGACTATCATTGCTAATGACACATGTGATCGATGTCATGGTGCTGCAGAAACGGTGATCCACGCTCTGTGGGAATGCCCAGAAATTGATGTAGTGTGGACCGACTTCAAACACCTGGCGGCATGGATAGTATCTCACGGAAAAAACCCAGAGATGTTTGCCATGCTTGCTTGGTCAATTTGGAATCAACGCAACAAGGTGAGACGCCAAGAACCCAGTTGCTCACTCCACCTCTTAGCTTAGACTGCCAAGGATCTTCTACAGGAGTTCAAATCGGTGCAACCTATTCCTCCACAACCAGTGGCAGTCCTGCGTGCTCGCTGGAAACCACCATCAACGGATTTTGTCAAAGTAAATGTTGACAGAGCGGTTTTCGCCGATGAAGACAAGTCTGGCATTGGGATAGTTATTCGCAATCATGACGGACAGGTACTGGCATCACGGTGCCTGAAGCTTCATCAAGCATATAGTCCTGGTGTTATTGAAGCTTTAGCTGTTCACAGTGGGATCACACTAGCTTCGGACATTGGATTTCACAGAGTTGTAGTGGAAGGCGACTCAAAGGCTATGATGATGGTATTGCAGAAGGGGATGGAGATTTTAACATAGGATGGTTTATTTTTTGAAGATATTCGCTTTAGCTCAAGACTTTTTACTAAATTACACTACTCTTGTGCTAAGAGGGAGGGTAATATGGTTGCTCATAGTTTAGCAAAATATGCTTTACATGTATATGATGTTGTTTGGATGGAAGATGTTCCACTGAATGTTGTTTCTGTTTTATAGGCTAATTTAGCCCACATCCATTAATAAAAAATGCTTGGTTTTGTTTCTCAAAAAAAAAAAAAAGGTTTAATTCTTCAAAATTTATAATTTATCTAATAAAAAATTCGATGACACATGCCTTTTGTTACATATTTTTTTCTTTCCTAAAATGGGTGTTCATAAAAACTAATTAAACTAAAGATTGCACCTAGACTCATGTAAAATGATAAAGAAGAAAATATGAATGAATTTTTTTTTTTTATTTTTTTTTTTATTGTGTATGGTTGAAGGTAATTGATGAAGAGTTTCAATTGTAGCATATGATATCATTCATTGCGAAAATTTAAATATTGCGACAAAGTTTTAGCAAAACTTAGTTGCTTATTATTGGAAAATAATGATATCTGTTGTAATTCTTAAAAGTTTTTAATGAGTGGATATTGCCTTTAGCAAATACATATCAAAATTCTTATACAAATGAGATTAACTTTGTATGACATATATTTTTTACGTATATAGTTTCTTACTTCTTCAAATAAAAATTATATCTTAATTTTCTTAGACAAGAGGTAGCACTTGCCTTGTACGTGCCATCCACACTAGTATATATAAATAAATGAATAATACAAGCATGAAAGGATGAGTATTACAACAATATTTTATGTAACTGTACTGAGCACCAAAGGCAATAAATATGGTTTGATGTACTTTAGTAAATTATATATATATATATACACATATATGTGTGTCCATTAATTAATAAGGGTCCGGTTAATTTATGAATTTAGGACATGAATTAATCATTAATTTTAGAAAATCTTTTATAAGAAATTAACAAAGCTGTCAAACTTCTAGCGGTCCCTGGGATCTACCAAAAACTTGTTGTGTGGCAAAATCTGACAAACACCTTTTCTAAGAAGTAGAAATGGGAGATTGCTCCATCTAACCCTCTCTAGAAAAGAGCAATTCTAGGATTACGTAATTCAGTACAAATTTAGTCACAATTTGCTATGTGATAAGTTGTGAATGGTAGATATATGGACTGGTATAGACTCATATGGACTCACTACTATATCACTATCACTTGTTTAGCAAAAAAAAAATATCACTATCACTTACAACTAGTCACATGGGAAGTTGTGGCCAAAATTATGTAAAATTATGTTGTTTCAACATTTTTCGAAAAGAAAATCTTACAAAAATTTCAGCACCACCTTAAAAATCATCATTTTTGTCACAAATGTTGATATGACACAAGTTAACTTGAGTTGGGAGAAAAAGTGTCAGTCAAAGTAATAGATAATTAGTCACAATTTACTATATAAGATAGTTGTAATAAAAACTCTGAGTTTTTGTGTAATATTGAAATTACTTTTAAAATCTTATTATGCGCTGCTTGTTCTAGATTCCCATGTGACAGATTGACAAAGCTATACATCTTTTGAAATCATGTTTTAAGATAAAATTTTATTAGTTTTTTGGGACTTGTGTGGAGTTTGTGAATAGTTAATAAAAATAAGGCGTAAATGCACTTTTAGTCTCTACATTTTGGTTTTTTTCTATTTTGGTCCCTACATTTCTATTTCACAATTTTTAGTCCCTAAACCAATTAACGCATGTTATTTTAGTCATTTCCGTCAGTCAACAGACGGAACTAACTAAGATGACTAACGGAGAGATTAAAAAATTATTAAAAATTTACTATAGCACTCATCAGATAAATAAAAAATAAAAAAATAAAAAAAAATCAAGATCTATGTTTCATCTTTAGCAAGAACACCAAAGAACAAAGACCCAAATTTTAAACACAAGAACACATGCCCAAATTTACTTGCATTTTGTTGCAAGAACATTTCCCAAATTTAAACATAAGAACATTTCTTCTTTCCCAGCACATGAATATCATGTTATTCCCCAAAAAACAAACTAGCAAACCCAAAAAATTTCTTAGGAAACAAACACACAAAAAACCCAAAAAATTTAAGCTCAAAAACAAGATCATAAATCTCAAAGGCACCATTTTCTCAAACCTAGAAAAATCATCAAATCCCAAGTACCAAATCAATCCAAAAATACAACACAACCAACCCAAACAAAAAAAAATCTCAACCCAAAAAAACACATCTCAAGTAAATTGAAACCCAGCAAACCCACCTCAAGCAAGTTCAAAACCCACACCAACAAAAAACCCAACCAATCAACCAAAGAAAGATACAAACACAAACAAGCCAATAATTTGGCTTAGCCGCTCATGGAGGTGCAAATTCCATTCAAGATCGGAGCAAAGGGTTCGCGGCAGAGCAAATATCTCTCGAAGACCGATGCTCACATATCGGAGCACTCTCTCTCTCTCTACGTTGACTACTCAGAGCGTGCGAAGCGGTGGATGAGTTTCTAGAGGACCAGATCGGAGCAGTGGGGTTCGCAGCAGATCTCTCTCGGAGATCGGAGCTCTTTCTCCTCCAAACCCACCAGATCCACCACCTTTGATCTCTACCTTTGTTTCATTGCAAGGAACCCAGGTCGAAGCTCCTCAAGCTTCAATCCTTCGTTGCTAACCACGATAGCCACGAACGGGAGTGAGTCCTTTCTAGGCTTGGTCTATAGGTTTCACATCAATGGACGTAGCCGATCCAGACCCGAAAAACCCAGATCTACCCACAACCTGTGATGAGAGCGAGGACGACCGTCTCGCGTCCTTTAGACCCTCCACCAACCTCTTTCTTCAACACCAACCCTTTTGCCCTCCGAGTCTTCCCGTGGCTCTTCTTCACCAAACAACGCACAAAACTCTCTCATTGATACCTTATTTGATTTGCTTCGCCTCTTAGCTCACCTTTTAGATCTTGGTTTTTTTTTTTTTTTTTTTTTTTTTTTTTTTTTTTTTTTTTTTTTAATCTGATGAGTGCTACAATAAATTTTTAATAATTTTTTAATCTCTCCGTTTGTCATCTTAGTTAATTCCATCCGTTGACTGACGGAAATGACTAAAATAACATGCGTTAATTGGTTTAGGGACTAAAAATGGTGAAATAGAAATGTAAGGACCAAAATGGAAAAAAACTAAAATGTAAGGACTAAAAATACATTTACGCCTAAAAATAATAAGAAGTGTGGACTATCATTATTCTTAACTGTCCAAACCTTTTAGAAGGACCAAATTAAAAAACATCTAGTACAAAAATAGTTAAATACTAGGATATTCAATCAAATTGGGATGAAATTAGTAACAAGTTCTGGATTGCATCTTGTCATATAATTACTTGAACCCTAAGCTTGCTCACGCTTTCTTGGACGTTTACATTATATTTGTTCTAGACTTGTAGAGATGCTTCTCAAGTAATTTGTCCTTTTCTTCTCTTTTATAACTAGCACGTTTAATGTGTTTGATAACAACATCCGCCGCTGAAAATGTATAGGAATCACATTATTCTTAGATGCACTTTAGACCCTCTAAATTTAGGATCATTTGTCAAGAGTTTGATAACTGAGAATCAGAATTTGAAAATTGAAAATTCCAATTTGATATTTCGAGTATTATAATGATGTTAATGTGGTACTTTTGTTAGTATCACTTTAATGAAAGGGTCACATTGATATCATTGTAATTCTTAAGGGAATAAATTGCAATTTTTGAAATTAAAAAATTTGGATAAACAAAAAAGAAAAAACGAAAAATTGAAATTCAGAAAGCTAATATAGAAATAGAAGTGACTTCAAACTTGATTGTTTAAAATGTATTTTAGCTTTTTATTTTTTATTTTTTATTTTTAAGAGTGGGAACAACTTACCGGCAATTGATTAAAGAATATATATATATGACCACCGACCACTTCCCAGAGGCCACAAAATTCACTAGTAGAAGAGGAAACCTTGGTAAGCGACGTTACATTTCCACAATACCAAAAGCTATAGAGTAGTTGAGTTTATTAACTTAACCTTTTCTAAATAGTAGTATTTCTAAATAATGAGTGCTGCTATAAGAGATATTATTTAGGGGAAAATTACAATAAACCTACCTGTGATTTGCCTTGTTTTCACTTTACCTACCTGTAGTTTAAAACTTAACACTTTACGCACCTAAATTTCAATTTGTTTGCTCTCCATTACCCACCTCACCCTCAGACGTTAGGAAAACGCCTTTTTAGTACAAATCACAACATAATACAGATCAAAACCACGAACCCTTTGAAAATTACTACTGAACAAAGAGGTTGAAAATTTTCCTGCAAGTGGTAAAGCCGTTTCCTGAAAGAAGAAAAGGTTTTTGGCTCCTCTACAACCTGCTAAATTTATTTATATTAAAAAGAAAAACTAATGTCACCTCTTGATTGATTTTATTGAATCCCATATCACAAGGAACAGAAGTATAAAAAGTCACATCTAATCTAGAAAGGAAAATAAAATTACCCTATAGTTGTTCAAGATTTGTATTGCTTCTATAGGATGATGACAGTGCCCCATCACTCTGTGGGAAACGGCTTCATCTTCAGTTCTCTAGCAATCATTAAAAAGAAAAAGAGTGAGAAAAATAGTGGCATTAACACTATTATCATATAATGCAAAATTTATTAAATCTGAAACATTTATATATAGGGGGAATTTTTTTTTTTTTTTTTTTTTTGAGAGAGATAATTACAACATACTGCTAATCCCGCAGCTCGAACTCCTTCCCCCCCAGACCCCTGAACACTTTGTGCCTGCAGGGGTGCCAATTTAGTTACAAGACCTTTGGCTATAGGGGGAAAATTAGAACCAACTACTCAAACAATTATAACATTCATGAAGATCTAAATCTTTCATGTAAGCTACCTTCTTGTTATTGTTTGATCTTTTAAAGATCCAACATCTTGTAGCTGAGAATGGCTCAAGCTCCATAGTTTATTCTGGAGGTATCTCTTCAAGCTTTGCTCTTTTAGATGAAATTAGCCTTGACCTAGCTTTCTTGTTTTGGAGAAGGATTTTTGTGATTCTAGGGCTTGGGAGGAAAGATTTCAAAGAGTTCGTGTTTTGATCCGTGTTATGTTGTGATTTGTATTAAAAAGATGTTTTTCTAATATTTGAGGGTGAGGTGGGTAACGGAGAGCAAACGGATTGAAGCTCAAGTAGACAAAGTGTTAAGTTTTAAATCACAGGTAGACAAAGTGAAAATAGGATAAACCACAGGTGAGTTTACTATAATTTTCCCTATTATTTATGTTGGACATTCTCATACTACTTTTTGTGTTAAGATTTCTTCCAATTCGGTTAGGTGTCTCTGCTACTTGTACTTTAAGCTTGGGGTCAAACATCTCAATTCAATACCAATGTCTTTGTTTGTCCCAAAATTTTGGAATCAGCTATGAATCCTTAACATTTTAGTCAAGGACAGTCACAATTTAAAAAGAAAATGTAGTATCTAAACCCCTTCTTTTGCGGGATCTTGGAGAGGTTATGGTTAGCCACAATAAGTTCTAAAATTTTTGGCTATGGATCCTTTCAAATACAGCACTGGCAAAATTAAACAAATTCCATCATTCAGCTCGCAAACTAAATGCATAAATACAACTCTAATAGAGATATGTATATTGCTACCAGAACCAACTTAACTAATGAGGATCACTTCTTCATGTATAGAGATAAGCTTGCTGATGCATTTACAATTACTTGGCTGCAGAGACATTGGCCTAGCATTGTTGAAAATGTAAATAGAGACCTTAATTGTTCTTTGATTTTAAAATTTTGGAAATGGTAAAGGAATCAGAACTACTTTAATGCCTTTAGAACATTTCAGTTGAGAATGTGTCATTCTATTTTCCAAATGATGGATCACTTGAGACAGTAGAAAATTAAAGCGGTCAGTAAATCCTATCAACAAATTTCATCTCCTAGTTTTGAATGAAATGCGATCAACCATGGGCTCAATTACGAGTGTTGAGCATTTGCTGTTAGCTTGTTACAGTGTAATGACTGCTTATCAGAAAAAATTCTGTCATGCTAAGGCAAACTCACCCACAAGAGTAAAAATGTCCAGCTGAAAATTTTCTTATCATTTAATAACATGTGCATTACAATGTATCCAACATGCTATCAATCCTTCAAAGCAGCATTTTGATGATCCTATATCTAATGATGAAAGGAGGCAAACAGAAAAATATCATATTTTTCATGTCTCCACTTATGCTAGAAAATCAAAATCCACAAAAGATGTTACAGATGATGGCTGTATTCAAAGTGAGGGACAAAGCTGCAGAGCAATATTTAGGCCTCTACTCTTCATGGGAAAGCCCCCCAATCTACTTTGATGTAGTACCACAATGACAATGTGCTGAAAATCTGTCCCAGGTTTTCATGTAAATGTAATAATTGGGAGGCAATCCATGATGCAGGGGAAAAGGGAAGCTTCGCAATCCGGACTTCTGTCCCAGGTTTTTCCTCATAATGAGAGGAAATCCAAGATGTAGTAGCAGTGAAAATGGAAGCGGGAAGCCTGTCAATCTGAATATCACTGGTCATATTTCAGAATATGAAAAGATTCCTGTCCTGTAGAACTTAATAGAAACAATTAGGAGACCACATGAAGAGTGTTTCAGCATATGGTTGGCTGTAGAATATACTAAAAGCCCATGCTGACTATACCTGCTAAATTCATACATTTGATTTTATAAGTCCTTGTCAAAATAGAAACCAAATGAAATTAAAATTTTTTGAAAACTCGAATTTGTGTGAAAACATAAGTGCTTGTTTAGTCCCCCAATTAAAAATTACGGCTAAATTGCATTTACTCTAACTTATCTACGTGCGGAATAAGAGTAAATGAAGTGCAATAAATTGATAACTACTCTAGTGCATAATCAACAAACAATAAAAGTAAAGCACAAGAGTAAGAGTAAGAGAAGAGAGATGCAGCCACAAGATAACACTAAGACGTGTTATCAAAGAGGAAACCAAAGAGCTCGGCGAAAAATCTCTCCGCCGCCCTCCAAGTGGTAAATCGATCCACTAGAGAATAAAGTTGGAGTATACGAATAACAAAAGATCTTCTAAGCCTAGTCTACCTAATGTACTTAACCCCTCCAAACTCCTGCTACCAACTGATTTAACAAAAACTTGTCTTCTCTAGCTCTCCGGATCCTGCAATACGCCCGATTGCATCCATCAAGTCTTACCAACTTTTTTTGGCAAATCTCCAAAGCTTTCCAAGCTCCAAAACACTCTCTACACTCTGAAAATGTGTGGTTATGTTTGGGTACAAATCTCCTTTCAAGGTATGACAATGGGAGAGGGAAGGAGAAGAGGCTAGAATGATTTCTCACTAAGGATGAGTAGCTCTCTCTTTAAAAGATGGGTGTGTTGTAGAAAACCTATCTAGGGTTTTTCTCTCTGAATGGCCTCCTTATACTTTTATGAGTAATGAGGGTATATATAGTACGGGTGAAGGGTAAGAAAGTCACTCTTAAAAATCCTCTAGGCAGAATGTTTCGCAAGTGTCTTGTCAGTACCTCGTGGGAAGGCCTTACCTGCGAAACACTCACGAAACTGACAGTTTGGCAAGACTCTTCAACTTCCAGTCATGTGCTTCTCATGTGGCTACTTCGCGGGTTAGCTTCTCATGAAATCCACTTGATCTTCAATTAAGCTTGAGTCTTCACCAGCTTAATACTAAACCCAATACAATAAAATCCCACAAAAATACAAGGAAACAAATTTATACAATTACAATATTTTTTGTCATGGAATAAGCCAACACTAATGTTATAAGAAAAATCATAACCTAACAATTTTGTATAAAAAATTAGATAGATATCAAATCTTAGTAAGATCCTCTTGCCGTTCAGCTTAATTTCAATCTGATTGTGCCACATATGAGGTTTACACAAATGAGTAAGAATGATCAAGTGAATAATATGAATGATGAAGCATCATTTTTAATAACCAGAGGAAATGAATTATGGTTTACCACTACATTGGGTGCCCATAAATAATCAAAGGTGAGAGAGAGTGATAACCACAAAAGTAATGGAAACTTGAACACAGATCTGACAAATAAAAATAACAAGGATTCAAAGCTGAATAGATTTGAATTGTGCACTGACTAATCAATGTTTCATCTGACCAAGGTGCATTAAAGACTAGAGTATACGTGAAAATTCGGGACCTAATAAAGCTTCTTCTTGGCCCAATAAATGTATATAGATAGAGAGAGAGTTAATTAAAGAAATATTATTAATGAAAAAGGCAAGGAAATATACAAGTTGTTCACAATGATGAACAACAGGAAATGGAAAAAAACAATAACAAGAAGAAAGAAATCAGGAAATTATTATAAGAAAAAATTTTGACCATCACAAAGTGTGGATATCCCAATTAATTAAAATATGTTTTAGGTATGTTTTATTTAGTTATTTCATATTTTATAATTATTTAAAGTTTTCAATATAAATAATGTCAAATTTTTTTAAGTATATTTAAAAGAAATTATATATTTTAATAAAAAAAATTATTTTTCTCCCAACAAATCAACACATTAAGAACATGTAGGAGTATTCACGTTGTCACACGTGGGGGCCTTAAGCACATTAACATATTGGGTTCTTTTTACATTGTGAGTGTGATTTGAGATGAAAAGGAAATAATGATAATATTAACCACAAAAATACGTTATTGATTTTGGTGTGACATCTCATCAAAAGACAAGTCCTCTTCCTAGAAATAGTGATATGAACTTCACCAACAATTGTGATGAAACCCGATAACAATGATGGTTTGGAACCCCAAGTTCGTGTAGACAAGATTTGTTGAGCCTTGACCCGTCACCTAACCAGATGAAAACCAAGACTACGATAGAATTGAAACGCCACACCAAGAATTCCTAAGAATCTCTCAAGAATCAAAGGTGATAAGTTTGGTTGTTTGAACGCCACAAGATTAACTTGATAAGTTCAAGAGTTCTTTTAAGAACCAAGAGGATCACAAAACTCACAAGGAGAATAATTTTCTAAATCAAAATCTGTCTTCCCAACAATAAATGGCATGCATGCATGGGAACCACATCACATAGCGCCTCATTCTCATATTTGCCAATGGATAATGCCACCAACACTTGTCTTGTCACCTTGATTTCGCCACATTCATTCAGCCACTGAAGCCAGTAAGGTTGAGGATGTTTCAAGGTAGTTAAGGCCAATTTTTCCACCAAATAAGTGCTGGCTACGTTTGTGCAACTCCCTCCATTGATAATGACACTACAAACTTTGTTATTTACAAAGCACCGAGTATGAAACAAGTTCTCCCTTTGATTGCTTTCTTCCTCCTTAACTTGCACATTGAGAACTCGCCTTGCTACCAATAAATCTCCCACCACAGCATTTTGCTCATCATCGGCATCCTCCAAAGATGACATGTGGACATCCTCATCTACTTCTTCCTCATTCTCCTACTCAAGCTCTCCTTGAGCATTTATCACCATCACCCTTTTGTTTACACATTGGCTAGCTATGTGTCCATGCCCTTGACATTTAAAACACTTAATATCAGGTGTTTTAGAACTCGAAGCCTCGGTGTTACCTAAAGTGGTCTTTGAGTTGGCACTCTTAGATGGTTCAAATTTTGGCTTATTTTGTAGCTGCTCGTCCCTTTTTGGAGCTATCTTCCATGGATTGGTGGTAGCCATAGGTTGTCCCCTCCTAGCCAATCCCTTTCGTTTGAATTGTTCCTCCACCTTTATGGCTTGATGCACCATATCCGTCAATTCAACATAGTGTTGCATCTCAACTATATCTGCAATCTCACAATTTAAACCGTGCAAGAACCTAGCCATGGTGGCTTCCTGGTCCTCTTCTACATTAGCCTGGATCATAGCTACCTCCATCTCCTTGTAATACTCATCCACACTCTTGGAACCTTGAGTTAACCTCTGCAACTTTTGATACAATCCCCTATAATAGTGATTGGGTACAAAACGCCTCCTCATAAGCATTTTCATCTCCTCCCAAGTGTCCATGGGTGGTTCTCTATTCCTCCTCCTACTAATCAATAATTGATCCCACCAAACAATGGCATAATCAGTAAATTCAATTGCAGCCAACTTAACCTTCTTTATCTCCGAATAGTTGTGACAATCAAACACCATCTCCATTTTAGTTTCCCACTCCAAATAAACTTCAGGATCATTTTTACCTTGAAAAGATGGAATTTTAATTTTTATGTTTCCTAAATCATTATCCCTTCTAGGCCTACCCATCCTTGCTTCTCTATTCCCATACCCATGCTCAAACTTGCCTCGGTTCACATATGGACCATCAACCTCCTCCTCCGACTCTGCCTCTTCCTCATCATTCCGCCATGGAACACGCCCACCTTGTTGCCTATTGGGGTTGTCATGTTGCTGGCCCCTAGGAGTTCCTGCTTCTACCCTATCCAACCTCTCATGAATAGGTTCTAATTCAGCCCTCAACATACACCTCATCTCCCCTAGCATTGCTTGCATTTGAAGGGTCTGATCCATTGGTAGTCGAAGTCCTTCGGTTGTGTCGTCTTCTTGATTATTGGACATATTAAAAATCTGCAAAACAAAGTTAGTATCCTCACAAGCCCTCCCTTACGTGTTTCACTCAAGAATTGATACACTTCCACTCGTGTTTTCATTCTAAACGGCTTTTACCCTCTTATGGTCTCACGCACTCTTGCCTTTTTCCACTCTTTTGTGTCTTCTTTAGTTCTTAATCGAACTTCAAGAAAATAATTCAAAATAAACTAGCAGCAATTCAAAATTAGAAACAACCCAAACTCATCAACAAGGTCAAGAACTTGAATAAGGTGAGAAACAAGATTGAAATGAAGAAATTTTCTTGTTGGAATTATGTACTGGAAAAAAAAAAAAATTGATATGACTGAGAAATTTTCCTCTTCGTACTGAGAAATCTTTTTTTTTTTTTTAGCAAGGAACAGGAAATAGAATGAAAGTAAAAGATAGTCAAACTTATCTTAGAACCAAAGCTCTGATACCAAAATGATAATCTAATCAAGTTCCCACGTTTTTTCGTTTTCTAGGACTTCTAAAGGCAGTAAAAAATTAGCTGAATGACTAGAATTAACATGCCTATCCAATACCAAGACATCTTCCCAATTAATATCCTTGGAACTTAACAAATTCACACCCTTTTATGGTCAGACCATGCTGGTTCATGCATTAGCCTCTTCAATTGCTTTAATGACATGGACTAAGCCTTGATTATTTTTTGAGCCCATCTTGCTCTTTTTAGAATCAGCCCATTTCTCTTGGACTAGCCCATTTAGTGCTTCCTTGAAACGTTTGGCTCTAAGTCTTGTAATTGGGCCACTAGAAAATGACAAAGGGTCTTGTGCAAATTCAGCTCCATTTCCACTTGTATGATCAGCATGTCCAGCTCCTTGATGTGCATCAAATAGTGCAACGATTTCCCTTGATCATCTTAATAACTTCAACAAAGATGTATATTTAAATATCCCCACCACATTCTAAAATCCTTGCAAATCAAGTCTCTTAAGTCATAACTCATTTTGCTCTTATAATTCCTATCATTTGATTTCTTTATCAATATCGAACCATGTACTTTTGGAGGAAAAACCTTTTCAGCATTGCCATAGTCATTATGCTTTTGTCTTTGATTTTCCTTGCTACACCCCACGACGTCATTGGGTGTTACAAAGCCAAAATATGAGGTAAAATTAGTGTCATATTCACTATAAAGAAGAATTTCAAATAACTCATCACTAAATTAAAATTTTTTAATTCTAACACAATCTATTCAAGAACAACTATGTATGTGTTTGAGTAGTGCGTTTGTGGCCACGTTTTGCGTTTTTTTTTTTTCTTTTTTCTTTTTTTCTTGCACGCGTTTTTGCTTTAGGGGACAAGAGTACTGTTCACGCACTGTTTTAGCACTGTTCATGCACTGTTTAGCACTGTTCACAAGTTAAAAAAAAAAATATTAAAAATAGGTTCCACAGTACTATTTACACATTTAAAAATTATTTTGCTATAGTATTTTTAGTTTTCAGTTTTTAGTTTTAGCAAAAATAAATTGTATCCAAACGGACCCTATATACATTGAAAACTCAATAGTATTTGTTTTTTATAAGCAAATCTCAATAGTATTTTTTGTGAGTTGTGACTACTTTATGACCGGTTACCAAAAAAAAAACCCAAAACAAGAAAACTCTAGGGTTCTTAAAAAAAAAATAAAAATAAAAAGAAAAATAAAAATAAAAATAAAAATAAAAAATAAAAAAATAAAAAATAAATAAAAAAAACGAATACCTCTCCACAGCCATTTCAAGTTCCAATGGCTCTCTTTCCCAAAAACACCTCTCCACACTCCCAAAAAATACCTCTCTCTCTCTCTCTCTCTCTCCCCCACACCCCTAATTAAATTAAATTATCACTTTCTTCTCTTCTCTTAGGTCTACCAAAAAAAAAAAATAACTCTCTCTAAATAGTAAGGGTCATGCTAACGGATGCCCTTACAGTAATGGTTAGCAATCCACTTTAGGAAAATTTTGACACAATTTTTATGAGAAATGGAAAAAACTGTCATAATATTAATTTTTTTTCTTTTTTTATAAAAACTTTCTTTAAATAGATTGTTAACTATTGTCCTAAGAGTATTCGTTAACATTTTCCAAATTGTAAATACTATACTGAGTCTCTCACATTCTCTCTCGCTCACCGAGTCAAAAACCATGGAGTGCCTCTGTTAGGGTTTTTGATTCTCAATTTTGTTTCTCAAAACCCCTATTCTCTGTCTAATGGCTAGGCTAGGCTAGGTAAGAAAACTTGTTTGCCCTTTTGGGGGTGATGGAGCAAAAGACGTTCGGCTCGCTCATAAAAACCAAACAGTCAGACTTGCTTTACGGCTTCAATTTCAAGCCCGAATTTTGTTTGCAAAGGTGGTGCATAGAGTGAGAAAAATGAAGCTTATACCTATTAAGCTTGTAAAAATTTCATCAATTTTTTTTTTTGGAAAATATATGTACCATTTTTTCTCGAGAACCTGAAAATGCATGTACTTAATAAATTTCCGTTCATTGCCAAGCCCAAGAAACGAAAGCGGGTTGGTTCACTTCCATGATTTTTTGTTTCCCTTTTTTTATTGTTTGTTTTCGGAAGCAATTTCACATTTTTAATACTTTTTCCTTTGTGTTTGTTCATGTGGGTCTGCTTCAGATTCTGGAATTGAGGCCAAAGATTGCATTACTAAAATCCTAACAAAGTGTATAGATTCAAATATTTACATCTAGTAATGGCACATGTGAGAAAAATACCATTGTTATAGATTATGCTATCACTTATCAACAAATTGCTAGGCTAGAATACCGGTTTGAGAGTCATTGCTTGTGGGTGAACCTGAAGGATTAGATTCATTTATTCCACAGCTGTATAGCTTCCCTGGTGATACTTTCTGGGTACGACCTTTTCTTTTAGTTTTTTAACTTTTTTGTTTGCAGTTTTTTAAGTCTCACTTTTTTAGTTATAATTATACTTTAACCAACTATCAATAGATCAACAAATCAATAAAAATTCATTTCATATAATTGTGCTAGGATTTTGCAATGAACAGAAGGATCAAATGACAGATATACGATAACAAGAACAATGTCATTCAGTGCCTTGAAGCCTAGTGTGCAGGTTGATCACAGAAACGACTTAGACGGTGGGAACATATGTATTGATTTAAGAGAAGTTAAAACATAGGACTTGGAAATGTTAATTACCAAACATAACATCTAGAAGACTATTTATTATTTTAATAATTAGAATTCTGTTAACTTAATTTCTATATCCTTCTCAAAAAAATATGTCTATATTAAACTTCAATATTTTCTGAGATATCAATGACACCGACCCAAGAGGAAATCTGCCTTAGGCAATCACCTGAGTTACTTGAACTTGGCAAACATCAATTGAACTATCAAACAAAAAGTATTCTGCAGTCGCTAAGAACAATTAAACAAAATTGAAGCTTTGGATACCCACTTAAACCTTCTTTCCTCTTATATCAAGTTGAATTTACAATGTTAAATTGCAAAAGAATGCAGTAAAATCACACGAGGAGGTTTCTTATCAAAATAATTTTAACACAACATATACAACATTATGGAATGCTGAATGCCATTTCTCCAGTGCCAGTATACTGTAATTGAGTTATCTTGATGGCCGGTGGTCCCACAGGACTTGCTCATCAACCTTGCTCAGCTTCTTGTCATCAAGACGCTTCCATGTCTTAATCCTCTCCACTCCCATCCAGGCCTTGTCCCCCTTCCCAAGTTCAGCAAATATGACCCTTGCTCTCCTTGGCCACCCAGCCTTTCCATATCCGTGATATCCAATGCCTCCACCATAACAAAACCATATACCATCTAGATTCCCACAAAAGTCATTAGTATGATCATGGCCCATGAACACAGCCTTCACATCTCCAATGGAGACAAGTGTCTCTAAGACTCCCGAGTTCACTGATGAGCAAGCTACAGCCTCCTGAAATTGGCCCACAATCTTTTTGTAGTAAAGCTGCCGAATTTCTGGAATTGGGATATGAAAAAATCCAAGTGCTGGGATTGTAGGGGGCAAAGCATCAGCAGATTGATCAGTATCCGACGTTTGGCCCTGTTGGTGTGTGACTTGCAACATGTTAAAATCTAAATCTAGGGGACCTCCCTTCTGGGAATTAAAAGAACAGGTAGAAGAAATACTATATTCAGATGTGTTTTAACTGTGTTTCTGAGAAAGTATGGGAGTATAAGAACTTAGCAGACCAAAATCACTTGTTGTCTAAAAGAGTTTTCAATTCTTCTGAAATCAAGTCCTAGCTGTTTCCTGATTTTTATAAGCATAAAATAAGTATAAAATTGATCAATGTAATGAGAAAAAAATGTAGACCAAGTGTGTCTTAACTGCATTGGCACTGTTTAGTTTTGTATACCTGAAATCTCTGAGAAATGCCACGGACCCAACGAAGTTGGGATTCCTTAATCCATCCATAAGTTCGAACTCCTTGAACAACTGCCCTGTCTCCACTGTCAAGAAAGAGAAGATTGAATATGCTGCTGTTTGCCAAATGCGAACCTGGGGCACCATATACTCTTAGGTTATAATTGCCAAAACCATCAATGTCTGTCATCATGCTTCCCTTAAGAGAACTAGAGGGACCTTCAGCTGATGGATTGGTTTGCGAGACAGAATAATCCATAAGAGAGATGAAGGACATCAATTCCGCGCGATTCATTGTAGATTCCTGGTCGTGGTTTCCTAAGATTGCAGCCCACGGAAGACCAGATTCCATGGCAGGACCAAAAGCTTCAAGTAGGGATTCAGCTGCATCAGCAGTGCTGGGCCCAAATATATTGTCTCCTAATTACAAAAACTAAACCTTTTATAGAGACAGAGAGAGAGAGCAAATATTCATCATTCTCCACCAAAGATTTTTTGTCCCAATGAAAGAAAGTGTTTTAAGTAGCTTGACTAAACATAAGTTATAAGGTTCTAGATGAACAAAATTGCCAGCTTAGATTTTAAGGAGTTGAGTAAACATATAGGAACCATCCCAAACTAGAGAGTATCTAACCTGATCAGTTAAATTTAATACCCGGAAACTGGTTATACAAAATGCAATCCGACAACAATTTTCACCTGAATCCACAGCAAGCAATGGTGCATTTTATGAAACCACTATGTCTTTTCATAATTGCCAATCTTATCATAACATCTAACTTGAAAAGAAACATAAGGGTAGCTACGTAAGTAAGAAAAATTTTGGGCTCAATCTTAGTTATCAGATTTATCAACACACTAGTTTTGTCTTTTACCCACACTGCAATTCTGAGAGTCCAACAAAGCTCATACCAAAATTAATCAGCGTAACTGTAAGCCACTAACCTAAAGATTTAATAAGAAGCTCTAGGATTATGTTACCCTTTATACCCAGTTACAAACTTGTTTTACGTTTTTTTTCCCTGCTGATAAGTATCTTCTTTTCTTTCAGGTTAGTACTGTGATTTTACAAAACCTTCAATCTGAGAACTGGTTTCTATTAGCACCTCATTTCTCCACTCACGCGCATACACAATAGGAGTAATATATTATTTGTATATAAGAATTGCTTTGCTGTAATTTAGCAGATCATATAGCTTACACTGGTGTGCTTGTAGTTTCACCAACTCTTATGATGTATAAATAATAGCAAAAATCTAATCCTAATTGGATTGTTCAGCCTCCGTTTATTTATCTTATGATAAGGTATCAACTTCATGGGCTCACATCACCAGTGGCTCTTATGAAGTTCCTCCTTTTTCTTTATTGATTCTTGTCATCACCTTTTGTTGGCAACTCTCTCTCTCTCTCTCTCTCTAAGTTCCTCACACCAATTCTCTACACATGACTTCTCTTCTTCAATTCCCCAAAATTATTTTCTTTCCAATTACAAATATTGCAAATCACATTTTGATTATTAAGGTTACATCAGAAAACCACAGGGATCAACTTTTTTTTGATAGGTAATCAAAAAACTATTATTAATGAGAAAAAAAGGAAAAATACAAGTTGTTCATGATAATGAACAATAAGAGAAATAGAACAAATAGCACAACAAAAAGAGTAATCAAGAATCTAAGCTAAGGGGAAACATAAACTCAGAGAGAAGAGCAATCAGTAAAACCCCAACAACAAGACCACTCCAAAAGACTACGTTGGCATAAAACCTTTAACTCCTCCAACGTCTTCTCATTATCCTCAAAGGAACGACGATTTCGTTCCAACCACACAGTCCACATCAAGCACCCTGGAACCAAATTCCAAATGTCCGAATTATGTTTCCCCAGCCACTAATGCCAACAAGATAACAAACCCGCCACTGAACCTGGCATAACCCAATGAATACCAAAAGCTTGAAGCATAAAAGTCCATAAGGAATGAGTAACAGGACAATGAAGAAGAAGGTGGTCTACCGACTCTTCATCACAACAACACATACAACACCAAGTAGCCAACGGGCAACCCCTAAGCATTAGATTATCCAAAGTGAGGATCCAACCATGTGTAGCTGTCCACAAAAAGAACGCCACTCGCCTAGGAATCTTTGATTTCCAAACACCCTTCCAAGGAAACAAAGAATTCAAAGCACCCTGAATTGCATGGTAATAAGACTGGATGTCAAACTTACCATCACCTTTTAGCCGCCAGCCAAGAGTATGACTCCTATTACCCCGAGGAATACGAGTTTGGATAAGCTGGAGTAGAGAATAAGATGCAACTAGCTCCTAATCTTCAAAAGCTCTATAAAACCTTAAATCCCATATACTCTAACAGTACCCCCTTCTGGAATCCACAAAACCTCAGAGATACAAGCATCCTTGACTGTTGAACACACATAAAGCTCAGGATAGAGATCTTTAAGAGTATTATCACCAAGCCACCTATCGTGCCAAAAGTGGATACGAGTACCTTCACCCACTACAAAAGACAGATGCTTAGAGAAGCTCTCCCACCCTCCAAAAATGCTTCTCCATAATCCACACCCATGGGTCCTCCTACACACTTTAGTACACCACCCCCCTTGACCCTCACCATATTTTGTGGCAATAACTCGCTGCCAAAGATGGGAAAACTTCATGACCATATCTCCACAACTATTTCCCTAATAAAGCATGATTAAAAGACACCACACTTCTTATCCCCAAACCACCCATCTCAATGGGTAAACATACCTTTTCCCTAGCCACCAAAGAATATTTGAAACTCCCCTCAGAAGACCCCCAAAGAAAATTCCTCTAAATACTTTCCAATCTAGCAGCCACAGCTTTAGAAATAGTAAAAAGAGATAAATAGTACGTTGGGAGGCTTGATGGAGTACTCTTAAGTAACATGAGCCTACCACCCTTAGATAAATAGAGACGCTTCCACCCAGATAACTTCCTCTCCATTTTCTCCAAAATAGGATTCCAAATCAAAGCTGTCTTAAAAGAAGTCCCCAACGGCATCCCCAAATATTTCATAGGCAAACTGCCCACTCTACAATGAAGAATATTAGCCAATGCATCTATATTATTCACCTCCCCAACAGCGACAATATCACTTTTCCCAACATTGACCTTCAAACTCATAAAGGCCTGAAAACAAGACAACTCCAACCTTATGGACAATAGCTGTTCCCTAGAGGTATCACAAAATAAGATAGTGTCATCAGCAAATAACAGATGGGAGATACGCACACCAACAGAGTTCACAGAGCCCACATGAAAACCCTAAATAAGATTACACTCCTCTGTCTTCTTCAATAGTCTACTTAGAACCTCCATATTATTTATGTTAAATGCATGGTTTTAATGATGGATATACTAAAGCATCTTAAAATTAATTATTGACAAGTTTTGAACTCAAAGTATATAGAATGGCTCAAGAAAGATCAATTCCTTCTTAGTTGTATTAAAGCAACTCCTACCCCTGCTTCAAATGCACAAGTTCTTAGTCACCAAACATTAAAACAGGTTGGGAGAACCTTGAAAAACTCTTCCAACATCAATATCATGCCAAATTTAACTTGCTAAGGGGCTAAATGCAAAATGCTGAGAAAAGCTCCAAATCAACTAGAAGAATCTCACTTATAACAATCATATTGTAGACAACTTGGCACCCATTAATCACTTTGTTCATGAGTCTGAATTGGTCACCCAAATTGGGTTGCCAAATGAAACTGATTACCAACCATTTACTTTTTACTACAGAAAATTAAGAAACTCCATTCGATGATTCAAAAGCTCGCCTCCTTATCCATGGGCAAAGAAGCAGCCCAGCAAGCACCTAACCAAAACCAAACGCATAATGGCCATCGCCATTATTCTAACAAGGCACATTATGGCAAAATCCCAAGGTTATAACTGCGATGGCCACTGACATGATCCCAACTTCTCCTGCGATAGCTGGAGTGACTGATAATTGTAATGTCAATCATTACTCACAACTTTGCCAAATTCACAAAAAATCATGTCACACTGCAAATGGAGATGGTTAGCATTTTCCATTCCAATCAAAACGGTCATATTATGATCATGATGTTGATTCTCTGAGGCTTTTCTGGCCTTCATCTTGCATTTCCTGCATCAGGTGATACTCAATCTGATTATATTGATACTTCAGTTGGTTAATTCTAGTGCAACAAGCCATATGTTATCTGAACCATCATGCTCTGGTAATCAACCCTTTACATGCTGACAATGATTTGCTCCCAATTCCAAATTCTCTTTTATATTTGAACTCTATTGCATATATTCTTGCAATTAAAGTTGATCTTTAATCTATTTCCAAGCTCAAGTGTGACATTTTTTTTTCTTTGTTTTCCTTTCGAATGTTGTATCAAGGATCTATACACATGGATAACTCTGATTACTCTTAATGCAGGAGCAATAAAGGCATGAACCAATTACACGTTCAATGGTATTGCTAATAGTGATAAATCTCCCATTCAGAAAATTCAATAGTAATGCTCCTAGGGTTCAGCAGCAGCAAATGAAAAATGATATATTACAGCAAAATTCTTGGCAGAATAACTGGAAGCTAAAGAATATTACAAATAATGAACCTTATTTGATTACACGTATCATTTTTGCTTATTATTGGTGTTCTAGTTGATTTAGGATCTCTAATTGATTTCCGGGTAAATTACACCACCTGAAGTTAGGCTAGTGTAAATATATATATAATGACACTCCCTTCCCTTGAGATAAAAAATGGAATATTCAATTAGTGAAAACTAAATTGTTACATTTATATAAACCTCAAAGGGGTAGTATCATTTTGTAAAATCTCATGGGATTGATGTAATTTAACCCTTGATTTTATTTTCCTAATTTGTTTCTAACCTTAATACTTTCCAATTTTGTTAGGAGTCTTTGGTGGGTGAGATGCTAATATAAATAAGGGTTTAAGAGAGGATTAGAAATTCATCGATTGTTATATTTCTTTGATTATAAAGCTCTAAAAATGTCTTCAATTATAATGCTCTAAAATTCTTTGATCTCGTTTTCTTCCCTTATCATGGCCCCATAGATTAGAGTTTAAGTCATAACACTGAATCTAGTTTCCAATTTTCTTTAACTACGTCAGCCATAGCCGCAAAATATATCCATCTTGAGTCAATTTCTCTATTGTTTTCTTTGTGATGCTTGTTATGAAAACACTTGCCACCAACGTTACCTACCAGACAAAGTTTCTCCATTTTTTTAATTTTGTGCACTGTGACATAAGAGGACCACCACCGATTGCTAGCTCTGTAAATATCACTTTATTAGTTTTATTGATGATTTCAGCTGGTATACTTGGATCCATAGTTGTTAGTATCGTATGATATGCGATACGTATCATATCGTGTACAAAAAGTTTCATATTGTAAGGGTGTATCGTAAGTGTTTATGAGTTGTCTAATATATAGGTGCATATCGTATGAATCGTATCGTTTCGGTGAATTGTATACATTGTATGATACATAGACGTGAGAATTGAGAGGGAGAAGATGAGAACGAGAGAGAGAAGCAAACTTGATAAGTTTTCCAATAATTGAAAAAAGACTCAATTAAGTTTTTCCAATTATTGGAAAACTTAATTGAGTCTAATAAAATAACGAGTCCATGAGTTTTTTTTTTCCCTCCCTTCTCTTTCTCCTACAAAATTTACACTATACTATATGTGCAAATTTATATTCTATGCTATTAATAATGTATTAAATGAAAATATAATTCTTTTTTATTTGGTTATTATTATTATGAGTATAAAAAACTAGAATGCCCAGAAAAAATATAAAGAAAAAATTATTAGAATTAAAAAAAAAAGTAAATGTTGATAATAATGAAGAAAATGTCTATGAAAAAATAATTTTGCAAAATACTGAACATGATGATAACATTAACTTAGATAGAGTTGATTAGCCAAGATGATGAAAAGATATTATTATTTTGGTTCATATATCATTTATTATTACTTCTAAGTTTAATCAATTTGAACATGCATGTTATAAACATAAGTTGATTTGATTTATATAAGGAGTTTTTTGCAAAATAACACCATTTTTCAAACAATTTCATTCGTTAGCAACGTTTTCAAACTATTTAGAAAACTAACATCTCGAGTTTTTTAGACTCGAGTTCACTATAGCAACTCGAGCCTAAGAGACTCGAGTTCTATGTTGGAATTTCAGAAATCGATTTCCTTAAAAAATAAAAAAATAAAAAAATAAAATGAAACTAACCAATCTCTACACAAAACAAATTCGTTCATGCAATTCAAAAAAAAAAAAAAAAAAAACAAATTCGTTCATGCAATTCAAAAAAAAAAAAGAAGAAGAAGAAGAAGAAAACGAAGGGATAGGAAAACCTTCGCCTGAGCCTTCACCGCACTATTGGAGCCTTTGTTGCTGAGTACAGTCTAAGCCAAGGGGTTTGGGTTAGGGAGATCTGGGTTTGTGGGTTCAGTTCGAGCCTTCGCTGCCTGGGTTTAGTCCGAGCTGCCGCTTGGGTTCAGTCTAGGTAGCTGCTTGGAGCCTTCTTCATGGTTTCCATTTTTTATCTCTCTGGGTGTTCGTGGTTTTGTTTTTGATCTCTTGGTGGGTTTGTGTTGTTTATCTCTTTGCTGGGTTTGTGTTTCTGTTTATCTCTTTTTCTGGGTTTGTGTTTATCTCTTTGCTTCATAGTGGACTTGCGGCGTTCATTATTTCACTTTATAGAACTTGAGCCTCAAAGGCTCGATGTTGAAATCGTGTTCAAAATACTCAATTTAGCACATCAAAACTCGAGTTTATTACACTTAAGATGTTAGTTTCCTAAATAATTTTGAAAATGTGCTAACAAACAAAATTGTTAGCGTTTTGGTGTTAAATTGCAAAAAAAATCCTTATTTAGTTAGCTTTGTTAAATTTTATTACATAAGTAAGGATTAAATTAGTCATTAGTTGAATATATTTCAAATTTATAATGAATATACCTTTTATATATGTATATCTATAATTATTTTATAATTTTATTAAATGTTTGTGTATCTTAAGATTCACAATTTGATACAATACACAATAAAAAAATAATCAAAAATCAATTCACGACACGATTCGTGATTCGACAACTATGCTTGGATCTATCCTGTGAAAAGCAAATCTCATTGTGTGATTTTTTTTTTTTTTTTCATTATTTTGTCTATGGTTGGGACTTCGATTGGAAACAAAAACAAGCCTTAGTCCCAAAACTTTGAGATCAGCTATGAACCCTCAACAAACTAATTGCAATTTGCCACATGTATTCTCTTCAGCCATTTTTTCCTATCCAAATCACACTCTCTACCACCTTCCTAATTATAATGTAATTTTTTACTTCTACTAATGTTATATTTAGGTCATTCCCTCTACCTCTTTTGATTTCCTCCTTAACTTTCCAAATACCTTTCTAAAAAAAGAAGACAAAGAAGTAACCTTGCAGCTCATTATAAAACGAATGGATGTCAAAATCCTATTTTTTCTTCAACTTCCATCTCATCTGGTCTCCATTTTTTGTTGAAGGTGTTTGGATTCCAAAATATGAAGGAAATCCACCACTAAATCCAACTGCCAATCATTCAAATCCGAGTGAAACATAGATCCCAACTCCTCTCCCCCACCCTGCCTTACCAAGGAAAAGTCCACTTAGGCCTCTCTATTAATGGAAATCTCATACAAAACCAGGAAGGTCAATTGAAGAGATTGATCCCACACCACTAATGTTGGTAGAATTTCACTCTATTCCCCCCACCCTAAGCTCAGATTGAGCATTTTTGCTAAAAGCCTCCCAACCCATATGGATGCCTCTCCATTAACCACACATATGTACACCCCTACCCAACTTAGAAGTCCATCCCCCAACTCCTCCCCAAACTTTAAAGCTACCACCCTCCTCCAAAGTTGTCTCCTTAACCCCAAAACACCATAACCATTTCCCTAGTAAAGCTGTATTGAAGGTGGTCAGTTTTCTTATTCCTAATCCACCATTGGCCATAGGCGCACATACTTTATCCCATCTTACCAAATATGAATTGGAATCACCCCACAGAAAGTCCCTTTGCAACTTTCTCGATTTTGTTAGCCACATGAGTAGAGATGGTAAAAAGCGATAACAAATAAGTAGGAAGACTAGATAACGTACTCTTAAGCAATGTCAATCTTATCTAACACCCTTTGACAAATAGAGCTTCTTCCACTCGGCCAACTTTTGCTCAATTTTTTCCAAGATAGGATTCCAAATATAAGTTGACTTATGAGAAACCCCCAATGGCATGATAAGACATAGGCAAAGTCCCAAGCTTACAACCTAAAATCTCTACCAAAGCATGCATATTATTAACCTCCCATATTGGAACCATTTCACTCTTACGCATATTAACCTTCAAGCCTGTCACAACCTTAATACAAAGTAGCAACAATCATACATAAAGGATTTGGTCCACATCGAGGGATTAAAGCAATGAAAGAAGCATTGAGAGATTTTTCAAACTTATAATGCTGATAAAACTCTTTAAAGACAACTTATCAAAAAAATAAAAATCTTCAAAAATAGCAAAAACGTCTTTTTCCACAACTCTCCAATAATGATGAAGCAAAGCCATGGAGAAACCATCCATACCTAAAGCTTTATCCCCTTCCATATCTCTTAACAACTTGAATGATCTCCTTCTCAAACTTACTTTCAAGCCATCCCCACTCTGTCCCCCTAATTTGGTCAAACTCCAAACCCTCAACAAAAGGCCTCCACTCCTCTATCTCTTGATACAAAGTTTTATAAAACTATACTACCTGAGCAGCCACCTCTAACTCCTTATATATCACCCCATCCACCTCCAAAATACTCAGATAATTATACCTTCTATGGGAGTTAGCCACCTTATGGAGGAACTTAGTATTTTTATCTCCTTCCTTGATACATAACATCTTGGACTTCTATCTCCATGATATTTCTTCCAAAGAAAGGAGATGCTCTACTTGGGACCTCACTTCAACCCTCACATTTCTCCACATTAGTGAGTCCAAATTCCTCTTTGTTAGCATCTAAAATTTTCAATTACCCTAGTGATTTTTTCTTATGATGACCTACATTACCAAACTCTCTGCAGTTCCATTGAATAATGTCTTCTTTCAAAGCCTTCAACTTTTTGGCAAGCCAAAAACTAGGTGTACCAGAGAAAGAATGCCGATTCCACCATGAATGAACTCTATCCACAAAACCATCCATCTTCAATTACATGTTCTCAAATCTGAAAGGACTTTTCCCCCTCGCTATTCCCCTTGCCTCTAAAAGAATTGGACAATGGAATGAAATAGGACAAGGTAATATCTATTGAATCACATTCGGATAGTGTTCCTCCCAATTATGAGAAATCAAAGCTCCATTATCCTAGATATTGAAGGTTGATCTATACCAATAGACCAAGTATAAAAGAAAATCAATCAAATTAAGATCCTCAATAATCATAGAAAAATTTTCCATAGCCGAGGTCAGTCGTGAACCTGCCATCCACTCCCTCAGAAAACGTACAATATTGGAATCCCTAATGCAACACTACAGTAAATTCCAATATTGCTGAATACCAACTCATCCCATATGACCCCCCTTTCACTATTTTCATTTGGGCCATAAACCCCTGAGCACGCCCATATAAAAACCATCCACCATTCCTTGCCACCAAACCAATACAAAAAAAGTTCCCACCATATCTTCCAACTTTTCTTGAACCCTCCTATCCCACATAATCAAGACCCCACCTGCAGTTTGATTTGCATCTAATGTAACCCAATTCACATAAGGACAACTCCACAAACTACAAACCATTTGTCTATCCATGCCAACAAACTTAGTTTCTTATAAACAGACTACATCACTCTTCCACTCATGTAAAATTTTTTTTACCACAAGATGTTTCTGAGGATCGTTCAATCCTCTAACATTCCACAAAATCATTTTTAGCTTCATAAAGACAATTTCTTCCCAACTACTGTCATAGTTACACAACCAAATCTCTATATCCCATCATAATTCATCGAAGAAAACAAATTCCTCAGCTCTCTCCTTCCCTTACTCTTAGATTTTGCAAGTTTTCAACTACTAGTGACTTCTTTGTGCAACAAGTTGGCTGCCTCCATCTCATTTTCTAGCCTTTGTAAAAAAGCAATACACAACTTCTCATATCAACTCAAAGGAAGCCCAACCAATTTACTGAAACCAAGAATTCTATGTTTCAACCATTTAGAAATATCCAACTTAGCATCAAGACACAATACCTTGGTATCAACATCCAGCTATGCCGACATAGCCAACCATAGAGAAGCTATAGTCATCAAAGGAGCACATTTGGAAAAATTGTCCCCCATGCCTAATCCCAACAATAAGAAAACAACTTCTCCCTCCATCAAGTCACACTCCTCAAAAAAACCACAAACATCCTCAAAAGGTATCACCGTGAGATTGGATTGATCAAGCTCAAAATCATAACTCAGCTTGATCTGAGTAACTTCCACCTCCTGAGACAAACTCGCATAGCTCTCACATCCAACTATAGCCATCGCAAGACTTAGAGTCCCCACCCTAATCACTTCGACCTCATCCCCACCCTTTTTGCCCAAGCCCACAAATTTAACTCTCATCAAACCCAAAAAAAGATTGAAAAAGGAGAGGCCAAACAACCGCGGCACAGATTGAAGAATCATCGACCACAGAACCACCGTGACTGGCCTACTTGGCACCGATGTGAAACCAGAAGAGCGAATATCGTCTAAGATGATGCGAACAACTTCCTTTCGAGATATCGTGGGTCAATTTAATGCTATCAAATAGACAGAGCTCTCGTGGTGAGTCGTAGAGCATGCTTTAGACCCATCAAAGTCTTGGGCTAAGGTGGCTAATAATCTTTTTCTTTTATCTCCAAAAGTTGAAAATTTTCAAGTTGCTTGGTAATGTCTCAACATAAATTTTTATTTGGTTCCTCTCTAGATTATTCATTTATTACGCTTCTTATCTATTTGGGATCTTATCGTCATGACAAATTAGATCCAAAAGCCGGTGTGGTTTCTTTGGGCTATAGTAATATTAGGCGATCAATGCATGGATCCACAAGCTAGTAGCGCGTGCACTTCTTTACATGTCATTTTCATGAAAATTTTCTCTTTTTCAGATTGCATGTTTTACGCCTCATGGTTCTGTGTCCTCCTCTAACACTCCTACCTATTAATCTTCCTTCCGTACCCTTCCTTCAACTCCTACATCTTAAACTAAGATGTCTATATCTCCATTCACCTCATCACAACCATATTAAATAAAGGATGTCCTGCCACATGTGCCTACAATGTTTATTTCCACTTCATTTGGTCCTACACAAGCCTGATCAACTACCTTTTTACCTCCTCCAACTCAATCTTATTCTATGATCACACATTTGAAAGATGGCACTCGAGGTCCTCAACTATTTACAAACAAACATTCTCTTCCTCTAAGCCAACGCTGCCTTGCTCTCTCCTCCATTTGTTGAATGCCTTCCACCTTCAAACAAGCATCTTGATTGGGTCAATGCTATGACTAATAAATAAAATGCCCTCATGCAACATAATAGTTGGGACTCTTGTTCCCTTTTATTCCTCTAGAAAATATGGCAGGATGCCCTTATTGTCTATATGTTTGAAAGCCTTCCACCTTCACACCTGTTTTGTCATGAAGGAACCCAAGACTTTGTATCATTTTTAGAGACTTGAGCTATCCATAATGCTAGCTCACTTACACTCACTCAAACCAAGTATCTTCTCACTATCTTGAGCAGCTTACGATAGGAGTGGGAAATTGGGTTCGCATATTAGGTTCGTGTCATGTCGACTTATGAGTATCCAATTACATGAGTCAACACTAACCTGACATGTTTATTAAGTGAGTCAAGATTCCTCGATCCTAACACGACCCGTTATTAAATGGGTCAATCGTGTCAACCTATTTATTAGATTTTATCAATATATATATATATATATATATATATATATAGTTTTAACCAAATTGATATGATTTATGAAAAACCAAAAAATATAAATATTTTTAATATAAAATTTAAAACTAATGAATAACTACATCACAAATAATCATTCAAAACTAAAGCATATCTCAATATCACAAATAATCAATCATAATATGTCAAAGAAAATAAACCACAACAATTAATAAGTTTATATACCTAGGGTTTGAAGGGTATATTAGTAAAATATTATTTAATTAAACGGGTCAAACAGGTAAAATGGGTTCCATAGATTGGACACTAACCCAATCCGTTTATTAAACGGTTCAGTCGTATCAACCCGAATATGAAACTAACCCATTAAGCCTCAACCCATAACCTGCTAATTTCATGTTATGTCGGGTTCACAGGTTGTGTCCAATTTTGCCACCCCTAGCTTACAAAACCTAGCTACAAACCTATTTCTACTCCAATTGCTCATGGTGTCAAGCTCCCTTGAATGATGGAAATCTTCATAATGATCCTACTAAATATCGGCAACTTGTAGGCTCTCTTTAGCATCTAACTCTCACTTATCCAAACATCACTTTTTTCGGAGTTCATTGAGGATCTTAATTTGATTGATTTGCCTTTGGAGGGTGGGAGTTTTACCTGGTCTAGCGGCTCCGATCAGCCTTCAATGTCTAGGATAGACAGAGTGTTGGTGTCTCATGATTGGGAAGAGCAATACCCGGATGTGATTCAGCGGATTTTACCTCGTCCTGTTTCAGATCACTTTCCTATTTTGGTGGTGGTTGGGGGAATGGCGAGAGGGAAAAGTCCGTTTAGGTTTGAGAATATGTGGTTAAAGACGGATGGGTTCTTTGATAGAGTTCATTCTTGGTGGAATCGGCATTCTTTTTCTGGTACTCCCAGCTTTGTGTTTGCCAAAAAATTGAAGGCCTTGAAAGAAGATATCATTCAGTGGAACCGCTCGGAGTTTGGTCATGTCGGACGCAAAAAGTCTCAATTATTAGAGGCTTTGAAATTGCTTGATGCCAAGGAAGGGGAGTTTGGCCTCTCTGATGCAGAGACATGCGAGAGAATTATGATGAGATCCGAAGTAGAGAGTCTTCTTTCTTTGGAAGAAATCTCATGGAGACAGAAATCCAGAATGTTATGGATTAAGGAAGGAGATAATAATTCTAAATTCTTCCATAAGATGGCTAACTCCCGTAGAAGGTTTAACCATCTTAGCAGTTTGGAGGTGGATGGGGTGGTTTATGAGGAGGAGTCTGAGGTGGTTGCTCAAGTGGTCCAATTTTATAAAAATTTATATCAGGAGACAAAGGAGTGGAGGCCTTTCGCGGAAGATTTGGAGTTTGATCAGATAGTTGGGTCGGAGAGGTGCTGGCTTGAAAGGAGGTTCGAGAAGGAGGAGATTCTTTTAGCTGTTAATGAGTTGGCTGGGGATAAAGCCCCAGGCCCTGATGGCTTTTCTATGGCCTTCTTTCACCATTGTTAGAGAGTGGTGGAAAGAGATGTTCTAGCAGTTTTTGAGGAGTTCTATCTTCACAGCAAGTTTGAGAAATCTCTGAACGCTACTTTCATAGCCTTAATTCCTAAGAAGAATGATGCTTCCAATATCCGAGATTTTAGGCCTATCAGCTTGGTGGGGAGCTTGTACAAGATCTTGTCTAAGGTTTTGGCAAATCGTTTGAAGATGGTTTTAGACCAACTGATCTCTGAGTCCCAGAATAGTTTTGTGGGAGGTAGACAAATTCTTGACTCAGTTCTTATTGCTAATGAGTGTGTTGATAGCCGAGTTAAGAGTAAGACTCCGGGGGTTATTTGTAAGCTTGATATCGAGAAAGCTTATGATCACGTGAATTGGGAGGCTTTGCTAGATCTCTTGAAGAGAATGGGCTTTGGGGAGAAGTGGTGTAGATGGATCCGGACTTGTATTTCAACTATTCAATTTTCTATTTTGGTTAATGGGACTCCAGCTGACTTTTTTAGGAGCACGAGGGGTCTGAGACAAGGGGACCCGCTTTCTCCTATGTTGTTTCTGGTTATTATGGAGGTGTTAAGCAGAATGTTGAAAAGAGTTGAAGGTGCTGGTTTGATCAGGGGTTTTAAGGCAAATGGTAGACGGGGTGAAGGGGAATGTGTCTCTCATCTTCTGTTTGCGGATGACACTATTCTTTTTTGTGATGCGGAAGTGGAGCAGATCCTTAACATTCGGATGCTTCTCCTTTGTTTTCAGGCTGTGACAGGTTTGAAGGTTAATGTCCTGAAAAGCGAGATGGTTCCAATAGGAGAGGTTAATAATGTGCATGCCTTGGCAGAGATTCTGGGTTGTAGGATTGGGACTTTGCCTATGACCTATCTAGGTATGCCGTTAGGGGCTCCTCATAAATCTCCCTCTATTTGGAATCCTATTTTGGAGAAAATTAAGCGGAAGCTGGCTGGGTGGAAGAAGTTGTATTTGTCGAAAGGTGGAAGACTGACGTTACTAAAGAGCACGCTAGCTAGTCTTCCTACTTATTATTTGTCTCTTTTTACCATCCCATCGCATGTGGCGAACAAGATTGAGAAGATGCAAAGGGACTTTTTGTGGGGGGATTCGAAGGCTCACTTGGTGGGGTGGGATAAGGTGTGTGCTCCTAAGGCGAACGGTGGTCTGGGTGTAAGGAAAATAACCACTTTCAATAAAGCCTTATTAGGAAAATGGTTATGGCGGTTTGGAGTTGAGGAGACTCATCTTTGGAGGAGGGTTGTAGTTTCGAAGTTCGGGGAAGAGTGGGGGGGTTGGTCTTCTAAGCTGGGTAGGGGTGCCTATGGGTGTGGTTTATGGAGAAGTATTCGCAAAGGTTGGGAGGTGTTTAGTAAATGCATTCAGTTTGAGGTAGGGGTGGGGGATAGAGTGAAGTTTTGGACTGATAGGTGGTGTGGGGATTTACCACTCCATCGAACCTTCCCATTAGTGTATGGGATTGCTTCTAATAGGGAGGCATCGGTGGCCTTGTCTCTCGAAAGGTTGGGGACGGAGGCTCGGAGAAGCTGGAATGTTCGCTTATTAAGGGGTCCTAATGATTGGGAGATGGGTGAGGTGGATGATTTCCTTCGTACCTTGGGTTCTAATTTACCTCGATCTGAGCTCGGAGACCGTATGAGGTGGAAGTTGACAAAGAAGGGGGATTTTGACATCCGCTCTTTCTACAACAAACTTCGCTGCCCTTTGCCTATTATTTTTCCTTGGAAAGGTATTTGGAAGGTTAAAGCTCCTCCGCGCATCTCTTTCTTTGTTTGGACTGCAACTTGGGGGAAGATTCTTACAGGGGACATTCTGAGGCGTAGAGGAGTTGTTTTTGTTGACCGGTGCATTATGTGTCGTAGTAACGGGGAGACGGTAAACCATTTGCTTCTCCATTGTGAAAAAGCTTCTCAGCTGTGGAGCTTGGTTTTTAGAACTTTTGGGATCTCTTGGGTTCTGCCAAGATCAGTTGCAGATACGCTTTTTGGTTGGTGGAATTGGTTTGGAAAGCACTCTTCTAGCATTTGGAATTTAGCTCCTTTGTGCCTTATGTGGCGTATCTAGAGGGAGCGAAACTGGCGAACCTTTGAGGATACGGACAAATCCGATAATCAGTTGCTCGCTTTCTTTAGTGGTTCTCTTTTTGATTGGTCTAGGGCTTGGGGAATCACCTCTAGTGACTCTCTCCCTTCGTTCATTAATTCTCTGCTCTGTACTTAGTTCTTTTGTTGGCTTTTGTTTGTTTTGTTGTCTTTTCTTGTTGTTTGTTTCCTTCTCTGTACCCCTTGCGCTACCTTTTGTTTTTCTTGAGGTAGCTCTTTGAATATACATCTTTTTACTTATCAAAAAAAATAGTTCAACAAGTTTGTGAATTTAAGCATGCTCCTCATGACATTCATGTCCAAGCTGCCGAATGTCTTCTTCGTTATCTTAAGGGCAATTGGCAATGTTGGTTTTGGATTATACATTTCTCTTTTATACACAATGGGTTTATCTCGTTATGTAGATGCGAAATGGGTTGGATGCCCTTATACTGGGATTCTAGAATGGGTCGCTGTATCTTTTTTGGTGGCAACCCCATTTCTTGGTCTACCATGAAAAAAAAAAACTATTATTTATTTATAGGAAATTTCTCTTGCTACCTTAAATCTTCTCTAAGTCCCAAGCCCTTTTTTATTTTCATGAATTGTTTGCTACTCAACTTGCTCTTGTTAATTCTTTTCTCATTCTCACACAAAGCATATTGAGATCTCTTACCATTTTGTTCAAGACCTGGTTTGCAAGAGCTACCTTGACATTCATCATGTTCACTTCTCCAATCAGATAACAAACATTTTCACCAAAGGTTTCCCCACTTCCATTATGCTGTAGATTTCGATCTAGGCAGGTGTGGTCTTCAACTCATTAGCTTGTGGGAGATCATGATAGGAGTTTTATATGATTATTGCCTTCAAGAATTACTATGAAGTAATTTACTAGATCACTTTTATTGCCACCAACTCTTATGATGTATAAATAATAAGAAGAAAAAAAAATCCCAACGTGAATTGCGTTGTTCAGCCAGTAATTGTATCATATGATTTAACTTAATTTTCTTAATATGGAAGAAAATTCTTATTAAATCAAGGTCATTCTAGTTATTAGATTGGTTTAAAATTGTTACAAACCCATGGGTAGAACTCACCCTTGAAAACTGGCTTACAAGGAGAGGGTGCCCAAGAGTTTATAAACGCATGAGAAGCTTATACTTAATCCATGTGGGACACTCTTTTTTAACATAAATACATAAATAAATAACATAAATAAACTAAATGCACTCTTTTTTAAAAAAAATTAAAAATACCCAACTTCCAATAGGACAAAGTTTAGCTCAAAACTAGTGATTGGAACTGAGTTGTAAGATTATTCATGTATGTATATCAGTATCAGAGTATTTAAAAAAGTCACATGACTCGTTAAGAGAAAACTACATATCATGGAGCAATAAAACTCCAAACCAATTTGGAGTTTATGCAATGTTATTTATATTTATTATTAATGAGTGAGAATCCAACACATAGTTTAACTTAGATAGCAAGTGCAGATTAGGTAATAGTTTAATTTAAACCACATTTGGCACAAAAATTAGATAAAGAAGGATAAAGAGAGATATACATACCAGTGAAAGCAACGAAATCAGGATTTTCGGAAAGAATCAGAGTGTTGAGAAAGTGAGTGGTGTTGAGATCGGAACAGTAGGGGAACTCCTCATCTAACACGTCTCGGCATCGACTTATTATTCCATTACCATAATGCATATCAGCCACCTATTTAATTTTAATTTATTTATTTTGAGGAAATAGAAAGAAAGAGATAGAGAAAGAGAATGAATGGATCTACCTGAAGGATTTTGAAGGTACCGTCGTAGCGGAACCGGAGTGGGAGATCTGGGTTTCTTTTGACGCGAACGGTGTCGTTTCCGGATAATTTGTGTTTATGAAGAAGAAGGTGTATGATTAAGGTAATAAATGCCAAGTACACCAAACAGTGCTTCCAATTTCCACTTTTTGATGATTCCATTTCCAGTACCTCCTTCTTCTCTGTTATTGACTACTGTATCAGTAAGTTTCGGTGTTTCGTTTCGTTTTTGGGTTATATCTTATATACAATACAATAAGGTCGGCTTTCACTCACTGTTGTGCCATGTGTCGTTTCTTCTAAGTCCGGCCCCCCCCCCCCCCCCCCCCCCCAATCTTTTTTTTCTTTTTTTTTCCCGAAAAATAATAACTAATCGCTATTTTTTTTAATTAAAAATAAATAAAAATTAAGATGAAGCTACAAATAACTAAATATAAAATAAAACCAAATAACTAAATATAAGAATTTAATTCCTCTCTGTTTCAATTTAAAACTAAATTGTGCATTAAAGTAAAAAAAATTTCCTTTGTTCCCATACGTTTTTAGTACCAAAATCACAAATTCATTAAAACCAAATTGTGCATAGAAAATCTTAGAGGTTGAAAGACAACTTTAAAGCGTTTTTTGTATCTTCTTCTTTTTTTGCTTTGTAGTAGTCTCTGAATATGCCTTTTTGTTTTCCTTGAGTACAGATGTTGGTGTGAGTTGCACATTACTTTGAACATCAAGTTTTTGAAATTTTGTAGAATCACCATCTTCTTTAATTGATAAGTTGTTGCTACATTTATTTGAAGTATTACTGATGTAAGCCTGGCAATAGAACAGGTTGAGGAATGTATTACAACATATACATCTTAAATATCATATTTATAATTTTGCTAAATTAAAGAATACTTACTTCTGTCATTTTATTAAGCTGAATTGTTTTGTTAGTTTCTTCAAAAGAGTCAAAAAGTTTCTTGACGGTGTAAAATTCTCATCCATAGTTGAGATTATAGTCATTTAGTTGTATTTGGAAAACAAATTGTTTTCCTTTCAAATTTTCAATTTGCACAGGAAGGATGACTTCATAAGGCTCCTAACAAAAGTAACATTTTTCAAATTATACACTGACAAAGTTAGGATGGATAGGATAAGATTGGCTTATGAACAAATACTTTAACTCAATTACATCAATGGAAACCCAGATAGGTACAAAAAACTGATAAATTATTTACACATAAAATAAATAAATAAAGAAGGGAAAATAAAAAGAAACAAAGGATTGAATAAAATAGCACATCATTGCTATTAATAATGAAAATATAGATTGACATATGACACATGTTTCTCAGACCAATGATAGAAACTTAGTTGTCCATAATCAACAAATACATGCAATTACTGATATCTGATTTATAATCAAATACACGTCACTACTATCAATAATGAAAAAGAAATAGATTGACAAATGACACCTGCTTCTCAGACCAAAACTATTAAACATACACAGGAGGGCCCACTGTTCTTCCCAAAAAAGTTTATTTCCACTATCATGAAATTATTTTTTGTATAAACCTAGATAGAATCCTTCCTATGAAACATTAAATCCAACTAAACTGAAAATACTCAAAGAGAACACGAAATTAAAACTCAAAAGAAGAATATCAAAATTCAATGTTCTTCTTAAACTCCTACCATTCACAAAAAGTTGAAATTAAATTGCTAAGACTAAGTCTATATTCAATATCAACCCCACCATAAAATGCCCTATCAAATCAGCAAAAATCTAATGTAATGAGACTTTACAATTGTAGACTCACTATTCATTTCCAATAATACATTGAAAAACACCAAGTCACCTTTAAATCATACAAAAATTCATAATCACACCATGAAATAAATGATAATCAAAATCTAAAGCATTATTTCCTATTTTGAAACTAAGATTGAGCATTATGGGTAAAAGTCAGTGGTCGCTTTATCGAATGATTTATTATCTCTTTTTCCTTTTACTGCCTTCTCATTTTTTTCATGGTGTAGGATGATCTGTTCTTCCTATTTGACTCTCATCTTTTCCTCTAAACCTATATGCAAATCAATTTATTTAGTAAAAAATGTTCATTGACACATCATTAACATATTGATAGATCTGGAATTTTTTATTAGCATCGAGCAAGCAACCACAACCCATATTAACATTTTTCACTAAGTCCATAATTTTGTTAAGAACCTGTAGTTGTTGACCAATTGGAGTGATGAAGTGTGTCAATTGTGAATTGTGAATTGTAATGGCTGATTCAAGTTAGCTTGGCCTCTTAAGAATTGGGGGGAAAGATTAGAGAACAAAAGAAAGTAAACTTAGATTATTATTCTCCTGATATTCTTTCTTACAATCATTGCAGCCTTCTAAACTAAGCTGCAACTGAAACTGATTAACTAACTCCTAATCTATCACATGCTCTATAATACATTGAGCACATGCCTAATTAGTCAGGTCATCTATAATAGAATGTGACCTGCCAATAACTTCCAAACCATCCTAGGACTTTATATCAATTCCTAGTACAGTGCTAACAGCTACCAAGTATCACAATACAGCTAACACTAAGTACACCGAAAGCATAATGCATATAAGCATAGTATAGTGCTAACAACTACTAAGTATCACAATACAGCTAACACTAAGTACACCAGAAGCATAATGCATATAAGCATGTACAATAACAACAACAACGCACAAACAACACCTGCACTTAGGATATCAGCACAAAATAGCAATGTACACAGGTAGTAAGACCAGCAGATTGTAATACCTTTGACATGATACCCACTGAGAAAGCATCAAACAGGGGCCAAAAAAACCCCTTTCACAAACCTTTTTTTTTAAAGGGATAGATAATAGGTCATACATAATCAATGAATTTCTGGCAAACTATGATGAACTAAACTACTAAGGTCAAAAAGTAAATTCCCACAAGCAATGAATCAAAGGACAGTAACACAAGTATTAAGTGGTTAAACAAAGAGTAGAATCACTCACCAAGAAGATTAGGATTCATGCTATAGCTGAAGATTTTCTAGGCCCTATTCCTTATGCAATACAAAAAAAAAATTCTAAACCTGCTGAAATTATCTTCTAAAATTATATACCATATGGATAAAACCAAGTCCAAGTTCAATATCAATCTCACAACCAATGGTCAAACAATCAATAAAAATTTCAAATACACAATCTCAAAGTATTAGAAATTAAAATTCCTTATGAATTTCGAATTTAAATCCCTAAACTATACACTAAAATCAAGTTTTGAAACGGTAGCCACATGAACCCAAATAAAAATTCACAAACAATGTAATGAATAACTAACCTCAACGTACTCCACACCAATGTCGCCAAGATTATTTGGAAGCAAGCTGATAACTCCACCTCGCTCAGTTTCCACTAAACAAATTCAAACCCATAGCTTAGTTTCCACACAAAAACAATTCAAATTGACCATAGCTCAATTTCCACACAAAAACATATATTCAAATTGATTATCTAAGTGTGTGCACAAACTCAATTACAAATACAAAGAGAAGCACAGCTAAAACTACAATTCAATAAACTCTAGAATACAAAATAGGCTGGGGTAAAAAATAAACCATGAAGCTGTATGCTAAAACTGATATAACTAAACTAAAATTAAAAAAAAGCTAACGAATACCATACCTTTAACCTTGATTCGAATGGAGGAAAAGAATGAAGAGAAAGGCAATAGCAATAAACCTAGAAATTGAATAGCCGTGAAAAAAGAAAAAGAAAAAACACTAATAAGAATAAACTATTTATAAGATAATAGTTATAGAGTCCTAATAGTTATAGAGTTTGGATTCAGAAAAAAAAAATATATATATATATATATATTATAAGTTTATAAGATAATACCTTTGGGCCGGCTTCTACGGGCTGGGTTGGGTGTATTTCCAATCGACATAGTTGATGGGCCATAGGCTGGATGAGACCCACGGCAAATAGGGCACCGTTTTTGGGTTATAGAGGTTGCATGTGGGTGGTTTGAGGAAGGAGCTCGACCTCAGTTCTGAGGAAGAAGATGGCTAGTCTGAGGAAGGAGCTCAATCTCTGTTCAATGTTTGTGGGTTTGTGGGTATGGTAGGCATGGTGGGTTTGTTGGGTTATCTGTGGCCATGGGCTTGATGAGACCCACGGCAAATGGGGGGCCGTTTCTGGGTTATAGAGGTTGGATGTGGGTAGTTTTGTGGCAAATCGGTGGTCTAAGGAAGGAGATTAAGGCTTCGGTTTGTGGGTATGGTGGGTCTGTAGATGTGATGCAATGCGATGCAATGCTTGATTTGCTGTTGGTTGGAAGTTTATGGGTCTGATCGAGGAGGAGTTGGTAGAAGGCTGAGGAAGAACATGGGGATGGCAGACCATCGTACTGGTAGAGAATTGAGGAAGAAGATGGGGATGGAAAAGGCCAAGCTTACGTTTTTTTATTTATTTCAGTGTCGGGTCTATGTCGTTTCTTTTTTTTGGTTTTGATTTTTTTTTTGTTTTATTATTTTTTTTAATATTGTGCTTATTGGGATTTGTGCCCTAGAATCCTATTGTATGATGCTATGTATTATATTATGTATGACATTATGTATAATATGATGTATGACTTAATATTGTAATTAATAAAGTTGTTTTATTACTATCTGAAATAATGGTAACATGAATATTTAGACATTATCATATAGTACATGAGATGCATAGTATGTGATTTAGTTACAGAAGATATAAGTCACAAGTTCTTTGTAAACTCATAATTTGGTTCATAGTCGGTGATGAAATTAGGCATTTCATTTGCGAAGACTATAACATATTAACTAAGATGATTTGTCTTGATCATGAAAGTGGTGACTTCTAGTTGATATGTTGATATGTTTTAAGAGTTAAGACATATTGAACTGGACCGCTGTGAGATTTATTATTCTCCTAACGACTGTCAATTAAATAATAAATCTCACGACTTATATTTGTATGAACTCTTAATCCTGAGAAAATAATGAACCTGATCATGAAATGTAGGTTGCTTTGATATATCAGGAGTGAGATCTAAAATAACGGTTAAAACCTCAGTATGTTGGGCAGCCACATCTAGTGTTGATGGAACATATATTTTCAAGATGGAATTCATAGTCTCTTAACGGAGATACAAAATATTCCCTTGAGATAAGTTTAATGGGTTTGTTATTCAGAGAGTTAGGCCTAACCAGTTTGGTAAGAAATTACTAAAGTATATATTTATGAAATTGGATTTCATAAATATATGATGAATAACTTAAAAGGATTAAACCGGGTACTCAAGGATTAAGATGTAGTAATCTTCAAAGTGGCAGTCTATATTTATGACTTTGAATTACTACGAATATTTTATGAAGGGGTTGCATGTATAATAAAGTTTTGGGATATAATTTATTAATAAGGCCTAGAGTGTAATTATATTTATATAGTGGTATTAAATATAATTAATGGTAACTTTGGACTTGTCAAGAGTTGACAGAAAAGCTCAAGGCCCATTGGAGCTAGTGTCTTATTGGTCCTTTTGGTCCCACTCCAAGCCACACATTAAACCCCAATTGGAAAGGCCCAATAGGCTGGCCCAATTAGATAATCAATTATATATAAAGGGAGAGACATACAGAATTTATATATGAGAAAAAGAGAGACACCATTGTGAAGTGGTGTGTATGTGCAAGTGAAGCCACTCGTTATTCTTCCTTAGAAACTGATTGAGAGACCACTCTTCTCGGGCGTAAAGTGGAATTGGAGTGAAGATTAAAAGTGTTCCCAAGTACTTCTAATCTTTTGTTTTGAATTTCACCGCATCAAGGTACGCTATCTTGTTCTTAAATTCTGAAATTTATATAGTGCAAGTTATTGATCATGAATGAAATAGATCTTTGTTTGTTGCTTCCGCTATGTGTTTTGTATGAGATACAAAACCAGATTTAACCAACAGTGCTGACGTGGAAAATTATGGGAGCTTCAAAAGTGTCAGTTATATATATATATATATATATAGATAATAACAACTTATCATTGACCACCTTATCCAAAAAATAATAATAATAAATAAACTAATCACTAACCACATAGTTAGCAAATGCTAAATATGTTCGCTTAGTTTAATGCTACAATTACAATTAGCTAAAAACAAATGAAAATAGATATAAAAAGATTGTTGAGGCCCATTTTTGACAAAAGGCCTAATGGTAGATGAAGCTCAACAATAAGGGAAAGTGGGATCAATAAGATGTAAAAGCAAAGTAAATGGGCTAGGGAAGCCTAAAGATAGAGGTTGTAAACCCAATGGGCCAATGTGGCAGGAATGGTAGCCAACAAGCACATGAGATCAATAAAAGGTAAAGGCAAAGTAAATGGGCTGGAGAAGCCCAAGAAAAGAGATAATAAACGCAATGGGCCAACGTGGCAAAAATAGCAACTAGTGGGTCCATGAGATTAATAAGATGTAAATGCAAAGTAAATGGGCCGAGAAAGCCCAAGGATAGAGGTAGTAAACCCAATGGGCCAACGTGACATGAATGACAGCCAGCAGACCCATAGGCAGTGCAAGAAGAAGAACAACAGAAATAGAAGTCCAATGGGCTAGATGGGCAAGAGCTTCTACCCATGTAGTGCCCAACCCATGGGGGTACGAAGGAAGGTAGTGCAAGCCCAAAAGCCCACACATCCTCTATGTTGGGGAAGATAGACACAAACCTAGTACACGCAGTAGAACAAGACAATACAAGAACGACAGGAATGGTGTGGGAGTAAAAAAAGACAAACCAGAGGATAATGGAATGCACATAAAGGCTAGGACGCCAACTAATTGTACCTAACCAATATAGGGGAGGTAGGCCCTGGTTAAGGGATTCAGATGATATGGTTTGGCGGCGGGGAGAAAAGAAGTCTATTTTGAGGTTCCTGCTAAGGCTTCTTTCTAGAGAAATGCCTTGTTAGGATGGCATTTTGCCCAAAAGAGGTAAGCATGGTCGGGGTCACTTGGTTCATGCTATTGGGGTAAGTGTAGAGAGAGCCCCCATTTCTTATCCATTGAAGGTAAGGTAGAAATGAGGGAGAGGGGAGAAACAAAACAAGGAATTTTGTCTAAGAATAGGGAGTGGTGCAGCAAGCACACTTTAAGTAGAGGTAGTGGCCGAACAACTAGTGGGTTAGTAGGCAAGCTTGGAAAGATGCACACAAGGAACCCAAAATGGTTGGTAAAGCCCTAGGGACAAAAGGAAAAAATCCCATAGAATTAAGAGGTGTAAAAAGGATGAAAGGTAGCTACGAAGGAACAACAGGAAGAGAGGGAAGGGGATGAAGAAAAGAGTAAGAGAGAAATTGAGAACCAAAGAATTAAAAGAAAACTGAGAACCAAAGAATTAAAAGAAAACTAAGTGGTAAAAAGAGAGAAGGGAGAAAGAAAACATGGTAGAAATAGGGGCATGCATCAGTAGACCACATTTTCTCTCCCTCATGACATTCCCACTTTCTAAAACTTTGTGAAATCGGAATCCAAAACCATTTAGGCCTTTTCTCTAGAACGGGTAACTTCAATGGCAGAAGACTATAACAAGGTGATCCATATTGGAGTTTGGTACCTATTCCTGCTGAGCAATCTTTAGCTTCTTTGAAACTCTGTTGTGTTTCTTTTCTTTTTATGTTGGAATGTTTTATGTTAATGACCATCCTACTGTGATATCTTTTACTCTTTCTGTTGTATTAGTTATTTTATCTACAATATGTCGACGCCTTGTAGCTACTCGACCACCCATTGCGGTGACGCTCACGCGCCTCTCCCTCTATCTCGATGCAAGAAATGATGCTATGAAGGTGGATTGTACCTCGAATGTGTAACTGGAATATGAGTCAATTCTAAGGAAATTACTAGGGGTAAGTGAAGTCACCACCAATCATTAAGTTTTTTTTTTTTTCCTAAGGTGTGATTGGTTACCTGACTTTATTTGATTTTATTATAGATCCTGAGCTAAGAATTTTTTTTTTTTTTATTAATCTAATATGGATGGATAAAAAATCTTGATTCTTAAGTTCGGAAGCCTGGTTACGTGTGGAGAAGGTGTTAGACACCCTACAATGCCTGTCCAAGGACAGTTTTTTTGTTTTGGTAAAACCTTAATTTTTGGACATTAGCAATTAAATACAAGCTATTGGCATTAGCTTTTGGGACTTTAAACGAATTGGGCTTTGAGGTTTGGTTTCAGAATGGGTGTGGTCTCGATCGATGCTTCCCAAATATGTTTGGAATCGTTGCCAAATTTCCATGGCAAAAATCCGACAGCATTTCGTTTTATTTTCGTGGTGGAAATCTGGTAGCGCTTCACCTTGGGTGCGTCATAGCACACAAAACACTATTCTCACCAAACTTTTGCCTTGAGAATACGGCAATGGGGACGCCCTATTTTCACGGTGAAAATCCAGCAGATTTTCATGTTTGGTGCGCTATGGCGTACCAACAGGGTTTCGTGCCTGTGTATACGACACGTGCCAACGTGCTCATGCTAGGATGAGCTAGAGCCCCTCAAAGCATTTAAACACGTCTATACGTGATGCATACATGGGGAAACTCATGTCACTTGGTGACATGGATCAAGATGATCGCACCACGGTGACTATGCATATAGTATAATACGAATATGCACCTACAACAATCACCTTAGCACATATTCATGCCACAAGGTCAATAGCACTCATGGCTAGAGAAAGTCACTCACGTAACCATGAGAGTCCATCATACAAAGTGCACGATCACCCACACAAATGTAGGCATGTGCGCGCACACACACACACATCTTGCACAATGTTATTACACAGAGTAAGAAAGTAAACCAGACATTGCCAACGCTCCAAGGATATGGCCTAACAAGGTACAAGAAATTTAAAACAGACATTGCCTAACCCAAGTGTTGGGTTAAGATAGCTTGACCCCGGTTAATTGATTTAATTACCCAAGTTGATTAATTAGGTTCAATTGCATGCAAATCGTGAAGGCACCAACAAACCACCAAAAATACTAAATGCAGTGGAAAATAAATTTGGCACAGTAATTTGTTGACAAATGGGGAAACCTTGCAAGGAAAAAACTCCATCGGGTAATTTTAAGGTTACCACTCCTAAGAATCCACTAATCAACAATCAATCGATTACAAGTATAAAGAATCTTACCAACTACCGTGGCCTATTCCGAAATACCAACCTACAATTGAACCTTTGCTCCAATACCCAATTGGACTTGATTTTGTAGTAGCCTTTTTTCCTTTGATGCACAAACCTCCAATTTGTGACTAACCCTTTGCATGGATCCCATTATATGACTAATTCCTTTGTACGAATCCCAGCACGTGACTAAGTCCACAGCAACCTTTTTATTATTGTAGTTGATTTGCAACAACTTCACATAGAAACACCAATAAGATCTTCAATGTTGGTGATAAAGAATTTGCTTGGTTATAGAACCCAAAAGCATACAAGAAATGCAACAAGAACTCTTTCTTCTGTAGGAGGAGGCTAGGGTTTTAAAAAGAAAACCTTATGAAGCTTTTTAGGATTGGGTGAAATAGAGAAAACTTGGTTACAAAAACCTAGCTGCATAAACGGAGTTTTTCTCTCTCTAAAACCTACTAATAGATGTCTTATGATGTTCTTTAAATACTAGTTTAAACGGATCTCAATTCGGGCTTCAAACGAATAAGTTATGGGCTTTTTCGCGTTGCTGATTTTTGCTGATCTGCGAAGCTCAATCTATCAAGTTGCTATCGAGACTTCTATCGAGAACAAAATCTCGATCTATCGAGACGCTATTAAGGAGACAATATATTTTAGCTTCTATTGAGAGGTATTGAGACTTCTATCGAGGTACATGCTAAAAAAGTGCTGAAAATGTCTTTTTCTTGAACTTTTCTTGAGCAAACTTTATGTCTTCAACTTGATCTTCAATTACAACTTTAAGACACATCAAAACTCAATAAAAGACACATAATTTGGCATGGTTGACAATACCAAAACACATGACCCTAACAATCTCTCTTTTTGTCAATTCATGACAAAACCTTAAGGTCAAAAGTAAACCTAATACAATAATAACCTAAATACAATGAATGAACCCATATTCAAATACACTAGCCTATCTAAAAACAACCAGTCCTAAGAAACCATAACATGAACAAGGATTGACTATTTTGATTGGCTTCATACCTGTTTTTCCTAAAAGAATTTAACAAACATGTTATGCGCACCATATGGAAAATAATGACAGATAATAAACAAGTAAATTGCGTTTTGTCATAAGATATGCCAATTACATAAAAACATGAACCTAACAGCAGGGAACGCAGCCCAGGCAAAGAGTAGGAAAAGGAAATGGTACAAGGAGAGGGGGAATGCTAATACATGCTCTAGAGAAGAGGCTTAAAGAGGGAGAGAAAGAGAAAATCACTTTAAGAGGTGCTGGCCCTCTAATCTACTAAACATTGCCCTTGTGGGCTTGCATCTTCTTACTTGCATCCTTGCCCTGTTTGCTTGTGCCTAGGAGGTCACAACCTTGCTCCAAGTGTCCATGCTCTATGTGTGTACATGCAAAGAATAAATAAACAAGCCAGCAGACAAGCAAAGAAATAAACAAGGGAAATAGGGAGTGCATGCAAAGAACACACTAACAAAGAGAGCCAAACGAGGGCAAACAAAGGATGCTAAGCATATGAAAGGGCAAACAAGTATGTTATCAAACAAAAGAGGGTGTCCTAAGAGGACAAATGTAGGTTTGGGTCAAGTGTCCATAGTTCCATTGGATCAGAGTACGGACAACACACAGACTCATGCATGAACATGTAAGTAAGCGTGCAAAGATACGAAGAAAGCCAAATGGGTGGCACAAAGCAAACAAGGCAAACATGTCAACATCGCATGGAGCGGATAAAGGTGTGTATCAAGCACACCAACACCACGGAGGTGCATCTCACAAGTGGTTACATCCAAATAAGCCCTAGGAGGGATGAATGCAACCACACAAGCCCTAGGAGGGACGAATGCAACCACACAAAGCATAGCAAACCATATATCTAGACAAGCCAACATGGACATAAGGCATGGAAGCAAGCAAGCAAACATAAACATGCATAGAGGAAATGATCCAAACCCTTTGATATAGGCCTAGGTGTATGGATGTAGGCCTAGACCACAGGATCTAGATCAACACCCTACCAAAAGGGCCAAAACACAAGAAAAAGGAGATAACAAGAGAGAGAAAGGCTTTAAAAGCACATGGCATAGTAACCAACATGTAGATCTAAGCACACAAGCATGCCATGGAGCACATAAACACATAAATCTAAGCATAGGCACGTAGATCTAAGCATAAACATGTAGATTTAAGCATGAACATGGCAAAGAACACAGAGACATGTAGATCTACGCATAAACATGGCAAGGAGCCTAAATGCATGGGGATCTAAGCACAAGCATAGAATTTAGACATATCCTAGCCCAAGAAGGCTAGGCCAACAACATTAAAGCGATAAATCACGGCAAAAAGGAAGGAAACATGCTAGAAAAATGATAAAACATGCTAGGAAGCAAAATAAAGCAAGAACATGCTAGGAAAAGCAACAAAGCATACTATTGAACAAGGAAAAGCTATGAAAAGAAAAGGGTGTGGATTGAAGCTAAAAAGCTACATCCACACCCCTAAACCTCAAATCCTAGTTATGGAACCAAGGAGAGGAAGATTGTGTGCAAGAACACTACCTTGTGATTGCAGAGAAAATAGAAGAATCAAAGGTGTTTGGTTGTGTTTGGGAGAGAAATTAGAGAGAAGAGAGAAAGGATCTGCCTAGAAAATTGCCAATTTTTTTTTTGGTTGTAAAATGAGGGGTCTGGAAGCATTTATAGCTAAAATCTGACCCTACAACTTTTGGCAGCCCTTGAGTGGTCGGCGGTCACCGTTGGCGGCCACATAAAGGCTGCCGGCCACCTCTATTGACATTAGTAGTTTTTGCTTTTTCTGGTTCAGATTTGAATGCGTATTCAAAGGTCTTCCTAAACTCAGATTGAGCTAATCTTGGTTTCCCTAGAAATCTCTGGATGTCTAGTTTCCAGAACACTAAAGATATTGCAAATTTGATGGTTGGATCAAAAGTTATGGCTTCGAGAAGAATGCTGATGCGCTTTGCACGATTTTCAGGATATCTCAACCGTTTTAACTCCGATTTCAACCCATGAATAGTTGTTGGAAAGGGAATTTAATAATCTTCGTAATGGCGCTAGTCCTAACCCATTCTGATGGTTAGATCAAAATTAGGGTTTCAAGTGCCTCTAAGAGTCAACTTCGAGTCAAACTTTGTCAAAGTTGACGAAAATCACCGAGTAGCTCGGGTTTGATATACAAACATGAAAAATGTTGTTTCGGGTGGAATTTGACCTTGTTTGACTTTTGGTCAACCCAAGGTTGACTAGGGGCATTTTGGTTAATTTGATTAGAAAAGGCAATTCGAGTGCTTAGATGCCCAAACGAATTGCACCACGACAATCTAGATGTTTCTACGGCCCCATGGAAAAAAGATAATATTTTTGGAATTTCTAGGGTCTAGCACTCAAATCGAGGGTGGACAAAATACGGTATCTATAGCTGCCCTTTCTTTGTCTGATATCTCAAGTGCAATGAGAGGTGTTAGATAAAGAACGTAATTCTGCATTTTGTTGCCCTAAAATTGCGTGTAGAAACTGCACCGTTCATGGATTAAGATTGGATTTACCTAACAAGGTCAAGCTACTGTAGCTGGTCTAGAGAAATTTATGACTTGGTCCTTGGAACTAGGTGAGAATCTCTGGTTTTTTTTTTTTTTTTTTTTTTTTTTTTTTTTTTTTTTTTTTGGGTCAAAGGTCAATCGGTCAATGTTGATTGGATCAATGCTAACCGATAGCCATACAATGTGCGTTGGGCAGACTTGGCGGCCACACAAGGTGCGTTGGGCTGCTTAGGCCATACAAGGGCCTATAAATAGGTCCTAAGGCTTCATTTCGACCATTTAAACTCCGTTTCTCTAAATTGTTACTTATAAAAATTTCTTTATGGCGATTCGCGGTCTAGTGGGTCCAGTTTTTAGCTTCAGTCTACTGCTTCAACCTCCTTTCTACACTTAAGTCAATGTCTATTTTCTTTTATTATTATTATTTCTGCAAATATGTTAGTAGAAAAGCAACTAGGCAAGCATGCTAGGATTTATTTTATTTTTTTGGTATTTTTGCATATTTGGTTTTTTTTTTTTTTTTTTTTTTAGCATTTGTGCCATGATGATGTTGGAGAATATATTTGTTCACATGTTTAAGTGGCATAGGCAAACTTGCATATGTTGAGTGCTATGAAAACACATGAAACACTATGAAATCTAAAAGAAAATCTAGGTAAATATAAGAAAATGTGCATGATAAAGATGGAAAATTTTGAGAGAATTGAAAATGTGAAAACAATGTGATTTTAAGTGAGGGTAGTTTTGGAAAATATAGGATTAAACGGTCGCCACTGAATATCCTGAGTGGTATCTTAGAAAAAGGGAAGAGGATTAAATGACCATCGTCGAATATAAACCCTAAAAGAGATTAAACAATTGCCGCCGAATATAAATCTTGAATAGATGGATAGGATTAAACAACCACTATTGAATATAAACCCTGAAAGAGATTAAACGATCACTGTTGAATATAAATCTCGAATAAACGGATAGGATTAAATGACCGACGCCAAATATAAATCCTGAAAGAGATTAAACGATTGCCATTGAATATAAAACTTGAATAGATGGATAGGATTAAATGACTGCAGCTGAATATAAACCCTAAAAGAGATTAAACGATTGCCACCGAATATAAATCTTGAATAGATAAATAGGATTAAACAATTGCCGCCGAATATAAATCTCAAATAGATGGATAGGATTAAACCCAGAAAGAGGTATTTTGAAAACTTGAATATTTTTTAGGCAAAAGAGACAGGATTAAATGACCGCCATCGAATATAAATCTTGGGAGAGAGGTATTTTGAAAACTTTGATATTTTTGAGGCAAAAGAGACAAAATTAAAGGACCACCACCGAATATAAATCCTGAGAGAGGTATTTTGAAAACTTAAATACTTTTGAGGCAAAAGAGATAGGATTAAACGACCGCCGCCAAATATAAATCCTGAGAGAGGCATTTTGAAAACTTGAATACTTTTAAGGCAAAAGAGATAGGATTAAATGACTGCTATCGAATATAAATCCTGAGAGAGACATTTTGAAAACTTTGATATATTTGAGGCAAAAAGAGATAGGATTAAATGACCGCTGCCGAATATAAATCCTGAGAGAGGCATTTTGAAAACTTGAATAATTTTTAGGCAAAAGAGATAGGATTAAACAATCGTCACCGAATATAAATCCTAAGATAGGCATTTTGAAAACTTTGATATTTTGAGAAAAAAATGTCATTTTGGTATGAACATGCATGATATACGTTAGGTAATAGGGTTAGACATACTTACAGGTCTATTTGCATTGCCATATGTTTTAGGCTTACTAATCAAATCTGAATTTGCTTTTGCAGATCATGTCTCGATAGGCAAGATCTAGCGGGTATCGTGGGAAGGCTCCCATTATTGTTCCATCTCGAGTAGAATCATGTAGCAGTTATGATGACACTATTTCCATTAGCGAATAGGTTGCATAGACCCTTTAGAGGCACTTTGATCGAGGAGGTGATGACATCGCATCCCCTGGGGGCATACATAGCATATCACACTAGGAACTGACATTCAGTGGAGACAACCAATGCCTCATCTCAGTCCTACACTAGTTCAGGAGGCGTTTCTTCACAGTTCCCTTGTACTGAAGAGGGAGGAGGCCCAAGGGGTGTGGAGCTAGAGGATGAGCTTATATTTGATCTGGATGCAGATTTGGATGTTGATGACATGGCCAAGCGGGGTCCAGGCGCTCCGAGGCGCCGTAGTCGTAAGCCAAGATTTTCGCCTTGTCAGGCCAGGGTCGAGGCATATACTGAAGAGATTGATGATAGCATAAATGATACCCATCTTTAGTACGATCTGAAGAGTCGTCCTTTTGCTCAAGCTCGGAAGGGTCAAGTTTGTTCCTTTTTCTTTTCCACTTATTAATTTGGGATATGTAGATATGCATGCTAATTAGTAGCTTTTCTAATTTTGAGTGCAAGCTACCGACAAGACTCTCAGTTAGGGAACCTAGTCTTCATTACTTATCTGCCTATTTGACTCTAGGACTAATGCACGCTACTATGCATTTTTGACTGAGCAGGGCTTCAAGGACTTCCTGAGGATTCTAGCCTATCCTATGAGGCATGCGATAGCGGAGACTTTGGTGTAGCAGTTCCACGCGGAGACTGATACCTTTCATTTGAGCTGTGAGTATGCAGTCCTTCCCTTTAACTGGACGGCCATCTTGGACCTTAGATTCGGTGGGCATTTGGTCTTGACCGAGTTTATGTACTTCGACATCGCGAGCGAGCTTTTGGGCCTCAATTATCCCCTTATCCTGGCGACAAGACAGTACTTTGGGCCTACCAATAAGCCTCAGATCCACATGGAGTGGCGGAGGATAAACATACCTTGGGGGGGGTGGAGCTGGATGACATTGCTCTCAGGCAGTTCTTTTTCTATTTCATCGGTAGTTACCTATTCGGCAACAACCGGTTGATGCTGACTTGTCGGCTATAAGAGTATTGTCAGATATAGGGGCCTATGATTGGGGGTCCATTTCTTACAGATTCTTCATCGCTTACCTGATGTAGGCTTCACGATAGGGCTTCAGGAGCATCGAGTGTTGTTAGCAGATTTTGACATAGTGGACTTATGAGCACATCCCTCCCTTGCATCCATAGTATTCTAGCTTGTCATCGACGATATGTCTTAGGGCATATGTCAGGTTCTTTGCACGATCACTAGAGTTGTTTTGACACAGTCGTTCACCATCAGCGCTATGTTGGATTATGTTACCTAGGGTGAGATACTTAACAACCCTTACGATGGGAAGTTGTTAGCTAGGCATGAGGTCACCCCTACTATGGCTGAATCGCATGTACTACGTTGGTTCTGGGCTTTATTAAGATGGGAGTTGTTCTTAGCTAAAAGGTCCTTTCATCAGGTTATACCGATTTTTAGAGTACCCAAGGACCAACCTCTTAAGCTTTCTTGTTCTGTGCTGATTTTGGATAATCCCGACTATGGGACAGGTTCTTTCGAGGGTTTCATTACGGAGGATACTGATTATGTCACTTGGTTTCTACAGTCCTCAGTCGGACCTATCATCGATGATTGCCTTGTAAGTGGTGGCAGAGTGCTTGGTGGTATAGTTGGCGCTCGCTAGGCTTTAAAGGCCCACTTAAGGTTACATGTAGATACCCTACAGGCTAGGGTGAGAGAGCTTAAAGGCGCAGCTGCCGCTAGAGATGGGTATGTGTAGGAGGAGATCGCTAGGTCTTTAGCTTAAGAGAGGGATCGATGGCAAAGAGAGAGAGGGAGGCCCATGCTGTTGCCATAACGAGAGAGAGAGAAAGGAGCCAGCTCCTGGTTGAGATAGGAATGCTCCGTGGGTACATAGGCGTTTTGATTAGCGAAATGAGGGGAAATAGGATGCCTGTACCTCCTACATTTATATTTTTGGTAGTGATCCTTATATTCGACGACATGAGTTAAAGTATATGCTTGTTCCTTTAAGGCCAACCGGTAGTTGGGGATGTGTCCCCTTAGATGATTGGACATGGTGCCCTATACCAGATCAAGCACCATTTCAAGTTTCGGGATATGCCCCAAGTTCTTCGACTGGATCGAGCTGGTCGTTTTGTAGGTCCTACTGTAGGTGATAATGCCGATGGCAGTAATGCCAAGTGCTTTGTGAGCGATACCGCTAGAGATGATGACTTTCCTTAGGCCAGCTATGTATGTTATACCACGATGATGTAGCCCCTACACAGGCATGTTTCATTTTTTTGTGTTTTGTAGACATTGCCTTTGGTGGGCTAGACATGTATATCTTGGATTGCCACTTGGTAGGCCTGGACTATATTTTTAAATTGCCCCTAGGTAGGCTTTAGACATGTATGTATTATATTGTCCCATTGTGGGCCTTGATGTATGATATCGCCTCTCGGTAGGTTCCTAATTTATGTATGGACATTGCCTCTTAGTAGGCCTTACATATATGTTTCAAGATATCGCCTCTTGGTAGGCCTTACATGTATGATTCTAGATTTCACCTTGTGGTAGGCTCTTGATGTACGATTGAACATTACCCCTTGGTAGGCCTTAGATGTATATTTCTTGATATCACTTCTCGGTAGGCTCGAATGTATGTTAATACTGCCTCTTGGTAGGCCTTATGTATATTTCTTGATATTGCCTCTCGGTAGGCTTGAATGCATGATTCTTGATATCTCCTTTTGGCAGGCTTAGATTTATGTCAATACTGCCTCTTGGTAGGCCTTATGTATATTCGCCAATAGCACTTTAGCATTTATGAGCCAGTTGCACTATGGTTGTTACTCATGCATCATTTCATTCGTATCACACCATATTTTCACGGGTTTACCTATAAAATCTGATATTGATTGACCCGCTGAAGGATAGGAAAAATGAGAGACCACATGAAATGAAATGCCCTAGTGTAGGTTTTATGCAATTCTCAACATAAGAGGGAAGGTTCTTGGCAGGATGGACTCGTTTTTTAGCAGAAAATGAATTGAACCACGCAAAATAAATTGCCCTAGTGTAGGGTTTTGTGTGGTTCTAAAATGATCAATCAACTTGAAGCGGGATTAGAATCGCATTAGACGATATGGGTTTCTTGACAACCCTGATGATGATCATGGATTTCCCCAGCAGGATTTTGGACTTGTTGTAGGGCGAAATGCATTGATTGATTCGGTTATCAACTGAACCGACTAGTGCTTTGAGGAAGGTTCCTTTGAGGAAGTATATAAGGATCAAGATATTCTAGGATGTTGGATGAGATGTGCAAAGATAAATTGCCCCAATGTAGGCTTTGTGCGGTCTCGGTTGTGCGAAAGGAAAAAAAAAATCTCTTGAGGGATCAGTTTGTTGTTGAACCTGCCGTGCATCACAATTAGTGCAAAAACTAAGGGAATCTTCGCTCCAAAGCTGTCCAAAACCCTCCATCCTTTAGATTTAAGCTCAGAATATGTGTAGGTTTATGCAAGAGGGGTTGAAAAACCCTAGCACGTGTCCCAAGGTGCAGCAGCCACACAATGTGTGCCGACTACGAGAAGTGTGCATTAAGGGCTGGGCGCCTCTTAGACCTTCCATATTCTGGTCTACGATTTCTGGGGTCTTTTTCTACATTTTTTCTTCATTGAAAACTCTTAGAGACACCATTTTTATATGCTTTTCCGCACGGATTTGCATTAGAACACCAGATTCTTTCAAATTTGAGTATGGATGTTCTTAGGCTCAAAACTTATGATATTATAGTAGAGCTTGAGCGAGATACTTTTCATGAGAGGGAGCTTAAAAGATGGTGGACTTCATTCTCTTCCAAGGATTGGGCTTACATCCAGTAGTTCCTCGAAGATGCCACTTCACTTTTTCGTACTCCTCTAGTTTGGCACTTACTAGAGGCCATAGTTACTTGTTGGGATCCTGTTTTGAGGTACATCACCATTGGGGATGTGGACTTGGTCCCTACTTTGGAGGAGTACGATCGTTTTCTTTCTCTTCCTACTCCCGTGAGTTGGGTTTATCGGTCACCAATTAAATCTCGGTTTCACAAGAGGCTGGCGGAGCTGTTAGGTATGAAGAGGCTCGTTGTTGATGTGTTGACTTGATATGGGAGTGAGCTAGAAGGTAGCATGCCTTTCAATTTTTTGCTCGACCGATTTGGAATATCTGAGTTCCTTGTCGCTTATCGAGAGGATTTTGTGGACTTGGAGAAGCATTGGGTGTTCTACAAGCGCCAGGCCTTCATGGTGGCCTTCTTCGGCACAGTGCTATTCCCTTCTTATTCGAGTTTCATTAGCTTTATAGTTCTACCCCTAGTGAGTACTCTATCTCATAGCACTTCTTTTATTCTATCTCTCTTCTTTGAGACTATTCGGTCTTTTTCTCTATGTCTTGAGATGGGTAGTGGTAGACTTGGTTGTTGTGTGCATCTGCTACAGTTGTGGTTCTATAGTTATCTGAGTGTAATATCTAGGGCACAGCCTGTGGGGTTCTTGAGGAAGAATGGAGTTAAGATCATTGTGGCTCTTGATCTTCCTTTTAGTAGGGACACCGCTGGTTAGTTGCAGTATTTGTTTGGCTTGGGTCACACTAACTGGACATGGAGAGTCAAGTAGGGAGTTACTAGGTGGCAGGGTTGGATCCATTGTGTTGTTTTGCTTGGCATCCCTCTAGTGGGCATCTAGGGTTGCATAAGGTACTTTCCAAGTATGGCCATAAGATAGTTCAGGGGTCATCAGCAAGTCCTTTGACTTAGTGATCTTTCTATCATCACTTGTGATTATGCGCTTTTGATTTCTAGAAGGAGTGCAGGTCGACTATTGATTATCCCATCTATCTAGTGGATGATTATGAGTGGCCTTTTACTGAGTTTAGAGAGTGGAGAGCTACTGATGAGAATCAACAAGCATTCAAGGATCCATTGCATGTTCTAGTTGGGCCAATTACTAGAGCAAGATCCAAGAAGATCAAAGAAGTACTTAATGGGCTGATTCAAGAGATTTGGGTTGATTTTAACGCAGGACATTCCAAGCTTGGCCTAAAAGAAGATGAAGGCGTAATAAATTTAATCCAAGCTATTGAGGGCCGATCTGGCTTAATTGGGTGTGATTTATGGCTGGATTAATAGCTGATTGACTTTTCAGCTCCATATCAGTTAATAGACATTTTTCCTATTTTGAAGCTTCTAATTTCAGACAAAATCTACCTTAATTTTAGGCTTTTATTATTTAGAACGTTTTTTTAGCTATTTTCCTATTCTGGATCTGCTAATTTCAGACCAAAACAACTTCTATTTAGGGTTTTATTATTTTGTACGTTTTTTTTTTTTTTTTTTTTTTTATATTTTCTATTTTTAGTCATGTCTTATAAATAGCATGCACTCATTGTAATAGAGGATTATTGAATAAAAATCAAACAAAGGTGAGGCTTTGCTCTTCTTTTGGTTCTTCAAGAGTTGTGAACTTATCAATGATTCTTCCTTGTCGCGTTCAAACTTTATACCTTTGGTTCGTGATTCAATTATAATATTTGGGTTAAGGTTTGTTACTTATACTTTTGGTTCGCATTTCACTTATAAAGGTTCTATCAAAATCTGAATTTTAGGTTTCTTGGGCAAATATTCCAATATTATTTGTTGGGTCTCAAAGTGTGTCAATTGAGGTTTGCATCATTTGGTATCAGAGCATAGGTTCTAAAATCAGTTTTACAATCCTTTTATCTTTTGTTTCCTGTTATCATCTTATCTTGTTCCTTTTTTGTTCTTTATTCCTTGTTCTTATTTTGTGACATGCACCAGGTTAAAATTGTGCACCAAGCTCTATTAAAAAAAAAAAGTGACAAAAAAGAAAAGACTAGAAAAGAAATAGAAAATAGAAAAAAAAATTGTTTGTTGTTTTAGTTCTCTCAGACCAAAATATTGTTTTCTTTTGTCCTCTTCCTTTGATTTATTGTTTTTGTAATATTTCTTGCCATTGGTATTAGTTTAAATACTACAAGTTGAATTTCTTGATAAAGTTTATTAGTTTAACGTAGAATTGAAAAGGGGAAGCTATGAATGGAAAAAGGCAAGAGAGTGTGAGACTAATATCTGGAAAAAGCCAATTGAAGAGTGAAACACGTGTGTGAGTGACATAATTTGAGTGCAAACACATGAGGGAGTGTTGTGAGGAATTATTTCTAACATTTCTTTGTAGTTTCAAAAGTATGTCTTCTAGGGGCAAAACATCAAATAGGGAAGGAGGGGAGGAGTCGTCCTTCATGTTGCAGGCTATGCAACAACAGTTTGAGTGCATGAACGTGGTGTTTAATGAGATTTGGGATCGGATGGATGGGCAAGATGCTATTATTGCTACTTTGCGTGAGGAGTACCCCCAAAGAGTTCCAAATCCTAAAAGGCAGGAAAGGCGTGCCTGCATGAATAATTCTGATGATGACCATGAGGATGAGTTCAAGGATGAAGAGGATCAAACTTCACTGAACAATAAGGGCAGGTTTGTGCCAAGGGGAGAAAGGCGTGATAGAGGTTTCCGAAGAAATCTGAAATGGCAAGATGGGACTAACAGAAACCTAGGAAACATCAAAATGAAGATACCATCGTTCTAAGGGAAAAACGATCCTGAAGCGTACTTGGAATGGGAGAAGAAGGTGGAGTTGATCTTTAAGTGCCACAACTACTCTGAGGAGAAAAAGGTAAAACTAGTTGTCATTGAGTTTACTGACTATGCTATTATATGGTGGGATCAACTTGTGATGAACAGAAGGAGAAACCATGAGAGGCCTATTGAGACGTGGGAGGAAATGAAGGCCACCATGAGGAGGCGGTTTGTCCTTAGTC